>OX578276.1:61259306-61907701 GCA_951217055.1 Gerris lacustris | reverse complement strand
CGCAGTCCAACCAACTTAGTCTGAGCATTAGTAAAAGGAAAGTGTATACCAAATTTCAACTATATCGGTCAAGTTATTATTCAAGTACTTTTACTTAAGTTATCGTCACGCGTTTCTGACACACAGACTCGGAGCATATTTCGTAGAATGTAAGAAGCTCGCTACGCTCGCTTCAATTATAGTGACTGAAATGCTCACTACTAAATCAGGTGTGTTTTTTAATACTCATAGTAACTTTTATAAAGAAATTACAACGACGAACAGACAACTTATAGTAGCTTCTGTAAAATTATTTTATTTCGAAAAATTGAATTACTTATGATAGTATATAGTGTTTAGTGAAGTAAGCAGTACGAATGACATGTGAGGGTGAAGAACAATTTTAAATTTAAACAGAAAATAACAAATCAACCACACAAGAGTAGGTACTTTACCATTGTTACCTTTGTTTAAATTCTAAATTTGTACTGAAAAAATATAATAATTGTTGTTTAGTATGAACTGTTTTTACAATATCTCGGTCGAAAACTAACGTCGTCGAAAAAGGCGTCGTCAAAAGTGCAAGTACTATCTCACAGACTTTATAGATTTTTTTTTTTTTAAATGTACCTTCTTAATTATTCTAAATAATCTAAACTAATTATTTACATTAATGTTCAAGAAACCACGTAGCTATATGTGACACAAAATGCATAGGAGTACTGTTTTTATATAATATCTTATCCCTAACTAATTGCTTAATATAAAACAAGGGCATTGCAACGTACATTTAAATAAGAAAAGTGAATACAAATTAGCTGGCTTCAAGCTTAAAGACACGATCATAAATAAAAACCATTTCACACAGGAAGAGAGAATATTTCTGACATTAAATACAGTATGAATGTGGTCCAAAAGCCAACATATTATATAAGATATATCTTCTGTAATAATAATTGTGCTTATGACTTCATAGAAACAAAAAAAATAAATGAAAATGTATTATTCTTATACAAATTATTATATCATTATCAACTTAAAATTAATTTGTTTCTAAAAATTTAGAACAAATGTAAAAAATACTTCATGGAAAGATCTAAACCAAAACAATACTTTTCCTACTATTAGTAGTGAGGAAAAGTAAAAATAAATAAATAAATAACAAAATAAAATGTTATGTTTGAATATTAAAAAAGTTAAATTTGAAGGTAAATTATGTCTAGAGATTAATACATACATATATATATATATATATATATATATATATATATATATATATATATATATATATATATATATATATATATGATTCAAGATATTCTTGGTTTGATTCCCGATCCGTTTGATCGAGTGAACTAAAAATGGAAATAGATAAAATAGCAATAGCTTCTAAGCATACCGAAGTTAATAGAAGCATTGTGACCATTCTGCAGAGCCAAATTTTTTTATTACCCCGAATTAATAAATACCTGGACAGAAATCTGTTTCAGACATCAGAAAACATTCATCGGTCTGTCGGTCTATATTTCAACATTTTTGTGTACCACCAACAATTTCGAGTACCACCATAGCCTAAAAAACATTCGTCCGATGAAGGCCACATGGTAGGTTATAATTAGCTCATTGGTGAAGCCATATTAATTAGAACTTTTTTCGCCTATTTCTTTATTTTCTACATGCGCCCAAACTTATTCTTAGTATCACGTTTTCTTTAATATATACTTATCCGATTTGAAGAAATTTGAAATACTTGTCGAAAATATACCCTATAAATTGTCCCATATTAATTACATCTGTCTGAAAAAATTTAGTTGGTCCTTTCATTCGTGTAAAAAAAAATTAAACCATTGTAACAGATTTTTAAAATCCCAGATAATTCAGACACACTTTCTCATATATGATTTCATAATTACTTAGCCCAGTGTTTTCCATTTATAGTTTTCGTAGTTATATTTATTTTTATTTATTGTTAACCATAATTTTATTAAAATTTATCATAAAAAAAACTTCTCCTCGGCGAGGATTCTCAGGGACTAGATTTTTCCCGGGAAAACGGCTTATATTGTTAGATTTGTATTTAATTGGACTACATTTTAGAATTTGTATTCAAAATCGTCGGAACAATTTTCGAGAATTATTAAAAAAAGATTTTTTTTTTTGGGGGGGGGGGGGGGGGGGGGTAGCGCCCCCAAATTTGCGCCCAATTGTTTTTAAATTTTATCGATTTCATCTCAGCGTATGATTTTTCAATATGCAAAATTTCGCCAAATTATAGGGGCAGTAGTTTAGGCTCCGCGTTTGCTCAGACGACAGACAGATTTTTTTTTTTTTTTTTTTAAAAAAACAACACTTTTTTGCACTCAGGGGACCTCAAAACTTGTAAATCCATTAAAATCTCAAAATTAAATTTTCGCGCCATCACAATAGTTTATCTTTATGTGAGAAGGTAAAAAGGGGGGAGTTTAAATAAATTAGACAACAATTGGTCATAAAAGCAAAATATCTTTAAATTACGCGAGCAAGCTATATGCCACACTAATTGGCAGACGATTGTAGTATTCGAACAATTTTTTATCGATAAGACTCCTGTTAAAACGTGGTTATTAAAGAATAAAATAATCATTAACTGCCTAAATAATATCATCTTAAATCTCTCCAAATTATATCTGCCATCTTTTTCCACAACATTATCATAATTTTACTAAATGATATTTATAATTTTTATTGTACTAATTAATGTTATTTTCTTTTAGGATGCTCCTCACTACAGTTACCAATACAACGTTCATGATGGTAAGACAGGTGACGTGAAAAGCCAGCATGAAACTAGAGAAGGTGATACTGTCAAGGGTTTCTACACCCTACAAGAAGCTGACGGGACCCTTAGAGAGGTGCACTACACTGCTGACAAGCACAGCGGATTCAATGCTATTATTAAGAAATCTGCTTCAGCGCACCCATCCCATGAACACAGCTTCAATTTCTAGTCAATCCTAATACTATATACCTCCATATTTAAAATTTAAATTAATTATAAATTAAAATATTTTGTTAAATTATTGTTAGTAAAGTTTGATGTTGTTGACTATTTTTAATAATGGCTATTCTTTATCCTTTTACAACGTATTTTATCTAATATAGAAAAGAGTGTTACAGTTTTATTTAGAATATTACAATTATTTATCAATTTTTTTTCATAAATATAAACTGATTTTAGCTGGATAACCGTGCTGCGCTGTATAAATTTTTAATTATTGTACGTATTAAAATATTCAAACCCTAAATTCACTATAGATAGTAAGTATTGCTATTTCTAATTAAAAGTTTTTTTCTTTAAATACGTTACTTTAAAATCGCATAAAAAAGTTATTGACAAATCTTTAGAAGACAAATCTGTTATTATTTTTACTTAAAGTCTTATCAAACGTATGCTTCATCAAAGACGGCTAATATTATTTTTACTTTCTTATATAAAGAGAAATTATTGTAATTTTTCATTACTTGGATACTATAAGGCACAGAAAAAACATTTATAAAAAATTTCCGTCCTGTAATTAACTAATGATATGTTGATCGGGAAGTAAAAGAAACAGTGTTACAAAATTTCTTTGTATGTGGTAATAAATAATCATTTAATAGAAGCATATAAACAAACAATAAATACAATAAAATTTAGTACATGTTATTGGTGTAGTATACATGAATTGACTAAGAAATAAACGGTCGATTTATAAATTTAAAGAAAGTAAATCCTCATTACACAACACCCAGGTTAAGCTGCACTGCACACCCTGTCTTCATTTCTGGTTAAAAATTGGACCCGCAATTCACGCCATTTTTTTTGTAGGATTTTCCAATCTATGCATATAGTCCCAAGTGCTGTTTGTCGTTATTGCCCGGGGGAAGGGGGGGGGGGATGTCATGCAGGCAGTGGGCTTTCTATTGTTTTAAAGATGCATTTACACTTTATACGGACAAATAAATAGTTTTTAAAAACTAAATCTCTGTTGTTTGTGTAGAATCTGCAAAAGTTTTACACCTTAAGACGAAATCGAGAAATCAATGATTAAAATTCATTAAGATTGATACAGCCACCCCTTAATTAAGTAACACACATTCCTTTAAGGGAGGAATTTTAAAGTTCCTCTCCCCCAAAACCAAGAAAGTAAAAGTTTATTCTTCCATAACCTTCCGAGCTTACAGAATGTGATTGAAGTGTAGTCATCATGTGAAAATAATACATTATAAAATGCGTTTGACTTCAGAAAACATCTTTAGACTCAAATACGTCTATTGGTAAGTCTATCTATCAACATTTTTACGAAGGCTTGTTTTCAAAAAAATTACTTGTCAGATTTTTATAAAATGTTGGTACACAGTATAAGTATATGAGGATCAGCTCACAGATGCACTAATTTCAACGCACAAACTGTTCTTCAATTAAAACTTGTTTTTATAACTACTCATTCGATTTTAAAAACGTTTATATAAGGTTATAACCAAGAATGTGTATGATAAACCATGAAACTATGTAGCACACTAATTATCAGACGCTATTTATTATTGCAAAAGTAAGAAGGTTTCAAGTTTTATGAAACCATACACGTTTTTCTACCAAAATTAAAAAGAAAAAGTTAACCTTTTTAATTCCTTGATAGACCCTATTACAAAAAATTAAAAACTAAAATGAATAATTTACTAATTTTATAAATACTATTTGACTTTATAGCACATACAAATAATGTTGAATGTAAGATTTAACGTTTCGATAAATTTATTAGTTGATATAGTTTGCCTGTACTGAACTATACTACTTTATGCATAAGCTCCAAAACTTTACACCTTATTTCATTAGAGCTTCCAAAAATAAAATTATATTTATTGCAGAAGTCATAGCACATAATCATTTTGCATAGATAAGTCAATTAGATTATTTCTGTTCAATTGCACGTATACATTTGATAGAGAGTAAGGGCAATACTGCTATTGAGGGCAGCTGTTATGCTGAAAATAATCTGAGATGATATTCTTATAGAGATATACGTTTGCAAACCAAAATTTATTTAACTTCATTCGAAAAGAAGAGCACGTGTTAAGGGATGTCTACAACGTGCATCTTTTAAAATCATCGAAATCCAAAATATTATTTCATTTAAATGCTTTCTCTTTCCTGGTGAGACCCAACAAGTTATAAAGTTGACTTATTATTGACTCGATTTATTTATTTTGTCCCATAGCAAAAGCGAACATAAATGAAAATAAACTGTCATTTATTTTAGACGCCTTGTATAAACAAGGCTGCAAGGGTATTAGGAAGGCCTTGAAAAATCTATACCCTTAATATCCAAGAAATAAGCGTTATAATGCATATGCAACCGTGAAAATAACATCAAACATTTTACAGACTAAAAGGAGAAATGGCTAAAGGTAAATGTAAGTAATATGGGAAACGCATTGATTCAAAACCGTAAAATACAGCTATGAAAAAAAGTAATACTAAAAATGGAGGTATTTTGTCTACGAGTCACGGCAAATTTTAACAAAAATATATAAAGTAACATTTTATTCAAGAACATAAACAAATTAAAATGGGTGATTTGACACAATTCGATTGGATGGGTGTATATTTGATATACCCATGCGATATAGTCAAAAAGAAACAATATCAATATGTACTTTTTGTTTCTTTTTGTTAACGCTATAAAGTAAATTATTTATTTGTACAAACTTTAATGGCTATAACAAATTTGTAACAACAGCTATAATCATCAGTAGGTGAAGGAGGATCTGAAGTCAAGAATTTCACATTCACAAAATATACCTAGAAACTCAAGAATATATAACATAAGGGCCAATTCACTCAGAAGGGGCTTATGGCACTGGCGTGCGACTGGCGAGGATCGGTCGTAGTACGGTTAATCCACACACTTTTGGCGTTCAAGTATTTGAGTTCACTGCTACATGTTGTCCCGGACAACGTTTTCTTCCTCAGATGAAGGCGAGCATGATTTGCTGGATGTTATAAATTTTTCCAATTTGCAACTTTCGAGAGGGAAGTTTTGAGTGCATCCTTTATGGTTAGAGAAATTATAGGAAATGGGAAACTATAGGAGAGGTCGACGTAATGTGGGAGCTAAGCCTATCCAGCTGTTTTCAAAATTATTATAGGATGTCTCAAGAATGCCATTACAAAATTCTAGCCCTAGTTAAGGATGACCTTCAAAAGAAATATACGCATTAGAGAGAGCCAGTAAGCCCAGAAGAAAGGTTTTTAATAATGTTGAGATAAGTAAAAAAATAACTTAAAGTATTTATTTATGGTAAAAAGTATTTATGATTTAAAATAATTTTCAAAAGGTATTTTTGAACTAATTATAATTCGTTCATGTTGAATTACTTATTTTTTTAATATTTTAAGTGAAATGAATTTGTGTAGTATTACAGGATAGGACACACACTAAAAAAAAGAAAAAAAAAAAAGAAACAGACAAAGAAATTAATGGTTTGCAAATGGCATGCCCCTTCGATAAGCCACGAGTAGTGTCGGAGTGGCGTGGTGAGGGCGACATGTGCCACCCTCTGACGCCTTGCCAGTGTATATTGGGCCATAAGTTAACATATAGGTGACACAAACCAGCGCCACGCATGTGTTAATTGGGCCTAAACGAATAGTTACTTATGTCACTAGGCAGCAAAATGGAATTTTGCTGACAAGTTTTTTAAGTTTTTGTTCGGAGCCGAAGGCGAGGATAGGCTAAACAAATATACTGCTGAGGCGAAGCCGAAGTAGGAAATTTACTATTTCACTGAAGAGGCGAAGCCGAGTCAGGAAAATTACATTTTGACTGACGAGGCGAAGCCGAGGCAGGAAAACGTAAATTACCTGCTGAGGTGAAACCGAAGCAGGTAATCTTTAAACGAGTCAGGAATGTTTCCTTTGCTGCATAGTTACATACAATATTTTATTTACTAACGGCAGAAAAATTACACTAAATATTTTAGTACCTGATTTAGAGGGCAATAAACTTTCCTTGTATGATGTTGCAATATATGCAATTTCGGGTGGCGTGTTGTCAAACAAGTCTTCAACGTCTTGCACAACATTAGCATCCATATTTTTATTTAAACTTCAAAAACCTAATTAACAAATTTATCAAAATAATAACAGAAAACTGTTAAATTATCTTTTTTTGATAGATAAAAGATTTAAAGCAATGAAAGTTGTAAAAATCGAATTGATGACTCGAAAGTTTGAGTAAGTGTAATGACTCGAATGTTAAAACAAAACAAAGACAAAACAATCAGTGTTGCCACTTTTTTATTAACAGCTGTTTTTTATCTCAATTTTTAGCGATTTTTTAAAAATAATCTCTGTAAAATAATAATATTAGTTTTATTATTATAATTTTTAAAGTTATTTTCAAAAAACATATAAATATTTAGCAGAATATTACGCTTAAATATACAAAAATGAACAATGTGGGAGAGTTCATAACCTGAGATGTAGTACCTTTTTCTTAAAATTTGGCAGCCTGTTTGTTATTTTGCTAAGACTTTGAACTTTTGCTGAAACTTTGATATTTTGCTGCGTGTTTTTTTGACTTGTTACAAAAGAATCAAGAAAAAAATTACATTTTGCAGATTGAAAACAGTACAACAATGCCTAATTTTGCTGCCATGAGTAGATAAAATAATATGCAGACTGCCTATTATGCAACTTATGAAGATGAGTAAGACCACTGTTTCAATTCGTAAATGAAGATTATATTTAAAGATATAAAACGAAGAAGAAAGATCAAATGAAGGTAACAGAAGCATTGAGCTCTTTCTGAAGAACAAATATATATAATACGTGTCCAAAAACAACATTTGGAAATAGAAATGCGTTTAGAACATTTTTGGTCCCTCCATCATAATATATGATGGTTCACAAACATGTTATTTTAAAAATTACTTGTCCGATTAATAAAATTTGGATGGTATTAGCTCACACAAGGTTCCATATTAATTCAACCCCATAAGACTATCCATTTCTGTTCACATGCGCGCAAACTTTTTTTTACATATAAAAATCCATATTATTGAAAGAACTCATACAATTTTGATAATATTTTGTTAGACGTAGCCTTCAGTTTTTTTTGGCCCATGTTAATTTTAACATTCTGCACACAATCAATAAAGAATATTAGTTTTAGTGGAAATCGAAACAGATCCCAACCACAACACATTCAATTCTAAGTGGGTAATTTTTTTGCACGAGGTATTTGCATGAGTCACACAAGTCAGTACACGTTTTTAATTTGGGACTAATTTATTTATTATTATTTATTTATTTTGTATTGAAGGTACCTAAATACTGCCCAATAAAGAAGTCTATAAATCTGTTCAACCTAATTATTTATACACGCAGTTTTGCTAACCAATATTATTTTCAATTTCAAGTCACTCTGCTGTCAAGAATACCTATTTTAGCTCATGAAAGACAATTTTATCATATGAAAGACGAGGAAACTATATGCCACACAAATTAGGAGACTAAATTACAAGCAACGTTAAAATTAGTAAGGTTAAATATTAAATGGACCTTGAACCTTATATTATACAATAAAACTTCAAGTTACATCCAAATAAATAATATAAAGGTTCAAAGTCTTATATAGCTATTTATGTAACTATAGGCAGCAAAATGGAATTTTACTGACGAGTGATTAGATTTGCCTCCGAGCCGAAGGCGAGGACAGGCTACGATAATTAACTGCCGAGGCGAAGCCGAGGCAGGCAATGAATAAACGAGGCAGAAATGTTTCCTTTGCTGCCTTGTTGCATACAATATTTTATCTACTTGCGGCAGAAAAATGAAGCTGCTAAAATGTTATCTTTATTAATATAACATAGTTAATAACTATGTGTCATATTAATAAAGATAATAACATATGAATTAACTAAAATTAATGTTCATAAAGAATCAAATAAGGTTTGGAATATTAACAATAAGTGAATAGCAAACTGAATCAATAACAATGAAATACAAAACACACGTATATAACACGCAAAACTTCTGAATGAATAATGCACGCAATATAAAATATTTATATATATTTTTACTAAAAAATTACTAAAAGTAATTAATATATCTTTTATTGCTTACAATAAAAAAATTAACTATAAAAAATAGCTAGTCTTATTTAGAATGATTTCAATAATAATAATATGATTTGAATGTTGGATGTTTACATCAAGCTGCAGTGTGGCGAGTGACTCCGCTATTTCTTTTTAATTAAAGATCTACTATTCATTGAACTTATTTAACAGAATTAACTTATATAAACATATTATTTTATTATTAAAACGTTTATTTATTAAATATTATTTATTAAACTATAATATATAATGTTATGAGATAGAGATAATAGCATTAACTGTTCTTGCCAAAATAAGAGGTTATGACACGCAGTAGTAAACACTATTACTTTCTCTGCCTAGGCAGGGAAATATTTCCCTGCCAAGGCAGAGAAAGTATTTTCCTGACTGTTTTAACTACTTTCCTGCCTGTTTTTAATATTTTAATAACAAATCAGCGAAATAGTACTTTCCAGCCTAAAAACAGTTAAGTAATGTTTAATTTTGCTGCCGTAAGTAGATAAAATATTTTACATGTTTATTTACATGTTAAAGCTAAAAAATTGGAAAACTGTTTCATTGATAAAAGTGTAAAGTTTTTTTTCTTGCAGATTAATATTGTCTGCAATCATGTGGTTCTAACAAACCTTAGTCTGAATTTAACTATAATTCTTTACTCACAAACTTAAGTTAACACATAATACACAGTACATTCGGCAGATCCTAAGTGAATTATTTGTTTCGAGTTTTATTTTCTTTTTAAGAATAATAATTGTGAATTGTAGAATAACAAATTTAATTAATCAATGCAAGTGCTACGCTTTAAAAGTTATTTTGATTAAACGCCTTGTGATATTTAAACGAGATAAGGACTTTTCGGAACGAAGTTCTTTATGGCACGTTATAGAGCGTCTGAAGCCCGGGAGTGAATCCGAAAAAAACGACAAAAATTCACAGATGAAAATAACTTGAGTGAAAATTGACCGATTTAGTTGAAATTTGGTATACACGTTCATTTTACCAATGCCCTGGACGAGTTCGTTAGTAAACGTCATCCGCCCAAGCGTTCGCACGCAATGCTCGCGTAAACTTAAGCTTCAAATATAAAACTGGAATTTTAGGACGGGAAAAAAGTCTAACTTCATCTAATAAATGAGACAAACAACTTTTTTAAATATTTTGTTTTTTTAGTAAAACCAACAGCGTCACCGCTATGAAGAGTTAAAGATCGCTGAAATTATTAAGGAACTTCGACGGGTCTCCTGCGACTTTATTATAAAAAAACAAACAGAGATTGTACAAAAATTAAGGAAAGACGTCTCACCGCTGAAGAAACTATTTTGTGCAAAGCCGACTTTCAAGCACTAGTGTTCATCTTCAGTGCCTGTGAGACGAGTCGAAATGTAGGAGTTGAGCCAGAGGTTTAAATCTGAATTGTACATATTTACGTTTAATTTTATTTTTATTCCAAGCAGAATAATGAACCATTTATCTTGAATTTTATCTGAATAATCTCATATTAAGTAATAGTTTTCTTGAGGAACGAGTTACGTATTGACATAAACAAGATTTGGCAAAATTGATAATATATAGATTAAAATCAAGAAGATGGTCCGAATCCAATTCCTAAAAACAGAGTAATGCACTAGAACTAAACTATTTCATATTTTGACGAGGGTTGATAAAGGAGTTTAACGAGGCGGAACCAAGGGTTGCAGAAGAAGCTGTCAAACTTACACAAGTAATAATAACTATGGTGCGCTCTGTCGGGAGAAGGATTAATTGGGCTGTGAATCCCTGAGCTGTGGAGAACAAGCCAAAGAGTCTAGCACGTGCCCAACTAAGTACTCTCGTTACTAACTCTTCTCCTTGTCGGGGATAATGTTCTTCTGTTTGTTTGCCAACATCTTCTTCCTATATAAGATTCCATGATGGAATCACCAATTTAGTCGAGAGCTTTACAGCAGTCCTTCAACACCTTAAACAATGTATACTCAAAAGGTAAGGAAGAGAACTAATATATTAATGATTTTTGCACACTAAAATTCAAATCAATCTATATTAAAAAAAAAACTTAAATAAGCGAAACAACAAAAAATAGCAAATATAATATTTACACATGCTATCCTTTCTCAATAATGATATTTTTTTAAAAAATTGTAATTAATTTAAACCTTGAACGAATTACATTTATTAACTTCGAATATTATCTCTAATGATGCAATCGCTTTGCTTTTAAGACGCTTTTTATACCTATTTTTATATTTTAAATTAGCTCGAGAAATTAAATTTTCTAAAATTGTCTTCAAGATGAAAAATTTAAAATTTCGATTTAATTATTAACATTTGGTCTATATATATAGATAGACTTCTAAACGCATTAAAATATTAGAGTTTATATTTTTTTAAATACCACATGACGTTTAAATTTGTTAAAATTCTATGACTTTCAATTGAAAAAGTGTAAAATATAATTATTGCTCCCAAGCTTACCGGAATAACGGATAAGTAACGGATCTTTCTCAAATTTGTTTGTCTCCAATTTCAAAAATCTCAAGACAGAAATCTGTCTCAGCGAACGGGAAGCATTTTTGGTTCCGTGTCTATCAGTCGATCTGTCGGTTAATCATCATATCTTAAAAACTGTACTCGTCTGATTTTAATGAAATTTGGATAGTAGTTCATAACTAACCCATTGTTGCTCCCATATAAGTTTCAACCTTCTGCACCTATTTATTTCCTTTTCACATGCGCTCAAGCATACATTTATTTTCACCTGTATCTTCAAAAATATTCATATGATGTTTTTGATATTTGGATGGTTTGTCAAAAGTAGCTCGCAGATAGACCCATATTAATTCGCCTTTTAAATTTTGCTAAATTGATAGATACTTTAATTCATGTAAAAAATCAAAACAATTTTATAACAGATTTAAAAAAACCGGGAGAAATTAAATAAATTTGACAAAAATAGTGTGTAAAAGCATAAAATCATTAAGGTATAAGAAATGGAATGCGAGGAAGCTATGTGCCACACTAAATGGCAGACAATTTTTTTAAACTAACAATAAGTCAACTATCATTAAGATCACATTACTATATTCATCTTGATTTTAATAGTGGGAATTAAACGGGGCTTTAAAATTGACTAATGTTTCCTTGTAGTTTACAATTACTTGAGTAGTTTAGTCATAATATTAAGGAATTTAAAAGGTTCAATTTTACGATACTTCGACCGCTCCTAGACATTACATTCTTGCGTCCGAAAAAGAAAAATAAACCAGATTCCCAATTAGTTTATTCCTACATAGTTTTTAAGAATATTATTTGTAGAATTAAAATATATGTTGTTAATAAATTAAAAATATATAGGTGTAGCTAGGTTAATAATAAAATTATCAAGTGAAATATTATAAGATCTAAAAAAAAAAGTAACGACAATCAAATAAAATAAGCGTACTAAAAATATCTAAAATTACCCAATATGTTTTTTTAAAAAAATAAAATAAACATTAAAGCATGACTTTCTCATTAAAATAGTGAATTGGTCTTAATAGCTTTCTAGCTTCCATCTTTCAGAGGCGCTTCAATTTATTTTATGAAATTTTCGTAATTCGAATTTAACCAAGCACAAAAAATATTAGTTTTATATTATTAGATCTCGCCAAAACTGCTTCTTATAGAACTGAATAAATTTATAATTGAAACTCGTTTTTAATAGAATATATAACACAAACTTTCTACAAAAATTAAGTTATTTTCTTGGTGATCTTAAACCACTTCTAACTTTTAGGGAGGGCTCCTAACTAACAAGTTCCTGGAAAGGTATCAATGATTAATTTTTTCTTTGGTTTACTTTTAAAGTAGATCTTCTACTAAAAGAAACATTTTAATGATTAGGCTGATACTAAACTTAATCATAAGAGGTTACTAGAATATACTTCAAACAATTATTAATAACAAGACCATTTCCTTTCCGATCCAAGTAAAAACATTGAAGAATATAAGTAAGTATAGTTTGGACATTCATTTTGTAAACTTTTCATTAAGTGTTTACGTTGTGATAGCATGTCTAAAATAAATTAGATAATTGAAGGTTTTCTTAGGTGGACTTGAGAGTAGAATAATATAATATAATAAATATAATAATAATATAAATATAATATTATAAATAATTTAATATTATATAAAATAAAAAAGAAATTAACAATGGACTTTTATTCCAAGCAACACCTTCACTGTTTTAAATTAGATAATGTTTTATATTAATCATAATTTGTTTTTTTGATCAGGTATTATTTTTCTTTGGATTTCTTTCCCTGACTTCGGCTGCACCTTACTATGAAGTCGAAGAACATCACGTAAGTTAAGCAGCGAAATTGCAAATAAGAAATACATTTTAAATGAACATGAGATATTTTTGTTATACAAGTACGACATTAATTCCATTTTCCAAACGACCTTACCTTATTTTAAGGAAAACAATACTAAACTAATGAGGTAAGTAAAGTATTAAACCGTCGAAGATAGTACTTTCATTGCTATTATTACCTGTGGCTTTATCAAAGTGTCAAGGAGAAGTGCCTCAATCTTTCTTAGTTAAGTTAGACTTTTCTGAAAGACCACTTAAAAGGGTTTGAGTGGTCTACAACTACTTTTAATAACATTTCAAGTTTTTTAACACAATTTTCAAAGAACTTTCGTCTTTATTTTCATAAGTTTATTGAAGTCAGATGTTATTGTACATCAGGTAAAAAAACACTTATAATTAAATCATTCATATATTATGAAAGCTTATTTTTTCTAATTTCGCATTGTTTTCCTTCAATTATGAAATACTTTTAAAATTTTTAAAGAATAATAAGTTGGATTCAGTTTTCAAAAATCTGATAGCCTTCAGCTAAATCCATGGAAATCTTAATTGCCTCTTATTTAAAAAAAAATAATAAAAAAATAAAAAATAAGTTAGGACCTTCAAAATTTGACACTAAAAACAGCAAGACCGTTATGAGTGACAATGTTAAGTCAACATCTTGGTTTTGATTATTGCAATGTGTTCTAAATAGATAAAAAAAAAAAAAACTAGGAACCGGCATACCCATATGGTTAACGTATTCGCAACTCCACCACCTGAGACCTAGGTCTAAACACCGACTAATCTTTTGAGTTTGAATCCCAGAGAGGGGAGAGAAGTTTAACACTGATGATCACATCGAGTAAGTGTAGATGATGACGTAAGAGAAAGATAAAAAGAAAATATTAATAATAATAAACTAACGGAGACATCCTACCATGTTAAGTAAGATGGGAAAACAATCTAAAGACATATTCTCATTTAATTGATAAATGTATTCTCATATATCATATATATCGATTTATAAATAATACATTACGCGTCTAGTGCGGAAAGTAGCATTTTGTATGCGAGTGTGGAGTTTGCAACCGAGCGACAGCGTGGGTAGTAAAACCACACGAGCAAAGCAAAATGCAGTTGTCACACGATTTGCGTACCGTACTTTATCTACGATTGTGGATTTAAATAATAAATACAGAAAAAAAACATGTAATAAACTTTCTGTATATAAGTTCGTATTTCTCTTTTGATAATGATGACATTAATTCATTAGTTGTATTTTGTGCCGAATTAATTATTTCGGGAGGCGTATTATTTTCCTCACTCATTGTTTTTCATTAAAACTCGATATAAACAATTACTTTAATTAAACAAATAGCAAATTAATTTTGTTAAATGTGTACGAACTCGCTAATCGTGCGTTAAGATAACGAATTCCTCCGAAGAATTATGAACGCGCATCTAAACAGAGATATGATGTTTATATTTCGTATCAATCATAGATAAAGTTATTTTATATATAAATTACAGCAATGCTCACAAATTTAATAACACGTAATTATATTTTTACAGGCCCCAGCCAATTACAAATTTGAATATAGTGTTCACGATCCGCATACAGGAGACATCAAGGAAGCTAAAGAAAGTCGTTTAGGTGACCATGTCAAAGGGTTTTACGCCCTGAAAGAATCTGATGGAACCACAAGGGAAGTTCACTATACCGCTGACAAACACCATGGGTTTAACGCTCATGTAAGCAGTATTGGAAAACCACATCATCCAGTAGAACACCATAAGCCTCAGATTCATTCATCTGGACACCAGGAACCTGCGCCTGAACACAAATTCCATATTATCCACGACAAGCATCACGCCAAGTCACATCAATCTGTCTCTCAAGAAAAGCATTGATTAAATCAAACTAGTTTTCTTCTTCAGCGTATAGATAGAGAAATATCAAAGTCACTAAACATAGTTCCTCAAAGCAAGAAAATTTATGAGATATCTCCACAGGATTTTAGATTAATTACCTCATTAGTTTTAATTGTTTTTATATTTATACAAATAAATATTTTTTTAAAAAGCTGGATTTGGGTACAAATCCTTAATGTCGACTTACATTTTCTACAGAGGAAACATAACAGAGTAATTAATAATTTAAACTACCTAATAGTTTACTTATTATCTACCTTGTATTACTGTATTATTATGTCAAGTTACATAAAATTTACAATAGTGAAACTATCGTTCCTGCAGTTCCACACTAACAACATTAAGCTTGAACTTCATTCATAGTTATTGCCAAAAGATACCATACAGTGATAGCCTGGTATGTTTAGAGGAATGCGCATAGACGACTCGGTGTGGGTGCCACATTTGTGAAAATAATTAAAAATAAAATCTTTTTGCAGTTACCCACAATATTAATTTCCTTGCGAACTTTAATATTGTAGTTTCAGAGATGCAGGGATGTAGTGAGATGTTCTAACTGATGAACACGTTCTTATCGACTAATTTGACTATATAGGTAAACGTTCTTAAACTTTTATTGCATTTAAAGTAGTTTTAGAGAAATCGTAAGCTAATAAGTGGTTTTTAGATTTTATATGCAGGGTGTCCCAACTTAAGTGTGCCAAAAAGAAGGGGCATATAGGGCACCCTAAAAGGAGTCAAATATGATATATAAACCTATGTACTTTCGGGCTTCGTTTTCTGACTAGAGCCATTTTTTAAAATTTTGGGCTAAGATTTTCTTTACACTTAAACAAGTGTATCTCGAGAACAAAGATGGGAACCTAAAAACATTTGCTAAAAGAAATGTTATCTTCAATTTTCATTTATTTTTATTCCTTCTAGTTCAAATTTAGCTCAAAATGTTATTTTAAAAAAAAATGGAAAAAAAACAATTTATTTTTTGACGGCTATATCTCTTTTTTCTGTGCTTAAACGAGTTAGTTTTTGAATTGTCCAGGCAATGGAAAAACTTTTTATTTAATTACCTTTTCACGGATACCCATATCATAAAAGGAGTGTATGTAATAGGAAATTTTCTACGTTATAAGCACATTTATTGAAAGAAAACTTATGTAAATGTGATAAAAACTTACGTTTTTTATATCTCTCTTTTCAACGGTATAATCATTTAACTCGAATTTACAATTTAATTAAATTTAAATTAAATTTAGACTTAACATTTTAGAGAATTGAATTATTTCATCACACATTTACTTTGACAGTGATTAAGATTAAGTCGAGTCAAATGATTATACCGTTGAAAAGAGAGATATTATAGAAAAATTAAGTTTCGATCACATTTACATTAGTTGTTTTTTTTTTTCAATAAATGTGCTTATAACGTAAAAAAACATCCTATTTAACATACAATGATATGGGTATCCATGAAAAGGAAATTAAATAAAGAAGTTTTTCTATTGCCTTAAAAAACTAACTCGTTTAAGCACTATGGGCGACAAAAATTTTATTTTTTTAGAAAAAAGACATTTTGAGCTAAATTTGAACTAGATGGAATAAAAATAAATGAAAATTGATAATAACATTTATTTTAGAAAATGTTTCTAGGTTTCCAACAATACCTATAATAATGAGCTATCCCTCTTTGTTCTCGAGATAAACTTGTTTAAGAGTAAAAAAATGAGCTTAGCCCAAACTTTTTAAAAAAATGGCTCTAGTCAGAAAAGCCCGAAAGGACATAGGTTAATATAACATTTTTTACTCCTTTTAGGGTCCCCTAAATGCCCCTTCTTTTTGGCAGACTTAAGTTGGGACACCCTGTATACATATAACCTAGCTATGCGTTTTCATAAATCATAAGATCATTTTTCAAGAAAAATAAGACCAGTGAGTCAATGAGCTTCCCTACAATTACCTTCTATATACATTTATTTTAAGTGCCTAAAATATTACCTCCTCTCTTCGGATCTTGATATCACCCCAATTATCAAATGTCAAAGCGACGAACACACAACACAATTTTGTACCTACAAAACATCATAGCCACACGATAATTTAACAGAAAATAAAATATTGGTACTAATCATGAAGTAGAAAATTCTCCTTACATTCGTTGTCCATTGTTTAAACAATTATTTCTTAAAAATTATGTTTTTAAATAGATACTAAACTATTTTCAAACTTACAGTATTAAAATACATATAAATAGACTGCCAATTGGTGTGGCACGTAGCTTCCTCACATTCTTTCATGTACTTTATTGATTTTATGCTTTTAAAAGCCATTATTGTATATTTAATTTAATTGTTTCCCCCGTTTTCTAATCTGTCAAAATTGTTATGATTTTTTACATGAATTTAAGTATCAATATGGCAAAAGTTAAAGAGCGCAGACTGTTAAAATCAATCTGGGGCTATTTGCGGGTTATTTTCATTAAACTATAAAAGTTTCAAGCAAATCAGATAAGTACTTTTGAAGCTATAGGTGTAAATAAATGTATGTTTGTGAGCATATGGAAGAGAACCAAGATGGGACCAACAATGACTTAATTATGGCCTACCATTCAAATTTTATTAAAATCGGACTTGTAGTTTTTAAGATATATTGGTTCGCCAAAATTGAGCGACAGGCCGACAGAAAAAATTCTTGGAATTTTTGAAGTCGGAGACATGTTCGTTCTTCAGAACGATCACATAGCTTCCGTTACCTTCGGTAATCTCAGAAGCAAAAACAGTAGAAACTACCTATTATTTCTTTGACCAATCATTATAGTCGAATTTAAGATAATATATAAATAATAACATCACATGTGTGTAAAATATTTAAAAATAAAGTTAAACCGAAAATTACGATTTTATGTTTTTTTGCGAATATCTTGAAAACGATGCTTTATTGGTTCACAGAACCTATGAACATAAATACGTTCTTGTTCAGCGTAAAATTTCCTATAAGATCCCGAAATACTGGGATATCGTTCGGGGACACTCTTTATGATAAATCATAATATAAAGGCCCCAAAAGAGTAAAAAATAACAGGTCAAATGTGTGCTGGTCAGCACACAGCGAGGGTCCTTAGGCAATGCTGTATAGTTTAAGTAGTACCTATTGATGGTGCGCTTTTTAAAATGCTGAACATCCTACTTTGAACTATCCTCTGGGTCTGATATTCTCAAAACACATAAAAAAACTTCTGATAAATTATATTTTGTCTGTGAACCGGTCTATAAACATATAAATACATCGAAAAGAAATTATGTAGTTATAAAAAAAACGTATTTTGTCAATAAAAAAAAATATAAAAGTTTTCAAAAAGTGGTATCTTTACTTTTGGTAAAAGAATGTTCAAGAATTTTTTCAGATTTTTTGCATTTTACATAAGCGAGATAGAAGGGGGGGGGGGGTCACTTTTCACACCCACTTTAAACTCGCCTACGCTCGTCCTGTCAACACTTCTAACCAAAAATTATAATTGTTGTAATCAGCTCTACGTACCCTTTCATATTACAACACACAGTTTCAAAAAAAAAAAATTTGTTTTACCCCTTAAGTTTAATTACCCTAATTGTTTGAAAAATATATTTTTTAAGTCACTATATTTTTAAAATATGTGGGTAGGTACAAGACACATACATGCCAAATTTCAAAGTAATCGGACAAAAGGTGTAGCCGTGAGAGCGGGCGACAGAAGGACGGATGGACAGACACACGCAGGAAAATATAAGGGTCCTTGGTTTTGCCTACGGACCCTAAAAATGTTGCTTGTTACTGAACTGTTGCATGTAACTGTATTATCTACTGGATCAATTTAGATAAAAATTGGTAAAAACTCATACCCCGAGATGTAATAAAAAAATAAATGAAGTAGCGAAGAACGTGCTTTCCCCATACATGGGACATGGGGGTGCGTAAGCAATTTAACAAATTGGACGAGTAAGAAGCAAAAACGAAGTTTTAAGGAGACATGGCGCAAAGATGAATTGGTATAAAAAAAAGAAATTAACTAAAATATATATTCGTACTCAGTGCATCCTCCCCTTTCACTTTAACACCCCACATTAAGCGTTAAAAAAAAATAGACTGCCAATTAGTGTGGCACATAGCTTCCTCGCATCCAATCATGTACTTTGTTGTTATATTAACATTAAAATTATTATAACTGTAGAGGTGGATCCTTCAGGGTATATAGAAAAACACAGGTTTATTCCATTATGTCATTGGCAACGTTTCGGCCATATCCGGCCATTTTCAAGCCTGCAACAACATAATTTATTTAATAATGTCATCGTTCCATAAAAAATAAATACAACACTTAGATCCACCTCTACTGTTATACTAGTTATTGAGGGTACTTTTACAACTAATATTAGACATTAAAATTATTGTTATACTATACTTTATTGTTATATTGTTTATTGGGTAAAAACTATTAACAGTTTTAGCGATCTTTAACACTTCATAGCGGTGTCGCTGTTAGTTTTACTAAAAAATTGTGTTTGAAAAAAAATGTTTGTCTCATTGAATAGATGAAGTTAGATTTTTTCCCGACCTAAAATTCCAATTTTAAATTTGAAATTCTCGTTTACGCGAGCGTTGCTCGTGAACGCTTGGACGGATAACGTTGTCCAACGAACTCGTCCTGGCCATTGGTAAAATGAACATGTCTACCAAATTTCATATTTACTCACACATTTACTCAATTTAGTCACACGTTTCATAATTCAAAGACACACAGACCGACAGACAAACAGACACGAGACCAAAAATGTTCCCTGATGTCTGAAACGGATTTCTGTATTGGAATTTTAAAATCGGAGACATAAAAGTTTTTCGTTCTCAAAAGTGAACACAATGCTTCCGTTACCTTCGGTAAGCAAAATGTGTATAGAAGACGACCCCTTAAAAGTCAACCGATTTCATAGGGATAATTTTTGGGACGTCCCTATATTTTTCTGGTGACATAACTGGAAAGTTTAAACTTTTTGTGTTTGTATCTTCGGAGAGATATGATTACGCAAGTAACCATAGATGTTACCTCTAAATAATACCAGCTATTCACGGTCCAAGGTGGTAGTACGCCACTGTCGGGTCTTGCGGTCGGATCTATCCCACACATGGTCCTACACGGAACCCAACATCAGTATCACTTATGGAATTGAACTGAGACGTTCTTTATAAACTATAATTTTCTTCCTCCCGCTCCCCGCTCGCTATATTATATGTTATATATTTATAATAGTTTTATGTATATATGATTATATTATATATGTTTGTTTAACATTTAAACCAATTTTATTTACTAGGCATCGCGTGGCTCTATCATTGAAGCGAGCGTATAGTAATAGATATGTTTTGAATAATGAAAAAATAGATAATCATGAATCATGATGAGTTGATAGATAATGGGTATAGTAGTAGTAGTACAGCGGCTAGTAGTAAGGGTACCACCCCCCATTCTGACTATTCCTCTAACCACACACCTCCTTTTCAATTATTATAAAATGTATCACTTTGCTACAAAAAAACTAATTTTGCATGCCTGTTCCAATTGTGCATTAGATGGTGCATATGAAGTTTTATTAAAATCGTTACATTAGAACGTAAGATATCGGTAAAAATGTTGTTTTCTCTATTATAAACGTTTAGGTCCGCTTTAATAGTTTTAGCGATCTTTATTAATTGATAGCGGTGTCGCTGTTGGTTTCGTCCTGAAATTTCAATTTAATTTTTGAACCTCTCGTTTACGCGAGCGTTGCGCGTGAACTCTTGGACGTTCACGCTGTCCAACGAACTTAGCCTGAGCAGTGACGGATTAAGGTGTTGCCGGGCCCTAGGCCAAAGGTCAATTCCGGGCCCCCCTCCCCCCCCCTCCACTTACCTATGACACATTTTGATGTTGTCAGTTAAAGAATTTAACATTAATTTTTAATTTTTTACTTAACAAATGTATTATCCACTAACTATCTAACAAATTTGGCTAGGTCCTGGCTTTATAGCTTCAAAATTGTTTATTGTTAAATCGCAGGCTTATTCATTTCATCATTTTCGATGTAAAATAATGATAGGTTACTCAGTTTTTTTTGGGCTAATTTATTTCCTTGATTTTACTCTTTATAACACAGAAAAAATCCTGTCAAGTACTTGCCAGCAAGTTACTAAAAGGGTTTCTTCGGTCATAAGAATTAATTATTATTATTTTTAAACGAAAATATGTATAAAAAGTTTCACTTTTAAGAAGAAAGGCGTACATATATTATCCTTCAGTATCTTTGGTACGCACTTATTATGTTCTTTTAGGGGTAAAATGGCCGCCATTTTGGAAACACGATATATTTTTGTGAACCAAATTCCAATACCTTTAAAATGATACCCAACTTCGAATTTTCGAAAAATAATCATTTTGGGGCTCTTGAGTTACGGCCCCCTACATTTTTTAAAATTTGACTTTTTTATTTTTTATATCAACTCCCGGAAATATCATTGGACTACAGAGATGCATATTTTTGTATTTTTGCCTTATTTTTAGGACCTGTCCTAATGGGGTAACGGGGGGGGGGGGGGGGGGGGGGGTTGCGTTTTATTTTAATTTTTTGGGGGGGTAAAATGGCCGCTATTTTGGAAACATGATATAAATTTGTGATCTACACCTCAATACCTTTGAAGTGATACCTCACTTGAAAATTTCAAAAAATATAAAATATTGCGATCTATTACCAATTCTTCGCATCTTGCAGAAATTTCGAGTGTTTAAGTCCGCAATAGTTTTTTTAGTTTTTGGGCAAAAAAGTTTAACTTGTACACCAAATTTCAAGAGGGTTAGGTTCAGGAGGTCGGGAAATATACTCCAAGTTGCGACGGACTGACGGACGAACTACCAAAAGCATAAGGGTTTCTAGGTTGACCTCGAAAAACTAAAAAGATCGTTCTCCTGAAGCAACACTAATGGGGAGTGTTAAATATCTCGTAATTTTTTTTTTTTTACTTATCGTATTTTTTTGTCTATTTTATAATATTTGACTTTAGTTCTTTTAAAAGCTTCTGATTCTATGTCATTTGGTTCGGTAATAATTAATGAAGTCAAATAAACTGTTAAGTGTCATTACAGCAGAAGATGATATAGTGCTAGTATCCTGTAAAACTTTTGCCGTTATTATTAATCCTTTTCAAAATTTTATACCAAATTATAGTCATTAATGAAAATTCTAAAGATTCCATTTTTTGAATAAGACTATGTATTAGCTTGAATGTTTGTCGCTGGTTTTTGTGTATCTCAATTTGCAATTACACTTAAAGCCTGAATTATCTCACACTGTCCGTGTCCGTTGTATATTGCATCAATATACAACGTCAGCTCTAGATGACCACCTAGTGTCACACAATTATTTTGCATTCAAGTGTTTATTACTGCTTGAAAATTGTTTTTCCAGTATATTCCAGCAATAAGTTGGGCGACTGACCACTGGAAATATTTTCTATGATATTAAAATATTTTACTCCTTGCAAGGAAGATTCTGCAGCGCTGTTTCCAATTAGATTCAAAGAATGAGCATAAATTCAAAAAAAAGTAAGGGATATAATAAATGCGCGTCACTACAGATTTCTTTAACTCGAGCCCGAACTCTGTTATATTTTCCAGCCATATTAGCTGCATTCACGTAGCAGGTCCTATTAATTCCTAATTGTTCTAGGAACTTCAAAATCACTTCTTCAATAGCCTCTCCTTAATGAGAAGAGAATATATTGGTATAAATCCAAATAAAATTTCCACTGGCTCTCCGTAAGTGGCGTAACTATGGGCCCGCATTGCGGGAGGGCCCCCACCGTCAGGGGGCCCCCAAATAGTTCTTGCGGGGGGCCCAAAATTCCCTAGCTACGCCACTGCTCTCCGTCTTTGTTTAAATATTATGTTATAATAAATGTCAGTTAGTCCACATGAGTGAAATCAGGCGTCGAAAGGACAATTATAGAAAAATATTTTGCACTTATAACTTCGTTTGTTAAAGACTTCAAAAGTTCCTTGCCCATAATTTCAATGAATTCGTCGCAAAATTTTCTGCTATAAAATCGGCAAATTCACTTAAATATTCTAAAGCGGTAGTGTAGTTACCAACTGAAACTGATGTATTTAAATACTCCCTAGCTCCCCTGATCGCAAGACCACATTTTGATAAAAATGTTATTGTTGCCACTACTCTCTGCAAAACCTTCCTCATTATAGGCTTTTTCTCAGTGGCGTAACTATGGGCCCACAGTGCCGCTCGGGCCCCAGTGCCAGGGGGCCCCCATATCCAGAAAACAAAAAAGAAACCTCGTATCAACATCGATAGGGGCCCCTTTAGAGCATAACAAAATTTCATTTGGGGGCCATTCACTTCTGAACACGCAAGTCCTTTTTTTTTGTTTTGCTTATCAATATTCTTTGGGGCGAGGGGCCCCCAAAAGAGATCTCTTTTATTATTTTTATTGTTTTTTTTTTTTTCCGGGCCCCCGTCTGTTGCGGGCCCTAAGCATTGGCCTTGTTGGCCTAGGCCTTAATCCGTCACTGAGCCTGAGTATTAGTAAGAGAAACATACATGTATACCAAATTTCAACTAAATCGGTCAACTTTTACTCAAGTTATCGTCGGACACGTAAACGTTACTGACAGACAGACAAGATGCATAGGTTGTTGAATGTAAGAAGCTCGCTTACGTTCGCTTCAATTAGTGAAATTTTAGAAAAACTTCATAATTTCCTTCATTAGAGCTTGTTTTCAATACCATATTGACTCGTCGGAGTGAGTGTGGTACTGCAAGATGGACCTTGAATGCCTGGCATTAGAGTGCGTGCAATAAAGTTTCTTACCACAGGCTATTCAAATGCTACTTTTACCATGTCCCAGAAAAAATTAGTTTCCGAGCTAATAGTACTTGTACCCATTAGAAGTCGAAACACTCACCTCTCTATTCCTAGCAGGGTTAAATTATAATGATATTATTTTTCCAAATTTTACATATTTGTTTTCGTTGTCATCAACAAATAATTACTTTTAGTATCTATAAAATAACAAAATACTGTCCAAAACCTCATAAAGTAAACTTCTAGTGCAAAAGAGGGAATA
The DNA here is from genome assembly GCA_951217055.1 of Gerris lacustris. Lineage (NCBI taxonomy): Eukaryota > Metazoa > Arthropoda > Insecta > Hemiptera > Gerridae > Gerris > Gerris lacustris. The sequence continues at coordinate 61,883,180 of OX578276.1, read as the reverse complement.
TTTTTAGTAATTTTGTATACTAGTTGTAAACAAACATTAATGGTAAGAAACTTGTAAAAGTGCAATAAGTTAACACTTGTAACTACTAGAAATATTAGAAAGAAAAAAATATGTATTATATATGAATTGTAAGCTAAATAACCTCCTCAAACACCTGCTAGAAGCGTAACGCTGAAAAGCAAAGGTTTTAAATTATTATTATTATTATTATTTTTCCAAATTTTTAATGCTATGTTATTATATAATTGGGCTTACGTAGTACATTAGTATCACTAAGTATATAAGAAAGTTTTGTTTGAGATCGTAAGACCAATTTTCTTTTTTAATTAGTGATTGCAGAGAAAGGTTGTCTTTTTTAAGTATTAACATACTAAAAAGTTTAACAAATAGATTAAAGGTTTGAAATAAATCAAACATTTTAAAAAGTTTGATAAGGGCTAAGGGCCGAACATATTAAATTACATTTTTATTATTATAACAATCCATATATTTATTCTTTATAGCAAGCGAAATATCTGGTCAATATTTACACCTTAAAACAGCGTCTCGTTGTCATAAATTCCTTTATAATTTATAACCAACTTTTCTTTCTTTGAATACATTTCCTATTTCTGTTTCCTGTATCTAGGCCATTGTTTTGATTTTACTAGCTTTTTCTCAATTTCTGAAACGGTGTTGCAATTCATCTTATAGCGATCCTTATTCACTGCCTTAATTATTTCTTTTAGGATTATACAACTTGTTGTTTGGTTATAGTGAACTTTTGTATGTTAAACAATCTAAGCATAGTCTCTGAAACGCTTAAAATTACTTAAACGACAATAACTAAAATAATTAAATGGATTTGGTTGAAGTTTAGTTTAAAACAAGCCTCTTGTCTTCTTAAAATAAGTTGATCATATATGCATCCTTTAACTTGAAAGAGAAGTTTTAAACATAGTTAAAGATTTTCAATTATTAACCGAATACTACAATGAAAAAATGCTTAATGATGTTTACTTCATATTTATTTGTACTGTAACCAGTTCTCCTTCTTAAAATATATCAGGTTCAATAATGCTGTTTTAAACGAAAACTGTTAGATCACTGGAATAAAATAATTAGATCTGATGACTCAAATTTACTCTAAAGATTATAATCATTAGAATTAATGCTCTGTTAGTAGATGAAAGATACAGAACTCTTCCAGTTAGTAAAATACCAACAATTAATTATTTTTAGACAATGATAACTTTGATTAGGTGAAGACAAGAGTTTTAGTGTTATGGTCCGGGAAGTACACTTTTTGGGGCCTAGATTAGGAAATATTAATATTACAAACTAAGCGTTTACCTACATACATAGTTTCACAAGTATATATGCCTAAAAAAAATATTACCCATCTGTAATTCCTTTCAAGTGGAGCTATAATTAAACCTATATAAGGTTAAGACAAAAGTTTTGGTGTATCCAGTTTACGCTTACAATTCAACATGTACAGTCGTCAGGTATTTAATTCACAACATTACTATTCCTAACGTTATAGCTTATTACAATATAATTTCTTTCGATCATACTACCACTACTTGTTTAGTATCCCTACAGAAAGTGTCCTTAATTAAACAAGACATTTTATTCCATTATGAATAATAATCAAGGCGTGAGTCAAACATTGATATACATACTAAAACATTATTCTATGTACAAAATGTTTACATTTAATAATTTTGTGTTATACAAACAGATTATCTGCTTGTAGTCCTTATTTTGCAGTATACTTTCCCGAATTTTAATTTTATTATTACGGCCTGTTAGTGTATAAACAATACAAATGATTTATAATTTATTAACATCAATTTTGCGCATTAATCTGAAACTTTTTAGAAGAATATTATAGTGACTATAGAATAAAAACCAAATTTTCTCATCAATTATTAACAGAATGGTGCAAAAGGTAAATGAAATATTTTTCAAACTTAAAGGTGGAGTGTTAATTATTATTTTCCGTTTAGAAGTAACAGTATTATAATCTGTGCTTTTGGAACGAAGTTCCTTATGGCACGTTCTGGAGCCCGGGAGTGAATCCGAAAAAAACAACCAAAATCACCGTCACAAAATAACCGTCACAAAATCACCGTCACAAAATAACCGTCACAAAATCACCGTCACGCAAAATCCGTCACGAAATCTACCGATGGTGATAACGGGAGTACAAGTTGACCGACTTAGTTGAAATTTGGTACACATGTTCATTTTACCAATGTCCGGGACAAGTTCGTTGGACAACGTTATCCACCCAAGCGTTCACGCGCAACGCTCGCGTAAACGTAAGCTTCGAATTTAAAATTGGAATTTTTGGAAGGGAAAAAATTCTAACTTCATCTATTTAATGAGGCAAACAACTTTTTTAAATAATATTTTTTAGTAAAACGAACACCGACACTACTATGAAGTGAATACAAGTAGGTAAAGAATCACTTTCTACGCATCTAAACAGAGATACAATGTTTATATTTCGTATCAATCGTAGATAAAATAAATAACATTAAAAAATGAAATCAACTGCATGATTTTTATCTCAAAATATCGGACCAAGACAATTCAGACAAATTTTCTCAAATACGTTCATAATTACTTAGCGCAGTGTCTTCCATTTATTAGGTTTCCTAGGTACATTTAATTGTTATTGAACATTTCATCAAAATGTATTATAAAAATAACTCGTGTTTAAAAATATTTTCTCAGGAACTAGATTTTTCCCGGGAAAACGGCTTATATAGTTTTTTTCACGTTTTTTAGGGGGGGGGGGTTACCCCAAATTTGAAGCTAAAATTCATTTTTAGATTTCGCCTCGGGGTATGCATTTTCTGAACATGTATGCCAAATTTCGTCAAAATCTGCCCAGTAGTTTAGGCTCCAGGCGTCTGCACTGACGAAAGAGACATTTTTTAAAAACCAATTTTTTGGACTCAGGGGACCTCAAAACGTGTAAATCCATCAAAATCTCAAAATCGAATTTTCGCGCCATCACAATACTTTCTCTTTGTATGAGATAGTAAAAAAAAAAGTAAAATAAAGGTGGTGATAAGAGTAATAATAAGTAAAGGAAGGTGAAATGATGATTGGTAGTTTAATGCTGGATTATCGTCACAGTCTGTAACCGAAGTTTAGAATTAAATGGTTTGTCTTAAATCATGTCCAAGCTCATTTTTAACACTCATTACTCATTACCCTGACAAAGAAAACCATTTCTTATACTTGTGAAATACAAACAAAATTAATCTTAGATTTAGATAAATCTACAACGAAATCATATAACACTTATTATTAATCTACGTGAGTCCAGTTAAAAAGTTTCCAAATAATATTGCACGACATATTATAGTCATTATTCAGTATTTTTTATTATTTGAAAAAAATATACAATTGCAATAAAGTGTTATTTAATTTTTTATCTCCAGTAGGGAAAAAAAGTTATGATTTTGAATTAGTTTAGAGGGACTAAAGTAAGTCTTTTTATCCCTGAACTCAAAAAGTAGGGAGAAAAAGTAAAGTAGGGAAAAAAGTAAAGATTGCAACTTAATTATTTTATAACTAGTAGAAAATGAATGGCTAATGTAATGAAGTTGTTGAAATCAGGTTGGCGGCATTGAGTTTTTCGACCATGTTTATCTTTATTTATAACCTGCATCTAAATAACCTTCTATTTGAGTTTAATTCCAATTCTTATTTGTTTTTAATATTAAATCTCATATCTGCTATTAAAAGTGCTAATAATTATTGTTATTTATTAAAATAATAAATAAAAACTGTGCAATGGACGAAAATGTGTAATTTCTTCCTACTGGAGATAAAATATTGTATGTACCTCGTAAGTGCCATTATTCCCCTCACGATAATTATCGCTAATTAGAGTTATTCCCTCGGCTGCGCCTCGGGAATTTAAACGTCTAATTCCCTCGGCTTCGCCTCGGGATTTATGGACCATGGTTCTTCGGCTTCGCCTCAAGACCAACTTTTTCGCTCAGAGAATAATGGCTTACTTTACTCCCTAGGTGCATAAATAACTATTTTTTTTATTTGATATATTTATAAACTTAGGTCAAGAATTTTTTTAATTCTTAAGCTAAGATGAGATAAAGAAATAAATAACATCAATTACCTTCGAATGCATATAAATAAATAATCTTAAGACATAATTTATAAAATGTTATTAGAAAGTAGCTCAAAAATATAATTTTCCTAGGGGTCATAAAATATAATTATTTTTGTGAAGCTATGTTAACACATACTGAATTTACAAAGTAGGTACAAGAGAAAAACAAATCCTTTCTTCTATAAAATAAAGAAGAAAAGATAAAAAAAAAAAAACTTTTTTTAGGGCAAAAATTAGAATTACAAATCTCTATCAAGGTTCAGATTCATTTTTTTTTTTTTTTTTCGATTTTCAAAGGCAGTTCTAAAAACAAGGACAAAGTAGAAAAATAAACTAGCAAAAAATTATGTAGTCAGAACTAAATAAGTTATTTGAACTTTGTTGGACAGTTGAAAAATAAAAAATAGAAAGAGCTTCAAACGACGCCATGCCACTCAAAATCAAAACAGGTTTGTCGAAACGACAACCTCAAAATTACCAATAGGGTCACATTGTTTTTATAATTTTGTTAATTAATAAATATATAAAATACATCAATTAAAATTATAATACATTAAGGAAGGTAGGATTTAATTTCAGTATAACTATGTGTCGGTATTATTTTAAATTCAATATAAAAATTACAACTTATATGCTACTTAAAATCTAAAGATGGTTAAAATTTAGTGTTATAAGAAAATTTAAATGTTATCTTATTGGATCGATTATATCAGAACTAGTTTTCAAAAAAGAGTTGGAAGAATTTTCAAACAGCAATAATAATCGAATAGTAATAAAGTCACTATATCCGAATCAAATTATAAAGATTCGATATTACCCATTTACGTGCGTATTTTATCATTTCTGAAAATCTTGTATCATCGTTAGAATTGTACAATCGTATAAGTAAATTTTTTTCTTATCGGTTGGATTTATTATTGAGTTATTCCGGTATAGTAAAATCTCGAATAGGATAAATGGTTGAATAGAAGGAATGCGACGGATGAACGGATTGCACAAACACTGTAAGCGGAAAGTGGAGAAATCATGTGTTCGAAGAGTTCAACACTTGTATCCGTGTTGAAAATAGAAAATCGAATTAGTTATCACCTAAGAAATACTACATGTACGTTTAGATGACTATGAAAAACGAATTAACCTAGAGGAGCATCAAGCATGTCTTGTATGTCAAGCTGTTACAAATGACTGGGATTGTCAAGAGCATGAAATTACCGTAAACAATTATCTAACAAACGAGACTGGCATTCAAGTTTGGTCTCTGTCTTTCTACTTGTCTTGGTTCCACTCCAAGAACGTAGAAATAAAATAAGACAACCACTTAGCCTTCAAATTACCTTAAATATATTTCAAATGAGTAATCAAAGATAATTCTGTTATAAAATTAATCTAAAATTTGAATAACAGAAATAAAAACTTCTATGCTCTAACCCCTTTAAAATAACTAAATATTTTCCGCAGGGGATGTCGGCTCAAAGTATTTAATCTAATTTCCACATTCTGAATCCATTTTAGGAATAACTTTTAAGGGTGCTGCAATTTGAAGGCCAGCATGCCCATGTGGCTACGGCTACAGACTTGCCTACAATGATGATGACATTTACATATGGTTCACTAATAATCATACCGTACTCACGTAGGCGGTATACCTTGGAACAGTAAAGAAGTATGATGACTGAAGAAAGTAGCTAGAACTCTCTGCCAGGGGAGCTAGTAAAAAGCCAGCTAGGGGAGCTAGTAAAGAGCCAGGGGGCTAGTAAAAAGGGGTCTCAAATAATTATGGCGTCAAACGCTAGGTTGGAACAAGTGGTTCGACCATTATTATCTGATCTGTCATATGTCCATTGATTATCTATGGCATTATGTTACGGTATTATCTGTCAAGTGCTACTATTGGAACCTACTACCACTACTACTATTTTTTCCTCATTTATTATTGAAAATATTATGACGGGCCTTTCTTGAGAATGATGTAAGGAATTAAGTTTAAAAGTTTCAGATTCTAATAATTCTAGATGTGTTCTTCTCGGGAACATTTAGATTTAATTCTTAATGTAATTCATTCTAATGTTCATAATTTATTTTAATATTAAATTTATTATAATATGGACGAATTATTCTAATATGTATATACAATTGCTTAAAAAGATATCGTAAAAAAAACTAAACTTAAATAATTAATTCCACTTGGTTTCAGCTCTTTTTGTTGTCAGCAGTGTTGACCCTTTGCTCTGCTCAGTTAGAAGAACACAAAGAACATAAGCACTACGTAAGTTAAACTTATTTGACACAACGTAACTTAAATAATAAGATTTTTTTTTTCTCTCTTACAGTTATGAATAACAATTATTTATTATTATATTTATTATTCCAATATGATAAGTTTAACATTAAACTGATTATTTTCAGGCACCCAAGCATTATAAGTTCGAGTACGGAGTGCATGATCCTCATACGGGTGATATCAAAGAAGCTAAGGAATCCAGTGATGGACACACAGTTACTGGTTACTACAAACTAAAGGACGCCGACGGAACTGAACGGATTGTTCACTACACAGCTGATAAACACCTTGGCTTTGTAGCACACGTTAACAAGATTGGAATACCTCATTTTCCAGCAGAGGCGTTTAAGCATAAACCTGAGCCTCAATATGAGATACCTTCCTACGCATCCGGTTTTTTATCGCAATATGAGCATGAGCAACCACAAGCTGAACACAAGTTCCACGTCATTCATGACAAGCACCATGCTAAATCTCACCAAGCAGTCAAAATAGAAGAAAAACATCTCTGATGATAATACTTTAGAGGTTCCTAAAGTAAAAATTGTAAATTAATTTAGCGAGGCCTTCCTAAATACCTATAGAATTGTCATTGTTATTGTATTTGTTAGAGGTTTTTTTTTATATTGTTATTTAAATTTTTTAATCTTCCATAAAAATAAAGATTAATCTTTGTTTTTATATATTTTAAGATTTATTTGTATAGAACAATAACAAAAATTCTCTGCCAATTAGTGTTGCTCGTTCTATTTTTTATACTTTAATGATTTTATACTATTAAAACCTATATTATTGTCAAATTTATTTAATTTTCCCCTGGTTTTTTAAATCTTTTAAGATTGTTTTGATTTTTTACATGAATGAAAGTATCAATTTAGAAAAATTTTAGGAGCGCAGAGGGTTGAAATTAATCTGGGGCTATCTGCTGGCTACTTTCGACAAACCATCTAAATTTCATAAAAATCAGGTAAGTACTTTTGATGATATAGGTGTAAAGAAATGTATGTTTGTGTGCATGTGGAAAAGAAACAAATAGGCGCAGAAGGTTGAAACTTATAAGGGACCAACTTTGGGCTACCATCCAAATTTCAATTATTTCATCTGAGAATTTTTTAAAGATATTTTGTTCACAACAATGCAGCAACAGCCCGACGGACTGACACGGAACCAAAAATGTTCACTGATGTCTAAAACGGTTTTCTGTCTAGGAATTTTTGAAATCAGAGACCTAGGAAATTTTCGTTCTTCGGAAGGGAGCTTTCTTTTTATGTTATGTTACTGTACTGTCTCAAATTGACATTACAGTCAGTAATAGTTGCAGAATGAAATAATTTCAAGATAAAAAGAACTTTTTATATACTACGTTTTTAAATTTTCTGTTGAATCGTATATAATGTTGATAATATAATTGTTATTGTTATATAATATATAATGTTAGTGAAAAAAAAATAGTTCGGAATTTATTTACTTCACATAAATGACAACCATCTAGAGAGCTGATCTTAAACCTATAAAAGGACAAATCTTTGTACAATGGATCTCCCCAACACCAAATCTAAAGCGTGCCATCGACATATTTGAAATAATATAAATAATATAAGCGATAAATAATATAATCGATAAATAATATAATCGATAAATAATATAATCGATAAATAATATAATCGATAAATAATATAATCGATAAATAATATAATCGATAAATAATATAATCGATATTTCCTGTTTTTGCTGTCATTCAATGTTTATCTATCACAAATTTGAGACCCGTCAAAATGAAGATTGCGTAAATATGGGATATGGCAAAACAAATAAAATAACTTGAGGATTTTTTCCGAACTAACTTTCCGTAGAGCAAAATTTGCTGAAAACCAATTAAATTCTGCTGAAAGATGGCTAAAAGTATTAAAATAATGCATTGTCATCGTGTTCTGAGCTATGCTAAAAGTTTCAAATGTCTAGCTATTCGGGAAGTTAGTTAGAAATCGATTGCCAGATTTGTACCGGACAAACAAACAAACAAACAAACAAGAATGCAAGCTAATAAAAACGTAGTAATATAAACTAACTCTTTCTTAGACAACGTTTAAAATGATATATTTAACTACTATAGACTCATTTTAAAAAGTTTTCGGGAAAAGAAAAAGAAAAGCTTTCCTTTTTAGAAATGACCATACAATGATTTTTTTTCACGCTTAAAAAATTTGATGATAATAATTACTTTAATATATTATATAGTTATATAGGATATTTATATTAGTTTAAAATATTCTTGAATCAGAATTACCGATTGGAAAACCCATTTGCATGTGTTAATTACTTAAAAGTAAGCTAACTTCAGAATTCTAGTGTAATTGGTTCTAAATATATCGTCATGTAAAATGTTGTATATAAATGAGCACCATTGTGAAACAAGATGGCGGGTTATACAAATATTTCTCAGCGAATAATGAGCACCTAAAAGGGTAAGAGGGACCTACCTACAAAATTACATCTAAGGTCCTGATGTGGTTCCAGAGATCATGATCAGTCAGTTACTGCCATATGGATTTACATTACATACTTAGATTAGTTCTAAATCGAAGGTCTATAAATTCTTCGTATATCATACATTTCACAAGTGTTCTTCAATTAGTAATAACACAGTAGATACGTATAATATTATTAAATATCGTTAAGATATCAGGCTTAGCACTAAAATGTTTTGCAGTTTTTGATAATGAATAGCTAAATCCTATAATTTATCATCCATCTCTTAAATATAATCTATATAAGTATGTACTGTAAATAAGTAATTATTAAAATAATAATATGCTATTATAAAAACACGTATTTTATTAATTAGCATAAGGTATAAACGAGTATAATCAAATATTCCAAATTATTAATAATTCTAAATAATAATAATTCTAAATTATTAATAATTATTATTAATTATTGATAATTCCAATAATTAAGAAATATTATTATACTTCAAGAAGTAAAGTTACTATTTATTCAATTATGAAGATTTATTCAGTTAAGAAGAACAATCATTGATGTTGCAAATATAAAAAATTTTGCAATAAAGTGGCTATAGCTGAATTTGTTTTAATAATTTATTTCTCAGGTACGAATACCGTAACTGGTGAAACAATTAAAATACATATTCAAAAAATTATATTTGATTGGTGTGGCAGATTGGAATAAAATTAATTAGATATTGTTAAAACTCACTTCCATTTTAAGTTATAAACACAATTATTCAAATCAAATCATCAATAACACAAGCATAAAACACATAGTTGGGAATGGGTGTGACCGAATCGGATGGCAATAGCTATCACAGCAACAGCATATCTCGTTTGTTTCCCAGAGAGCTGAGACAAAGTAAAATTATTAAGTGGGTTGGTCTCTAAAAACTGAAGATAATGTTGCGCTGGTCAGGATTTAAAAGAAGCGGCCAAAATAAATAACTATATTTGAATACCGACGACTGTTTGAATCCCAGATTAAATATAAATATGGATGTGTGCCTCAATAACAATTGCACCCCAGTTTAGAAGGTGATTCAAATGTTGCACAAAAATTAAACGATTTAAAATAACAATTGTAATTTCTCATATACGTTATTTTTAAAAGGAATATTATCTATATAAATATAAATTATTATAATAGCACAAACATTTGATTTTAAGACAGATGGATTTACTATGTTTCGTCGTCTTTGCAGACGGGTGACACCTATGGATTTTGGTAGATGGTTGGCGTTCAATTCCCCGATGGATAGTATTATCAAATTAACTATAACAATAAATTTAAGGGACCGGCATAGTTGTATAGTTAGCGTACTCACAACTCCACCTGAAACCAAGGTCAAAACAACATCATTTCTAGAGATTGTAAATCCCAGAGAAGAGAGGCATGTTTGCAAAGTGAGTAGATAAGTAGTAGTGAGTTAAGCAAATCCCTCGTCCTGTAATAAGCTATAATGTGTTGATCAGGGCGTAAAAGAAGAGAACACAAAAAGAAAACAATTTATTTTAATTTTGAGTGGGGTATCAAATGAAAGGTATTGATGAGTAGATTACAAAAATATATAACACTTGTGGACAGCGTTTAATTTTCCACGCCATTTTGTCAAAAAACATCAACATTTTGCGTCCCCCCCCCCCTAAAACTATATTTCCGCTGTTTCTAAAAATATGCGGTCTAATGGGCCAAAGAAAAATTAAGAATAGCAATTTGATCTGATGAACTGGGAATCCAAGATGGCAGCTAATTGCTGTCACTGGAAATAAAATATTCCTTAAAAATTTTGAGTGACGTATCAAATGAAAGGTATTAAAGAGTAGATTACAAAAATATATAATACTTGTAGAAAGTTTTTTAAATTTTGTCAAGAAATATCAAAATTCCCCCTTATACTAATTTCATGCTTACGATACCAACGAAACCCTTTTTGACTTCATGCACTACCAATTTGTTTAACTTAGTATCCTGCTTTATTTTTCCTTTTTAAAAATCTATAATATTGACTTCCAAGACCATAAATAAACACTAAAGTGAAAAAATTATTAATGCTCTCTTAACTAAATAGCCTATAATCTTCCTCTTCATTTGTTTTAATGTACATCTTATTTTCAAAAGTTGGTCATAATGACCAACTTTTGACACTTGAACATGAAGATTATACCTTTTTGTCAGAATATCAGAAGAAATGTTTAAAACTGACTGTATACTGATCACTAGTTTGTCATACTTATTAACAAAGTGACAATAATCGGGTTACTCTTACAAATTACTATTTAATAAAATATTCTGCCAGTTAGTAAGGCACTTAGCTTCCTCGCGTCCTATAATTCGACAAATGAGATTTGATCATTCGGATGAGTTTTTTTTTTTTTTTTTTTCAAACCATCCAAATTTAAAAAACATCATATGAGTACTTTTGAAGAATAGAGTTTTTAATCAAAGCAATTTTGAGCACTTGTGGAAGAAAGAAATTAGTGCAAAAGTGTTAAAATTATTGAGGTCCAACAATGTGCAAATTATGACCTACTGTCCAAATTGAATTAAAATAGGATGAGGAGTTTTTTGTTAGATTGGTTCGGAAAAATTGAACGACAGACATACTAACAGACAGACAAGGGATCAAAAATGTTCTCTTATGTCTGAAATGGAATTGTCTTGGAATTTTTGAAAAAAGAGGAATAAGTTCGTCCTTCAGAACGATCACATATCTCCCGTTACCTTAGGTAAGCTCGACAGGCAATGCAGAAGTGATAAAATAAATGACATATTATGTTATATAAACTAGTAGTTATTTAGATATAGTGGCTCGCATAAATGCTCGGAACCAAAAAAAAGAACAAAAAATTACTTTCATATTAAATAAATAATAACAATTATTGGTACAGGGTAAATATACTAATCAAAATTTCAAAATAATCGGGTACAGGGTACCTCGGATTTTTTCCTCACTTCGGAGGCCACTAAAGTGGCCTCTCCTGCTGTGAAGCACAGGACAAAGCAGTATTGGGCGAGGTCAGTACTTGGATGGGTGAACTGATTTTTTTTTTTTAAAAATGTATACATTATTTTTATTTATTTTATTTCATATATTTAATTATTTGGAGTTTGGCTGTATTTTGATAGATGTAAACAAACTTTGCCGTTTAACAAAATTATCGCAGTAGTTAATAATTATGTTCGCTTATAACTTTTAAACTAATTAATGGAATCTCATCTCTTTTTTTATATTTGTTCCTTATTTTTTACAGGTTCCAACGATATGCTACATGTCAAAAACGTATTTATACTTTCGGTTTTATTAACCGTCAAAGTTTAAAAATTCAAAAATTGATAACTTCAAAATGGCGGCCAACTGGGTTCAAGATGGCGGAGAATGTTGATTTTCCGGGCGGCACAACTAGAAGTAAGGACTGATTTTTCTGCTGAGTTTCAACTCTCTAGGTTAAATACCCTCGGCGCTACGATGATAACACATATACCACTTATGAGGTCTTAAAAACACCCAAAACGGATAATTTAGTTGAAATCTCGAAAAAACAATTTTGGGTGAAAACAATACTTTTCCTACCATAGGTGAGGAAAAGTAAAACGAATTCACCCCCTATAAAATTAATAAATATTATATTAAGTTGTCTCTCTTAAGGTTAAAGTAACAATTTTATATGACAAATTACTATTCACAAATGCGTACTTTCTCGTAAGAGAGTAAAGCTAGCAACGTCACTTTTTATTTATTAAATACTATTTGTTATACGAAAAAAAGAAAAGAGCCATAACTATTATGCAGGCTACAGGCATTTGTTACGGATATAATTTGACTTGTGAAGATAATTCTTTAAACCTTAACAAATCTTATAAAATAAATAAATGTATTTAAATTATATTTCTTGTAAGGATTACTCGTACAATAAATATTTTTATGTCAATCATACCAAGAATAAATGCACAAGCAAAATGTACAAGCTAATATGAAGAAGGTAATCCATTTAATAATCAAGAATCCAAAATAGCTAAAAAGTTTAATCTTAAACTCTAAATGTTGAAATTAAAATTATAATTTTTAAAATAAAACATTGGAAGAATCTATTCAGAGCCTGAAACAAAATAATAAAGATATTCTCTCTATTGATCAGTTTAACTCATTTAGTAAAATTCAGGATGATGCGGGGAACGATGTTTTCTATATACTGCTCGCTAAGTTTGTAATCTAAAGGTCAATAAGACTGCTTAGGCAGACAAGCATTGTGAGGACACAAGTGGTATCTAAATAGATCTACAAAAAATATGGTTTGCAGCCTACTGCTAATTTTGTAAAACCCATTTTTTATAGCTACTTGAAAAATCTTAAAAAATGTTAAGTTATTAACATTGAATTTATGCACTTCCACAATACATTCTCCATATTATATAGAATTTTTTTTTCTCTAGTTTATCTCAAATCAAACAGCAAAAGGAAAACATTCCTTAGATATTAAGATTATAACTGATGTTAAGGAAAAATGAAATGTTATGTCAATCCACAATAAATCAGAATGGTATTGTTTAATAATTGTCTTAATGTTTATACACATACATGTTTCGTTTGAACATGTTTGTTCCTAATTAGGACATCTGGTTTCTCCACAAGAAAAATGTAAATATTTTAACAACTGTTTGCAAATCTAAAAAAGAATTAATAAAATGAATTATATTATTTTGTTTTAGTAAATGAAGGGGACAGAGGATTGCGTTAAGGATTCTCTCAAGTGTGAAGATCAGGACTAATAGTGCGGGGTGTGACTATGTCATAACTTCCCCCGTGCCTTATCCTCGACAGTTCCTTTACAGGTACCGACGCACTTCATCAGCAAGGTCCATCGACATCCTCCCTCACTTTCCTACCATCTTAATCCTCAATCTCATTTCTCTTGCGAAATTCATTTTTTTCCAACCTTCTAATTTTTATCCTTTTTTTCACGGTAGAAATCTGTTAGATATTGGAATTACAGGTATCTGCAAGAAGATAGAACCAAGGTAAAAAAACAAAAACAAAAAACCTATGTAATATTATACTTACAAACTGAATTTCCATACCAGGTGCGAACAAGAAAGAGGTCTGCAAGAGTGCTTAAGAGTTTATAACAATATGTATGATATAACTTGTACTAAACTTCGTCATAAACAAGTAAATAATTAATTAGTCCATTTTTTTCTATTTATTAGTTGTTTCGAGTTTTCATGGTTTCATTTATTTTAAAAATTTGTTCGAAGTTAGTCATAAAAATAACTCGAAACCGACCTCTCACCATTACGTTTATGGCTATCTTCTCAGTAGGAACTATATGGTTAACCATATGGCTAACTAATATGGTTGGATTCGTATTTTAATGGACTAAATTTTAGAACTTTTTAATCAAAATCGTCGGAACCGTTTTCTATTATGTAATAATATTTGGGAAAAACGCCTACAAATTTAGAGTTAACATTCATCTCTCAATTTTACCTCGGTATATACTTTTTATAAACCTGTACAATAAATTACTCAGAAAACATTTTTTAAAGACAATTTGTTTGGGCTCAGGGGACCTGAAAACATGAAAATATATCAAAATTTAATTTTCGCGCCTTGACAATACTTTCTCTCTATATGCTACATAAGAAAAAATTACTTGATAAGGAAAAATTACCTTGAACGCTTCTAAACAAACGGAATAGAATTTTAGTGAAATTTTGATTACAGAAATAAACTAGGCATCGCGTGGCTCTATCATTGAAGCGAGCGTATTGCAATGAAATACTGAATATTGAAATTTATTAATAATCATGAATGTCATAGTTGAAGATAAGTGGAAGAGGGTTAGTGTAGGGAAGAGTGGGGGTACTCGGTACAAAGCTTTACTTCCTAAACAAACCTATACGACTATAACAATCTTCACCACCCGCGGTAGCTTTTAAACAATTATTATAAATGTATCTCGTCGCTACGCAAAGAATTTTGCTTGTATCAAGTTGAAATTTTGCATACCTGTTTCAATTGTGCATTAGATGGTGTAGTTTATTAAAACTATTTAAGTTTTATTAAAATCGATACGTTAGAACGTAAGATATCGGTAAAAAGGTTGTTTTCTCTATTATAAACGTTTAGGTCCGCTTTAATAGTTTTAGCGATCTTTATTAAGTCATAGTGGTGTCGGTGTTGGTTTTAGTAAAAAATGTTATTTGAAAATAATGTTCGTCTCATCGAATAGATGATGATAGAATCTTTTCCCGTCCTGAAATTCCAATTTAATTTTTGTACCTCTCGTTTACGCGAGCGTTGCGCGCGAACTCTTGGACGGATCACGCTGTCCAACGAACTTAGCCTGAGTATTAGTAAGAGGAACATGTATACCAAATTTCAACTAAATCGGTCAACTTTTACTCAAGTTATCGTCACACGCGTGAACGTTACTGACAGACAGACAGACAGACAGACAGACAGACAGACAGACAGACAGACAGACAGACAGACACGGAACATATTTCGTTGAATGTAGGAAGCTCGCTACGCTCGCTTCAATTAAAATTAAATATACATAATTTCCAATTTTATTGGATAAGCAAAATTATTTTAACACTAATAAAGGTGTAAATAAATAATTTCCATTATTAAATAGTTAACAAAATTTTGAATCTCCATACCACAGTATATAAACAGTTCAATTCCCTTAGGCAAAATTTAAATTAACATAACTGATTAACTCTTAACTATATTAAGAATTCTAAAGTTTAGACCGGCAGTTTCAAATACCTTAGTAAGTTGCAATTAGTTAGTTCACCGATAATAATGTGATTAGCAGTACGAAAAAACTATATCTTAAAGTTTATTGCTTAGAGTAGAGTATTGAACAGTGAATATTTTTCTACCTTTGATCCGATTCGTACCTGCTAATTCGAAATATCACCACCATTAAGAGAAAATAATTGCATGGTTAATAACACTGCAATAAGACAAATTTAATTCATGCTTCGCACATTAAACAGCAGACAACACAGAACAAGAATATTCACCTCACTCATACTACTAACAGTTCCAAGGTATCGTCCTTCAAAAACAGCTTGGAGTCGGCACGCTTCTGGGCCATTACATCATCGTCAATTTTTTTTCAATGATCTTACTTCGCCATGTTCATTCAGCAGGAAATACGTAAAGGATTTAAGGCCCGGTCAAACAGGAACGGACTGCCCGGCGGACCCGCTGACCCGCGGACAATCTGTCCGCCGCGGGTAGATTGTCCGCCATCCGTCACGGACTGGGTCGTCACACAGAAAGCGGACTATCAGCCGCAGTCAGGTGGTCACAGATCGCTAAAGGGGAAGCGCCGCTGACACTACTTTAAAATCAGTAACCACAGTTCAAAACCCAATAATTAAAATAATCTTAAAAAGGCCATGCCGTTACCCTGCTGAAATGTGTTTTAAGGTATGACTGTGCTACCGACAAATATTCAATTCATTCAAGAAATCAGTTCTAATGTATTTTTATAAGAAGATAAAAACATAATTAACCATAATTATTTAACGCGCTTAATAACATTAAATACAGTTTAAGTTCCATGCTGCAATATCACAACGAAAATAAGACTCGCTACCTACCAAGGATCACAGCATTAAATTCTACGTCTACATTCTCTAAAAAAATATCAAATAATTTCACAAATTTAAACACATCTAAAAACATACCTATTTACTTTTATTTAATAATAAAAATGTATATTAATATAATTATATGAACACTATAACTAAATTAAAACTATGGCTGACTCCCTATACCTAAACTGGTGTATTTTTTATTTATTTTTTTATTAAAAACGTTAAGAGGCAGGGACCTCGCTGGAGAGTTTTTTCTCTACTGAGGGCCCTCACCATAACTTATCTCGTTATTCTAATTTATTTTTACCTTCATATAATATTTATATGTATGTAACACAACTCGCACACACACTATATATATATATATATATATATATATATATATATATATATATATATATATATATATATATATATATATATATATATATATATATATATATGTATGTATATATATATATATATATATATATATATATATATATATATATATATATATATATATATATATATATATATATATATATATATATATATATGTATATATATATATATATATATATATATATATATATATATATATATATATATATATATATATATATATTATATATATATATACCAGGATGATGCAATATAATTCTTGTTCACCGAGCGTTTAAGCTCGACACTGGAGTCTCCTTTATGAGTTGTCCAACCTAGAAATTTTGACTTTAGATTCTGTAGGTAATTTAAATCAACGTATATGGAAACAAAACTAAGAAGGAAGTCAATAGAAGGATTACAATATGTTGGAAGAAATACCATAAAATAAAGCACATTCTTAAAAATAAATCAGTTATCAAGATTCAGAAGGAGAAAATCTTTGATAGTTGTATTCTTTCTAGTTTATTATATGGTGCCCAGTCGTGGACTCTATTGAAGAGCGATATCCAAAAGCTAAGTGTCACTTAGAGAGCTATAGAGAGGTGTACGTTCGGAATAACAAGGAAAGACAGCATGAGGAATCAGGAGCTTAGGGAAAAGACTGAGTTCAAAGATGTGGTTGTAGCAGCGCAACATCTCAAGTGGAATTGGGCAGGTCATGTGTGTAGAATGGACAATAACAGATGGGCAAAAATAAGCACTGAGTGGTGTCAGTCATACATGACTACATAGAAAAAGAGGACGACAAAATAGAAGATGGAACCAGGAGATCATAGAACATGGTGGCAAGGTCTGGACAAGGATAGCTTTGGACAGATATAAGTGGAAAAAAATGGGAGAGGCCTTTGCTCAGCAATGGGCTTAGTTCTATACTATAATAATAAATGCTACATTATTAATATAGTGCAAAAAAATGTAATGTAAAGTATTATGTAATAATGTGTATGTATTTGTATATATAATATCTGCATGTATTTAAGTTTTATGATTGAACAATAAAGGCTTTATTTATTTATATTGATTATATTTTTTGAATTAAAATAATATTATTTTTTTTATTTTTCTTGAAATTTGGCATGGATGTTTCTTGAAGTCATAAAAATCTATGTAGGTACATGGTTTTGTTTCTTTAATGATTTAATTTTTAGCATTTGTTTAAAAAAAACTTTTTAACATTTCCTTACCTTAAATGAAAAGTATTGTTTTCACCCAAAAATCCGAAACCGAGATTTCAACGGAATTATCCGTTTTGGGTGTTTTTAAAACCCAAAACGAGAGGTTTTTAGCTGGATGTCTGGCTGTCTGTGTGAGTCACGCATAACTCCTACTGTTTTTAAACTAGAGAGTTGAAACATAATACAAAAATCAATCTTTATAATGAAGTTGTGCTGTAGGGGAAATCATAAATTTGTGGCATCATTACATTTTGCTGAGACAGAGCAAATAAAAAAAAAAATCCGATTGGGCCGAAATTTGCAGTTCTCTTATAAGAAAATAATTTCTACTAAATTTTGTTTTGTTATCTGCCAGTATTTTGAAAATATCGACTTGTGATTTTTATTTAGCAAAGTTTGTTTACACTTTTATAAAACTGACTATAACGAAACTCACTATTACGGATCTCATTATACCTGACTCAAATTTTAACGGACAAACAAAATTATAATTCACACAATAAAATAGACTGCCAATTGGTGTGGCGGGGGCCGGTGTAGCCGAGGGGTTAACGCACTCGACTCTGAAACCAAGGTCTAAACCCCGGCTGTGAGTTCGAATCCCAGCGGGGTGAGACATGTTTTACACTGATGATCTCATCGATTAGATGAGTAAAGTGGCCGGATAACCCCCGTCCTGTAATGACCTAATAAAGCTGTTGAACGGGACTAAAACTACTACAAACCAAATTGGTGTGGCAAATAGCTTCCTCTCATCTTATCACATATACTTAAAATTTGTTTAATTTTTCCCCCTTTTTTTTAATCTGTCGAAATTAATTTGATTTTTTACATGAATTAAAGTATCAATTTAGCAAAAGTTAAAGAGCGCAGGCATTATTTTCTGTTAAATCATATGTTGTGTTGATAATATAATTGATATTGTTATATATAATGTTAATGAAAAAAAATAGTTCCGAATTTATTTTCCTACTTCATATAAATGACAACCAACTAGAAACCTGATCTTAAACCTATAAAAGGACAAATATTTGTACAACGGAATACAAAAATAAAAAGTCATAAATTTGAAACCCATCAAAATGAAGATCGTAAGTATGTCAAAACTTATTAAAATAAGTTGCGGATTTTTTCCGATCTAACTTTCCATACAGCAAAATTTGCTGAAAACTAATTAAATTCTGCTGAAACAAAAGTCTAGCTACTCGGGAAGTTAGTTAAAAATCTATTGCAAGATTTGTACAGGACCCGCAAACAAAAAACAAACAAACAAGAAAGCAAGCTAATAAAAACGTAGTAAAAAATTTAAACAATTTTGACAGAATAAATAAACATGTGAAACAATTAAATAAATTTGGCAATAATAACTTGTGAAAGCATAAAATCAAGAAAGTACGAGATAGGATGCGAGGAAACAATGTGCCACATTAATTGGCAGTCAATTTGTTATATTACTTTATCTCCCTATATTTACTAATTATCTGAGAAAGTAAGAATAAGTAACCACAGCAGACTCGAGGTTGGATACGAAGCCAGAAATCCAGCATATTATATTTACCTGAAATCTGTCAAGTATAGAGAACAATTACAAGTGGATAATTTATTTATATATATAAAATTAAAGTTTTGTCTGTACATTGGTCAGAATTGAAATTTTATTTTGATACATTTTCTTTTTTTACATTCCAAAAACCGAATCCGGCCTTAACTTTTTTCGTGTATGTATGTGTGTCTGTCACCCCAGTAAGACTTTATAGGCGCAAAACTGGCTAAATGAAATCGATTCATTTTTTTCAGAGGTGAGCGCAAACATGTAGCGAAATTTGTAGGCTTGGTTTCATCTAAAAATATTGAGTAGAACCAAAGTTATTACAATTTTATTTTAAAAAAAGTATATAAAACATAACCTAAAAAAAGTAGGTTGACCCACCGTAACCAAATCGAACAGACTCGCTAATCAAAATGTTTGGGTACTTCTAGAACACCTAGACTAGCGGTTTTTTGCGTTTGGTCAGAAATTGGCCCAAACCGACTGGAAAAATCCGAAAAGTAAAAGTAGTATATTATGTTACTAGGCTGTGAAATGAGTTTTTTCTTTACCGCGGCAATTACATTTAATGTCGAGCGGAGCGAGACAGTAAATATTGCCAAGGTTTAGCTATGTTTTTTAGGCTCTAAAGTTACTATTTCACACCCTACCACTGAAAAAATATATTTGTACCCCCCTTAAAAAATTAAAGATGGCGGACGCTCTTTAATTTTTTTCGGAGGCTTATTCTGGCTAAACGGTAAGTTGTATCGACAAGCTGATTGCGCCAGCGGTAACTGATTTTAAAAGATGTACAACTTTGGTCCTATGACATTTTGTCGTAATTCCATCGGTTCTACCTTAAATAGAGCTATATTATATTTTTTAAAATATAATTTACTGGTGCAACTGCCGTATTAAGAGAAGAGGCTGGTAATTAAATTAATGCACCATCATGGTTGATGATTGTTCAATGACTTCTTAGTCTAATTGGTTTGGTGTACTTTATTTTCTTATTTATCATACCTTTTTTAGCATTTATTACTATATTAATTAGTTTCTATTGGCTATTTTTAAAATATAGATTTTAAGAGTATTATATTCTTAGTAATGGAATTAATGATGTGTAATATAGTCCTGATTTTATTCCTAGAAGGCTTTGGAACAAAACTATTCAGGAATGTAATTTAATTGCTAGGCCTACATGATTATAGGAAACATAGTCAGTAATACCTAGTATGAGCCCCGCGCGGAGCGCGGGGTGAAAGCTAGAATCTTATAAGATAATAATTTCAGATATACCGTTATTAAATTATAATATTTAATTGGTGAATATGGTGTAATGATGAGCATATATTTGCCTTTAGAGCTATAGACCTGCGTTCGATTCCCGGTCATCGCACTTAATTTTAAAGAATATTGGATTGATATTAATTTGCCAATTGAATAAATGTATCCTGGCAAGCATTTCCTAACTAATAACTTTCTGCTGCCAGTCATGTTATAGTGATTCAAGATATTTCATCTCATAATAAGAAACACTTTTGATAAAAATATACAAGATAAAATGTCGAAACTGGTTCACTCTTGAGATATATAATCCTTTTAACCACTATTTTGAACTAGAAAGTAGTACAAAGACAATTCTTTATTTCCTCTTATTGTAATGGTTTCTTAAGGAACCTATAAGCGTCAATCAAAATTTACAGTCACTTACTGAAAAAAATATGCAGTCATTACGAAGTAAATTAATTTCATTAAAGATGTCTGTAACATAAATTTTACCTCCTTGGTGTAAAACACTGAGGCAAAACTAGAGCTTTCGCACAGAAAGAAACAGACCAATCTTGAAAATATTCGCAATTTATTCCCACCCCTGAACTAAAATTTAAAATTTTGATAATTTCATCATATCCATTAGGAAATTGGACATTTTATTTACCATGAGGAAAGAAAAATAATGTTTTCTTAATAACTGTTAAAATGAATTTTTACTTAAGTACGTAGATAATTTAATATAAATATATTTAAGTGTAATTGACCTCTTCTGTGACTCAACGCTTCTGTACTAACTATCAGTTCTCCCATAATCACTTATCATTATTATCATACTGTAATTGTAATGAATAATATAATTTATAATAATCGTTTTTAAACCATTAAATGTTATTTTCAAATCTATTATCATTATATTATGTGAGTAGTAACTCGGAAGTATGATAATCTGGCCCGAAAAAATGTTGATCCATTGTGATGCTATCTCCAACGAAAAACTGATATTGTTATAAATACCATGACTCTGTGTGTTCTGTTGCTAGCTGATTTTAATACACAAGAGGGAAAATATTAATCCAGAGCCAATTTCAAGAAATTAGTGAGAAAACGAAAAAAGAAATGTTCTCGCTACTTGTTGTATACTTTAACATTAATTAAGCACAATTCACTAATTCATTTTATAGAGTAACGGAAAAGCGTCCTTTCAAGAAGATTTCATAAAGAAATACGCTAGTTAATGGCCATTTGTGGCTACCTTTAAAATTTTTAAAGCGTGTCACACTCTGACTGCGCATTAACCTTGAATAAACAGGTTAAATTAATGAAGGATGTCGCTTTTGCGAAATGGTCCTGGAAAAAGAAATGGAAAAAGATTGAGCGAAACGAAGGAACTGGCGTTTCCTGCAAGACCTTGCGGAGGGAGACATAGAGCCTTCGAATTGATACATTGCTATAAAAACAGACACGGCATCCTAATACGACATCAGTTCCTCACAGTCAGTCTCGATATGAAAACCGTACAGGTTAGCTTACCAATATCAAACTGTTTACAAATACTTTTATTTCGGTTTCAACAATATTTTACCTAAATGTGATAGTGATGCAACGGAATCTTTTTAAGATAAAACACTAAAATTTAAAATGTTTTTTGTTGGTTAGGTCATCTTGTTACTTGGAGCAGCAGCTTTAGCTGCGGCATCGCCTATTCAGTACCTTTATGGACATGGTCAGGATTATGGACACGAATATGGACATGAAGATGGTCATGAAGATGGACATGGTTACGGTGACTGGCACAACGATGAACATTATAACTATGTGAGTATTATATCAACATACTATCAATGATGATATAAAAAAAATCCCATAACTAAACCTTAATAAACATTTTTTCTTTCGTTGGTATGTAAAATAATAAGTATTCTTCACAGCACTTATCAAATATTTTACTTATTACAATTTCTTACTTAGACTCTATTTCTTAGTTGATTTAAGAAATATTTACATAACAAATATTATTCTGGTAAAACTACAAAATTTTAAAATAAAACTGAAAAAAAAAATGTATTTATTATATTCACTATTTAGTTAAAAATATGAATAACTTTTCTTTAACTTGGTTCCGTGGGTTAACTGATAATAAATAGCTTGGTTTTCCGGTAACATCCGCGTCAAGAAAGAGTTGAAGTTCGACCTTTCGCTTCCACTACTGGAAGCATCTTTGAGGGTGTGGTGCATCGTGAATATCTTGTTGTTGCGTCAAGTTAACATCACGATACATCACACCCCTATATTTATAATAATTTCTTTGTTGCAATAATACTTTTCTTGTAAGTAAGTAAATAGTAAAATAATCATACAAATATGCCAAAAAACCAATTCTACTAACATGTTGTTATACTGAAAATAGAATTGTAATAAGAATAAATTTAATTATTCTAATTTCTTAAACTAATAAATATAATATTATACCTATAACAGACTTTATTACATGTAATGTAAAATCCTTACATTAGTAGGAGACTTCATTACATTAAGTATTTCAAAGAAATCTGTATCTACTTATTAATAGAGATTGTTAAATGTCGGTATGGATAGTTAGATATTTGTATACAATATCAGAATTATTATTAAATGGGAGTTATCAAAACTATCTTGATAATAAATAGCTCCACGCTTTCTGTTGTAAATAAATAATATTTTTAACTCCTTTAAACTGCTTTAATATTATTTATACGCTGTGTATAATATCAAGAAATTAAATTTTAATTATTAAAATTTTATGTATTGATTATTTATATTATAACACATATAAACTAATCTATTTCAAAGGTAAAAAAATTCTAAATAAAAATAAGTGCAAGCATAAAATAACCAGTTACAGGAAATACTAAATTCAATACAATAAAATACTAAACTAAATTATTTTCAGGCCCCAGCTCACTACGCTTACGAATATGGAGTACATGATCCCCATACCGGTGATATCAAGGAAGCTAAGGAAACTAGCGATGGACACGGAGGAGTCAAAGGATACTACAAGCTGAAAGAAGCTGACGGAACTACCAGGATTGTACATTACACCGCCGATAAGCACAACGGATTCCAAGCCCATGTCGAGAAGGTCGGCCATGCTCACCACCCCGTTGAACATCATCATCACGAACACATTCCAGTTCATTACGGACATCATGAACCCATAGTCTACCCTCACTACGAACCTCTCCCACATCACGAGGAGTACCATCACTACGAGCCAGAGCATCATTACTACGACCTTCCTTATGCTTATGGTTATGCCAGTCAGTACAACCACCCTGCCCAACACGACTTCCACATTGTCCACGGCAAGCACCACGCCAAGTCTCATCAATCTGTATCGATTGACGAACACCACCATTAATTAATAACCTATTTGACCTCTATAAACGATTTAAAAATATGGCAACTGTGATAAGTAACTTTTTTAATAAAATAACTCAAATTTTTGTAAATTATTTTTTTATACTACAAGAAAATGCAATGTAATTAAAGCACTTTAAAAATCTTATTTCTTTTATTTATTTCTGGTATAATTATAAAAATCTCACCATTTCAGAAAAATAAAAATTAGCAAATAGAAGAAAATCAAGATAAAGAAATTAACGATAGTTAATATAAGATAAAGACATAGGCATCAGCTATTAGGCTGAGTAAAACAAACATTGTACAGTGTTTGCTCAACTGAGGCAAGAGTTTTTGATAAGTTTGTTTCTTTTGAGAAAGAAAATCAACTGAGTAAGGATTCAGTGAAAAGAATCAACAAACACTATTCTTTCCTCAAGTTAGTTCATATAAAAAAAGGAAGTCAAATATATAAGAAGTTTCAAGAAGACAGTGTTTTGGCTCGCTCACCATATACTGAAAACAACATTAAACAGACGACAGCTATTTGGCTACCGACTTCCCACACGTGCAGAAACTATATGCATTCACAAACCTTCAGTTAACATTAACATCCATCAAATAGGGATGGAATTTCAATATGCCAAGACTTAGTATTTCAAAGTCATGCATTTATTAAAACATAATATATTATTAAAGTAAGAAATTATAATATAAAATTGATTTGTTGATAACTTTAAATTGAAAATTTTTTAATAAAAATAAAATAGGAGCCACCTAAAAATCAGTTCAGACGTATTTAAGTACTGCTATAATTAAAAATTGAAATTGGTTGGTAAGTTTATTGTTACTATATATTTCAGTAAATAGTTGACATAAACGTTATATTATCCTATATCCTTGTTGAGGACAAAGCAAAATAGACTGCCAATTAGTGTGGCACATAGCTTCCTCGCATCATGTCATGTGCTTTATTGTTATATTAACATTAACATTATTGCTATATTAATTTATTGTAATATTGTTTATTGTCTAAAACTATTAATAATTTTAGCGATCTTTAACACTTAACAGCGGTGTCGCTGTTGGTTTTACTAAAAAATTGTATTTGAAAAAAAATGTTTGTCTCATTGAATAGATGAAGTGATTTTTTCCCGGCCTAAAATTCAAATTTTAAATTTGAAGTTCACGTTTACGTGAGCGTTACTCGTGAACGCTTGGACGGATAACGTTGTCCAACGAACTTGTCCCGGGCATTGGTAAAATGAACATGTCTACCAAATTTCATCAAAATCGGTCAAGAATTAATCAAGTTATCGTCGGACGTTTCAAAATTCGCGGACACACAGACCGACAGACAGGCACGAGACCAAAAATGTTCCTTGATGTCTGAAACGGATTTTTGTCTTGGAATTTTTAAAATTGGAGACATATATGTTTTTCGTTCTCAAAAGTGAACTCAATGCTTCCGTTACCTTCGGTAAGCTCGGAAGCAAAATTAATAAAATCTACTAGAACATTTTACTATTAATCAATCGTGCGTCGTAATTTTTTCATATCAGAGACTAGGGATTTAAAAAAAAAAAAAATGTCTAACGATAACTGGCGTTACAATAGACCGATTTGAATTTGATTGATTGATTTGAATTTCGGAAAGCATTTGTAAGTACTGGTATAAAGTTTTGGGAAATTTCTCACTAAACATTTTAAAGATGGCGGTCAATATGGTGGACGACTAAAAAAGGTTTTCATCAGCATTCATGGCAGGTTATACATAGTTTTAAAGGTCTTTAAAAATAGGAAAATAATTTGTAACTATGCAATTTTAAACCTAATATATAAAGATAGTGGCCGATTAGGCGAATAATTAAAAACATATTTTTAGACAGCATGACATGTAATCGTATTAATCGTAGACCTCGAAGAGTAGAAAATGATTAGGTAACAATTATCAAAACATTTTTATTTAGATTCCTAGATTAGGAATTTGCAAGTTTTCCCCTGAAAAATGTTTATCTATACGAATGATACGAAATATAAACATTTTATCTCTGTTTAGATGCGTAGAAAGTGATTATTTTCGTAGTTGTATTATTTGCGCATGCGCGTTTAATAATTATTCACCTAATCGCACGATTAGCGTGTTTGTTTACATTTAACAAAACTAATTTGCTGTTTGTTTAATTAAGGGTGCGCGGACGTGTTTGATTTTACAAAATTTCTGTTTTTGTCCGTAATATTAGAGATAAAAATACAATATTTCGTATCTGGGTTCATCAATGTATTCTTCAATGCAGCCGCGAGCCCGATTTTTGATTTTCCCCTTTTTTCCCACTTAAGTGATTCTTAAATCCGATTCTATTTATTTTTTTAAAAATGTAGCTCGCGGCTGCAAAAGGCAATTATCTAAATACTCTAAATCCCAAATTTCGTGCAAAAATATTAATTTTTAGAGCCAGGAGGAGTAATTTGGTAAATGGGAAAAAGTGGGATCGAGAGCTAGTGCAGTCTGTCGGATTTTTAGTGAACTAGGCTTTACTAACCCCCTCATTACCTTCTTGTCGGAGGTAACTAAGAGATGGTTAGAGATGGTCAGTCTCTAAGGGAAACATTCAAGCATAAACATGCTGTGTTTACACACACTAAGATTCGGCCAAAATTGTAAATATTTTTTATTCCAATGTTTCATTCTATTTTTTTCTGAAAATTTTTGTTTGTTTACAACTGTATTTTGACTTTATATAAATTGAAATTCGTAAATAAAAAAAGAAATATAAAAAACATTGATTTTTTTTTTTACTTTTTAAAATTTTTTTTATACATATTTAAAAATGATGTTTTTTGAGATTTCAACTGAATTATCGGTTTTACCTAAACTTAAGCCGGGTTTACACGGGTAGAGTAAACAGGAGAGTAGAGTAGCGAGAAGAGAGTACTCTACTTCCTACTCTACCAATTTTGATTTTGGAGCGTTTACACATAAGCTAGTAGTAAGTAGGTATAGTAAAAAGTCGATCCAAGACAACTGAGACAAACTTTCTTCTATACGAGTTCAAAATTACTTAGCCCAGTGTTTTCCATTTATTAGTTTTCGTATGTACATTTAATTATTATTGAACATTTCAACAAAATTTATCATAAAAATAAGTTCTCCTGGGCGGGGAATCGAACCCGGCTCTCTCCGTCCGCGTTAGCTATTTTCTCAGGAACTAGATTTTTTCCGGGAAAACGGCTTATATCTTAGATTCATATTTAAATAGAAGAATTTTTTTTAATCAAAATCGTCGAAACCGTTTCCCAGAACTAATTATTTTTAACTAGTTTTTGGGGGGTAGCGCTCCCAAATTTTGAGCTAAAATTCATTTCTCGAATTTTACCTCGGAGCATGATTTTTCTGAACATGTATGCCAAATTTCGTCAAAATCGGCCCAGTAGTTTAGGCTCCAGGCGTCTGCACAGACAGACGACCGACGACAGAAATTTTTTAAAAACCACTTTTTTGGACTAAGGGGACCTCTCTCAAAATCGAATTTACGCGCCATCACAATACTTTCTCTTTATATGAGAAAGTAAAAATTACTACTCTCACGGCTGCACCTTTCGTCCGATCACTTTGAAATTTGGCATAAATGTGTGTAGTACCTACCAACACATTTTTAAAAAATATAGCAACTTAAACAAATTATTTTTTTAAAAAAATAAGGGTTAAAAAATAATTGTTTTTTTTTTTGGAGACCGTGTGGGATATCATATAAAAGGGTACGTCGAGCTGATTACAAAAATATATCATTTTTTGGTTATAAGCTTTGATAAGGCGAGCGCAGACGAGTTTGAAGTTGGTGTGAAAAGTGTCCCCCCCCCTTCTATCTTGCTTATGTAAAGTGGAAAAAATCTGAAAAAATTCCTGAACATTCTTCGACCAAAATTAATGATACAACTTCTCGGAAATTTTGAAAGAAATAAAAAATTTGTTTTGTATGTATTTATATATTTATAGTCCGGTTCACTGGTAAAAAATACTTTATTAGAAGTTTGTTTATGTGTTTTGAGAATATCAGACCCATAGGATAGTTCATAGTAAGCTTTTTAGCATTTTAAAAAACACAATCAATAGGGTACTACTTAAACTATACAGGGTTGCCTACGGACCCTCGATGTGTGCTGATTAGCACACACTTGACCTGTTTATTATAAGTTGTGAATAGTTTACAGCTACTTTGTCCCATAGCCAAATACCAAAAATTAAATATTTTGTTTTTACTTAGAATCAGTTTCAGATCTCAAGAATAAGTAAAAATGCCATCATAATTAAAAGTGAAACCTATAATTTAAACGGTCTGCTAAGTTATTACCTTTTTAACGTTCATATATTTTATGTAAAAAATTTACCTTTTTAGCGAATTCCCTAGAAAACAATTCATTACTCTTAAAAATATAAAACAAAGATTGTGGCACTCGAGTCCAATAATCCGATTATTTTATTCCGATCAAAAATAGTTCTATGAAATTTAGTATGTAGAGGAAAAACACATTTGTTTGTATTCTTTCATATCGTCTTCAAATAATAAACATCATATAATAATCATTCTATAATAGTAATATTTCTAATAATAATTGTTATTGTTATTACAAATGATTATTATGTGGCGTTTTAGAAGCTATATTAGTGTGTCAGTCTGATAATAATCTCGACATGTTTTAATTCTGCTACATCCAACTGTTCGGAGTAATGTTGGCAACATCCCGACAAAGGGAAACGTTTATGAAACTAAGTCGACAGGGTAGAATTTACCATAAATCAAAGACGACAAGAGTTAAGATTAACTATTGGTTAGGTTGCTACAGACTTACTATTTGTTAAAATAGGCATAATTGGACTTCTGACTGTGGCTCAAAATAAAAATTATTTTTTGCTAAGGCATTTTAGAAAGAGAAAAGCGCGTTGCCAACTTTAACGCGATAGCAACTTTTCTGCTCGCCAGCGGTAGAAATAATACTAAGAGCAAAAAGTTCTAAGAGTGAAAAATTCATATTTCAAGCCATAAAATCGAAATCCACTCTTAAAAATATGGCTTTTAATTGTTTTATTTTTATATTTTTAGTTTCTTTCTTGTGCTAAACACTAAAATGCTAGAAGTGCTCATCAACATTTTTTTTAGGAATTTAAAAATCCTCAGCCAACCGTGTAGGTCCGGTCTTTTTTTCTCCATCCGTTCTCGAGAAAAGTGCGTATCCCTGTATATCAAGCTGAAACTCATTAAATATTTCTCTGCATACGATACTATTATAGCATTATATTGTAGTAGGTACATATTATATGATGTATATATATATATTAGTAAAATTATATATATTTATTTTGAAGGACTTGTGGTGTGATGACCGCTAGTACCGAGAATGGTCTAAAATGAGTAAGCTGTTTATACAAAGATTGGTATAGCACAGTAAAGCATAATTCCGTGGCGTTTGCGTTTGAGGCAAATTTAACCATTTTTACTTTTTTATATAAAGAGAAAGTATTGTAATGGCACGAAAATTCGATTTTGTGATTTACACGTTTTGGTCCCCTGTGTCGAAAAAAGTTGTTTTTAAAAAATGTCCGTCTGCCTATGCAGACGCCTGGAGCCTAAACTACTGGACCGATTTGACGAAATTTGGCATACATGTTCAGAAAAATCATACCCCGAGGTAAAATCGAAAAATGAATTTTAGCTTCAAATTTGGGGGCGCTACCCCCCTAACACTCTGAAAAATCATGAAAAAAAAATATATATATTACTCGAAAACGGTTCCGACGATTTTGAAAAAATAATAAAATGTAGTCCATTTAAATACGAATCTAACGATGTAAGCCGTTTTTCTGGAAAAAATCTAGTTTCTGAAAAAATAGCTTAAAACGCGGATGGAGAGAGCCCGGGTTCAGTTCCCCGCCGAAGAGAAGTTATTTGTATGATACATTTTGATGAAATATTCAATAATAATTAAATGTAGCTATGAAAACTAATAAATGGATCGTATATGAGAAAGTTTGTCAATTTTTGACCAATTTTTTATATTCGAGGGCTAACTAAATAACTAAGAACTAGCTAAGAACCATAATATTTGAAGATTATTATATATATATAATATAATATTCCAGACCAGACAAATTAAATTATTTCTAACATTTTCAATCTTCAAAAGTTCAAATAAAGAATTAAATACTTCAAAGTAAAATTATAATTTTCTAAAAATAAAATAGTCAATATTATTTTTCTTAAAAAAACAAATAAAAGTACGACATTAATAACGCAAATAAAATCCATATAATTATGTCAGTTAAAAAAAGTAAATATTGTGACGTTTTAGAAAACAGAAATAAATTTTTAAAAAATACTCAGACCTACATGGTAATCTAACCTTCCGTGAAATGTGATTGTCAGAGACATCTAGCGGCAAAAGTATGCAACAAGCTTTAGGGTATACGCAGCCTTAAAGTAACTGTTTATCAAGTTTTAGTGAAAAACAATGAGTGATTTAAGTGATTATGACAAAAATGAGAAGAATAATACTCCTCCCGAAATAATTAATTCGGCACAAAATACTACTATTGAATTAATGCCATCATTATCAAAAGAGAAACTCTTACATATAGAAAGTTTATTGATTCTTTTTTTTCTGTATTTATTATTAAAATCCAACAATCGTAGATAAAGTACGATACGCAACTCGTGCGAAAACTGCATTTTGCTTTGCTCGTGTGGTTTTACTACCCTCGCTGTCTCTCGGGTGCAAACTCCACACTCGCGTGCAAAATGCTACTTTCCGCACTAGAATGTACTATTCTGGTAGCCATAATGAAAACAAATATGCCCGATATAAGAACCAAATTCTACGCGATTTCGTTTATGTGCCACATGACTGCGGTACTAGTAAAAAGTAAATGATAAAAATGTTAGCATCTTTTCCTGTCTTTAAATGTGTAGCTGGTGTTTACGCAAGCATTACCCGTGAACGCTTGGACAGATAGCGGAGATCAATGAAGCCTGAGCATTGGTAACAGGAACATTTTTATAAATACCAAATTAGAATTTAACTGGTCAACTTTTACTCAAGTTATCGTCGGATATGCAAACACATTACTGACAGACAAACAGAAAAGGTAAATACTTTGTTGAATGTAAGAAGCTGTCAATTGTACTAATAAAAGATTTAAAACTTAAGTATCCATTTGAAACATTACTAAAAAAAACTCAAATATAGTTCACCATGGAATCCAATATTGTCGGATTTTTGTATTTTAGCCATCAAAACTTTGCAATTTTTTTAGTGTGCTTTATAATTAAAACAAATTTCAAATAAAATAAAGGTGGACTAAAGTGAAATACAATTCTCATTCTTATTCAGGTCTGCAGGGTAAATAACTTCAATTTAATCCGCTTTTTGGCTATATTTCACCTCCTTTGAGGCATCTTTAGGCCTTTCTTTAACAATTCCTTATTTAATAAACTTTATTTATTTTTCTTAGTTATTTCCTTTCTAGGCAATTCACCTGTATGTCTATACATAGCCACTATTTATTTAAATCCAGCCCTTTACTTAACTATAATTTAATTTAAACAAATTTCATTTCCTCGTAGAGAAAAGGTCTATATCTCATATCAGGTCTTTATATATAGACCTATATGACTTTAATTAATTAATAACTCGTTATAAGTTAGTTTATGTTAAATTATCAGTTTATTGTAATTTGACCAACCCAATATTAAGGGAACCACGGTTTCGACCGATTTGCATACATAAGAGTATACATCTGGAATATATTTAATGTAAATTTGGTATTTATGCAATAAATGGTCTTATAATTTATTATTATTAAGTTTTATTTATTCCTCTTAAATAGTAGTATTATACATAAAACATCTCGATGAAATACTTTTTCTAAAATTTGTTTATATGTATTTTGAAAAACTTACAATTCTTTCCTTTTTCATTGAGTACAAGTAAAGGCATATCAAATCAGGATACATACCTGAAAACATAAAAAGAAAATCCAGACTTATTTTAATGAAAAAAAAAAAATAATAATAATAAATAGAAAATGTCTACACAATATTAGTGTCAACCAAAAATGAAGCATGCAACCATTGTAAAAACCAGACTAGGTGAAGTTCTAAATGAAAAAATAGTCTGCAAATTTGTGTGACGCCTAGCTTCCTTGCATCTCACATATCATCTCTGTTTCGATTCCCAATAGGGACACAGTTATATTTGTATTTTTAAAAGTGATAATGTCTGAAACAGATTTCAACTAACTTAAAACCTATAATAGAATAAGAAAAAAATCGGTCCGAGACAACTCAGATAAACTTTCTCATTATATACGATTTTATAATAACTTAGCCTAGTGTTTTTCATTTATTAGTTTTCGTGTTTTCGTAGATACATTTAATTATTATTAAACATTTTATCAAAATTTATCCTGGGCGGGAAATGGAATCCGGCCACTCTCCGTCCTCGGATTTTAGCTATTTAAATCCCATAATATTAAATTCTATTAATTTATTATTATATATATTTAAAAAGTGTACTGGATGATTGTTAACATATTATTAATGACTTTCAGAAATGTTAGACTTATTTCATCAATAAATCAGAAAATAGATTTTCCCGAGAAATCGAGTTATACAGGGTGGTCCAAATGTCTCCCCCCCCCCCCCCCCCTTTTAACTTTTGTACGGTTTAGATAAATTAATGAAACTTGGGGGATCCATACCTTGTAAAGGGAAGTTTGTTTTGATGCAATCATGCACTAGTGGCAACCACCCACTTTGCCCCCAGGCCACCCAACTTCAAAATTTCAAAAATAATAAAATTTTACTTGAAACTTTTTTTCTATCTCCAATATTTTGCCCTTCACAAGTGGGCAAAAATAGTCAAATAGCCCTCCGTAAATAGTAAAACAATAACATTTATATCGTTATAAAATCTAAACGGTTTGAAATAAAGTAATGGAACTTGGGGGATCTGTACTATGTAAAGAGAAGTGTGTATTCATCCACTCGCGTACTAGGGGCAACCACCATTTTGCCCCCAGGCGCTGAAATCTTCTATTTTTATACCTTTGCCCTAGGGGGCAAAATATTGGAGATAGAAAAAAAAGTTTAAAATAAAATATTATTATTTTTTGCCTGGGGGCAAAGAGGGTGGTTGCCCCTAGTTCGCGAATGAATGAAAATAAACTTCCCTTTACATGGTACGGATCCCCCAAGTTTCATTAATTTATCTTATACCGTTCAAAAGTTTTTACGGACCACACTGTATATTCTCCTACTTAATTAAAGAAAAGTTGTTTTTTTTAATCAAAATCGTCTATAAAGTTTTTGAGCTTTTTTTCTACGTGTTTTTGTGTGAGATAGCACCACCAAATTTAGAGCTAATTTATATCACGATTTTGGGATATACTTTTTCTGAATATGGATGTCAAATTTAATCAAAATCGACACATAGCATTTTAGACTCTACTTGTCTGTACAGACTACAGGCGATAAAAAGATATATTTTGCAAACCACTTTTTTGGACTCGAACGTGTAAATCATCGAATATTTTCTCTATAATATATTCGTGTATACTACGTACATGAGAAATTAAAATTATCAAATGGTGAATACTCTCTATTAGTAACAGTCTTAAAGTAAATGGTCCACAAAGCGTACTCTTAAAAAAATATATACCTATATAAATAAATAAATACATTCAACTATTCAACTATCTAAATTCTTAATAATAATCAACAAATCAGACCTAATTTTGGAAATGACTTTAATCTTGTAATGGGTTAGAGAAGTTTAAAACAAAAAACTGATTGACTTACGACACGACCCAACCGAGTGAAGGTGAGGGCCATTCTAATATTTCCTATTTTAATATAAATACTAACCCCCTCACTGGGCCAACTAT
The DNA here is from genome assembly GCA_951217055.1 of Gerris lacustris. Taxonomy (NCBI): domain Eukaryota; kingdom Metazoa; phylum Arthropoda; class Insecta; order Hemiptera; family Gerridae; genus Gerris; species Gerris lacustris. The sequence continues at coordinate 61,848,911 of OX578276.1, read as the reverse complement.
CAGTACAGTTCTAAACTCACAATGAACACCATCAGCTTGGTAAACAATTCCTTTTTTCTTTTCTAATGTTACATACATTTTTTTTTTTTTTTTACTTTAAAAAAATAAAATTGAATGTAAGAATTTTTTTTAAATAACATAATACAAATTATTTAGAAGTAAAAAATAAACATATTACTGAATCACCATAACATTACATAACAAGTAAATAAAGAAGTTCCTAATAATGAACAAATAAAAATTAGTAATCTTGATAATTATAAAAATTGTATTTCATTACTCTGTAGAAAAATATAGATTAGTTTCTAACTAGGTTTTACAGTACTGACACTCATTTTTAATATTATTGCTAAAATCAAATGATCATAAGATATTTACTAACACTATAATTAAATTCAACAAGCTGAGTCTTCCATACAAACTCGATGATAATTATAGAATTTTAATAAACACATTCAAAGAAACCACATTATAAATTTAATTGTATATAGTTCCAGTTTCTTTTCTTGGTTGGAGTAGCTACGGTTTCCTCAGCACATGAATATGAACACCACGAGCATCATGTAAGATTTATATGCTTAGTAACATTTCATAAATTTTATTGTATCGTAATTTTTAAATTTATATTATTAGTATGTTACAAATCATGTTTAAAAGTAGTCTACCTACTTGTGTGGCATATAGCTTCCTAGCGTTCTATTAATGAACGAATGGTTATTAAGATTTGAATCTCTTGAAGATGCAATATCAAAACTTCGCAGACAGTTAAAATTACTATGAAAACGCAAAAATGGTGAACGGACAGACCGACATACGAAAACTGTACCCTGATTTCTGAAATGGATTTCTGTCTAAAAATTTCTAAATTCGGAGATGGAAACAAATCGTTCTGACAATGTTTCTGTTACCAAGCAAATGATAAAATCTGTTCACCAAGGTTAAGAATTTATTATTTAAATTGGTAGATTCTGTCAAATTAACACTCAAAACTTACTAAAAGTATGCGTTTCATTTTTAAAGATATAATCTTATTTTTTAATCAAATTTGATCGTAAAATGTCTAATGAGACCAAGCTAAATGGAAGGAAACTAAAGTATGTAATTTTATTTACAGATCTTTAGTACTGCTCATTATTTTAAACATCTTTTGCCATTTTCCTCTGAAATATATATTACAAGTTTACCCATATTTTGTAGCTGTCCTCTTTAAATTCTAAATATGATCTATAAAAAAGGTCTTCAGGGGAGTTTAAAATAAAAAACACTATATTTTTTGCAATATTTCGTTCCTTTTTTTTAAAAAAATATTTCCCCCATTACAATTTTACTTTTAACATTTATTTATAAAAACCTATCTTATATCAGCCATAAAAATATGTTTTAGGTACCAGCTCCATACAAGTTTGAGTACGGTGTACATGACGCGCACACAGGGGATATCAAGGAAGCTAAAGAATCAAGCGACGGACATGGAGGAGTTACAGGATACTACAAGCTAAAGGAAGCTGACGGAACTGAACGAATCGTTCACTACACAGCTGATAAACATCTCGGGTTCGTAGCACATGTTAACAAGATCGGGCATGCTCACCACCCTGCAGAATATAAACATGAACCACACCATTATGAGGCTCATCACGATACTCACTCATGGGCTAACCAACCTCATCACGAGTCTCACGCTTGGGCCTCTTATCAACCAATTTACGAGGAAGCTCATCACCTGGCTGCCCCTGTTCATAAATACGATCTTCATCACGACAAACACCACGCCACCTCTCATCAATACGTCTCACTTCATCACTAAAAGTCTGAATACCTTGTAATATCTGTACCCCATTTCTTGCGTTTTATATTGTATTTTTGTAATAAAACTTTTTTTTATAAAATCATAATAATATTTAGAGATTAAATAAAATAAATAATAAAGTTCAAATTCCTCACTGTAAAACTACAAAGAAACAGAGACACGCTACGTACTTAGGACCAAAATACTACAACCAGCTACCCGACAACATCAAACAAATACAAACAATAAACACTTTCAAACAAAGACTAAAACCCTACCTATACTCACTCATTTCCACAGAAAACAACACCCAACTATGATCAGCATTAACAAAATATTTAAATAAAAACTCTTATTATGTAACATTTAAAAAAAAAAAAATAATAATAAATAAAAATAAATAAATAAATAAAATAAAATTGTAAATAATTGTTATAAGTTATGGATATAAAGAATATGTAAATATTTCTATATGTAATATTAATTTTAATGAATATAAATCATTTCTGAGAGACAGGGCCCTCGCTCTAGAGTGTCTCACTCTACTGAAGGCTCTCACCAAAATATGTATTTAAAAAAGAAAAAAAAAAGGATTAATTACTCATTAAGTAAAATTAGGAAAATTATCTAAAAGTTTATAAAAAATATGGAAAATTGTAATTTTATTGTTTTTCTTTTTTTGGTTTTTGTTCTAAAACTTTTGGTGGAATAAATATTATTATTATTATTATTATTATAATATTTATTTTTACAGCCATGCGTAGTAATTAGCATCTATAAAAGTACAGGAACTAACGAAAATATAGTAGTTTAATATTTTTAATTTAGCATAAACCCACCCTGATGATTGTTTTTGGCAAGTGGCAACCCTGATGATGGTTGCAGGCCAATGCCGACAGGCGGTGCGACATGCTATTTTAACATAAATATTAGGGATTTATTTTAAAAGTAAGCCCTATACTGATAGTGGGGACGTACTGAGCAGCTTACAAAATGCTTTCCTACGTTTCTTCAAAGCAATATTTAATTGTTGTCCAAACCTAAAACCTGACTATGTTCATTGAGTTCAGGAAAGCAGACCATAGCCTAAAGAACCTATTCTAAGGTCGCAGTAAATTGTACAGTCTTACATTAAATTATAGCCTATGCCTTTCTCAAAAAAGAGTTACAAATGCTTTTTTTATCTTTCACACTTTTTACCTTCTCATATACCTAGCATATATTTTAAGAGAAAGTATTGCGATGGCAAAAATTCTGTTGTGGGATTTTGATGGATACACTTTTGAGGTCCAATGAGTCCAAAAAAGTTGTTTTTAAAAAAAGCCTGTCTGTAGTCCGTGCACACACATGTGGAACCTAACCTAATGGGTCGACTATATATGATGAAATTTAGCTGACATTCTCAGAAAAATCATTAAAGGCGAAATATATTAAATTAAATACTAAAAAAATTATTATATAATATAGTATATAAATTAAATATCAAATTAAATTTTATTAAATATATATTATTTATTATAAATATCAGTGCAACATCTTTAACTTGGCATCTATAATTAACATTAAATTAGGCATATGAATTCTTTTAATAAAAAATAATTTTAAAATAAAAGTTCTGGTTATTTTGTTAAATAAAGTACACCCCCAAAAAATTGGTCATATTATTACAGAGGTAATACAGATTTGACTTACCAAATATTAAATTTAAGGGGCAAAAAAAAAAAATAATAATAATAATAGGCGACAATAGATTGCAAAATGACATGACATAAAACTAAGCAGCAAACAAGCCGTATATATATATATATATATATATATATATATATATATATATATATATATATATATATATATATATATATATATATATATATATATATATATATAGAATTTAAATAAATATCCTTTTTTCCTCTTAGAGCGTATTAGAGAAAGATAACAGTATATATTTGCATCACTGGGGATGGTTGTTACTCTTTTTTATTTATTTTTATTTGGCCATGCCAAGTTAATAAAGCTTAGTTTGATGAAAGTAATTTAACATTATTTCTTTAAAACCAACTGTTGGCTACGTATTTTTTTTTTTTTTTTCGGCTCAAAATATTCACGTCTCTTATCGTAAGGACTTATAATCTCAGATAAATTAAATTATAACATCCTGTACCCCCCCCCCCCACTATGGGGCAGGTTGTTACAGGTATTGGGGTAAGTTGGTACAGTTATATTGGTAAAGAAACTTGCTTGTTGAGAGTTGTTAGAAATTATTTGAACCTCAACCTGCTCTTAAACAGCCTTGAGGCTTATTCCTAAAAATAAGAAAAAGTATAGCTTATAAGTGAATTTAAATCAGTTTGCTTTAATTTACTTATAATTAATTGTAGATACTCGAAGTAAGAAAATGATACCCGTTTGAATATAAAAAAAAAAATCCTTTTTTTTATAGTTTTTATTTATTATAAGTAAAAGTTGACAAAATCTCGGTTGAAACAGTTTATTTAATAATAATTTATATTCCTAGGGTCGGTTATTACAGATAAGAAGTAATGGGGTAAGTTGTTACAGTGTATCAACTTACCACGTAACAACCTGCCTCTTGCTGCCATTTTTGACGCAATCGAGTAATGCGTCTACCCACATAAGTTTGATAAGATCTAATAAACTGTGATAATTAAGATTAATGGATATTGTTTTAAATCTATTACGTACTAAAACTACATTAAAACAAATGAAGACTGCAGAACTTATTTTATAGCACCTAATATTTTTACTTTTAGGGGTTTAAAACATAAATCCGTACGTATCTGTAGAATGAAGGGACCTGCCCTCAAACTGATAACGGAAGAACTTAGGTATCTTGTCCTTGACAGTCTGAGATATGCATTGCAGTCCTCCCCACCTCAGTTCAAATTAAATTCAGTATGTAACAACCTACCCCATGTGACAACCAGCCCCGGTCTCCCCTACTCTCAATGGCTCCCCACCCCATCTTTACTTTCTCATAATAAGTATTACAATGGGGCTAAAATTTGATTTTTGAGATTTTGATGAATTTACACGTTTTAAGGTCCCTTGAGTCTGTCATCTGTGCAGACGCGTGGACCCTAAAACTCGACATACATGTTCGAATCACGGAAAAAATGCCCACGGAAAAAATGCCCAAGGAAAAAAAAACAGGAAAAAATGCCCACGGAAAAAATACCCACGGAAAAAATGCCCACGAAAAAAATTCCCATGGAAGAAATGTCCAAAATATAATTTTGATATGTCATAATTTATGTCATAATTTTGAAATTTCATTCAAAATATAATTTTGAATGAAATAATTTTAGCAAAATATTATAAAACATATTAAAATTGATTTTATTATTTTTTAAATTTATAAAATACCGTTGTTTAGTCTCATCGTTTATAAGCACAAAATGAGTCAGTCTCAATTATCATTTTCAATTTTTTAATTTTTCCGTATATTTTTAAATTCAGCTACCATATTAATTTATTTTGTATTATATTTATGTATTTCACTAGAATTTGCGTAATACCAAAATTTAAGTGAAAGTGGCGCGGGTCCTCTGTCTGGACAATATGGGCACAGAATTGAAGTATAATCACGTACGATGTCAAACAGTGACTGATTCTCTTGAAAAGGAAAAAATGTTGCTAGATTTTTTTTTTTTTTTAAAAAGACTTTTCCTCCGTGGGCATTTGTTTAATGAAATTTGGAAGGTAGGTCATAGACCTAATTTGTCTATAAGTTCCAACCGTCTGTGCTCATTGATTTGTCTTCCAAAATCTGTACCATCCTAACTTTAGTTTCGACTTTTTTTGGATTTACAAATCTTGGTAGAGATTTTATTTCAAAAGAAATTAATTAGAAGGTGTAGTTAGTTTTGTGTTTAATATTTTAAACTATATGCTAGCTTATTAGAATGATGATTGCCATACAAATCTCTATAAAGGCTATATATTATTATATTCTCGTATATTTCTATTGAAATTTACCGAAAAAAGATCATATAATTTTACTCCTTAGTAAGTAAGATAATGAAAGTTAAAATTCATAATGCCTCTGATTTTTTTCTTGAGAAATTGTTTTTAGTAAATTATGTTTTAAGTTTTTAGAATTATTTGGTGGTTTACCAAAAAAGTGGTTTACCGTAATGGAGGGCATCAGGGCAAGCACAGAATGGATCAAACCACTAATTGTGTTAATAAAAATTATTATTCAACAACATATACCTATAATATGTATTAACATATTAGTATAAGGATCTTTCAAGCCAAAAATCACAGTCTAATGTAGTTATCCTTTGCTGTAGAATTAGATTTTTAGGAGCCTTTGAAGCTCCATGTCACAGTTTTTTCTTACTTACCGTGCCTTACACCCAGTAAACTTGGAAGCATTATGATCGTTCTGAAGAGAGATATTTTTTATGTCTTCGAATTAAAAAAAAAATCGAGTACGGGGCACCTCGGAACTTTTCCTTAGCTTGGAGGCCACTAAATTGGTCTTTTATATTAGTTCCTTATTTTTTACCGCTTCCAACGATATCCCATACGCCATACTTATGTCAAAAACGTATTTATACTTTCGGTTAATTCTATATTATATTTATTTCCTCTTGAAAATGGAAATTAATAAAATATTTTTTAATGATCTCTTAGATAGGGTTACCTTAATGTACTTTAAAATTAAACATTAAGTACACAGAAATGTATGGAAATTATAAAAACTGTAACTTCTGTGATCACATCTCCTTATTTACATCCATTGATTAAATATTAGTCAATGTCGTTTAAATTAATACCTTTTTTTTTTCAACTTACTTGTATATAAGGTCTATTGTTTATAGGGTATATATAATATTTATAGTAATCAACATTGCTATTTGAAGCATATAGAATAGCAAGGTTGATTACTTTATTATATACCCTATTGACCTTAAAGAAGATCTTAAGTCCAGTGGCCCAGTGTACCGTTACTTTTATAGTAATATAACTGCAAAAATACAACACCCCTAATGGATATTCCACTTAAAAATGGGTTAAAATTTGTTAGCGTTAACAATAAACTAATTATACAAATTTAAAAACTACCATTAAACATTAAAGTTTAATTATTTTGGACATTTTTTCCGGGGGAATTTTTTTCGTGGGCATTTTTTCCGTGGGTATTTTTTCCGTGGGCATTTTTTCCGTGGGCATTTTTTCCTGGGCTTTTTTTCCGTGGGCATTTTTTCCGTGGGCATTTTTTCCGTCTACCACATGTTCAGACAAATCATATCCCATGGCGAAATCAAGCAATAAATTTTAGCTCCAAATGTCGGGGCGCTACTACCCAAAAACTCTGAAAAAACGTGAAACATTTCTCGAAAACTGTTCCGGCGATTTTTATTAAAAAATTCTAAAATGTAGTCCACTTAAATACGAATCTAACGACGCAAGCTGTTTTCCCGGGAAAATCTAGTTCCTGAGAAAATAGCGTAAAAACGCGGAGGAGACTAATCTATCGCTTCGGACAGAGAAAAGGTATCCTCCAGTGGGGTTTAATTGGTAGAACGCTGTACTGGAAATACGGAGGTCCGTGGTTCAACTCCCAGCGCCGAAGTATATTTTTCGACGAGAATAGCATGCACAACACAAAAGTGTATTAAAGGGCAATTATTATAGAATAAAAGAAGAAAAAGCAAATATATTTATGATATAAACTATGTATTGAGAGTTAATTGTCCTATGAGGACTGTGCTGCCCAAATCATACAGTTGGTACTGCTTAAATCGATTTCAATATCAAAGCTGCAACAAGTAAGAAGTTAGCAATCCTGGCCAGAATAATTGTTTTTTTAAATGAAAAATTAAATTGATCCAAAATTAAAATAAATCCCGATCCAATATTCTTTTTCACTTAGTGCTATGGCCGGGAATAAAACCTTTGGATTGACTGTTTGGAAGGCTCCACCATCATCTGTGAAACCTGATGTTTCTTAAAATAATATTGTATGTATGATGAGATGCTAGTAGGATGATCTAAACGAAATTCAGTGGAAATATTTGCCTTAAAAATAGGTACAATTGCTGCAATTTTCACCGTAATCAGATTTTTTTTCGATTTTATTTATTATTAAATTTATTGCTGATTCAGAAAAATGGGTTAATACCATACACATTTATAATTTTCCGAGAAGCACAACTACAGGTAAGGAATGATTAATGTACCAAGGATTAAAACCCTTTAACTTAAAAACTCTGGTAGTTATTCATGATACAGACTGACTGACACACTCAAACACAGAAAAAAACATCTACATTTCAACGAAAAACATTTTCAATGAAATAAATAGCAAGGCTGAAATACACTTAAAAGTTGGTGCTAAGAAAGCAACAGTCAATTCGATGAGAGTCCATCCGCTAAGATATTTGGTGCGACTCTGGAAGAAGCCTTCATAGATTTGAAATGGGATAATTATGGCATCAATATATATGGCGAGAAACTAAATAGACTGAAATTTGCTGATGACATTGTATTGATTGGAAAGAGCACACACGAGCTACAAAAAATGTTGCAAGATCTTACAAGCAAAACTAAGAAATTAGGTCTTAAAATAAATAGAAACAAATCTAAAATTATGCAAATAAATATGCCAGAAGAAAAAGTATTGACAGTTGACGGCCAAAATATTGAAGAAGTAGATGAATTTATTTATTTAGGTCAGACAATAGCCAAAAAAGATTGGATGAACAAAGAACTAAAAAGAAGGATTGGTTTAAGCTGGAGAGCGTATAACCGCTATAAGAAACTGTTCAGATCTAATGTCGACATCTCCTTAAAAGTAAAACTGTGGAAAAGCGTTGTGAACCCGGTTTTGCTGTATGGGTGCGAAACGTGGTGTTTAACCAAGAAAAATATTGATAGCTTGAGGATTTGTGAAAGAAGAATGGAGAGAAGCATGCTAGGGATTAGAAGAAACAACGAAAGGAAGAGAAACACCTGGATTAGGGAGCAAACCGGCATGAATGATGTCGCTAAGGAAGCCATAGGAAGAAAATGGAGATGGACTGGACACATTGTCAGATCGACTGATGGACGGTGGGCCAGAAAAATTATTGAATGGACTCCTCTTGAAGCAAAAAGAAAAAAAGGAAGACCAGTAGTAAAATGGGAAGAGGAAGCAAGAAAATGCTGTGGCGGTGCCACATGGCGAAGAGTAGCTATGGACCGGATGGAGTGGAAAAGGATGGGAAAAGTATACAAAGATGTATACATGCCTGAATAAATTATAAAATGTTAGGAACTCCTATACCTTGTCTCTGTTACTGTTATCTATTATATTTGTTACTCTTTGTTTAAATGTATCACTGCTTTATTTATATTTGTTATTATTGTTTTTGTTATTGTTAAATTTTAGTTACAATTTTAAAAAGAGCCGAACCCTTAGACCAACAAGGTCACCACAGCTAAGGCTGAAAAAATGCATAAAGTTAAATTTATGTTAAATTATTAAGTTTATAGATTGTACCAATAATTGCATTGAATAAATGGTTATTATTAACTTAAAAACTCTGGTAGTTATTCATGATACAGACTGACTGACACACTCAAACACAGAAAAAACATCTAGCTAAATACCACTTAAATGATCCTTAAAAATCGAATAATTTTACTGGATTCTCGATAACGGATATTTAGGTAAAAAATAATTTTCTTTAAAAGGTTAGGAAAAGTAAATTGTTAAATTTGTTTATATTTTAAAAAATATCTATGGTTAGTGGGTTTTTGGAGTCACGAATTTAAAATAAAATAAAAAATAATAATTCGTATCTTAAAATAGCGGAAAATAGATTAAATTGTTTATCAAAGTCGTGATAAATATGCATAAATCAAAAACTATACAAGTATCCAGGGGGTTTTGAAAAATTGTTTAATTTTTTCTTCAGCAAACGCTGTTAAAATTAACACCTTTTTAATTTTTAATATATATTCAATTATTTGATGGATTTATAAGGTGTTGTGTATTTAAAAATAAAAACTAGTTGGTTTTCATTCTTTTATTGTGAGACGTTTCGACCCTCTAAGGTCATCTTCTCATAAAAAACGCTGAACAGTTAAAGAATAATATCAAAGACATTTCCAGAAATGAAGATGAAATATTAATATCTTTAGATGTGACCTCTTTATTTACAAACATTCCGTTAGATGAAACTTTTAAAATCTTAAACCAAAATTGGGACAAAATAGAACCGTACACCAACATAAAAAGCAAACAATTATATCTGGAAACCTTGAAATTTTGTTGTATGAATAATTATTTTTCATACAAAAATGAATATTACAGACAAATTAACGGACTCTCAATGGGAAGTAAAATTTCAGTTAATTTAAGTGGAATCACCTTAAATAATATAATAAATAAATCCTTAGAAAAATTAATAGTCAAACCGAAAATTATATATAAATATATAGACGACCTCATCCTAATCATTAAAAAAGAAAATTTAGACGCAACTTTAGAATGCTTTAATAACACAAATAATAAAATTCAATTTACTTACGAAATAGAAAATAATAATAAATTAAACTATTTAGACATGACAATATTAAGAAACAATGATGGAAGCTTAGCAACTAAGTGGTACTCAAAAGAACTAAAAAGTAATAGAATACTAAATTATCAATCCAACCACCCAAAACACACTATTTTAAATACAATGTCTAATATGATACAAAGATCGATTAAAATTACGGACAAAATATATATCAAAGAAATAAAAACAATAATTTTTAAAAAACTATTAGAAAATTTATATCCAATAAAAATAATAAAATCAATGTGGTATAAACACATAAAGAACAAAGAAAATATTCAACCTCAAATAATCGTAGATGACAATAGAACCAAATATTACAACAGCCTCACTTACATAAAAGGACTCTCTGAAAAATTGCAGAGGATAATGAAACTTAATGACGGTGAACAAGTTAAATTAGCCCACAAACCTATTGATAAATTAAGAAAAGTATATACTAATATGAAAGATCAAATTAACAAAGAAAATAAAACAGGTTTAGTATATAAAATCGACTGCTTAAATTGCGAAAAATCTTATATAGGAGAAACATCTCAAAAATTAAAAAATCGCCTATATCAACACAAAAACGACGTAAAAAACAAGAGTACCAAAACAGCTTTAAGTATCCACCACAGTAATACGGGGCATAATTTTGCGTTTGAAAACACAAAAATTGTGGGATATGAAAATAATACTAACAAACGCCGCATTTTAGAGTCGTTTAATATATTTAAATCAATGGGGAAAACCCTGAACCATAAAACAGATTCAGGCCATATAAATAAGAATTACAATGCTATATTCAAAAAATTCAAAAATTAACAAACATAACAAAATTATATAGGTAATTAAAGGGATAAAATAATTTTTAATCTAATATAAAATAAAAGAAGTGGGTGTGAGTGAATGAATGTTTTACAATAGATATATATGCATAAATAATTATAAAATATTTAAAGGAATCATCAAAATAATAAGTATCAACAAAAATAAATAAAAAAATAAATAAATAAAAAATAAAAATAAATAAAATAAAATAAAATAAATAAATAAATAAATAAATAAATAAAATAAAATAAATAAACAAATAAAGTGAGAGAAAGAATAGTTAATTTTGCAATATGCATATATGTACATGTATGAATATGTCGTGGGCATAGATATATTATAATGTAATAAGTAAGGAAGTTAAATAATAATCAAGAAATTAAAATATATTATGTATGTGTGTGTATGTAAATATATATATAGGTTTACATAATATAAAATAATAAAATAAAATAAAAACCTAAGTAATTAAATAAAAACCTTTTTGAAATAGTAGTTCACTTATGTCTCTCCTAGATAACACCACCAAACAATTTTACAATTTTATGAGATTTTTACAGGTAAAATTTAGAGAATTAAATGCAATTAACAATTTCCCAAAACAAATATTAACTAATATAACACACACAATAAGGTATAAATTACATTTCCAGAAAAATAGTAAGTAATAAGACTCAATAATGGAATAAATTTAAAATAAAAGCAAGATGAATGTTCTCGATAATAAATTATGCATAAAATTTCATGATATGAACCAAGAATTTTAAGTCAAAGTTATATTATTTTCAAATCATGCATTGTTTACAGTTATTATTTTTTCTAGATACATATATATGTTAATAGTTACAGAATTGTGATAAATATTTTATATATTTGAAATTTTTAATTGGTTGATTGTTAATATGTATTTTTTGATGACTCCTATGGAGAATAATAATTTTAATATTCATTTAAATTATTAATAATTATGAAAATTTTCAATACGACTACACAAATTGTAAGTAAAAAACTGTTTTAATTGTTTTTTTGTTTTTATATATGTATGTGTATGTATATGTATATATATATATATATATATATGTGTATGTATATGTATATATATATATATATATATATGTGTATGTATGTATGTATGTATATGTATGTATAGATACATTTAATAGCATTGTTCAAAGACCAATTTTATAGAAAATGTTAAATAATTAAAGTAAAAAGGAATTATGTTATTAATAATAATTTTAATTTTTTTGTCAATTTTAGTGTGAATATGATGTGATGAGAAGATGACCTTAGAGGGTCGAAACGTCTCACAATAAAAGAATGAAAACCAACTAGTTTTTATTTTTAAATACACAACACCTTATAAATCCATCAAATAATTGAATATATATTAAAAATTGTTTAATTTATTCGAGCTAAAAAACTAAAGCTCTTAACACTGAGCTACCATCTCCGCTCTTATTAATAATTTTTTTATTTAAATAACTAGGAATTTACAAACATAAATTTAGACTTTAAACCCTAATCGTTTATTCCTCACGAGGGTATGCTTTTTATTTCTCTAGCAAAGATCTTGTTTGTGGAAGTACTACTCACAATAAAATCGAACAAAACTTTCTCATATCCGTAGTGACACTAAATTTCAATCCTTATTTATTGACCGAGCGAAGGGAGGTCTCCGTTTTAACTCGACCGTTTGGCATTTCGTCTGTGTGTCTGTCTCTCTCTTAATTTTTTTGTATTTCGACTGTCTTTGCGAGGGAGGCCGCAGGCCGACCAAGCTGTGATGTGGAGCGGGGCGGACGCAACTTCGGGCGACGCGGGGGGGGGGGGGGAATTTACTTTATTTTAAGGCGCCACGGCAAAAAACAAAAAAATAATTGTACTCCGACTCTTGATTTTCGGAAAAATTTTGAGTTGGTAATGTCAAAATCGGTTAGGAACCTTGAAAATCGCTTGACCAAACATTGGGTATGGGCAGTTTTAAACCACTCCTTAAGGGTGAAAATTGGCCTTAAAGGGCGAAATAGGGTGTTTTTTAATTTTTGTACTAATGGGTGGGTTTGTCGTAGAGACATGCAGTATTCTGGAAATTGTTAAGGTTATAGACTATTTTAAGGGAAAAATTCTTTCTGTCAGGAAATTTTCAGGGCACATTTTTAACACGTTTTTACGTATAACTTTTGATATAATTGAAAATTTTACATTTTTTTTCAAGGCTTTTGTAGATCCCGCAGAGGTCCATAGCCGGTAACGAGAACTTTTTTTTTTTACGTGCACCCCCCCTTAGGGGCGACATCGGGAAATTTGTTTTTCGCCAATCAGAAAACCGTAGATATTTGGTACGGGGTGTCGTATATCGTTGGAAAGCCCTTTGGAAGAGTACAAAAGTGATGCAAAAACTTTAAAGTGAAAAAACACTTTTTGTTAAACGTTTTTCTACATGGTTCACGTATCTTCTCCTAGGGCATTTATACGACGCTACTGGGCTTTTGAGTCTTAAAAGCCTATGAAATACTGCTCCTGGCGTTTTGCTTTTAAACTCGATGGTACTTTTACTTTTTGATCTTCTATACAGTTCGCAATTTTAATCGGACAGGGTTCAAAAGGGTACCGGACCTTAGGCCATATTTTCCTCTTTAAGAATCCGGTTTGTTATTATATTTCTGATTCCTACTTCGGGAGCTACGTCTATGTGAAGGACGTCCTCCTTGGGTAGCCGCAACCAGAAGGGGACGTTGTACCGACTTGACAGAGGTATCATTGGAAAGGCCATTTAAAATGTACCAAATGTGGGCAAAAATATTTTGAAAAAATGTACTAGGTTGGTACTTTAGTACCCTTTTGTACTTTTAGAGTGCCATGTAGGGAGTAGGTTACCCCACTCTGGGGCTAATAGCGTCGAAGGATTTATCAGTTCGAAAATTTCCTTCGGTCAAAAGTTGCGCCAAATAACACTTGAACGCACTGTACTCTTTTCATACCTGTACCTTTGCGGGTTTGGGTACAGAGGTACTTTTAATACCACGGTAGTTGTAGGGCGCGCTGTAAAATAGCTGCTTTTTACTCAAAAGTGAGTGGGTTTTATTGCCTTTGTACCCATTTTATTGATATTTATTTTTTATTTCTACTTTTTTTATACTAATTGTACCGGTTTGGAAAAATCGGTCGAAAAATGCTACTTTTTAGTCTTTGTACTTACCGTTTATGAATTTCATAGGATCGGGCAAAAACTTATATGGTATTTAGTACTTTATAGCAGTAAAGTGTACATGAAAGGAAAAAATTAAATTTATTAACATGCCGGGTACATGAGGGGTATAAAGTTGTGTACCTCTGTTTAAGAAAAGGGCAAAATAGTTGCTGGCCGGCCGAGTTTGATATCGTTGGAAAGCCCTTAAAACGTACTTTAAAAAAATACAAATATTTATCGAAAAAAGTCATGTTTCAGACCCTTTTGAACGATAAATAATTTTTCGGGCTCTCAAAAAGTGCGAGGTGAGTCCACTGTTGACCACTTTGCTCCGAAGATTATTCTGTGACAAGATTGTCCTTTTAGAACCTAATACAGTATAATATTGTACAACCCAAGATGTACATTTAATTTAAGTACCTTTAGTACTTTTGGTACAAAAGGTACTTAACGTCTGGGTACTGTGCAGATTAAATTTTTAATTTATTGTGTCTTGGAAAGGTATCTTTATGCAGGCATTTAGTAGGCCTACTGAGGCCTTATAATGCGGTTGTACTGAAAAAATTATTTCTGTTCATAAAAGGGTACTTTTGATACCGGTTTGTCGAAATACCTACACAAAAAAACTCTACTTTTTATTTGTTTTACTGTACCGTTTTTGCTTTTCACAGGATCGGGCTGAAACTCATATGGTACTTATTACTTTATAGAAGTATAGTGTGCGCGAAAGAAGATCTTAAATTTATTACTGTACCCTGTCCATGCGGGGTACATAGTGTTGTACCTCTGTTTTAGAAATAGTAAAAATAGTAGGTGACCGGCCGTTTCTGGTATCGTTGGAAACCCCTTTAAGAGTACTCTAATGTTGTATAAAAACATTTTGTACTTTCTCACGTTTCAGGTCTTTTTTGTTGAAATAACATTTTTTTCGGTTAACTTTTTGTAATTTTTTTAACCTAAGCTCAAACCCCGATTTGTTATTTTAACGAGCGAGGTCTACTGTTCACAGAACTACTAGTATCTATGTTAATTAATTTATTATTAAACATATTTAAAATTGTGATTTTTTTTTTTACATTTCATTTCTGGTTTTAGCTAAATCTGACTTATTTTCATCAATAATACCTCTGAAAGAGATTTTTCCTAGAAGATATATATTTTTTTTTAAAAATAAATGATCCCAATATTTTTTCTATATATATATACAATGTGTCCCTAGGTGGAGCATCCGAGATTTATCTTGATTTTGCGTACAGGATGTTCTGTTTTTGAAAACTTTAAAATATGACCAAGAGTAAAATACCCTTATTTTTGATGGCATCGAAAAATTTTATTTAAAAAAGAGGTTGAAAATTGCAAAAAAGTATAAATATGAAATATTAATTTATTTGATGAATTATTTAATTTTAGTTAATTTTCTGAAATATTAAATTTTAGTTCGTTTTCTAAAAATAAGCAATAAGCTACAACAAATAGTTCTCTTTGGATTTATATAACAAACAAGTGTGATAATTGTTATGACAACAAATAGTTTTAAAGGAAATAATTAAACAGGCCACTGCTAATATTCCCCTTGAGCAAGTTCAAAAGGCTTATAAAGAATTCATAAAATAGAATCGAAATTAGCGCAGATGTAGGGGGAAATACATTTGAATGATCATGTCTTTTATTTTATTTTTTAAATTTGTTGATTTTTTTGTGATACTTAATTTGATGTTAAGATTAGAATTATTAATTACTAGTTGTAATATTTTTATTTTTTTATTTACTACATTCCTAATTATTTGATTTATAATTAATTTATTTTGTTTTCATAAATTAAAATAATATTTATACGTTTTTTTGAAATTCTGAACCACTTTTCTAAATAATATTTTTCGATATCATCAGGGTATTTCACTCTTTAACACTTACATGAGAAGTAAAATTATCCAATAGGTGAAAACCCTCTCTTAGTTACCGTCTTAAAGCAAGTGATTACTAGCTGTTTTATTGTGATAATTCGGCTTATTAAGGCAACGCAGAATTACACAAATGTTGCACAATCCGCTCTTTTAATTAAGTCTTTAGTTACTCGAAAAAAAAAAAAAAAAACTATCTAAAACCTTAATATCTCACTAACAACTCTGATCTAATTTTTAAAATGGATAATCTAGGATTGGATTAGAGAAGCTAAAAACAATCATAAAAAGGGTCCATATTGCTCAATATTTCGAGTTATTTGTTTTAAGTGACGACTATGTGACTGACTTGCAACACGGCCCAAAGCGAGTGAAGGTGAGGGCCATTCTAATATTTCCTATTTTAATATAAATACAAACCCACTCACTGGGCCAACTATCAGTACAGTTCTAAACTCACAATGAACACCATCATCATCTCGGTAAAACCTTTTCTTTTTATTTATTTTTACATTATATATATATATATATATATATATATATATATATATATATATATATATATATATATATATATATATATATATATATATATATATATATATATTTTATATATATATATATATATATATATATATATATATATATATATATATATATATATATATATATATAATTTTTTTTGTTTTACTTCAGAAAAGCAAATTACAAGTACTTAATTAATTTTTGATAATTAATATAAATTATTTGAATTATACATTATAAAAATATTATATAATGTTAAAAAATAGTAAAACAGAAACTCCATATATACTAATAAATATATTGGTTCCCAATATATTTATTATTAATTAAAATTGATCATTATTAAAATTAAATTTATTTATTAATTACTTAATAAATATTTGTATTCTTGATGATTTTAAATATTTATTAAAAAAATAATTATTTATTACTACGTTTTTATTAGCTTGCTTTCTTGTTTGTTTGTTTTTTTGCTGTCCAGTACAAATCTTGCAATCGATTTTTAACTAACTTCCCGAGTAGCTAGACATTTGAAATTTTTAGAATAGCTTAGAACACTATGACAATGCATTATGTTAATACTTTTGCCATCTTTCAGCAGAATTTAATTCGTTTTCAGCAAATTTTGGTGTATGGAAAGTTAGTTCGCAAAAAATCCGCAAGTTAATTTATTTGTTTTGACATATCCCAAATTTACAATCTTCATTTTGACGGGTTTCTAATTTGGGATTTTTTATTAAGAGGTAAGTATTGAATGACAGCGAAAAAGGAAAAGTAAACAAAGAAATAAGTTAATTGATCCAAGATGAGGTGACATCCTTTGTTCAAAGATTTGTCCTTTTAGAGGTTTAAGATCAGCTCTCTAGATGGTCATTTATGTGAAGGAAATAAATTCGGAACTATTTATTTCACTAACATTATACAGGGTGGTCCAAAAGTCTCCCCCCCCCCCCCCCCTCTTAACTTTTGAACGGTTTGAGATAAATTAATGAAACTTGAGGGATCTCTACCATGCAAAGGGAAGTTGGTTTTCATGCAATCACCCACTAGGGGCAACTACCCACTTTGCCCCCAGTCCACCCAACTTCAAAATTTCAAATTGGAGTGCATATTTTTGATAGCATATTTGGATTCTACGGTGAAAAATAATCAACTTTTACTTGTAACTATTTTTTCTATCTCCAATATTTTGCCCCCTACAGGGAGGCAAAGATAGCGAAATAACCTTTCCGAAATAGTAAACAATAACACTTAGATCGTTATGTTATAAAATCTAAACTGTTTGAAATAAAGTAATGGAGCTTGGGAGATCTGTCCCATGTAAAGGGAAGTGTGTAATCATCCACTCGCGTACTAGGGGCAACCACCATTTTGCCCCCAGGCGCTAAAAACTACCATTTTTATACCTTTGCCCCCCTATAGGAGGCAAAATATTGGAGATAGAAAAAAAAGTTTGATGTCAAATATTTTTATTTTTTGCCGTAGAATCTAAATCTGCTATCAAAAATATACATTCCAGGTTAAAATTTTGAAGTTAGTGGTCTGGGGGCAAAATGGGAGGTTGCCCCTACTGCGCGATTGCATGAAAACCAACTTCCCTTTACATGGTACGGATCCCCTAAGGTTCATTAATTTATCTCTAACCGTTTAGATTTTACAACGTATTATCGGAAAGGTTATTTTGCTATCTTTGCCCACCTATAGGGGGCAAAATATTGAAAATAGAAAAAAAGTTCCAAGTAAAAGTTTATTATTTTTCACAGTAGAATTCAAATATGCTATCAAAAATATGCACTTCAATTTGAAATTTTGAAGTTGGGTGGCCTGGGGGCAAAGTGGGTGGTTGCCCCTAGTGGGTGATTGCATGAAAACAAACTTCGCTTTGCATGGTAGAGATCCCCCAAGTTTCATTAATTTATCTCAAACCGTTCAAAAGTTAAGAGGGGGGGGGGAGACTTTTGGACCACCCTGTATATAACAATGTCAATTATATTATAAACATTACATATGATTCGACAGAAAATTTAAAAACGTAGTATATAAAAAGTTATTTTTATCTTGAAATTATATTTCTTTTAACTCACCTGTTAAACAAAATATAACTAGGTTTTACAGTTATGACAAGTTGTTTGAAATTTGTTGTTAATACGTTTTCAACAATTAATTCGAGCAACAATATAGTATCATATGAAATAAACACACATAATATATATATACAGTATGTCCCCAGTTCGAGTTGCCTATAAGTGTAAGTAACAAAAAATTTCATTTTTCGAGAAAAAGTTATTCTTTATAACAATTTTCGCTTCTTTTCAAATGAAGAATTATCAGATTAAAAATTTCCTACTATGAACAAATGTACACTGAACCCAATTAATAGTACAAACAATGTTGTACCATGCACTCTGTACTAAAAAAGTACAATTATCTAAATTTATTCATGACATAAGTGATAATTTTTGACTTTGTTTAAAATGAAGATTTAAAATGTACAATTCTTATATTATTATATTAAAAAAGAAAAATCATTGCAATTATTTTATTTTTACATAAAAAATTGTATTAAAGTATAAAAAAATTATACAAGTTTGATAACTAAAGTCTTCTATTAAAAAATTTAAGTTTTATTTACATTTTATAAAAATAAATCATAAATATGTGATTAATAGAAAAAAAATATGTTCGTTCTTCAGAACGATCACATAGCTTCCGTTACCTTCGGTAACCTCGGAAGCAATAATACTAGATGACACCATAATAATTTCAAGATAAAAAGAACTTCTTATATACTACGTTTTTAAATTTTCTGTTGAATCGTATGTAATGTTGATAATGTAATTGATATTTTTATATAATATATGTTAGAGAAAAAAAAAAAATAGTTCCGAATTTATTTACTTCACATAAATAACAACCATCAAGAGAGCTGATCTTAAACCTATAAAAGGACAAATCTTTGTGCAACGGATCTCCCCAACACCAAATCTAAACCGTGCATCGATATATTTGAAACAATATAAATAATATAATCGATAAATAATATCGATGGTGTTGCGCCAAAAGGGCCAATCTGCAACTAATATCACATTTTTTTTTTTTTTTATAATTAATAAAATAAATTTGGTTATTTTGACTTATTAATTAGGTATCCAAGTATATTTTAAATGAATAAAAATATAAATAAGGCATTCAAATATAAATTTTTTATTATAGCTTTTCAAGTTTTAGAATTCAAATACAAAATGCAGATTGGCCCTTTTGGCGCAACACCATCGATATAATCGATATATTTCCTGTTTTGCTGACATTCAATGTTTATCTCTTATTTATAAAAATCACAAATTTGAAACCCGTCAAAATGAAGATTGTAAATATGGGACATGGCAAAACAAATAAAATAACTTGTGGATTTTTTCCGAACTAACTTTTCATACAGCAAAATTTGCTGAAAACCAATTAAATTCTGCTGAAAGATTGCTAAAAGTATAAAATAATGCATTGTCATCGTGTTCTGAGCAATGCTAAAAATGTCAAAGGTCTAGCTATTCGGGAAGTTAGTTAGAAATCGATTGCCAGATTTGTACCGGACAAACAAACAAACAAGAAAACAAGCTAATAAAAACGTAGTAAAATACATAAAAGTAATTTAAAATCATAACTTACGAGTATTATAATAAACTCGTACATTAGCACGAATTGGAGCTATTCAACACGTCAAGTTGTGGCCAAAAATAATTATTTAATAAATTTAGATAACTTTCATTATTTAAATATGTATTTAAAACTTTTTTATATCTATGACTCTCATTAGTTTCTATAACAAATTTAGGATTTTCTTAAGCCCAAATTTTAATTTGCTGTGACGCTACGTGGCCGTTTGTAGAGAAAGTTGATAGATTGACCACTAAAAATTATATTTTTATGAAATTAAATAATGCGTGTAATTTTTGTACCTAAATATAAACAAAAATCGAGCCTTAAAACGTCGTAACCATTTTCTAATTTATGAATATAATTAGGCCTAAATGGAAAATTTTTATTTTGTTTTAAAATTCTTTGGATATGCAATTTACTGATAGATAATTCCCGCGCTCTTAAGCGTAGGGATATTGCTTATTACTTTCTTTAACTGAGTTTTAAACTAACAAAGTTGCAGCGTCACCATTGTCATAAACTTTCTTTTGTCTCTATGTATCATCTACACTGCCAGATTTATCAAATTTATAAATCAATTTTTTTCAAATTTTGTCTTGTCACATTATCATTTGGGTACTTCAAGTTAAGTAACTGAATTGTATGTTTGTACGACACATCACCTGTGTCATAACATTTTACTAAATAAATTCGCTGATCTTTAGTCAACATGATGAAACTATTAAACTTAAATATCAAATAATAAATAAAAAATGTCTTCAAAATTATCTTCCAAAAATTAAAATAACTTTTTAAGTACTCACAAAAATTTGTGGAAAAGTAAATATTACAAATAAGACAGTGGTGCCTTTTGTTTAAATAAATTTAAACAAAATATTTGAAATTTTGAAATAAGATTTGCACTTCTAAGGTAGGGACTACATGGTACAGTTATTTTAACTAGATAAATCTTCATTTTAGACAAGAAATAAAAGAAAAAATGATAAAGAACAACTTTTTATTAAAAAGTCAAAAAAAAGTACACTTACCTATACCTATGTCTTGGATAAATTTAGAGATTTGTACTTTTTGTCTACAGAGTGCATGGTGAATAATTTTTTGTACGATTACTCTTAGTTTTAGAACGAGCAAAAATTATTAAAAAGAGTAAAGTTTTTCGATAAATGATATTTTTTGTCATTTACACGTATAGGCAACCCGAACTTTGACAGTAGGGGGGGGGGGGGGTCATTTCTGACATAAATTTTCACTTTTTGTGACATAAATTACCTTAGGATATTAAATAAATAATTTTATTTTAAATCAAATTATAATTATTATTAATCCCGGCGCTGGAGTGTATTTTTCACTGTCTGTTTCCCGTACTTAATAATAATTATAATTTGATTCATTTTAAAATTTAAACTTTCCGTAGTATGAAAACTACCAAAAACTTAAAAATAATTTTATAAAGAGTGACATTATTTCGAAAAATCAAAAATAACCCCACTTTACTTTTGATACTATTTTTGAAAATTGTAATTATTGGGTACAGTGTACATAGTAGGCAATTTTAATATGATAATTCTTCATTTGAAAACAACCAAAAATTATTATAAAGAATAACTTTTTCTCGAAAAATGAATTTTTTGTCATACACACACCTACAGGCAACTCGAACTGGGGACATACTATAATATACAACATAAAATAAGATGAATTAATGTTACATAAAAACTCACACTAACTCAATAATAATTAATTTTAATTAGTATTAAAAATTAAAATTAAAATTTAATAGCACTTTTAAGAAGCTAATTTTTAAATGATTTGTATTGTTCTAGCTTTTTCTCTTGGTTGGAGTAGCTGCTATTTGCTCAGCACATGAATATAAACATCTAGAGCATCATGTAAGATATAAATTAGCTATTATAACTTTTCACAATTTAATTATACTTTTATTTTTAATTTCTTATATACATAATATATATGCATAGATATATGTATATCTATGAATATAGATAGAGAGTTAGGAAGTAGAGTCGTTGGTTCAATGAATTGTTTAATTTAATTGCTCTTGTGTCTTAAAGGAAAAATAATTCGCTTCCTTTAGCTATATTTCGACCCCTCCTTGGGTCATTCTCAAGCTAGGAACAAATTTTATTAAATATAATAATTACTACACAGGCATTAACAATGTTACTGACATGAACACATATTTAGACATAACAATTTGTAACGACTTATTTGAATTATTTTAAATGTATATATTAATTGCATACTAACCTGACTGACTATAAGATCACACAACATTGAAATTATGTGAATTCTTAGAAATAAAATTGACTTATTTTGAATTGTCAGATTGTCGTTAACTTCCCTGCATTAAATAATATTAATTTCACTTAAAAGGTATAGTATGTACAATTTTATAATACCAGTATTTGCACTCATTTTTATTTACTTTCATCCTTTCTTTTGCTTGACTTATCCACTGCACTAGTCCTTTTGTCACACTGTTAGTCAAATCTTATAACTTATCGAGAGTTGTTTACCTAGTCTGTTTACATGGTTTAGTAGTGGTTCTATTATTTGATATTGAATGCTATAACCTAATAAATATGACCAAAAAACTGATTAAATTTAACTAATTTTACAAGACCAATCAGCAATTAAATATAAATAGAAAGTATTGTGATGGCATTTGATTCAAATTTGATATTTTGTTGGGTTTGCATGTTTTGAGGTACTTTGAGTACAATAAAAGTGAATTTAAAAAAGTCTGTCGTCTGTCGTCTATACAAACGCATAGTGCCTAACCTAATGGGCCGATTTCGTTGTAACTTGGCATACATGTTCAGAAAAATCAAATCCTGAGGCTAAATTGATAATTTAATTTTAACTCCAAATTTGGGGGCATAGTTTTTGGGACCCCCAAACACTGAAAATACAGAAAAAATGTCTGAGATATTGATGAAAATAAATCTCTAGCTGAAAATTTAAGTTACAAAAAGAAAAAAAAACACACGTGTTAAACACTGTATTAATGTGTTTAAAAATTTAAATTCAGTTTTACAAAGTAGGTATATGAGAAAGTTTCACTCGAATTTTGAGTACCAATTTTTTTAGGATTATAAATTTATTCCCAGGACTTTAAAGTGAGACCAAGAATGGAAAAACAACAAGCAAATTTAGTATTGCGTGTTAGTTTCAACAAGAGATCCTACGAAATATATTACAATTCTCCTTATAAAGTTGATTTATAAGACCTATATTAGTCATACAATTTTTTTTTAGGTACCAGCTCCATACAAGTTTGAGTACGGTGTACATGACGCGCACACAGGGGATATCAAGGAAGCTAAAGAATCAAGTGACGGACATGGAGGAGTTACAGGATACTACAAGCTAAAGGAAGCTGACGGAACTGAACGAATCGTTCACTACACAGCTGATAAACATCTCGGGTTCGTAGCACATGTTAACAAGATCGGGCATGCTCACCACCCTGCAGAATATAAACATGAACCACACCATTATGAGGCTCATCACGATACTCACTCATGGGATAACCAACCTCATCATGAGTCTCACGCTTGGGCCTCTTATCAACCAATTTATGAGGAAGCTCATCACCTGGTTGCCCCTGTTCATAAATACGATCTTCATCACGACAAACATCACGCCACCTCTCATCAATACGTCTCACTCCATCACTAAAAGTCTGAATACCTTATAATATCAGTAAACCATTTCTTACGTTTTGTATTGTATTTTTGTAATAAAACTTTTTTCTAATATTTTAGTTATTTTTAGGGTCCGTAGGCAAAACCAAGGACCCTTATATTTTCCTACGTGTGTCTGTCCGTCCGTCCGGTCGCCGGCTCTCACGGCTACACCTTTTGTCCGATCACTTTGAAATTTTGCATGTATGTGTCTTGTACCTACCCACATATTTAAAAAATATAGCGATTTAAAAAAAATGTTTTTCAAAAAAATTAGGGTAAAAAAACTTAAGGGTACGTCGAGCTGATTACAAAAAAATATAATTCTTTGGTTATAACTTTGATAGGGCGAGCGTAGGCAAGTTTGAAGTGGGTATGAAACGTGCCCCTTCCCCTCTATCTCGCTAATTTGAAGTGCAAAAATCTGAAAAAAATACTGAACATTCTTCGACCAAAAGTAAAGATACCACTTTTTGGAAATTTCAAAAAAAAAAAAAATATTTTTTATTGACAAAATACGTTTTTTTTTATAATTATGGTCTTTTCGATGTATTTATATGGTTGTAGTCCGGTTCAGTGGCAAAAAAATACTTTATCAGAGTGTGTATGAGAATATCAGACCCTTAGAATAGTTCAAAGTAAGCTTTTTAGCATTTTAAAAAAACACTGTTTATACACTTTACAGTTAAACACTAAACAGTGTGGCCTACGGACCCTCGCTGTGTGCTAACTAGCACACACTTGATCTGTTTATTTTTCATAAGATGATAATAATCTTTTGAGTTTAAATATTTACTTTTACAGCAATGCGTGGTAATTAACATCCATAAAAGCACAGGGACTAAAGAAAATGTAGTAGTTTAACATTTTTAAAAAGATGCCACGTCCCCACTCTGATGATTGACTTTGGTGAGCTGGTTAGCTTGTTACGCTTTTACAACCCATTATTGTCTGTATTTATTTAATGCCCCCTAATGTGGAACCATCTGTAGGCTGAAATTTCTAAAAAAAAATCATTTGAGTAGGTACTTTTAAAGATATGCGGGATAGGTGTAAAGAAATAAATAATGTGCGCATTACGTTGAAATTTGATATAAAACCAACAATGGGCTAATTATGATCTACCATCCAAATTTTATCAATTCGGACGAGTAGTTTTAGAGATATTTTGGTCCGAAATAATAACGGATAGACCGACTGACAGCACGAGACCAAACATAACCCCTCATATCTAAAACGGATGTGGATTTGTCTAGGAATTTTTGAAATTGGAGACATAAAAAATGTTTAGTCTTCGTAACGAGCACATTGCTTTCGTTAAATTCAGAGGAAATAAAGCAATTGATTAAATTATTTATAATTTTGCATGTTCACATATGCAATCATATTAAAGAAAAAAGGTTTGCATATAATGTTTAAAAATGTCTTTTATGTTATATCCAATAAATACAGGTGCGAAATCATTAATCATTCATACATAGGGTCAAATAACAGTCTTTATAAAGTAACTACTTGTTATTGTAATATAACAAAAACTGATTCAGTTCCAGATTTATAATATCCATATATATATTTATAAAACCATTTTTATTAAGGAAAATACTGCGAGTGATAAAAAAAATAGTACACGACCCAATATTGACCAATAAACTTGAGTTACTACCAGCGTGTAACGAGTATTTGATTGATTTACATGGTTCAATAGAATGAGATATCAAGGTCATTCAATTATTTCTCATTACTCTAAAGATCACTACAACTCAAAACTCACAATGAACAACATAAACCTGGTAAAGAGAAAGAGTTTTCCTAAAAATATCTAAAGAAAAATAACAATATTAAAGAAAAATATACTGCCAAAGGTGTGGCACATAGCTTCCTCGCATCCTATCACGTAATTTATTGATTTTGTGCTTTTACAACTACAGCTATTTGATTAATAGTTTCCCCCGTTTTGCTACCGAGCTTACCGATGATATAGGTAACGGAAGCTATGAGATCGTTCTGGAGAACGAAAATATTTTATGTCTCCGATTTCAAAAATTTAATACATAAATCCGTTTCAGACACCAGGGAACCTTTTTGGTTCCGTTTCTGTCTGTCATTCTTTCGGTCTGTCGCTCAATTTTTGTGAACCAACATATCTTAAAAACTACACGTCCAATTTTAATTAAATTTGTATGGTGGGTCATAATTAGCTCATTGTTGGTCCCATATAAGTTCCAACCTTCTGCGCTTATTGTATTCTTTTCCACATGCGCACAAACATACATTTATTTTCATCTATCAGCTTGATTTTGATGAAATTTGGATTGTTTGTCGAACGTAGCCCGTAGATAGCTCCAGATTAATATCAACCATCTGCGCTGTTTAACTTTTGCTAAATTGATATTTAAATTCATGAGACAAATCAAAACAATTTTGACGGATTAAAAGAACTGGAGAAAGAATTAAACAAATGAAACAATAATAGCTTGTGAAAGCATAAAATAAATTAAGTATCTACGCGATATGATGCGAGGAAGCTATGAGCCACACCAATAGGCAGTCTATTTTTAATCTGTCAAAAGTGTTTTAATTTTTACATGAATTAAAGTATAAATTTATACTTTAGAGAAGTTAAAGAGCGCAGACGGTTCAAATTATCCTGGGGCTATCTACAGATAACTTTCGATAAACTATATAAGTTTCATACAAATCAGATAAGTACTTTTGAAATTAAAGGTGTAAATAAATGTATGTTTGTGCGGATGTGGATGAGAAACAAATAAGCGCAAAAGGTTGAAACTTATATGGGACCAAAAATGAGCTAATTATGACCTACCATACAAATTTCGGACGTGTAGTTTTTAAGATATGATGGTTCGCAAAAATTCAACGACAGACGGACAGACAGACCCATATACAGACAGACACAGAACCAAAAATGTTCTCTGATGCCTGAAACGGATTTCTGTCTTGGAATTCTTGAAATCGGAGGCATAAAATATTTTCGTTCTTCAGAACGATCACATAGCTTCCGTTACCTTCGGTAATAAGCTCGGAAGCAAAATATAAATATTAAACAGAATAGATAAATTTAATTTTACATGAAGCAAAAATTAAAATAGCAGATATAAAAAAATATTATGTTTCAGTGTATTTTTTTAGTTTCAGTAGCAGGTGGATTGTTTATCACATGAATACAATCATTATGAAAATAACGTAAGCATCACAAGTCTTTTAAAAAAATAAAAATAGAAAAAAAATCGTTTTATTTTGAATATATTCTTTCCGTATGAAGATAAAAGTGTATTCGAAGTCAACCATTATTATTTATAACATACGTAATTTATTTTATCACTACTGTATTACCTGACGAGCTTACCAAAGGTAACGGAAGTTATGTGATCGTTCTGAAAAACTAACATATACCTCTGATTTCAAAAATTGCATAAATCCTTTTTAGACATAAGGGAACATTTTTAACCTTCTGCGCCCAAATTTTTTCTTCCTCATGCGAACAAACATACATTTATTTACACCTGTATCTTTAAAAGTACTCTTCTCATTTTTTATTATTGGCGGCCAATATGGCGGGCGGAATAATAAAAAGTTTATAGTCACCATGACATGTTATACATCAATTTAAAGGTCTTGAAGTGTAGAAAAAGAATATGCAACTATACTATTAAATGTTATACTTAATAATTTTAACTTAATCGTACAGAAACTTGTGATAATCGCCACACGACTTACGTATTTACGTGATGCTTTCCCTACTTGTTTTTATCTACAAGTCAACTATTTTTATACATTATTTTAAGAGAATACATTTTTAAATTGATTTGAAACTTAGAAGCAGATTTATAAATTATTTATCAAGGTACTTGGAGGGAAGGAGTATTCCAGGGAAACAATAAAAAGGATAAATCGAGGAATTAAAGTTTTGTGGAATACATAATATTATATACAATACAATATATATATATATATATATATATATATATATATATATATATATATATATATATATATATATATATATATATATATATTAAACAAAATACACTGAGGTTCTTCACATGTGTTATGTTAACTATTCTTAGAGAAAGCTGGGGAAGAGGTTAAAGTAAAGAAAGAATAGATTATATAATGGATCTGTTAGTATGAGAACATTTAATAATAATATATTTAATAGTTAGTTGTTACAACAACTAACTATACCGCTGACTGTAGAAAAGAGATTTTATGATAAATAACCAATTGGTAAAAACATAAAAGTTGATGCAGGAAAGGATTTGTAAAATTTATATCTATATATATAAAAGTCAACGTATGTGTATGTTTGTTTTTTATACAAATCTACAGTTTTAGCCCGATTTTGATGAAAATTTTCACACTTGACCTTCAAAGCAAGGAAAAAATCAAGGTCTACATGAATTTTCGAAATTTAAATTTTGGTACACAGAGGTACGGGGTACAAGTAATGAATACGGGGTCAAAGTAATGAATAATCTTCGTGATGCATATCGTTGAAAAGCTCTTTAAGAGTACAGTAATTGTTGTTATGTACACTTTTGTCATATTTTCATTTAGGAGGGGGGTAAAATGGAAAAATATAGCTATATCATATTTGTTCTTTATACAAATCTACAGTTTTAGCCCGATTTTGATGAAAATTTTCACACTTGACCTTCAAAGCAAGGAAAAAATCAAGGTCTACATGAATTTTCGAAATTTAAATTTTGGTACACAGGGGTACGGGGTACAAGTAATGAATACGGGGTCAAAGTAATGAATAATCTTCGTGATGCATATCGTTGAAAAGCTCTTTAAGAGTACAGTAATTGTTGTTATGTACACTTTTGTCATATTTTCATTTAGGAGGGGGGTAAAATGGAAAAATATAGCTATATCTTATTTGTTCTTTATACAAATCTACAGTTTTAGTCCGATCTCGATGAAAAATTGCACACTTGATCTTCAAAGCAAGGGGAAAATCAAGGTCTACATGAATTTTCGTAATTTAAATTTTGGTACATAGGGGTATGGGGTACAAGTAATGAATACGGGGTCAAAGTAATGAATACTCTTCGTGATGCATATCGTTGAAAAGCTCTTTAAGAGTACAGTAATTGTTGTTATGTACACTATTGTCATATTTTCATTTAGGAGGGGGGTAAAATGTAAAAATATAGCTATATCTTATTTGTTCTTTATACAAATCTACAGTTTTAGTCCGATCTCGATGGAAATTTGCACACTTGATCTTCAAAGCAAGGGGAAAATCAAGGTCTACATGACTTTTCGAAATTTAAATTTTGGTACATAGGGGTACGGGGTACAAGTAATGAATACGGGGTCAATGTAATGAATACTCTTCGTGATGCATTTCGTTGAAAAGCTCTTTAAGAGTACAGTAATTGTTGTTATGTGTAGTTTTGTCATATTTTCATTTAGGAGGGGGGTAAAATGGAAAATATAACTATATGTATAAAAGAAGAGTATCTATATGAGAGAATATCTTTTATACAAATCTACAGTTTTATCCAAATTTGATGCATTTTTACTCTCTTTTTCTTCCAAACAAGGTGAAGGTCACTGCCTACATGATTTTCCGAAATTAAAATTTTGGTACACAGAGGTACGGGGTACAAATGTCGAAGTAATGGATACCCTTCATGATGCATATCGTTGAAAAGCTCTTTAAGAGTACAGTAATTGTTGTTATGTACACTTTTGTCATATTTTCATTTAGGAGGGGGGTAAAATGGAAAAATATAGCTATATCTTATTTGTTCTTTATACAAATCTACAGTTTTAGCCCGATTTTGATGAAAATGTTCACACTTGACCTTCAAAGCAAGGAAAAAATCAAGGTCTACATGAATTTTCGAAATTAAAATTTTGGTACACAGGGGTACGGGGTACAAGTAATGAATACGGGGTCAAAGTAATGAATAATCTTCGTGATGCATATCGTTGAAAAGCTCTTTAAGAGTACAGTAATTGTTGTTATGTACACTTTTGTCATATTTTCATTTAGGAGGGGGGTAAAATGGAAAAATATAGCTATATCTTATTTGTTCTTTATACAAATCTACAGTTTTAGTCCGATCTCGATGAAAAATTGCACACTTGATCTTCAAAGCAAGGGGAAAATCAAGGTCTACATGAATTTTCGTAATTTAAATTTTGGACCACAGGGGTATGGGGTACAAGTAATGAATACGGGGTCAAAGTAATGAATACCCTTCGTGATGCATATCGTTGAAAAGCTCTTTAAGAGTAGAGTAATTGATGTTATGTACACTTTTGTCATATTTTCATTTAGGAGGGGGGTAAAATGGAAAAATATAGCTATATCTTATTTGTTCTATATACAAATCTACAGTTTTAGTCCGATCTCGATGAAAATTTGCACTCTTAATCTTCAAAGCAAGGGGAAAATCAAGGTCTACATGAATTTTCGAAATTTAAATTTTGGTACATAGGGGTACGGGGTACAAGTAATGAATACGGGGTCAAAGTAATGAATACTCTTCGTGATGCATATCGTTGAAAAGCTCTTTAAGAGTACAGTAATTGTTGTTATGTACACTTTTGTCATATTTTCATTTAGGAGGGGGGTAAAATGGAAAAATATAGCTATATCTTATTTGTTCTTTATACAAATCTACAGTTTTAGTCCGATCTCGATGAAAAATTGCACACTTGATCTTCAAAGCAAGGGGAAAATCAAGGTCTACATGAATTTTCGAAATTTAAATTTTGGTACATAGGGGTACGGGGTACAAGTAATGAATACGGGGTCAAAGTAATGAATACTCTTCGTGATGCATATCGTTGAAAAGCTCTTTAAGAGTACAGTAATTGTTGTTATGTACACTTTTGTCATATTTTCATTTAGGAGGGGGGTAAAATGGAAAAATATAGCTATATCTTATTTGTTCTTTATGCAAATCTACAGTTTTAGTCCGATCTCGATGGAAATTTGCACACTTGATCTTCAAAGCAAGGGGAAAATCAAGGTCTACATGACTTTTCGAAATTTAAATTTTGGTACATAGGGGTACGGGGTACAAGTAATGAATACGGGGTCAATGTAATGAATACTCTTCGTGATGCATTTCGTTGAAAAGCTCTTTAAGAGTACAGTAATTGTTGTTATGTGTAGTTTTGTCATATTTTCATTTAGGAGGGGGGTAAAATGGAAAATATAACTATATGTATAAAAGAAGAGTATCTATATGAGAGAATGTCTTTTATACAAATCTACAGTTTTATCCTAATTTGATGCATTTTTACTCTCTTTTTCTTCCAAACAAGGTGAAGGTCACTGCCTACATGATTTTCCGAAATTAAAATTTTGGTACACAGAGGTACGGGGTACAAATGTCGAAGTAATGGATACCCTTCATGATGCATATCGTTGGAAAGCTTTTTAAGAGTACATTAATTGTTGTTAAGCACGTTTTTGTCATATTTTCATTTAGGAGGGGGGTAAAATGGAAATGTATATCTATATCTATAAAAGTCAACGTATGTGTGAATGTGTTTATGTTCTTTATACAAATCAACAGTTTTAATTCGATCTCGATGAAAATTTGCTCACTTGACCTTCAAAGCAAGGGGAAGATCTCTGTCTACATGAATATTCGAAATTAAATTTTTGGTACACAGGGGTACGGGGTACAAATGTCAAAGTTCAAAACCCTTCATGATGCAAACTGTTCAAAAGCTCTTTAAGAGTACAGTAATTGTTTTTACGTGCATTTAGGGGGGTAAATGGAAAAATATATCTAAAAGTCAACGTATGTGTGTACGTTCTTTATACAAATCCATAGTTTTAGTCCGATCTCGATCAAAAAATGCACACGTGACCTTCAAAGAAAGAAAAAATCAGTGTCTACATGAATTTTCGAAATTTAAATTTTGGTACCCAGGCAACAGGGTAGAATAATGAATTCGGGGTCAAAGGACTGAATACCCTTTATGATGGATATCATTGAAAAGCTCTTTAAGATTACATTAATTGTTGTTATGTACAGTTTTGTTATATGTATTTTCATTTAGGAGGGGGTAAAATGGAAAAATATAGCTATATCTTATTAAAAAGAAGAGTGTCTGTATGAGGGTATGTCATTTATACAAATCTACAGTTTTATCCCAATTTGATGAATATTTACTCACTTTCCCTTCAAAGCAAGGGGGAGGTCACTGTCTACATGAATTTTCGAAATTTAAATTTTGGTACAGAGGGGTACGGTGTAAAAATGTCAAAGTAATGGATTCCCTTCATATCATGCATATCGTTGAAAAGCACTTTAAGAGAAAAAAAAAACCCAAATTATGGTATTGGGGTAAACAAGTCAATTAGTTCTCAGGCAAAATCCTACTTTCTTCTTAAAATTTATAAGAGACCGTTACTGATTATGAAAAGATAATAAACGATTGTCACAGTAATATGTATCATGATTGACCAATATATTAGAGCCCGCGTGTAACCTCTATGTAATTGATTTTTACGACAGGGTACAATAGAGTAAGTTATGAAGGTCATTTTAACATTTCTTACTTTAATATAAATACTAACCTACTCTAAGGGTAACCATCACAACACTACCAAACTCACAATGAACAACATCAAACTGGTAAAGAGCTTTACTCAATTTGTAAAGAAATAAAACCATTATATAAAAAAATAATAACTAACTAATAATTACTAATATACAATAAAAAAAAAATATATGTACTTTTTGTTTCAGTTCCTCTTTGTAGTTGCAGTCGCTGCTGTTTCCTCAGCACATGGAATTGGACATCATGAACACCATAATCATCACGTAAGAAGATACCTTATTTATTTTCATTGAGTTTTATACCATATGATGGAAGCTTTGGTGACTACTATATTTTCTGATTTATAAATAATTAAAAATTATTTTATAATAATTAAATATTTTAAAAATATATTAAAAATATATTAAAAATTTTATAAAATTATTAGGTCAAGTGTGTGCTAGTCAGCACACAGCGAGGGTCCGTAGGCCACACTATTGTGTTTAACTGTAAAGTGTATAAACAGTGTTTTTTTTAAATGCTAAAAAGCTTACTTTGAACAATTCTAAGGGTCTGATATTCTCAAAACACACTCTGATAAAGTATTTTTTGCCACTGAACCAGACTACAACCATATAAATACATCGAAAAGACCATAATTATAAAAAAAACGTATTTTGTCAATAAAAAATAAAATATTAATTTTTTCGAAATTTCCAAAAAGTGGTATCTTTACTTTTGGTCGAAGAATGTTCAGGAATTTTTTCAGATTTTTTGCACTTTCACATAAGCGAGATAGAGTGGGGGGGGGGACACGTTTCACACCCACTTCAACCTCGCCTACGCTCGCCCTATCAAAGTTATATCCAAAGAATTATATATTTTTGTAATTAGCTCGACGTACCCTTTCATATGATACCCCTCACGGTTTCGAAAAAAAACAAACTTTTTAACCCTTAAGTTTTTTTACCCTAATTTTTTTGAAAAATATTTTTTTTAAGTCGCTATATTTTTAAAATATGTGGGCAGGTACAAGACACATACATGCCAAATTTCAAAGTGATCGGACGAAAGGTGTAGCCGTGAGAGCACGCGAGAGGACGGACGGACAGACACACGCAGGGAAAATATAAGGGTCCTTGGTTTTGCCTACGGACCCTAAAAATTATAACAAGATGTTTAATTATAACGCTGAAATAATGTTCTTATAACTGAGTTGCAATTATAAGAAATGGCATTTTTAAAGAATTATCCTAATTATTATAAAATAATAAAGCCAACTGTTTAGACGAAGCCATAGCTCAAACTACACTTGAGGGTATTACACACATATTAAAATGAAAGAATATATTGTTAAAGTTAGAAATAAAAGCCTATTAGTATGATAGCGTGGGAAACATATACTTATAACACCTTTTACGATAATTTTATGAAAACTAATATTAGTTGCATAAGGAAACATAAAAGATTATTATAAAAGAAGCGTATTCAGCTAAATAAAAATATATATTATTGTTATTAAGTATAAGACAATGAAGGAATAAATTACTTTACAGGGGCCAATTCCATTCCAGTATGAGTATGGAGTACATGACGCCCACACAGGTGACTTTAAGGAAGCTAAAGAGTTGGGTGATGGCCACGGAGGAGTCAAAGGATACTACAAGCTGAAAGAAGCTGACGGAACTGAAAGAATTGTTCACTACACAGCTGATAAACACCAGGGATTCATAGCACACGTTGATAAGATTGGACATGCTCACCATCCAGCAGACTATCATCATGAACCTCACCACTACGAATCACAACATGGTACTCATTCATGGTCTTATCAACCTCACCATCACGATTATAATAATTATGCCTCTCATTATCCTGCTCATCAAGTAGCTCACTATCCTCATTACCAAGTTGTACCACCTGTACATAAATTCGATCTTCACCATGACAAACACCATGGCACCTCTCATCAATATGTGTCTCTCCATCATTGAAAATGATCCATTCCAAAATGTTTTGTAATATAACTGTAAGTTTGTAATTTTTTTATAATACATTTTTAGAAAAATAATTTGGCTTATTTTATTTCTCCTTAATTAGTTTGTTCTTTAAAAAGAAAATAATAAAACTAACAGTTTTATGCTTAAGTAAACGTTCTATTGAAGGTAATACAGGTTTTATTTCGTCAAAGTTAGATCTCCAAAAAGAAAATTATTAAGTTATAGCTAATTATCAACAATGATTCCTGCGCTATAAATTTAAATATACTCGTAAATCCTTGAATAAATATTTAGAAAACTTGAAAGACATGCTCATAATGTAAATTTATCATCCTACCTTTGATTGACGATTGACATCGGTTATTTAAATTGTTCCTTTTTGCTTTTTAAGAACTCTTAATCTGACAAATTAATGATAAAGTCAATAGTTTCTTCATTAAAAAAAAGCATGAAATTTCCACCAACGCTCTTATGGGAAATGTGAAATGTTTGAATTAGGAGATTATAAGGGCGGGGAATACACATGGAATAGCTAAAGACCTCCGAAACCCAAGCACACACATAAAAACAATAATTGTATACAAAAATTATAAAAATATTCACTTCATTTTGTATTGGCGATGTTAATAAATATTTTAAACTTAAAGAATAAATTTTTCTTCTTCTTTTAAATAAAGATTCAAAGATTATTTTTAAATTCAGTGGGCAAGATCATTTAAAATAAATTGACCAAAAAGTGCTTCAGAACACATAATGGGTTCGAAAGCAATTTAACAAATCGGACGAGTTAGTTAACCAGCATAAACGGCAAAGCCGCATAAAGGTGAGGGTCATTTAAAAGTTTGTTTACGCTCACTTTTAACATTAATTATAACGACGTGAAACAAACGCCTTTATATGATTTTTTATAGTTCAATCACAATGAAATTACCAGAATTTTCTAGCCCAATCCGTTTTCTAAGATAATACATTTATAAGATTTTTTTTTTGGGGGGGGGGGGGGGGGTGGACGTATAAAACCCACATGATTTATGTGACGTATAAAAATTCCTTAAAAAAAGTTTTTAATAAAGATTATATATGACTGTTTTAGATTTTTTCGTTGATTTATTTAAAATCCAGTCATGCACCATGACTTAATGAGCGAATTTTCAAAGAAATGTGCGTATTATTGGCTTATGATAATATAGGAAAATTTTGGTTCAGAATTTGCATGGGTGAAAAAAAAATTGGTTCACAGGGGTACGGGGTACAAAAGTCAAAATAGTATTTACCCTTCAAGATACACGTCGTTGGAAAGCTCTTCAAGAATACAGTAATTGTTGTTATGTACACTTTTATCATATTTTCATATAAAAGGGGGGGGGGGGTAAAATGGAAATAACACGTTTTTATGCTATTTTTTGACCCTAAATTGTAAAAATTTGACCCCTAAATGAACTCAGAAAATTCTGGCCAACGAACTCATCCTTTCTTTTGATATAATTGACATTTTAAAAATTGTTTGAAATTTTTAAGTGCATCCTAAGGGAGATATCGTCTGGAGTGACACATATATACATACATATATACATTTTATACATACATATATACATACATATATACATTTATACATACATATATACATACATATATACATATATACATACATATATACATTTTCATTTTTGCCTGTATACCCTAAAAACAAAACACTTATTATAAGAGTGGGGGTTTCTTAAATGCAATCTA
This sequence comes from Gerris lacustris, assembly GCA_951217055.1. Classification (NCBI taxonomy): domain Eukaryota; kingdom Metazoa; phylum Arthropoda; class Insecta; order Hemiptera; family Gerridae; genus Gerris; species Gerris lacustris. Next base: position 61,812,481 of record OX578276.1, on the reverse strand, counting down.
TAATTATCCATTCTAGCGATATATTTTTTGGTTTTCATAGTTATGAATCTTAATGTCATTGTTTATTTTCTGTTTTCATCGTCCGTTAGTAACCATACATATTTCTCAATGCTTGATTAGACTGAGAAATATAAAATCTCCTATATATATATATATATATATAAATATATATATATATATATATATATATATATATATATATATATATATATATATATATATATATATACAAATAAAATGATTAAACCCTTTACTAGTAAATAAAATAAAGTCTATGCAATAAAGGCGACTAACTCATGAATTAAGGGTTTTGTTGGCTAATAAACCCACTACTAATCCGCTAAGACTAGCTCTCTTATTTATAAGATACACAAGGTCAATGTCAAACAAGGTTAACAAAATAAACTAATACAAAATTAAACCCAAAAATATGGCCCCAACCCAATCTAACTATATTTAATTAATGTAATCATTTTTGGCTACCTCAGACGAAAATCAGGCTAAATTTGCAATTAACATCCCACCTATTTCTAGTTGTCCGATTTACTTAGTTTTTTTAATTGTCTTAACGCATGAACAACTTTTAACCTGGCATATTACCATTACCATTACAGTCAATAGACATTTAAAAAAAAACCCTTATTATTAACAACGGGAGACAGAAAGAGAAAAATCGACTCCAGCGCCGGGATTCGAACCACGGGCCTCCTATGTTTCCAGTATAGACGCTCTAGCCAACTAAGCTACACTGGAGAATAATTTCCTCAGTCGTTAACGATACCTAGTCCTGAATTAAGCTTTCAATTTTTCCACAAGTCTAGGAATCGACATTTACTGCATTAGAACTAGACCGAGAAATAACGCTTATAATTATAAACAGTGGCGTACATAACGGGAGGGCAGGCGAGGGGGGCATCCAAACTCTCCTCGTCTCCTCCACGTTTTTTTTATAGATACTGGGTGATTTACCTATATCTTCTTTTTAAGTTTTTTACAGAAATTTTCAGAATATACCTACTATTTCAAAAGTAAATGAGATAGAGACATAATATTTAATTAGCACAAAAAAACTTTCAGAATCACTCATTTATATATAATTTATCAGCTGCTAAGCATCTTTTAAGTTGCTTGTTACATTTTTTGGAAGTTTGGATTTTTAAAAATTCGACCACGAAATTCCTGACCTTTTTACTCTTAATTGAGGGATGTTAGAAGAGTGGCGATTTCAGGAAAAACTACTACTTTTCATAAGCTTTCAAATGGTATAAATTAACTTTAAGATCAACGGACTAGTTTTTGAATTATGGTGGGTCGAATGTTACCGGACGTGAAATTTTTAGGTCAAGATCTCAACCAATTCTTGTACAAATGTAAAAAAGGTTTCCCCTAACGAAACCACAATGCTTGGGGTACTGATAGGAAATTTGACAATGAACAAAAAAGTATCAACAACATGGATCCGGAACAACTTCATTTTTGAGATATTCACAAAAAACCTAATTTTTGGACGTTAATCCAATACTCTGCTTCTGACCATAAAACACTTAGAAGAAAACCGAATAGAGAAAAGAATTTTTATTACGTTTTTATTACCTTGCATTCTTGTTTGTTTGTTTGTCCGGTAAAAATCTGGCAATCGATTTCTAACTAACTTCCCGAATAGCTAGACATTTGAAACTTTTAGCATAGCTCAGAACACGATGACAATGCATTATTTTAATACTTTTAGCCATCTTTCAGCAGAATTTAATTAGTTTTCAGCAAATTTTGCTGTGCGGAAAGTTAGTTCGGAAAAAATCCGCCAGTTATTTTATTTGTTTTGCCATATCCAATATTTACGCTATCTTCATTTTGACGTGTCTCAAATTTGTGATAGATAAACATTGAATGACAGCAAAACAGGAAATATCGATTATATCATTTATCGATTATATTATTAATATTATTTCAAATATATCGATGGCATGCTTTAGATTTGGTGTTGGGGAGATCCGTTGTACAAAGATTTGTCCTTTTATAGGTTTAAGATCAGCTCTCTGGATGATTGTCATTTATGTGAAGTAAATAAATTCGGAACTATTTTTTTTTACTAACATTATACAGGGTGTCCCAACTTAAGTCTGCCAAAAAATTTCTTTCTTAATTAAATTCTTAATTTTTAATTTTGTATACTTATTTACAAGAGGGAGAGGTGTCCCCCCCCCCCCCCCACCCCACTGTTATTGGTCATACTCCAGGCTGCTAGAAATAGTCAACAATAGTTATTTCATCACACATTTACTTTGAAAGTGATTATGATTAAGTCGAGTCAAATGATTATACCGTTCAAAAGAGGAGATATTAAATAAAAAGTAATTTTTTCTCATATTTACATTAGTTTTTTTCAATAAATGTGCCTATAACGTAAAAATTTCCCTATTCAACATAAAATAATATGGGTATCCATGAAAAGGTTATTAAATAAAGAAGTTTTTCCATTGCCTGGACAATTCAAGATGTAACTAGTTTAAGCACTATGGGCTGTCAAAAATTTCTTTATTTTTTGATATTTTTTAAAAAAAAATACATTTTGAGCTAAATTTGAACTAGAAGGAATAAAAATAAATGAAAATTGATAATAACATTTCCTTTAGCAAATGTTTTTAGGTTTTCAACGATACCTAAAATGATGAGCTATCCCGCTTTGTTCTCGAGATACACTTGTTTAAGTGTAAAAAAATATGCTTAGCCCAAAATTTTTAAAAATGGCGCCAGTCAGAAAACGAAGCCTGACAGGACATAGGTTAATATAACATTTTTGACTCCTTTTAGGGTCCCCTATATGCCCCTTCTTTTTGGCAGACTTAAGTTGGGACACCCTGTATATTATATAAGAATAACAATTATATTATCAACATTACATACGATTCAACAGAAAATTTAAAAACGTAGTATATAAAAAGTTCTTTTTATCTTGAAATTATTCGTACTGATATCTATCCCAGCCCTGAATAACAAACTGTTGATTTTCAGGGAAATTCTACGTCCCTGACACTTTATTAGTTAATCCCGGGGTTCTCAACCGGTGGGTCGCGACCCCCTGCCCCCAGGGGGGTCGCAGGACGTGTCTGGGGGGGTCGCGAAATCTAGGGAGAATTTTTTTTTTTTTTTAAATTTAATTTTTCATAGGTACATTTTCTTAACGTTAGGTTAACCGCAATAGCATAGCTTGAGTGCGGCCTTCTGTGATCTTAATATATAATTAGTTTTTCATTTCCATGTATTACTTATCCAAATATTAATAAAGTCATTAAATAATCTAACTAGCATATCTAATGAAATCATACATAAATACTATAAAATAGAATACACTATAGAGAATAAAATATTAGAAAAAAGATTATCCAAACAAAAAAATATTTATATAAAAGAAAGAAAATATAAGTGACTCATTTGTTCAAAGCTGTGCTGCTTTAAGGCTATTCAAATCATCTCAGGTGTAACTTAATAATTAATAAATTCTATATAATATAATATGAACAAATATAATTTTATAATACAACAGAATAAACTATAGAGAAAAAAATATAAAGTAACAATAAATGTTTAACCAGACAACAAAACGACAATTTAAAATTGAAAAATTAAGTGTGATAGAAAACAATGTTATTTATGTACATAATATTATACACTAAAAAATATGCGAGGTTTTGAAAAGTTTGAAGGATGCGATTTGTTTTATAGTTATTTATTTAACAAAGAGACTCAATCATTGTACATTACTTTTAGTTTTTTAAGTCAATCAATGTGATACTTGGCTTGTTTTGAAATAACCAATTTTTTAATATCTGGATTTATTTGTGTAACACACACAGTGGCGTATCCAATGGCTAGGTCTGGGGGGGGGGGGCACATTCTAAGTCACTTAGATTGGGAGGGGGTATTCGTAGTGGTAAAAAGAAAATGAACTACTTATTCAACAAAGCATCTCCCCCCCCCCCCCCCCAAAAAAAATGGACAACTAATAAACAAAATAAATATCCGCGCTCAAGTAATAACTGTTGTAGAACGTATTCGTTAGAAAATGTTATGCTAATGCTTACTGCAGTACAATATCGTACTGTAAGTCATGGGCGTCGTCTGCAGTTGTATTGGCGACACATCCCTTGACACTTCATCTTCTCCTCACAGGGGGCACGTGCCCGCAAAGCATCTGCCCCCCCCCCCCCCCCCCCCCCCCAGACCCAATTCAGTAAAAAAAGAAAAAATACCGCTGTATTTTTTTAATACAATTTTTTTGCATTCTCCTCATATTCAATTTCACCTCAGAAATGCATAAAAGCGCTGTTTTGAGAGTTATATTTTCAAAATTTTCCGGACCCCCCGCCATAAATCCCCCCCCCCCCTCAACTTTACAAAATCTGCAATAAGCTACACGTGATTGTTATGAGTAAATACAAATTTGTTTAACTTAATAATTCAGAGGGGGTCGGCGAAATAGTCTACCTAAAAAGGGGGTCGCAGTGTCTAAAAGGTTGAGAACCCCTGAGTTAATCCATTAAGGTGATCTCCATCAACGCTTAATTTTTAGCTCCTTTGGTTTAGAGAGCTACAATTAGAGTAATTTGTCTCTGCAAGATTTGCTTTAGGGAGTATAATAAGCTCAAAGCGTAGTATTTGAGAATTGTAAGGATACATGCCCAAAAGTGATGTTTTTAAATGTTATTTGCGAATATCTCAAAAACGAAGCTGTACCGGATCAATAAATAATAAAAAAGACTAATAATTCAAAAACTAGTCCGTTGATCTTAAAGTTAATTTATACCATTTAAAAGCTTATGAAAAGTAGTAGTTTTTCCTGAAATCGCCACACTTCTAACATCCCCCAATTAAGAGTAGAAAGCTCAGGAATTTCGTGGTCGAATTTTTAAAAATCCAAACTTTCAAATGTAACAGAACTTAAAAGATGCTTAGCAGCTGATAAATTAAAACTAAATGAGTGATTCTGAAAGTTTTTTTATGCTCTTTAAAATTGTTCCTTTGCCTTATTTCTCTTTCATTTAGTTTTTGAAATATTGGGCATATTCTGAAAATTTTCGTAAACCATTTAAAAAGAAGATATAAGTAAATCTATATCTCGAGAACTATTGGGAAATGGGCATATGATTACTAGATATTTTTTGTTCTATTTGACCCATAAAATCCGCCATTTTTGTTATGACATTTTATCGCGGGTCACCCTGTATATTTGCATTAAGAACACAATATAATTAAAAAATGCTCTGCCAATTTGTGTGGCACATAGCTTCCTTGCATCCTATTTTGTAAAAATGAGTTATTGTATACTTTTACAGCCTATTATCGACTAATTTATTTAATTTCCTACCCGTTATTTATACCTGCCAAAATTATTTTTATTATTCACTTGAATTAAAGTATCAATTAAGCAAAACTTAAAGAATGTAGACGGTTGAAATTAATCCGGAGCTATCTCCAGACTATATACTTTCGACAAACTATAAACAATTTCATACAAATCAATTGAGTACTTCTGAAGATATAGGTGTAAATAAATGTATGTTTGTGCGCATGTGGCAGAGAAACAAATGAGCACTGAAGGTTGAAACTTATATGGGACCAACAATGGGCTAATTATGACCTACCACCCAATTTTCAATAAAATCGGATGAGTAGTTTTTAAGATATGTTGGTTCGCAAATATTGAGCGACAGATAGACCGATCAACAGAAAGACCCGGAACCAAAAATGTTCTCTGATGTCTGAAACGGATATTAGTCTTGGAATTTTTGCAATCGGTGACCTAAAAATGTTTTTTTTCTTCGGAACATAGCTTCCATTCCTTCGGTAAGGTCGGAAGTAAAAGCAAAATAATTTTGACATACATATTTAAAAAGCAGGGGAAACAAATAAATTAGACAATTATGGCATGTAATTGCATAATGTAAATACATGGCGTGAAAATAACTAAATTAAAAAAAAAAAAAAAAAAAAAAGCCAACGTCGGTCCCAAGCCAGAAAAACGAGGGAGTGGGTTTTTTATGGTGAAAACAGGAAAAAAATCTTACAGGGGGGAGGGGGCATAAAATATAGGGGGTACCACTAGCTTTGTTTGCCCCGCCAAGATAAAATACTTGTGTACACCACTGATTATAAAGTACCCAATTAGTACCTGTACTTAGTACAATCAATTAGAAATTCAATTTTTAAGTTTTTGGTAGTATTCATACTACGGAAAGTTTACATTTTAATTTAAATCAAATTATAATTATTATTAACAACGGGAGGCAGACAGAGAAAAATTGACTCCAGCACCGGGATTCGAACCACGGGCCTCTTATATTTCCAGTATAGATGCTCTAGCCAACTAAGCTACACTGGAGAATAATTTCCTCTGTCGTTAACGATACCTAGTCCCGAATTAAGCTTTCTATACTAGAAGGGGGGCTAGAGCATCTTTACTGGAAATATAGGAGGCCCGTGGCTCGAATCCCAGCGTTGGAGTCTTTTTTTCTCTGTCTGTCTTCCGTTGTCAATAATAAATATATAATTTGATTTAAATTAAAATTATCAATTAATTGTATCAGTATCAAGTAGATGCCCATAGTAAAAAGTGGTTCCCGTACAGTAGTAAATAGAACGTGTATCGGGTTTGCTCACATATGTGATCTATGACATCGATTCGATTGGGGATTTAAAATAGGTAACTTTGTCAATTTTTGTGTAAGCTTTCTTGGCTTAACACGTAAGTACAATCTTGATTACCCAACATTTAATTTTCCCTACGGTTCCGTTCAACCCAATGTATATCATGAATTATTTCTTGATGTTAATTGAAGACAACTTGTCAAACACCTGAGAATACCTGTTTCACAATAAGTATCTCTTCGATATTTCATTATCCTGTATATCTCTTTCTCATATACATGGTATACAGGGTGACTGGCGATATATGAGAAAAAATTAAGTAGGTTGTTCTACGCCTCAAGGGCTACAAAAAACGCTATATAAACCATGGGTAAAATCTTAACCGTTCTCCCACACGGTCAAATTTTATGATTTTTTTAAGAACGCATACCTTTGGTCATAAAAACACTTATTGCTCCAAAATTATAAAAGCTAGAACAACATTTTTGGGCGAAAAATTGCGTCGAAAACCCCCCCAAAAACTACATTTTTCCTAACTTTAGGCGCATTTTCCAAGAAAACTGTACGTATAGGAGAAATTTTGACTTTAGATTCGGATTCAGCACACAAAAATACTATAGCAAAGGAAATTTTCATTCTGAGGCTTTTTTTGCAGAACAGTGTAATAAGCCTCGGCAGTTAAATTTACCTATTTGTCTGCCTCGGCTTCGCCTCGGTAGGCAATGAATAAATGAGGGCAGAAATGTTTCCTTTTCTGCCTTGTTGTGCATACAATATTTTATCTACGGGTGACAGAAAAATGAAACTGCTAAAATACTATCTTTATAGTATACATAACATAGTTAATTACTATGTTATATTAATAAGATAATAATATATGTATTAACTAAATTAATGTTAATAACAATAAGTGAATAGTAAACTGAATCACAACATAATACAAAACACACGTTTATAACACACAAAACTTCTGAATGAATAATGCACGCAATATAAAATATTTACTCAATTTGTGTTAGTGAGAGACACCTAGGGATGTGCCACGCAAGCGTGACACATAGGAACTGTTCCAACATCAGACATAACTTCAAAAATATGTAAAAGGTAACTAACACAAATAGTGTACCTCATTGCAGTGTGCAAAAACACGGTATTACATTGCTGATATAAAATATTTATTTATATTATTGCTAACATATTACTAAAAGTATTAAATATATCTTCTATTGCTTAGAAGAAAAGAAGTAACTAGGATACATTAAGAAAAGTAGCCATTTCGCTGCCTAGGCAGTAACATTTTTTTCTTATTTTACCGCCTAGGCAGTAAACTCACAGTTTTCTGTCCGAACTCAGTTCAATAATGCCTCATTTTGCTACCGCAAGTAAATATGTTACTTATGTTACTAGGCAGCAAAATGGAATTTTGCTGACAAGTTTTTAAGTTTTAGTTCCGAGCCGAAGGCGAGGATAGGCTAAACAAATTTACAGACGAGGCGAGGCCGAGGCAGGAAAATGTTAACTACCTGCTAAGGTGTAACCGAAGTAGGTAATCTTTAAGCGAGTCAGGAATGTTTTCTTTGCTGTATAATTACAAACAATATTTTATCTACTAACGGCAGAAAAATTGCACTAATTATTATATCCCCTTTAATATAAAAGATTTAAAGAAATTAAAGTTGTAAAAAAACGAAAGTTTGAGTCATCAAGAAAACAAAACAAAAGCAAAAAGAATTCAGTGTTGCCACTTTTTTTATTAACAGCTGTTTTTTATATCAATTTTCTCGATTTTTTAAAAAAAATAATCACTGTAGTAATAAATCAAATTTTATGATTTATTACTATAATTATTTGTTATTTTCAAAAAAGATATAAATGTTTAGCAGAATATTACGCTTAAATATATAAAAATGAACATTGTGGGAGAGTTTATAACCTGCGATGTAGTAACCTTTTTGTAGTAAAATTGTCTTAAAATGTTACAGTCTGTTTTTTATTTTGCTGACATTTTCAACTTTTGCTGACACATTGATATTTTGCAGACAATTTATTATTTTGAAAAAATAAAATAATAAATAAATAAATGAGATATTATGGGATTTAAGTACAGTATTAATATCTATATAGGTAAGTTTTGTTCGATTTATAGGACCGATTTTTATTATTTAATATACTATTTTATGTTAAAATTATTATTATTATGGAGATTCTAAACAAGTCACAACCTTTAAATATCATTATGTCAATATTACATCATTCATTGTATTTTATAAATACTTTCCTACCATCTTCTTAGAAATGTTTCATATATAGAATACTTTAGATTTTAGACTTTTTTAATATCCAAGTATACATTATATTTAAAAATACTTAATGATATAGCCACGCTCAAGCAAATAGTTTTTGTAGCTATTAAATAAATACATTTTTAAAGTAATAAGTAAAAACAATTATGTATTTATTGTAAAATTTCATTTATCATAAAAGAAATTTTGAATTTTTTTTTTTAAATAAAATTTATTATTATTATATAATTGATTCAGAATTCAACTGAATCAAAAACAGAAATCAACTGTGCAAAAATATCAGTTATCGTATGCTATAGTACATTATATTTGGGATTATTTGAACCCAGTTCAGACTAAATATTTCTAATATAGAATTCTAATATACTATAACTCGAGATATTTTAAGCCATTCTTTTCTTCCGACCTTCCTTACTTTCTACTTCCACATTCCACAACCACTGATAACTATTTAAGAAAAAACAGCAAAAGAGATTAATAGTAAATATGTGACAATATTGACCAATGTACATAGTAAGGTTAATGCAAGCGTGTAAGGAAAATGTGATTGACTTTTACGACATGGTACAATGGAGTGAGATATGAAGGTCATTTTTAATATTTCCTACTTCGATATAAATACCCACCTACACCATTGATTAACCATCACAACACTGCCAAACTCACAATGAATAACATCAACCTGGTAAACAGTTTTCTCTTGATATTTCAAAGCAAAAAATAAAGTTAATAATAATAAGTCTAAATTATATTTTAAGGAATCAAAAAAAAACAAAAAAAAAATAATAGACAAATCAATAATGAAAGTTGCTTAAATGATAAAAGAAAACGAATGTACACTATTATAACTCATGATTTTCTCTTCTTTGTTTTAGTGTCTTGTTTTGGTTGGAGTAGCTGCTGTTTGCTCAGCACATGAATACGAGCATGCTAAACATTACGTAAGATTAACGCAAATTAAAATAATGTGTTTTAAATAGCTTGAATAACTGATTTTTAATAATGTGTATACATATATATTATAGACATATATTATAGAATGTGTATTTTTCTAGAAGATATAGAATTATCTAATGAAGAATCGTAGTTCAAATTTCTATTACAATCATATATCCGTCGTCGGAACTATTTTCAAGAAATGATTTGTTTTGACTTTCTTTCAGACTTTTAGGTAGCGCCCCAAATTTTAAAATATAATGTTTTATTTTTTGTGTTCACTTCAGCGGATTATTTTTCTGAACTTGTATGCGAAATATAATCCTAATCGGCCCGTTAGTATATACAGACTACAGACTATCTAACACACTTTCTTTAAAAACCAATTAATTTGAAACAAGGGACATTAAAAAAGTAAATATATTAAAATTAAATTTTGCGCTACAACTAAATTTCTCTCTATATCTACTACGTTTAAGAAAAATAAAAACGAAGATTGATATATTTAACAATATTAGTAGTTTTTTTGGATGCTTAGTACCATTTATGAATTTAAAAAAATTCTAAAAATTTAATTGGAATAAAGGAATGAATTACTTTACAGGTACCAACTCCATTCCAGTACGAGTATGGAGTACATGACGCCCACACAGGTGATATCAAGGAAGCCAAAGAGTCCGGTGATGGACACGGAGGAGTCAAAGGATACTACAAGCTGAAAGAAGCTGACGGTACTGAAAGAATTGTTCACTACACAGCTGATAAACACCAGGGATTCATAGCACATGTTGATAAGATTGGACATGCTCACCATCCAGCAGACTATCATCATGAACCTCACCACTACGAATCACAACATGGTACTCATTCATGGTCTTATCAACCTCACCATCATGATTATAATAATTATGCCTCTCATTATCCTGCTCATCAAGAAGCTCACTATCCTCATTACCAAGTTGTACCACCTGTACATAAATTCGATCTTCACCATGACAAACACCATGGCACCTCTCATCAATATGTGTCTCTCCATCATTGATTGTCACAAAATGTTTTGTAATATAACTATAAGTTTGTAATTTTTTATAATACATTTTTTTAAAGAATTTTGTTCATTTATCTCTTTAATTGGTTTGCTCTTAAAGAAAGATAGAACAACTAACTAGTTTTATGCTGAAGTAAACGCACTATTAAAGGTAGTACAGATTTTATTCTTCAAAAAGATAATTAATAAGTTATAGCTAATTAGCTAACTATCAACAGTCGCTATTCCCATTTCTTATTGCCATTCAATATGAGGTTAGTCACAATCTAGTGCTGATCAAATATTCAAAAAGTAATTTTAGTTTCACTAATCTCAAATCATTAATCACTAATTTAAAACTAAATTAGTGATTTATTTTTAAAAGAAAAAGAAAAGTACAACTGTGGTTAATGCGCTATAAATCCTTGAATTTGCATAATGTGCGTTTAACATCCCACCTATTTCTATTTTTATTGATTGATATCGGTCATTTAAATTGTTACTTTTTAAGAACTTTTAACCTGGAAAATTTTTATACGCTCTTTTACGGTAAAAGTTCAATTTTTAAATAAGGAGGTTCACAAACATATAACACGTTAACAATAACAAAAATTAAAAACAGTTTACTGTATTTTGTATTGGCAATGTTAACAAATATTGTTATCATAAATAATAATTTATCTTTTCTTTTAAATAAAGATTAAAAGCAATTTTGCTTCCGAGCTTATCGAAGGTAACCGAAGCTATGTGAAAGTTCTGAAAAACGAAAATATTTTGTCCCCGATTTAAAACATTTCAATACAGAAATCCGTTTCAGCCACCAGGGAACATTTATGGTCCGATTCTAATTAAATTTGCAAGATATATAAGGATTTGCAAGATATAAATGGAATTTGGGTAGTTGGTCACAATTAGCCCATTGTTGGTCCGATATAAGTTCCAACCTTCTGCGCCCATTTGTTTCTCTTCAACATGCACACAAATATTTATTTATTTACACCTATATCTTCAAAAGAACTCATCTGATTTTTATGAAATTTTGATAATTTGTCAAAAGTGACCTGCAGATAGCCCCAGATTAGTTTAAACCACCTGCGCTCTTCAAATTTGGCTAAATTGATACTTTAATTCATGTAAAAAATAAAAACAATTTTGAGATTTTTAAACTAGGGAAAATTAAATAATATTTGACACTAATAGGCTGTAATAGCATAACATCATTAAATTGAACAAAAATAGGATGCGAGGAAGCTATGTGCCACAATAATTAGCAGACTATTTTTACTTTGTGTATAATGAATACTAAATAAATCTTTCCTGATTTTGCAGACACATTTTATTACTAAATGATAATTTTTATAAAATTTGCATTGTTTGTAAATTGGAGCCCGAAGTGAGCCCCAGATAAATGTTAACCACCTGTGCTCTTAAATTTTGCTAAATTGATATTTTAATTACTGAAAAAAATCAAATCAATTTTGACAGATTTAAAGAACGGAGTAAAAATTGAATAATTAGGCACTAATGGCTTGTAAAAGCATAAAATCAATAAAGTAGGTGATAGGATGCGAGGAAGCTATGTGCCAGACCAATTGACAGTCATTTTTTAAAATAATGTCTGGTAGTTGTAAGGTACAATTTTAGTTATGGTAATACAAATAATTATTTTTTAGCATAAGCAGATGAAAGACAAAAATGTTATACCTGACCCATACCTTTACTGGGTTCCACCTTGGACCTCAACTTCATATTCCTTACCATGTTCCTTTCGTAATTCTTCTACCCACAAAGCCCTAGTCTACCCCCACTTTGTACTATTAGTTTGTCATAAAAGTTTGTAAAATAGTTAGCTTAGTACATAATTCACTCTTACTAAGTTAACAAGCACACTGAAGATGATATTATACGTCGAAACGCGTTTGTGAATTTTAATATAAAATTGTGGTGACAATATTGTTGTGTTACTTTCTACGAACCTCTCTGGTCATTGTCATTATGCAATACTAAAACAATGTAAAAACGAGTTTTCAAACAGTAAGCTTACTATATTGGTACTAATACTTAAACTGCATACGTAAAAGGATAGATTAGTACATTTGCATGGGCATAACAAATCATATATACCTTGAACCATCTCAAACCTTTAAATCCTCGATAAATTATACTAGAGTTAAAATCTCACTGTATAAAGCGATTAACTGCACGTTCTTTTTCACAATTTTGCGCATCAGAAAAAATAAATACTCTCTTCCTACTTCATATGTGTTTTTCTAAGAAAAAATACTTTCACATACTTCCTGAAGATAGCCTCGCGTAGTGCAAACTTATAATTCCTTTTTATCTTCTGAAAGTTTGTTCTTAAGACTTTGACCAAATTAATTTAAGGATTATTTTTAACAGAAGAAACTTCATTTTTTTACATCGGTCTTCGTGTATTATGTTAGAGTTTAAGACACGACTATAATACAAGTAACTATTCTTTAGCATGTTCCCTAGATGTGGAGGGACACGTAACTGATCAGCATGTACTGCTAATATGATCCTTCCCATAACTAAGCGTTTAAGTTTAAGTGCACTGACTTGTTACCCCTTTTTGTTGTTGTGTTTTGTGCACCCCTTTTTTCTGCCTGTACAAATGTGACCTTTCAGTAGATGTTGTAGTCGCTAAAGTGTCAATAGTCAAGTGGACACACTCCTGCGTTGCTAAACTGTTTGATAATTATCCCAGCTGAATACTGGCAGAATTAACAGTTTAGAAGTAAATACAAAGAAAACCAAGATCGTAATATTAAAAAAAGCCCCAAAATAAAACCAAAATTCTACTACAAAAAAAGAAACAATAGAAATAGTGAAGAGTTATGCGTATCTCGTGACATTAAGTTTACATAATCTAATCTCCATCTTTTAACTCTGCTGCAAAATCGGTTCCGTGCACCCTTTGCTATAAAAAATTTATCACTCGTGGCAGTATCACGTGGGGCTGCTGGATTTAATAGTAGTAAACAAGGTTTTGTATTGTGTAGTAATCTGGGCTCCCAAGGACCACGAAGAATTAGAGAAATGTCATTTCCATTCTTAAAAGAATGCATGCTCTGCCTGAACTACAACCAGAAATAAGAGTGAAACACATGTCTCATATAATCTTTAAAGCCATTTTAAATTGGTTTCTCAAAATTCTAAACATGGAAAATAATTATAACCCCTTTACATGTAAGAGGGGTCATTACATGTCTGAATAGGCTAGATCCCCTCTCTAAAATTTCTATCCCCCAAACTAACTGGCTCACTCAAATTGCATAATATGTTAGAGCTTTGGAATAATATGGACAGTAATTCAACAATAAAAAATAAGTTTTTTACCTTTTAAATGTAGATACTAACAGCCATAAAAAATCGATTTTTTTAAATATCTGCAAGTATGTACTCATAGCCCCATGTTGGGACAAAACAATATCCGAAAGAAATGTTTCGCGTTATTTATCATTATGTTTATTTATTTTATTTAGAGTCAGTTTTTAGGAGGATTATTCTTTGTCTAGAGGTTTAATTAATCTTATCTAGGGTCCAAGTCCGATGTGCATTCGCCACACAATCTCGTCTAGGAGGATGGAGCCCCCCTCCCCCCTAGCCAGTGTACTACGAGCAGCTGAACTGTCAGTGTCGCACTCACCTTATTCAATTAGTGGCTAGTCCATGCATCTAGCCACCTACAACGCACTTATCTGGGATTGATGCCGTAACCAGCCGAACAGGCAGATTTAATTATACATCTCTTCTGTACGAGATACACCTATTTTACGCCATACAACCCAGCTTTGCCATACAACCCAGCTTAGCCATACAACACACCACATCACACCGATTCATCACCGACTACCTCTAGATAAGATTATTTTAATTTACTGTTTTTATTATTCCAAGATTTATATTTTAAAATACACGGTCCTTTGGTTTTCTTTTAAATTTATTCTTTTTATTTTGAACCCTACTTAGCAAACAATTATTTTCCATGTTTGAACCAGCGCAATTTATTCTTACAACCTATGGATAAATGTGGTCCCCCCTGCACCATTGAGTTATCTAACACCCCAGGTCAACTATCTTACATCCTACTCGAAATTCCTGGTAACACCTGCCGCGTAATGGCCAATGTTAGAATTGCTAGTAACTATACCATCTGAAAATATCTTGCGATGCTCTCATCTTCGTAATTAAGCCCAAAATGCGTACAAACTCTGTGTATTAAGTCCAATAGACTTGGTAAGCAACTTCTATTTAATATACCCAGCAATACACACCACACCGACTGCTTGCTGGCACTTTTGCCAGCAATATCCGGGAGAAACTTATCCCAGAAGTATACCAAATCGAATCACCTATTCATATTCAAATATTGACATCTGCCGATCCACAGCGATAAGGTATGCAAGTTCTTTTTAGCCATAATTAATTATAAAACTTAGAAATATAATATATGGACATATACATTTAATATTTATCTAGGAGTGTCCAAAGTTCATAAAACGGCTCTTGGTAAGAATAAGAACATTATATTTAGTTCAATTAATATTTGTTGCATGTATTTGTGGATTTATTAAAGTTGATATGTTTTAGCTTAAACGCAATGTACGAGTATTTTACAATAAAATTTACTTTTATTTATCATTAAATTGTTATTGGAACGAAGTTCCTTATGGCACGTTCTGGAGCCCGGGAGTGAATCCGAAAAAAACGACCAAAATCACCGTCACGCAAAAAGCGTCACGAAATCTACGGATGACGATAACTTGTGTAAAAGTTGACCGACTTAGTTGAAATTTGGGACACATGTTCATTTTACCAATGCCCAGGACAGGTTCGTTGGACAACGTTATCCGCCCAAGCGTTCACGCGCAACGCTCGCGTAAACGTAAGCTTCAAATTTAAAATTGGAATTTTAGGACGGGAAAAAATTCTAACTTAATCTATTTAATGAGACAAACAACTTTTATAAATATTTTTTTTTAGTAAAACGAACACCGACTCTGCTGTGAAGTGATAAAGATAGCTAAATTTATTAAAGCGGACCTAAACGTTTTAAATAAAGAAAACAACGTTTTTACCGATATCTTACGTTCTATCGTAACGATTTTAATAAAACTTCATACAAATTGTCTAAAGTACAATTGAAACAGGCATGTAAAATTTCAACCTGATACAAGAAGCAGTTTTTTTTACAGTGACGTGATATATTTAACAATTTTTAAAAGTTGATGTCCGAAGTGTTGGGTTTGTAGTTAATATAGGTGGAATATTAAGAATGTAGAGTGATTCCCCCTCTACTATACTTCGTTTGGTATCCTTTCGTGCGCAATCCCAACTCTTCTATCTTTCCATCTCTCTCTCACTATACTCTCTCTCTCTTACTCCTTCTTCCTGTCAAACTCGCTATTTATTCACAAAACAGCGCTTTTTTTCAATTATTGTTTCTATCATTGAGAAAAGTATTCGTATATTATTTAAGATGGAAAGTGCACCAAGAGCATCGTCACAAATTGACAGTGTCGACTGTGTTAAATTATTAACCAGTAAAACTGTAAATATATAAGTATAAATTAATGTAATAAAATAATATTGCTCATAAGCGGATCAAGAGATTTTTGTAATAAGTTTTATGTGAGGGAGTTAGTGAGGTACGGTCTAAAGAAAAAACTTGTTTACCAACTAGTTTCGTAAAATATATTTACATCATCAGGGTAACATTTATGAACACAATACAAGACTATAAAGAAAGTTCTATGGTAAAGTTTGGAATGTGAATAAGTGAGATTGGAGAAAACAGAGTTTAAGGATTGGATTAGTTAGAGGAACACAAGGGTGGGGAACAAAATGGAGATGAGAGGATTAACAGTAAGTGATCAGGTAAAGGTTGCATGTTAAGGTAAGGGTAAAAAGGTGGTGGGTTGCCTTAACTTAAAGATATTACAAAAAACACTTAAAAACTAAAATAACAAGAATATATATTGCACAGTGGTTAACTATAAATATGACTCTTTTAACAATTAAAGGCAAGACTAGAAAGGAAAAGAGAGGTGAATATACAAATTAAAAATTAGATATAATGTTATGATAACAGATACTGAGGTTATTGGTGTCAGTTCTAAAATTAACGGTGTTATTAGTTTTGGATATATAGTACATTTCAAGGACATTTCTTCTATAAAAATTAGGTTCTTGAGCAAGGACAATGGGATTCGAGAAATCAAACATGTGGTTAGTGGAATAGAAGTGATTAGTAAGGGCGGTTGGGTTGGGGCAGTTGGGTTTGAGGCTGTATTCGTGCTGGTATAGACGCTTGTGTAGGTACTGGGAGGTTTGGCCAATATAGGATGAATCGCATTCAGAACAATTAATTTTGTAAATGACATTGGATTTGTTTACAAAATTACAATGGAATATTACAATGGAAAAATTACAATGGAAACACAAACAAAAATTACAATGGAACAAAATTACATTGGATTGGTTACAAAATTAATTGTTCTGAATGCGATTCATCCTATATTGGCCAAACCTCCCAGTACCTACACAAGCGTCTATACCAGCACGAATACAGCCTCAAACCCAACTGCCCCAACCCAACCGCCCTTACTAATCACTTCTATTCCACTAACCACATGTTTGATTTCTCGAATCCCATAGTCCTTGCTCAAGAACCTAATTTTTTATAGAAGAAATGTCCTTGAAATGTACTATATATCCAAAACTAATAACACCGTTAATTTTAGAACTGACACCAATAACCTCAGTATCTGTTATCATAACATTATATCTAATTTTTAATTTGTATATTCACCTCTCTTTTCCTTTCTAGTCTTGCCTTTAATTGTTAAAAGAGTCATATTTATAGTTAACCACTGTGCAATATATATTCTTGTTATTTTAGTTTTTAAGTGTTTGTTGTAATATCTTTAAGTTAAGGCAACCCACCACCTTTTTACCCTTACCTTAACATGCAACCTTTACCTGATCACTTACTGTTAATCCTCTCATCTCCATTTTGTTCCCCACCCTTGTGTTCCTCTAACTAATCCAATCCTTAAACTCTGTTTTCTCCAATCTCACTTATTTACATTCCAAACTTTACCATAGAACTTTCTTTATAGTCTTGTATTGTGTTCATAAATGTTACCCTGATGATGTAAATATATTTTACGAAACTAGTTGGTAAACAAGTTTTTTCTTTAGACCGTACCTCACTAACTCCCTCACATCTATACTTTACGGTTGCTAACTTCATCTTAATAAGTTTTATGTAATAATTTTACTAATAATAATTTTCTAATTGAGTCAAAAATATTTATTGGAACGCGTAGTTAGCAACGTATCGTAGTTAGCAGTGTGATTTTATATTTAATGAAAAATGTAAGGAGCTTCGTTCCTACCGGGTGTCCCGCGACACCACACGTATTTTTTTAACTACAAAGAAATATCTATATCCCAATTCCTATAATATGCATGACACCAAATAGTGTAAATTAAATTTATTAGTATTGAATTGATATACTTCTTTAAAACTGTTTTTACTTTCTCATATGAAGAGAAAGTATTGTGATCCCGCGAAAACTCGATTTTAATGGATCCACACGTTTTGAGGTCCATGAGTCCAAAAAAGTGGTTTTTAAAAAAGTGTGTGCAGACGCATGAAGCCTAAAGTACTGGGTCCATTTTGACAACATTTCACATTCAGAAAAATCATACCCCAAGGCGAAATCGAGAAAATAAATTTTAAAATCACCGTCACGCAAAAAGTGTCACGAAATCTACGGATGACTATAACTTGTGTAAAAGTTGATCGACTTAGTTGAAATTTGGTACATATGTTTATTTTACCAATGCCCAGGACAGGTTCGTTGGACAACGTTATCCGCCTAAGCGTTCACGCGCAACGCTCGCGTAAACGTAAGCTTCAAATTTAAAATTGGAATTTTAGGACGGGAAAAAATTCTAACTTAATCTATTTAATGAGACAAACAACTTTTATAAATATTTTTTTTTAGTAAAACGAACACCGACTCTGCTGTGAAGTGATAAAGATAGCTAAATTTATCAAAGCGGACCTAAACGTTTTAAATAAAGAAAACAACTTTTTTACCGATATCTTACGTTCTAACGTAACGATTTTAATAATACTTCACACACATCGTCTAAAGTACAATTGAAACAGGCATGTAAAATTTCTACCTATAAAATAAATTGTAGCTCAAAATTTATGATAACAATTTAAGCCGTTATTCCCGGGAAAATCTAGTTCCTAATTAAATTGCTATAAACGTGGACGGAGAGAGGCTGGTTCAATTCCCCACCAAGGAAAATTAATTTTTATGAGAAATTTCGATGAAATGTGCAAAAATAATTAAATGTAACTATGATAATTAATGAATGGAAAACATACTGGGCTAAGTAATTATGAACTAGTATATGAGTTGTTTCGGACCGATTTTTTACCTTTTAATTAACCCGTTTAATATTTTTATACTGATTATTTACTTGTTGTAACTATTAGTCCAGCCAATAAAGACATTGTAGAGTGCATGAAATATGCCACATTTTTTGACTTCAGGAATTTGTTAGGAGGTAAACATACTAAAAGTCCCCGCCCCTGGGAGTTGAGCATAGGGTGGGAGGGGGGGTAGAAGGTCCAAAAAATGGGAGTTTCGATTATATCTCGGAAACGGTGGACTCTAGAAAAATAGGTTACAAATAAAAATTAAAGCCTATTAAAATTTTCTGTACGATTAAGTTTAAATATTAAGTGTAATAGCTACATATTCATTTTCTACACTTCAAGACCTTTAAATTAATGTATAACATGCCATGGTAAGTAAAAACTTTTTTTAGTCACTCGGTTTATTGGCCGCCATCTTGAAAATATTACGTGTGTTATTTTAATAGTTGCATATTCTTTTTCTACACTTCAAGACCTTTAAATTGGTGTATAACATGCCATGGTGACTAAAAACTTTTTTTTGTGACCTGCCATATTGGCGGGACCACCATCTTGAAAATATTAAGTGAAAAAACTCCAAAATTTGTCCAGTTGTCTAAAATGCCGAGATATACCTGTGTGCCAAATTTCATGTTGCTAGCTATAGTAGTTTATGAATTGAAACTTCTACCCCCTCCTCAATTGTACCTAGTACACAATTTATCCCTCAAAAAAGTATATTACATCACTTAGATGTTGTAAAGAAATTAAATATTCGGTCTGAACCCACTTTAATTAACATTAAACACTATTTTTATATCCATTAAAACACTATTTTTAATATTTAAGGCTTTTTCCATCCCCTGCATCTCGTAAACTATTACTTTTAGAGAAAATATTAATAAGACCTGTTTGGTAGGAAATTTTATGTAGTTTTATTTGGTACATAAACTCTTTTTAGCTAGAGTCCGCGAGTTATTCAAGAAAAACGTGAAAAAGTGATCTTTAAGAGCCCCCCTGAGGTAAAAATTATATTTTTCCAAAATGATCGATTTTCAATTACGTATATCTCGGAAACCGTTGGAATTTCGACAAATATGTATAGATACAATTTTATAGGAAATTAAATAGGCTTTAATTTTTATTTGAAATCTATTTTTCTAGAGTCCACCGTTTCCGAGATATAATCGAAACCCCCATTTTTGGGACCTTCTACCCACCCTCCCAACCTATGCTCACCTCCCAGGGGCAGGGACTTTTAGTATGTTTACCTCCTAACTACTCCTAACAAATTCCTTAAGTCAATAAATGTGGCATATTTCATGCACTCTACACCCCTCTTTTGATCCTTTATTGACTGGACTATATGTATAAAAGACATTTTTGTTGTTCCAAATTCGAATTAAATAAATTCGGATTTTAATCTTTCGTTGGCCAAATTAACATTTCTAGGCCAAACAATCTTTAAACAACAAAAAAGTACAATTAATATTGCATTTTATAAATTAACCATCACGAGAGACCTTCTAAATATCCTAGAAAGTACGAGTATTAATCAATCAATGAAGTTTGGTGGCTAAATTTCCTTTTAAGTATTTCATTTACTGTAATTTTATTCACTCTTCTGGTAATTTTCGAAGACAATTCTCTTTATCTGTGAGTTTATATACATTTTTCCCCTTGAAACTTTTACAGTTTTAAAGCATTTCATTTTATACTCCTCATTGCAAGCAGCTTTCTTTGTCTCTTCAAGTCTAGTTTAAATGTAATTTGTGTAGCTTTTACAGTTTTAAGTATGAATGTCTGTGTCGTTTTATATTTATTATTTCAATCATATATTATTTATGTATTGCATGCGTATGGGTATGCCATTGTTTTTTAGTTTTTTACCTCCTTTTTTAATATTTTTATAAAACTTTTACAATATTTTAATTTATAACCTAACTATGTTTTTTTAATCGATCGATTTATTTTGTCAGTCACTGAAAATAACCTCTAGTGGTTGAAAGCCGTCTATTTACAATTAAATTACTTTAGTTGAAAGAAGTATTTCATTGTTCGTAATCAGATAGATGTCTTTTTAGATATTTTTAAATTGAATTTAAGTTATAAGAAGAGACTGCTTGCAGCTGCAATCCTTCTATTTAACTGATTTTACTGAGTTAACGAACGTTACAAATATTTTCTAAAGCAATTTATTACAATTTTAAAGGAAGGAATATCCTTCAAAAATTAATAAACTTTTATCATCAATCTTTATCATTTCTTTAAAGCTATTCTTTATGAAATCTATAATTATTCATTTAGCACCAAGCTTTAACTATTTCAATAACTATCTACACTTCCTTTAAACAGTAATAATAAAACTTTTTTAACTTTTTAGTTTGGCGTCGTAATTTTTTCATAAATATTCTTTATATCACATATCAGCTGCCATTATTTAAGTTCTTTTTTAATATATTACATATTTCTCCTTCAGTCGCTTCATGGTAACTTAAAATATATTATCAAACGTAGTAGTCTCTAATCTACAATTGTTTGAAAAAAATGCAGAATACGATCAAGCAATATTATGATTTTGTGCACGTAAACCCAATACTTAAGCAATATCTGGCGTGTAACGAGTATGTGATTGATTTAAGATACGGTTCAATGGAGTAAAATGTGGGGTCATTCTAATATTTTCTATTTTATTATAAATACTCACCAACTCTAAGGACCAACTATCACAACACTTTCAAACGCACAATGAACAACATCATCCTGGTAAAGCGTTTTCTAAGTAAAAAATAAACGATATAAGGCATATGTCTGAAGAAGTAAGTTCTCTTATGCATTAATAAAATACACTGAATATTATATATTTATATGCTGTTTCTGTTTTAGTGTTTTTTTATTATTGGACTAGCTGCTCTTACCTCGGCAAATGAATATGGACATCAAGAGCACCACCATGGACACCACGTAAGTCTAACCTTTTAATTACTCTCCTTTTGTTAAAATTTACAAATCATTATTAACATAATTAACATCACTATCAATATAATTCATGATTGATGTTTCACACAATTTTGTATTTTGCTTCCGAGCTTACTGAAGGTAACGGAAGCTATAAGCTAAGCAATCGTTCTGATTAACGAAAATATTTTATGTCTCCGATTTCGAAAATTCCACGGCAGAAATCCTTTTCACACATCAGGGAACATTTTTGGTTCCGTGTCTGTTTATCGGTAAGTCGCTCAATTTTTGCTAACCAACATATCTTAAAAAACTATACGTCCGATTTTATTGAAATTTGGATGAAAGGTCATAATTAGCCCATTCTTGGTTCCATAAAAGTTTCAACCTTCTGCGCCCAATTTTTTTGTCTTTAACATGCGCACAAACATACATTTATTTACAACTAAATCTTAAAAAGTACTCATCTGATTTTTATAAAATTTGGATGATCTAAAGTAAACTGCAGACAGCACCAGATTAATTTCAATCGTCTACGCTTTTCAACTTTTGCTTAATTGATACTTTAATAATACTAAAAACAATTTTGACATTAAAAAAACGGGGGGAATAATTAAACAAAATAGACAATATTGACTCGTAAAAGCATAAAATCAAGTACGTGATAGAATGTGAGGAAGCTATGTGCCACACTAATTGACAATCAGTTTTAAAACTGTCAGATACTTTCGACTAGGTATTTAACTTAAATCCAATTTAAATTTATTATGATTTTGCTTTCGTATAACCCACATAATACATCTCCAGATATGACAAATATTTTTTGCTAATTATGTGGATACACTATTTTCATTCTAATCAGTGTAAGTGAATAAAATATTGTTCAAAGGCACCAGCTCCCTTTCATTTCGAGTATGGAGTGAATGACGCCCACACCGGTGACTTTAAGGAAGCCAAAGAATCCAGTGATGGACAGGGAGGAGTCAAAGGATACTACAAGCTGAAAGAAGCAGACGGAACTCAAAGAATTGTTCACTACACAGCTGGTAAACACCAAGGATTTATTGCACATGTTGACAAGATCGGACATGCTCACCATCCAGCAGACTATCATCATGATTACCATCACCAATCTCATCAAGATAGTCATTCATGGACTAACCAACCTCATCACGATTCTAAAACCTGGGCTTCTCCTCTTTCTGAGCATGATGGAGCTCACTATCCGCATCAATTCCAACCTATTCCGTCTGTTCATAAATTCGACCTCCAACACGACAAACACCACGGAAGTTCTCATCAATACGTATCCCTTCATCATTAATATTTTAAAAGCTATTTGGTATTTTTGTTACATGATATTTTGTACATATTGTAATAAAAAAAAAATTATGTCGCTAATTATCACTATTTTTTAACCGATGATTCTTATATTAACATGTACACTCTTTTTTTGGCTAAATTACTTATTCCCTATTAGGACCAATGACATTACATTATTTTTAATAAGGTGGGTAAAAATAGATTTAAATTTTAAATAATTATGTACTTAACTAAACATTTTTGAAATTGGTTTGATTAAACTTAACAACGAAAGTAAATCAATCCGAGAGCACGGCAGTGCGAAAGGCCAAGTTCCAGTAAGCATGCAGTACATCTTTACTTGAACCAATTCATCCGGTTTTTCTCACACCTTGTATCTCTGCTTCCTCTTAGATGAGCTTTTGAAATTTTTAACATAGATTAAGCTTAAGTGGCTTAGGACACTGTAAAAAATTGAGCCCACACTTGAAAAAAAAAAATTGAGAATACAATAAAAAATTGAGCCCACTGTAAAAATTGAGTATTTATCCTATTCTATGGGAAAGAGTTTTAAAGTTCACATTTTCACATTTTGCTACTGACATCAAAAGTTATAAATGACTTCCAGAATAGCTAGAAACTGAAATTTGGCACACTTGTAGCTAGAGCCGTGTAAATGAACTTAAAAATCAATATCAAAATAAATATCGAAAAACTAATTGTACAAACAGCTACCGATTTTGAAAGATCTACCAGATTGAATCAATGCCTTTTTTTCGGACCTCCATCAGTTGTACACCTTAGTTCAAGCCAGATTTGATTAGTATTTTTTAGTTTATGGTTTTTATCTCTCATAGCGTCCGCAATTATTAACCGAACTTATTTTTGATTGGATGGCTCAAATCTCACACTAATGTTCTTTAAATCGAGTATTTATTATTTTATAAATTCTTTTTCCCGAATGACGTATCACGTGACCACTTTCTTAAAAGTTTGTTAAATGTACTTTTGCATGGATTTGTAAAATAATAATAACACAACCTGCAAAAAAGCACCAGAATAAAAGTATCATTTTCTGAAGTATTTTTAGAGTGAATAACTTTGGATTCAGAATCCATATCCTCACTTCACTCCTACTTTCATGAGCAAGATTACTCTTTTATTTTTATTACTTAACACTTGGCCAGTTCCTGAATGAGGCATAAAACAACAGAATCATGTGTAGTTACAGAGGACAACACACACATACACACATGTGTAGTTACATGGGTAATAAGAAGAAGAGAACTCAGAAAAGAAGAATAAAGTTCCGGACCCCCTCTCGAAAAGGTCAGCCATGTTATCATCATATAGAAACGGGCCAAATGTTAAGCAATTAAAATAAAAGAGTAGTCTTGCTCGTGAAAGTTGGAATAAAATAAGGTTTTAGATAACGATGTAGATATCATACTACATTATTAGGCTGACTTTCTTAGGTGGTGGTCTAGAATTTGGGCCCTTTTTCACGATTAGGTCTTTGCTGAAAATAAATCTTTCAAGATTATTAAACATTTTGCTTCCGAGCTTACCAAAGGCAATGAAGCAATGTGATCGTTCCGAAAAACGAAAAATGTTTAGGTCTCCAATTTCAATAATTCCAAGACAGAAATCCGTTTCAGACATCAGGAAACATTTTGGCTTCGTGTCTGTCAGTCGGTCTGTTTGTCTGTCGGTCTATTGGTCTGCCACTCAATTATTGCGAACCAAAATATTTAAAAAACACTCGTCCAATTTAAATGGAATTTGGGTAGTTCGTCATAATTAGCCTATTGTTGGTGCTGTATAAGTTTAAACTTTCTGCGTCCATTTGTTATTCTTCTACATACATTTATTTACACCTATATCATTAAAGCACTTATCTGATTTTTTTGAAATTTGGATGGTTTGTCGAAAGGAGCCTGCAGATGGCCCCAGATTAATTTCAACTGTCTGCGTTCCTTAAATTTTGCTAAATTGATACTTTAACTCTTGTAAAAAATCAAAATAATTTTGACAGATTTATAATGAGGGGGGGGGGAATTAAATAATTGGGGGATGTTTGAAATAGGGCATATTCAGGAAAAACTTCTGCTTTTCTTAAGTTTTTGAATGTTATCATTAAAGTTTAAGATCAACGGACTAGTTTATAAAGATGGTGGATTGAATGTTGTCAGCGAAAAATTATTCGGACAGGATCTCAACCAATTCTTGTGCAAATTCAAAAATAGTGTCCCCGAATGAAACTACAACACTTAGGGTTCTTATAGGGAATTTGACGCTGAAAAAAAGTACCAATAGCAATGGATCCGGAAAGGCTTCGATTGTGAGGTATTCGCAAAAAACATTACAAACACACCATCTTTGCACGTTTATCCTTAAAAATCCTCAAAATACAACTCTTCTTACCATAAAACACATTGAAGCAAATCTTGTAGAGAATCAAATCAGTAATTCTAGTTCTCTACATTAAAATCCTTTAGGAATTAGAGCGTTGATGAAGATCATCTTAATAAATAAAGTTAAATGATTAATAAGAATAGTTTAAATTTAATTAATGAATAAGAATAGTTTAAATTTAATAAATGAATAAGAATAGTTTAAATTTAATTAATGAATAAGAATAGTTTTGAAGGTATGTTGGTTCGCAAAA
The DNA here is from genome assembly GCA_951217055.1 of Gerris lacustris. Classification (NCBI taxonomy): domain Eukaryota; kingdom Metazoa; phylum Arthropoda; class Insecta; order Hemiptera; family Gerridae; genus Gerris; species Gerris lacustris. The sequence continues at coordinate 61,786,175 of OX578276.1, read as the reverse complement.
ATTGAGCGACAGACCGATACACAGATACGGAACCAAAAATATTCGCTGCTGTCTGAAATGGATTTCTGTCTTGGATTATTTTTAATCGGACACCTAAACTTTTTTCGTTCTTCGGAACGATCACATAGCTTCCGTTACCTTCGGTAAGTTCGGAAGCAAAACACCATGTTTGGACTTTATCCTTAAAATTCTTGAAGCAAACATTGTAAATAATATAACTGTTCGTTGAATGATACCCTTCCTAGCTCTGTACAACACTCTCCTGATTTTTAGCGACATTTCAAAGTTCTACGTCCCTGTTACTTTATTAGTTTATTTATTAAGATGATGTCCATCAACGCTCTTAAAGGATTTTAATGTAGAGAACTAGAACTACTCTGATTCGATTCTCTACAAGATTTTCTTCAAGGTGTTTTATGGTAAGAAGCCTAGTATTTGAGGATTTTAAGGATTTCTTTTGTTTTGCGTTAGAGTAGTGTAGTCGAACAAACTAATTCCAAAGATGGTGTTTTTAAATATTTTTTGCGAATATCTCGTAAACGAAGCCAGTACGGCTATCCATTTTTTATAGGTACTTTTTGTTCGGCGTCAAATTTCCTATAAGAACTCTAAGTGTTGTGGTCTCATTCGGGGACTTCTCACTATATGCATTTGCATAAGAATTGGTTCAGGTCCTGTCCCAATAATTTCTCGCCTAGTAACATTCAATCCACCATCATTCAAAAAATAGTCTGTTTATAATATTAATTTTAATTATGCCATTCAAAAGCTTATAAAAAGCAGGAGTTTTTCATAAATTCGCCACATTTCTAACATCCCTTAATTAAGAGTTGAAAGCTTTGTAATTTCGCGGTCGAATTTAAATTAATCAACATTTTAAATGTAACAGGACTTAAAAGATGCTTAGGAGCTGATACTTTGAAAATCAATGAGTGATTCTAAAAGTTTTTTTATGTTCTTTAAAATTGTCCCTTAACCCAATTTCTCTATCATTTAATATATATTATAATTAGGTCATGAGACAACAATAAGAATCTAGGAAAGAAAATGTAATTACATCTTCATGGGTTTAAAGGAGTTTACTATGATATGTATAACTAAGTCAATTTAAAATTCAATTTTTAAGTTTTTGGTAGTTTTCATACTACGGAAAGTACTATACTGGAAATATAGAGGCCCGTGGTTCAAATCCCGGCGCTGGAGTGTATTTTTCACTGTCTGTTTCCCGTAGTTAATAATAATTATAATTTGATTTAAATTAAAAAGTCAATTTATTTATTACTTTTCTTTAGTCTATTTAATGAGTTCTTTAAAAGCTTACGTTTATGATCTTTACAATATGATGTCATTTGCTGACCATGTTCACAAAAGCAGAAAATTGTTTCGTTTCTTATCAAGATATTATTTAGATATTCTCGAAGTTATTCAGTCGGAGAATCAATAAAATTTTCGAGCATATTACCAATGTTGGTGTAAATAGACCTCTCCTAAATAAAGAACACACGCATAATACTGAATATGCCTAACACAGTTTACTGCTGTATCATTGGTATGAGCAGTAGGGGATAAACCCAGGAATCGTGTTCAATTGCCGTCGGTGGTACACATTTTCATCAGTCTACATCACTTCCTCTTAAATAAAAATATATGTAACATTTAGGCAGTAGTATATTTTAGATTCTTAGGTTTCCTTAGTCGGAATTGAAAGTAATTATTTAAAAAAAAAAAAATAAAAAATACGAGCTAAGTTTCGAACCAAGAACTGTTCAGAAATAATTCTTAATAAAACTACACTAATATTTTAAGGCTTACGAAATCAACTAATAGCCAACCGCTTATGATTGAACTTGTTTAAATTACCCAGAAAAGAACAAAAACATTCTTAAACATTACCCAATAGTAGACGCTTTTAGAGACAGGTCTAAGGCTATGGTCTACTGAATTATAGTGTGAGGGTTATTCCATTCTAATAGTTTTTACATTACTATAAATATCTCAGATTTTAAGGACCTACTATCAAAACACGACTAGACACCACAATGAACACTACTATCAAACTGGTAAACAGTTAATAAACATTTGTTTAAATTTTTGACTTTTACATACTTTCCAATCAATATAAACATTTATTTTAACTTGTAATAACAATTTTTACAAAAGGAAAATTGAATTATCAGTAAGAATTATTAATTATTAGTAATAATAATAATAAAAAAAACAAACAGTCCAACAAACTCAAAAAGAACTTTCCCATACGCAGTGATACTGAATGTAAATCCCAGTAAATCTAATATAATAAATTTATATTTAAACATATATTAATAAAATTTAGAACAAATGGGGGTTTATATATTTCGATATTCAGCTAAATCAAACTTTTATCAACGTCTCGGAAAACAATAAATATGGTAAATTTCAATATGTTAAATTAAATTAAATAATTATTTTTGAGAAATACATATATTTTTAAAAAAGAGTTATTGGGCTGCAGCGACCCAAAATTTAGGGCTAAAGCTAATTTCTCTAATTCGTTACTTACATTCTGAAATTGGACTCAGTGGACCTTTAATCTATTGGAATCAAAATTTTTTTCTTTAAAAACACTGCGTATATGAGAATGAAAGAAGAGTACAGTAAATAACAATCTAATAAAAGGATTCAAATTTTAATAATTCGATTATTCATTTATTATTTCTTATATATATGAAGTTAAATTGTATCAGCATATTTTGAAACATAGGCTACATTTTAAAATCTCTAAATTTTGCGATATTTTCTGTTTCAGTGCATTCTCTTGGTTGGAGTGGCAGCTGTTTGCTCAGCACATGAATATGAACATCACGAGAATCATGTAAGTCTCAATATCAATAATTGTTCTCATCAATTCTTCAGTGTACAATTTATTGTACTCTGAAGTCTTTATTTAGAATAAGACTAAAGTAAAAAAAGAACGAATTTAACAAAGAATTGATAATTTTTTCAGCTGTGTAAAATGAAACCATTTCTCAAGTATAATGGAAAACTTAGTTCCTATTAGCCAAAGTTATGTGAATACTGCTTTTCTTTTAACTAATTTTAACTCATTCTTATAATAGTAAGATTTAATATAATAATATTTATCTACGATTGATAAGAAATATAAACATTATATCTTTGTTTAGATGCGTAGAAAGTGATTATTTACGAACTTGCATTCATTGCGCATGCACGTCTCATAGAACTGAACAATTCCTCTTCTTTACCACACAGTGTGCGGTAAAGAAGAGGAATTCTTCAGCTTTACGCACGATTAGCAAGTTTGTTTACATTTAACAAAACTAATTTGCAGTTCTTTTATTAAAATAACTGTTTATATCGAGTTTTTAGTGAAAAACAATAAGTGAATCAAGTGACTTTGACGAAAATGTGGAGAATAATACTCCTCCAGAAATAATTAATTCGGCAAAAAATACAACTCAAGAATTAATCCCATCTTTATCAAGAGAGAGATACGAACTTACATACAGCAAGTTTATTTTTTTCTGTATTTATAATTTAAATCTAACAATCGTAGATAAAGTACGGTACGCAACTCGTGCGAAAACGGCATTTTGCATTGCTCGTGTGGTTTTACAACCCTCGCTGTCACTCGGGTGCAAACTCCACACTCGCATGCAAAATGCTACTTTCCGCACTCGACGCGTAATGTACTATTATACTTGTATTAAAGGAATCTAGTAAACTTAACACGCTGCTAAAATCCACAATCATTAAAACTGCTATATTTCTGCTTCAAATATCAAAAAACTCCATGGTTAATCTTATCCCTCATAAACTAAACCTGATATCTATTCACGCAGAGTAAGTAAAAAACAAAAACTACCGCAGAATTATATTATGTACACTGAAGCTATATACACAAAATGTTGCGGGTAGGTAATTTATGGGGGAGGTAACCACTCATTACGAAGAAACAATTACGGCCACTTAAAGCCATCGCGTACTACTATTGCAATTGAGCAGCATTTAATTACAGTTTTAAAAGTTAAGTGTTATACATAATAATAACACTATTCCTTAATTGTAAAACTATCAAAAAATGTCAGCATTACTTAATTTAATTTCATTAAGTAATGCTTAGGATATCTTGTTTAGCTTAAACATTTCTCTTGCTACGGTTTTAGACATCAAGGAAAAGGAACGCCTTTGGTCTCGTGTCTGTCGATCGGTTAACTTAACTACTGGTCCGATTTTAATGAAATTTTATAGTAAGGACATAATTAGTCCATTTTAGTCCCGCACTAATTTAAAACATATGTGCACGAATCTTCTCTTTCGCATTAAGCCCAAGCTCTGTTTTCATTAAGATTTGCGTTTAAAAGTGCTCATCTGATTTTAAAGAAATTGGGGTGATTTTTCGAAAGTAGCACTCAGAAAGTACCATTGTTGATTTCAACAGTACACGCAAATTGAATATTGCTTAAAAATAAGTATGACCCCTAATGAGAATAGAAGCTATGTGCCACTCTTTTCATGCTATTGTATTTATTTTATTTTTTTATATGGTTTTATTTCTTTCGGGCAGAAATTATACAAATATTAATTTTAAAATCTCAATAGGAAAGTTTCCAACACTACTCTAATTTGTAGTCAATACCTCGGCCATTTTATTGTTTTCATTTTTAATAATTCGTGTTAACATTTTATTGTTTCTAAAAAGTATTATGTGTGCATGTTATTCATTTAAAACAATATAAAAATTTATGTTTGCAGGTTCCAACACCATACAAGTTCGAATATGGAGTGCATGATCCTCATACTGGAGACATTAAAGAGGCAAAAGAATCCGGTGACGGGCATGGAGGAGTCAAAGGATACTACAAGCTAAAGGAAGCTGACGGTACTGAACGAATTGTTCATTACACAGCTGATAAACATCTAGGGTTTATAGCACATGTAGACAAAATCGGGCATGCTCACCATCCAGCAAGTTCTCATCACGAATCCCAAGACGATACTTACGCTTGGGCAAAGGCTCATCAGGAACCTCAGCACGATTCTAATTCTTGGGATGATAAACATGATTACCAGGAAGTTCACTATCCCCATCATTACCAACCTTCTTCTCCTGAGCATAAATTTGATCTTCATCACGACAAACACCATGGTACCTCTCATCAATACGTTTCCCTGCATCACTAATAGTCTGATTTAAATTTTGTACTTTTTTAAAATATAAATTAAAAATCTATGCGGTACAACTATTTCTTAAATTTTCCTATAAACAAATATTATCAGTTGTTTACATCTATTTATATTACTGGTTTTGGCGGTACACTGTAGCTCACATTCTTAGAAGTTAAACGCTCATATCTATTTTGCCTACTATAAAATCTATGCGATCTTTCCTTAAGTCATGGAAAGTGTGACCTCTTTCCCTCAACCAAATCCTTAGACTACACTAATTCTGTCAGCTACCTTACCTTGACCGTAAATACTCCCATGTAAACTCCACTCATCAACACTACGCAAACGCATACACACGGCATACACTTTTACTGAGACCCCTCAACAATAAATCTAAACACAACTCATATTACAAAGTACTCATATACGTCAGAATACTCAAACCTGCATATGGGATCGAATTATGGGACAGCACTGAAATGCAAACACATAAGAACAAATGCGGTAGGTACAGCACGTTAGCGTTCCAACTCCTACCGCATCTAATCTTCCTAATAAAAGACTAAAAACCATACTAAATACACCCTAATTCGTCTCCAACTAAACCTTGCACAACGAACTGAACCCCTATGTCCCAGACCTAGCAATTTCCCGCTACAAATCCTTCCACAAGTCAGTTTCCTTCCCCCAAAAATCCTCTAATCCGAAACCTGCTATCCCCAACCATTTCTGACTACCCCTTACGCAACTGAAGCGACCTAATAATAATACAACCTAATAAATAATAATTCTAGCCAATATGCTCTTTCAATGCACAGGAGTTTAATATCTGTGAATACATTGAGCCACTATTACAAATCATCATTGGTGTTTATAACAATTAAATTTTAATTGCAATACTTTCTGGCAATTTCAATCTTAATATATTGTTCTTATGTTTTGAAAGCTAATTTTTTATTATCTGCTAAGGAAGTTTCTTAACGAGACAAGGTCCCTCCAAGGTTTGATAAGGCGAGGTAATTCAATATATAATTATCATATTCTTAATTAAGGTTGTTTTTTTTAAGTCTAGGATACTTGGTAGCGTATTAAACGTAAACTCTTAAACGACTTTGGACAATCGTGAGTAACTTTGATCGAGCCAAATCTCGGCCATATTAAGTCTTAAATTTAAATATAAATTAACAACACATTTGTCATCTACTCGATAACCACTTTTAAATTACGTATATAGTTTGCCAGTTTTTTATACTCCAAAATAGGATGGAAAATAGACTGCCAATTGGTGTGGCACATAGCTTCCTTGCATCCTATCACGTACTTTATTGAATTTATGCTTATACAAGCCATTATTGTCCATTTTGTGTAATACACGTCATGTTTAACAGACATATAAAATGACAACGACAGGAAAATAAAACAAAACAAAAAGGAAGCAAAATCGAAATTTCCAAAAAGTGGTATCTTTACTTTTGGTCGAGGGGAGGGGACTCATTTCACACCAACTTCAAACTCGCCCTATCAAAGCTCGACGTACCCTTTCATATGATACCCCACGGTCTCCAAAAAAAAAAAAAATATATATATATATATATTTTAACCCTTAAGTTTTTTGCCCTTATTTTAAAAAAAATAAATTAAGTCACTACATTTTTAAAATGTGTGCGTAGGTACTATAATACACATACATGCCAAATTTCAAAGTGATCGGACAAAAGGTGTAGCCGTGAGAGCAGGCGACAGACGGACGGACGGACAGACAATCACACAACAGGGAAATATAAGGGTCCTTGGTTTTGCCTACGAACCCTAAAAATAATGTGGTAGTGTTGTATTACCCTCTATAGATATTTTTATTTCAAAGTGGATCTCCTTCCATGGTCTAATAAAAACCTTTTATAGCCAAAAATTCAATTAATTAGAGCTTAAAGGTTTTTATTTATACTACCCATTAGACCATGGAAGGAGAAAAAAAATATCTATAGAGGGTAATACAACACTTCTACAAAAATATTTTGGGAAGGTCGAGCGTACCCAAACAGGATGGCAAAAGAAGTTTATTGGAAACACAAGAAAGAACTTACTTTCCTAAAGAAACAGCTGGTATACAGATTAAATAAGGATATCAAGAATGTTACACATAGTCACCAAGAGTTGGTATCACACATTTGAAGAAACCCTTTTATGAATAAACTATAGTAAATAGAGAATTATAATAAAATTTTTGGGTAATACAGGAATTTATGAAAAGCTTGACAATGACCCAAGGATTAATCTAAAAGACTCACCATACGCAATACAGTGGTATAAAACTAGTAGACAACCAAAGTTCAGTATTGTATTCTTACCTGCAACAATTTAAAACAACACAATCAAAATTATAAAAGATTAAAATACACATTTATTCGATGAGGTTAATAATAATCAGTGTGAAACATGTCTTCCCTCTCCCCAGAGAATCCCAATTCGATGATTAAATTTCTAATCACCGTGGTCCAATTAATTTTAATATATATTTTTTTTAATTTTCAGTAAATAAATAAATAATATATTAAGATTAAAAATCACAATTAATTATTTATCCTAAGACCAACAATTCCTCGGGTTTCCTTTATAAACGGCCACAAAGAGCGTTTAATTTCTCCTAAATAATTAATGGCACTGAAAAAGCTTGGTAGAACCAGATCTAATTTCCAATTATATAGACAGTACTTGACAATAAGTTTCTATTATCAGAACTGGGCAGAGTTCTGACTACATTGAATAAAGAATCGAGTTAGTGTCTAATTGTCTATAATCTATAGTACTAACAAGATTTGCTGGCATTCCTATAAACAATACCTACTCTACAGCCACTTCATACGATTGTACTTCATTCTATTAGATATCCTTTTCTTCTATTTCATACAATAGTCAATCGAGATATTTCCAATTATTTTGTAACATTCGTGTATCGTTCTCCAGCGTTCTGTGCATTTTGTCATATTTATTAAGTTATAATGAAGCTAGTTTTCTTACAATAGAAAGTGTTAAACAATTATTTTAAATCATAACTCATAAGTAAGTAAACTCCACAAGAAAAATCGAAGATTTCTTGAAAAATAAATGATAATTATTTTCAATTGGTAATTGGTATGATTTTAGGCAATAGATACATTTTATGACAAAAATTATACTTAAAGCATATATAATAAAATTATAAAAGTGCTATAAAATAAAAGTAAAACCCTTATTCCCCCTTTCCTAATTACGGTTATTCAGTAGGAGGTATTGACAAGAAAAAACAAGTAAGCAAGTAAGCTTCACGTAAGTACGTGAGGCCATAATCGCCGGTTTCTGTACGATTAAGTAAAAATTATAAGTGCAAAATGTTAATAGTTGCATATTCTTTTCCTACACTTCAACCCTTAAAATTGATGTATAACATGTATTGGCGACTAAAAACTTTTTTTAGTCACCCGCCATCTTGAAAATATTAAGTGTAAAATTTTAATAGTTGCATATTCTTTTTCCACACTTCAAGACCTTTAAATTGGTGTATATCATGTCATGGTGTTAAAAACTTTTTTTAGTAGCCCGCCATCTTAAAAATACTAAGCATGAAAACTCCAAAATGTGTACAGTTTTCTCAAATGCCGAGATGCACCTGTGTGCCGAATTTCATGTTCCTATCTATAGTAGTTTATGAATTGAAATAAGCCAACGGACAGACACCAACGCGGACACATACTGATAGACAGACAGAGCCGTTGAATAAGGTTTCTGTTTTTACTTCGTACAGAAACCTAAAAGGAAGCATCATTATTTTGGATTTTCACTCCGAAAATGAGAGGGGGAAAGGGGAGACCAAGCCGAGAGACTAGTCGAGTATTGAAGTTAAGATTATCTTACATTGTGCTAGAAAATGCAGGAAAAAAAATTCAATGAGGACAATTGAATATTCATTAGTTTATTCTATTAAGCATATGTTATGAAATCGTTAAATAGGTAACAAAGACATAAAATTTATGTGACATAATAAGACAGTCAATTTTACCAGAACAAAATGGTTGGAATTCAACATAACACATTAAACACTTTCAATTTCAATAATATGTGTCTTAGGTCTTAGGAAGTCAACCAAATACGCTGTTAATTATCTTAACAATAACAATAAACATTGTTTACGATTATTATTTTTAAAGTGCAACTTAGCAATTTATAAAAATAATCTCTGACAACGAAACCAGAAACAAGTTAAAAGGAGTATTATAGAGTGCGAAGGTTACAAAGTCTATAAGATAATTCTCACCAGCAATAAAATTGTAAACAAAAAAGGAGTTTTATAGAAATGTGAGTGGGGGGGGGGGGTGAATAATCAAGAATAAGGTGATAAATCAAGCCTCATGCTATTATTTCATTTTATTATTTATTATTTCATAGTGGTTTTCAGCATGACGTATGTATGTGTGTATGTGTGTTATCATCGTAGCGCCCAAGGAATTTAACCTAGAGGGTTAAAACTTGGCAGAAAAATCAGTCCTAACTTGTTGTTGTGCCACCCGGAAAATCAACTTTTCCTGCCATCTTGAACCCAGTTTTCTGAGTCAGCAAAAAATTAAAAAAAATTGTAATAAATCGATTATGGTCCTGATCAAGTTGAAATTTGGCACGAATGTACCTCTCTGTATGACAAACAAGCCCACCAAATTTCATTTTGATACTGGCTGCCATTTTGAAGTTATCAATTTTTAAATTTTTAAACTTTGACGATTAATAATACCAAAAGTATAAATAGGTTTTTGACATATAGCATATCTTTGGAACCGGAAAAAATTAAGGAACAAATATAAATAAAAACGATAAAGTTTCATTAATTAATTTAAAAGTTATAAGCGAATCTAATTATTTTTACTAATGCGATACTTTTGATGACGACAAAGTTTGTTTACATCTGTCAAATTGCCGCCAAACTTCAAAAAATTAAATAAAATATAGCTATTGAAAATAAGGTTATTTTTGAAGAATGATAATAAATCAGTTAGTTCAGAACGGTCACCCATCCAAGTACTGACCACGTCCAATGCTGCTTCCTCCTACTGCGAAGCAGTAGGAGGAAGCAGGCCACTAAAGTAGCCACTGAAGTGAGGAAAAGTTCCGAGGTACCCCGTACCCGATTTTTTATATTTGTTCCTTAATTTTTTCCGTTTCCAACGATATGCTATAAGTCAAAAACCTATATGTAATTTCAGTACTATTAACCGTCAAAGTTTAAAAATTCAAAAATTAATAACTTCAAAATGGCGGCCAAAATCAAAATGAAATTTAGTGGGCTTGTTTGTCATACAGAGAGGTACATTCAAGCCAAATTTCAACTCGATCAGGACCATTTTCGATTTATTACAATTTTTTAAAATGTTTGCTGACTCAGCAAACTGGGTTCAAGATGGCGAAAAAAATTGATTTTCCGGGCGGCACAACTACAGGTTAGGACTGATTTTTCAGCCAAGTTTCAACTCTCTAGGTTAAATACCTTGGGCGCTACAATGATAACATACATACATACGTCATGCTGAAAACCACTCAGGAGGTCTTAAAAACACCTAAAACGGATAATTCCGTTGAAATCTCGAAAAAAAAAATTTTGGTGAAAACAATACTTTTCTTACTATTAGTAGTGTGGAAAAGTAAAAATGATAAATAGACCAATTGTACCAATTGCTTACTTCAATTAAAATGGACAATTCAGCTTCAGGTATATATAAAAGTGGGTCAGAAACAGGTTAACAATAATAAGGTGTGATAATAGATAATGTGGCCAGAACAGTGAGGATGACCTATAAATCCGTATCCTCGCCGACTACAGTAACCGTCTTATGTCACTGGGTGACTTCGATGGCTGTAACGACGATCATATGGTGAGCATCCTCCTTGCTTGACTAAAATGCCTTCACTTTCCACCCTCCTAGTAAGCGCAAGCTTATGCATGTTTCTGTCATTTTGAAAGGAATTGGTTCTGAGTCGAAACTGACGTTGGCAATTGGTCTATTAATCATTTTTGAATATATTTCCTAAAACCTGAAGTTAAAGCGATTTTTTTTTTTTTGTAAATGTGGAAAATTAGTCCAACTTTGACCTACTGTAGATTGTTAGCGGGTGGTTCACAAAATACGCTCTTGGTCTTTATTTAATGCTCTGCATAGCATCCAAAGCATTTTTTTCAAAATGTTGAATATTTTAGAAGATATAAGCTAAAACCCGCACAAAACCACCCTTAGGAGGGTACATTTTTATCCCTACCTCCTTTTCCACAGGTCCGCTGAGGGGGAAAACATTGGATAGTCATATTGGGAGATGAATGAGATTATTAAAACAAAGAAAACCCTTTTGTAGGAATTATTTACGAATAGGTTGATTTTTGAGATTAACACTACTGGTCTTTGGTTTAAACTTAAAAAAATAAAAATACAACAAACATAATATATTTCAAAGCGATTCAAGGAAAGCTTCTAGTAAAATATACAAATTATATTAAAATATATTGCGATGGCCGGGAATCGAACCCGGATCAACTGCTTGGAAGGCAACTATGCTCACCATTACACCACCATCGCCTGTGAAAGGAGATGTTTCAAGAAATCTTTCATCTAAGAGGTGCAGGTAAAATGCTTTCTAGAAGAGAAAGGAGAGTTCTACGAGTGTTGTACCTGTATAGTATAATTTGTCTACCCCTACCCCTATATACCTGATGTTAAGAGTAGGAATACTAATAATTATTTATTTAATTAAAAGAGCTTTTATACATTTAAATTATTCATTGTCAGCAGAAATTTTGAATTCAGGGACATAAAAAAAAAGTCTTTCTTCAGAATGATAATAATGCTTCTGAATGGTAAGCTCAGAAGTATAAATTGCTACAAAGAATTAACACAATCACAGCAAAGCACGGAAATCCGGCTATTTAAATTATAGTTCTTATCAGTAACAGTTATTAAGGGTGGGGGGGGCGCCCCCCACTTGCTGGTTAAATATAACTTAATAATTTTGCTTTAAACACTGTTTTTGTTTAATTTACCTAAGGATGAACCATCAAGAAAATTAGCCTCAAATACTACTAGATTTTAAAAAATGTCCGCTACCAAAGTCCAATCGCCACCACTGGTTTTTTTTTATTATGAAAATAAGATAAAGGGAATAAGGCTCAAGAAAAAAAAATGTATTACATGTTTAATAGAGGTATGCATGCTTATATGATTGTGAACTTATATTTATATCATTTCTTGTATTTAAGACAGTAAATGAATTTATTTTGTTAATATTTCTTTCTTAAATATTATAAAGTCTATAAAAGAGTTAGCCATAATGAAATGCTACTGAAATATTGGAAAATATTTTAAGAGTTGTGCTCATTCGTAATTAAGCGTAATCATTTCTATTTGGCTCTATGACTACTAAGAATGTGAGATATTCTTTCCTAAGGAAGCTGTTACCAAGGAATGTTCGTGAAAGTTTATTAATTAATATTAACTGAAAGGTTAATAATGAAATTACGGATTAATAATTTATTAACCTTGGAAATAAAACATTTTTGATAATGTTGATACGACGTTTCGTAAGGAGGTAGTGTTTCCGTCCTCATGTACAGGATCTTCCAACTCAATGTCAGAGGTAAGATTCCCATCTAATGTATATAAACATCCCGAGCTCCCTTTCAAACTATCAGTAGTGTTCACGAATCACCAGAACAAACAATGAACACCAAACAGGTATACATTTCACACTAACTATAATACATAATTTGTTTAATACATTTTTTTTTTTTTAATAATTAATTATTGTTGCTTATTTTATTTTTAAGCACAATCATTCGAATACCAAAAATTGGTCTTTATATTATCTGAAACAATAAATAATATTTATCTCCAGTAGGGACGAAATGTAACTTTTCAGGGCTAGTTTATAGGTAATAATGTTGGTCTTTTCATCCCTGTTCTTAAAAACGGGGAAATAATGTGAAAACAGGGAAATAATGTAAAAACGGGATTATAATCCCCGTTCGCCAACCTAATTATTTTGTAAACTGTAGAGAATGAATGGCACATATAGTGAATTGATTGAAATCAGGTTGGCAACACTGCTTTCAAACTCCCAGCTGTATTGCGAGTCATTCTACGACGCTTTGTTTACTTTTGTTTAGCTTTCGTTAAACTTTTTTTTTATTACTTTAAAAGTGATAATTAATTGTTTTAAATAATTTATATTGTTTTATTTTTGTATTTAATTCGTTTAATAAAGAAATACAAATGTTTTCTTTATTGATTAAATCTTATATAGCCCTTTTTCTGGAGATAAAATTTTGTATGTACCTCGAGAATAATGGATTATTATTCCCTTGTTATAATTATCTCCCTCGGCTACGCCTCGGGAGCTAATTGACATTAATCCCTCGGCTTCGCCTCGGGAATTAAGATACCTAATACCCTCGGCTTCGCCTCGGGATTTAGTTGCCTTGATTCCTTCGGCTTTGCCTCAGGAATCAACTAAGTCACGCAGGAAATAATATCTTACATTATTCCCTAGGTGCATAAATAACTATTATAAAACAATATACGTTATAAAAAATAAAAACTAACAATGAAAACAATACTCATATGAATTTAATATAGGTAATTATTAAATTTTTAGTAAATATTTCTTTCTCTTAGAACGAATTCATTCAATTAAAAAAGAAAAAAATAGGAAAAAGAATAACAAGATCTCTAAAATATTTTTAAAGACGAAATAATTTACACGGTTGCCCCGAATCTTGCAATACATTAATAAAAAATAAAACAAAATTGCACATAAAAAATGTGCAAATACATTAATGACAAAAAATAATAATAGTCAAAATTTGGTCCGGTTTTGTCTTGAACAATTTTAGAAAATTGAACTTTTTTATAAGAAAATTATTACAATGAATCTTCATTTAAGCAAAAGCAGAAGATTTTATGAAGGTTGGTTTTTCTTTGAAAAATTACCTTTATATCAGATAAAAATTATTAAAGCAATGAAAGACCTTCTACTGATAAATTAGCTTTTAAAAAATATACAATACATTTAAATTAATACTATAATTAAATTAATAAACAAATTTATTTTATCGAAGATCCACATATTAGGTAATAATAATAATAATAAATTATTTTATTTTAATACTCAAAACCACATATTTTTCTATGCACACGCACACATATACAAATAAATATTTTTCATCAAAAGGATATTTTGATTAAAGATGTGAATAAATGAGACATACCAACAATACTTTGCCTTCAAAAAAAAAAAAATCTAATAAAGATCTAATGAAGTTAACTAGATTTTAGAAAACAAGGGTAGTAAATCAAAAATGTTTATTGAAATAGCTTTTCAAAATGACAACTTTAAAAATAAACTGATTTATAATGTTATCATTAATATAAAACCCTCACGCAGCCATCTGTCGTTTCCAGTTTAGTTTATATTTATTAACCTCACTACGCTTATAAATTTCAAAAATATGTGTAACGAGGAGAATTTAAATTAGAACACTTACAAATATCTCATTTAACTCTTGATTCAACATCCATGAATTATTCATTATCAGCTAAGTATATTTGTATTTATTAAATACTTCTTATTTTATACATTACCAACATTTAATACAAAGAGAGAGGTGAGGCTTAGGTACAGTTACACACTGATAATTGCATCAAATAAACATGCAAAGTGGCCGAAACCCCCTCCTTTAATGACTTAATGCAGTCATGATTGGCGAATAAAATCAAATAAATAAATGATTCCAAGCCCTTTTCACGTTTTCGTGTTAATTGGGAAATAAGAGTTGAAAGGCAAACTTCAAAATTAAGCAAATTTGTTTTAACTTATATACACAGTTGAACAGTACAGGTTATTCATGTAATTATTACTTCTTGTTTTTACTAGGTTATACTTTTTTGTGTGGTATCAGTGGCCGTAGCATCGCCGATCTACGAGCACACACACAATAACCATCATCATGATGAACACCACGACGATTGGCATGAACCCAAATATGTAAGTATAACATGCAATGTTATTAGAGTGAAATTTTGCTCAATCAGTGATATATAGTTAGTATATGTATTACTTTAATAAAGGTTAATTAGAAAGTGAAATATCATATGACACTTTCTAAATTGCTGATTACAATTACACATTTTTAAATTTACAAAGAATATAATTAAATATTTTGTCTTGATTCAAGAAATATTTTAAATTTATTAAATAAAGAACAAGAAACCAATAAGATGACTTAATAAAAAATATATAAGAAGTAAAAATCAATTAACAATATCCAACAAAACTTTCTTAGTTACATAGTGTTGCTAAGTTTGTTTAATATTGAACACACAAATCAAGTTTTTACAAGGTGGTAGTTCACATTTCGGCTTCGTTTTCCTCGGAAACTCGAGTTCTCCGAGGAAAAAATAGATGTTAAATGCGTAAATATATAGACTACATTTTAGAATATCTTGTAAATAAAAATAGTCTTAACCGTTTTTTAGAATTTCTTAACAGTTTTTGGGGAGAAGCTCTCAAATCTTTAGCTCTTAAATTGGCGTTTAAGAGCTAAAACTTATTTTTTTGATTTCACATGGGGAATGATTTTTCTAAAGATGTATTTTGCACAGACGAATAACATACATATTAAACAAAGAAACACTGTTTTGGACTTATAATCTTAAAATCAAATTTTCGCAATGACAATACTTTCGCTCAGATATACTAAGAATATCAGGAAGTAATAAAATATAGTCTTAATCATTCTCGCAAAGTGTGAGAGTAACCACAATATTTAGTATATTAAACACATTTACACTTAACACGATCTTACATGTGCATTTTAAGATATAGTGACACTACTCCTTCTTTCAGCTATGTCGAACACACATTGCATTGACTTATATCATCACAATACATATGAAAGCTGTACCAACATAGGATTTAAATATTATCTTGATGGTGCTACTTTCATTAATTGAGGCTGTAGCCAGGATGAAAATGTAATTTGTCAGGCGTAAGAATATCTTAGGTTTTTTGTTTTATCTCACGGTTGTCTTGATGTGATCGGGGGATCCACTTATGAAATTAGCTCATTCTCTAAATTAAATTACAACTTAAAATATTTCTTGCATCAACAGTGAGTAATCATTTGCTTAGCTAAATTAAAAAGTTCTAACAGAGACCATGCACGAGTGAACATTCCATAAAAATATTTCTCATTCTATACAATGTTTATAACTTTTATACTGATAACCTTTTTGTTAGTACTAGATGGCTGAAAAGGTGTAAAAGAAAGTAGATCAATCCTTTATACGATACGTTTCAACTTTATTTAAAGTCGTCTTTAGTCGTAAAACTTTTTTTTCAATTAAGAAGTCGGTAAAAGAAATGAAGTCTGTCTCTATAAGAGAGTGTCGAATGGTTTAAAATTAACTTATTTCGATTTTTTTTCTTAACAAATATTACAATTTTTTAACTAAGAAATAATTTACACTGATAACCTTTTTGTTGATTACAATAATTAAAAATAAAAATCCTTAACTAATAAACAATTATTATTAGTCAAAGACTTGTACGCAATATTAATTAATCATGATTTTAATAATATTAAATAATAATCTACTCATTTGAAAAGTAAAAATCCTTCAAACGATTTCTTCGGTTATACATAACAAACAACGCTTTATATAAAACTCTTCTAAATATTGAGAGGAGAACAAGCAAAAAATAATAACTATGTTAAAATTTTATATTTTGGTTACATTTGGTTTATGTGCAATTTATTAATAAACTACATTGACTTTTATTCTTATCAATATCCGTTTAATGATATTTATATCTGTTAACATGTATAGTAAATTATAAATGGAAATTAAATACATTTCGAAATTACAAAAATAATATATATATTAATTTATATTAAATTATAATTGACACTTTTAAATATTGAAGCAAAAAAAGTTTTGAAGCCTCACAAACAGAAAAGATAATATTGGCTAAGGCTAAACTGACTGACTTGCAAAAAAAAGAACTAAACCCATATGACTGTTTTATAGGCGCCTGCTCATTACAAGTACGAGTACGGAGTGCATGATCCTCATACCGGTGATATTAAGGAAGCCAAGGAATCAAGCGATGGTCAAGGTGGAGTCAAAGGATACTACAAGCTGAAAGAAGCTGACGGAACAACCAGAATTGTACACTACCACGCTGATAAGCATAACGGATTCAGTGCTCATGTTGAGAAGGTTGGCCATGCACACCACCCTGAACACCACCACAAACATCATGATCATCATGAACATCACCATGATGAACATCATGGACATCATGACGAGCATCATCATAAACACCCTCTGAAACCTCTCTACAATCATGGATCGGTTGAGGAAATTCATTACCACGCTCCTCCCCGTCACTATCATGATTACCCCTACATCTACGGTTACTACGCACCTATTGTAGACCATGACTTCCACATCTACCATGATAAGCACCACGCTAAATCTCACCAGGCTGTTTCTATGGAACATCATTAAAATTAATTGTGAACCTTTCTTATTAAGAGTGCACTATAATTTTGTAATACAGGTATTTTTAAAAAAAAAAATATTCAAACTAAGTTGTTTTCTTTTCGCCACTCCTATAAAACTTTAATAAATATTTCTTTGAGAATGACTGCCTAATTATAGAACAAGGAAATCAATAATTACAATAAGACTCCCTATTAAATAAAAGGCAATCACACAATCGCACGTTCTTGTTTGTCCTTACAAGATCATCCAAATCCTCTAGTACAACTCCTCTCTTCCCAAAATATCTCAGGCAACCAACTTGACGCTTGAAAAGATAGTGGCTAAGGTATTTATTAAATATCCAGATGTAAAAACTTTATTTTATAAAAATAAATTAAATAAGATTAAGAAAGAAATAAAAATAGTTATTCGAAATGACCAACTACCATTATACACCAGTGTTGCCTCTACACACCAATAAATGAAAAAAATAAGAAGAAATCTTATTAGCACAGATATCATAGAAAAAAAAATACATCTATTAATTAAGTAGGTACGACAACGCCACATTTTGCTACACACCAAATCACTAATTTTTTAAATATCTTTATTTATAAAGTGCCTACATAAATATGTAAATAACTAGAAAGATAAAATAAGTAAATAAATCTAATTTAAATGGACTATAAGATTGAAAATATATAATTACCTATGTTTGATAAGCAATCTAAATTAAAAAGAATTAAGGAATTTGTAAACAATCTCAATCCTCCTTGTATTAAGAATTCAGAATAATTGCAATTACATAGGTAATAGTATTGTTACGTTACTATTTCTATTTAAATTTATTTCACTCCGTTGTGCAAGTTCCGTCAAAACTTTGGTATTCTCTAAATACTTTTCCTAGTCTATTACAAAATATACATATAAATCTAGCACTAAAGAAAAATCTACTTGATTGGAATTTGTAAAATAAAATACTGAGCAAATGAATGTTCCCGTTTATAAAGTAAGCTTATTTTATATTAGCAGTTAGTCAATGCTGTAGTAAAGCACAAGGACAACATCTATTCCAATTTGAGACCGAACTTCTAGACGATTCAAAGATATTAATTTATTTTAAAGACCTTTAAAATGTGAAAATGTACCTTATTTTTTTCTGAAATCAATTTATTAACGTGTAAAGGGTAAAATTATTTGTAATGCAAGTGAAAGGTGGCACATGACACATGCGCCTAGCGAAATAAATAATATATTTGTTAACAAACCTCAAACGGAGCAAGAAATTCAAGTCAAAACCAGGAATATTACCACAAGTTTTGATACTCGTTGAACGTGAGATTACTACTTCTTGATTCACAGGACAGTGTACTACCAGTTAGTCATGACATTAATGATTGATAAATGTATTACTTTAAACAGAACATACTAATGGTGATATATTTGAGGCTTACAATGAAAGTACTTAAACAATTAAGGCATAGATGATATATCTCCCCCCCTCCCTCTTGCTAATATTCACAATTTTTTACAATAACAGAAGCTAACTACGGCTTAGCAACCAAAATATTTTATCTCCAGTAGGGAAAAAAAGTTATGATTTTGGATTAGTTTAGAGGGACTAAAGTAAGTCTTTTCTTCTCTGAACTCAAAAAGTACGGAGAAAAAGTAAAACCAGGGAGAAATAGAAGGATTGCCAACATAATTATTTTATAAATAGTAGAGAATGAATGGCTAAGGTAGTAAAGTTGTTGAAAGCAGGTTGGCGACACTGCTTTTTCGACCTTATTTGTAATTTGCGCTTATCATTGTTTAAACCTGCATCCAAATAACCTTCAATTTGAGTAAATGTCATTCTTATTTGTTTTTTTAATCTCTTATATCAGCTATTAAAAGTGCAAACAATTATTATACATAAAAGTACTGCAATTGTACTGAGAAGTAAAAACACACAATTATTGTTATTTATTAAAATAATAAATAATAAACAGGTCAAGTGTGTGCTAGTCAGCACACAGCGAGGGTCCGTAGGCCCCTCTATATAGTGTTTAACTGTAAAGTGTATAAACAATTTTTTTTTAAAATACTAAAAAGCTTACTTTGAACCATTCTAAGGGTCTGATATTCTCAAAACACACTCTGATAAAGTATTTTTTTGCCACTGAACCGGACTACAACCATATAAATACATCGAAAAGACCATAATTATAAAAAAACGTTTTTTGTCAATAAAACATAAAATTATATTTTTTTCGAAATTTCCAAAAAGTGGTATCTTTACTTTTAGTCGAAGAATGTTCAGAAATTTTTTCAGATTTTTTGCACTTCACATAAGCGAAATAGAGGGGGGGGGGGGACACGTTTCAAACCCGCTTCAAACTCGCCTACGCTCGCCCTATCAAAGTTATAACCAAAGAATTATATATTTTTGTAATCAGCTCGACGTACCCTTTCATATGATACCCATCACGGTGTCGAAAAAAAATAAAAAAATTTTAACCCTTAAGTTTTTTTACCCTAATTTTTTTGAAAAATATTTTTTTCAAGTCGCTATATTTTTAATATATGTGGGCAGGTACAAGACACATACATGCCAAATTTCAAAGTGATCGGACGAAAGGTGTAGCCGTGAGAGCACGCGAGAGGACGGACGGACAGACACACGCAGGAAAATATAAGGGTCCTTGGTTTTGCCTACGGACCCTAAAAACAATGTGCAATAGATGATAGATGAAGATGCGTTTGTCAATGATGTTGAAGAACTGTTTCAAAATACGCCACAAATATATTGGCTGAAGCAAATGAACTGAAAGAAGGATTTAGGGACCATGGTTAAGCTGCTTAAGCTTAATCAAAGTTTATAATTTCAAAAGCCGGAGAGGAAGCAGAGATCAGAGGGCAAAAACCAGTTAATTGATTCAAGTAAAGATACATTACATGCATACTGGAACTTGGCCTTCCACACTGCCGTGCGCTCAGTTATTTTAAAATTATTTATTCACTCAATTAAATAATATTTTTCAGATAGTCTTACATATTATGATGATTATGTATTAATTTTAAAAGGTATGAATTATAAGATATGCAATGGTATGAAGAACAAAGCTATGCGATCTTTCCGAAGAACGAAAATATTCTCTCTGATTTCAAAAATTCCAAGACAGCAAACCATCAAAAATCCACAGAAATCATCAAAAGTGATCAGTGAACAGGGATCATTTTTGGTTCCGTGTCTGTCTGTAGGTCTGTCTGCCTGTCTATCGGCCTGTCTCCCACTCAATTTTGGAGAACCAACATATCTTAAAAACCACTCGTCCGATTTAAATGGAATTTGGATAGTAGGTCATAATTAGCTTATTGTTGGTCCCATATAAGTTTCAACCTTCTGCGCCATTTCTTTCTCTTCCAAATGCACACAAGCATACATTTATTTACACCTACTTCTTCAAAATTACTAATCTGATTTTTATGAAATTTGGATTGTTTGTCGAAAGTAGCCCTAGCCCTAGATTAATTTTCAAAACAATTTTAACAGATTTAAAAAACGGGGGAGGAATGAAATAAATTTAACAAAAATAGGTTTCATAAGCATAAAATCATAAAAGTATACAAAATAGGATGCTATGTGCCACAGTCATTGGCTGACAATTTTTTTCTGCATGTACAAAAGAGGAAACATTAATATTTTTTAAATTCGTTCTACTAATTGAAATATGTTAAAACCCAAAAGAAATAAACTGAACGCAGATAGTTTTGTTTAATTTGCTTCGTTCGTTTGCTCTCAGTTATAAATAACATACTCAAATAAAAAAAATTGTTTTATTAAAAACAGTATATCTCTTTCAATTCTCAATTTTTAAATATATATATATATAATACCATGAAGATTACTTATAAGATTACATATTATTATAATACTATAAAGATTAGGGGTGAATTTCTTTTTGGTATCATGATAATAGACTAGCAAATAAAACAAGGTGAGTTTCCATTTACATTTTTTCTTTATCTTAAAAAAATAAAAGATATAACAGGATAAAATAATTTATTTATCCTTAAGGTTTTAGTGCATCAAAAATATTAAATCTTTATTTTATAAAATTTAGTTAAAACTTATACAAAGACTCTTCTAATGGTCTAGCGTGTGAGGAAGCTAATGCCTCACTAATTGACAGATATCTTAAAAAGAAGTAGGCAGTCGTTGAATTTATCGAACTGATTGTAAGAGCGGGAAACTAATCTCACTAAACTAACCAAAATAAATAATTATGATATATCTAAGAGGATGCATTTCGGTCTAAAACCGATATCACTCGGAATAAGATCATTCATGCACAACATTGCATTCTCAAAATTTCATTCAAGAATTAGGTGGTATGTACCTGTTGATATATCCTAAATTATGTGTGGATTGTACGGTATTTATAATAATATAATTATATCTCGAGTAAAAACATGTCTGCAATTGATTTTCGTACATAAATAAAGTTATTATTAAAATCATTTCGTTAAATGAACCATGGAAAATGACTCTCTGTTGCACTAACTGTTATAATATTGTGCTCACAATTGCCAAAAGATAAAAAATATTCTTATGAATATTTCATCTGATGGTATAAGGGTGAAGAAGGTTAATTATTATTTATAAAAAAAAAAAGATGCTATTAGTCAAACACTCGTTGTACATGGGTAAAACACGAAAGCACTTCCATCGAGTGGAAAATATTTTTATATGTTTTACATCGTTATAGAAATATAAAGAACTCGGTCAAACTATTATATATGATAATGATATATTTTTTTGCGAAAAAACGGGAATATAATTAGGAAATCAACAGGATCGAGGTGGATTCTGGGTGAGAATGAGCAAGAGATGGTTGGAACGTCACGCATGATGGACGCATCCTGGCTGCAAGATGCGTATTGCTAGGATAGAAAACTCAACTAACATTTCGTAAATTTATCCAGACCATTAGACTGTGTTTCCTACATACTAAGAAAAAAAAACAGAAAAGGGGGAGCGATTTGTACATAAACATTAATTAAACTATAAATATAAGACTACCACAATCATTGGCCATATCCAGTTCGAACAGAAAAATACTAAGCGAATATGAAAACCTTTCAGGTACGGAGGCAAAAGAAAAGTATAGATTAATATGTGAACTATTATAATTAGTTAAATTTTATGAATACTTAAATATCGGGGATACATTTAACTTTAATTATAATCTTCTTCACTTCAAGTATTTGTTACGAGTGAATTAATAAAAGTATTTTGTTTGTGTAGGTTATTGTGTTGGTGGCCGCCATTTCTTTGAGTACAGCGTTTCCTCTTCCATCAGAAGATGACCATCATGAAAAACACGAAGTAAGTTAGCACTTTCCTCTTTAATCAATCAAACTATTTGTACGATAACTTTCATTCAAATTTTGATATAATTCTTTAAATTTTAATCTTCACTTCAAAACAGACCATTAATTTGTAATTAACCTGTCATGAGCACTTGTTTATACTTTAATTATCTTATGTCTCGAGGAAGTCTTTGTAGCTTAGATTATGATTGTACTTTCTTAAAAAATAAAAATCTATTATTTAACAGATGAAAGTTTTTCTTCTACAGATTTCTGAAGACAGAACACAAAATAATTAAACTTATTTTTATAAATACAAGTTTTATAAAGAGTTAAAAAAAGATAAATAATAAGAAAATGTCCATTATAAAATATATTAAAATTAAAAACCAAATAAAAAATTAATATGTTAATAGAAATATTGAACTTTTCCCTTCGAATATATATTAATTTAATAATAATTGTATATCATTTATATAAGTAAGTAGTATCCCGACGACGTACCTCCAAATTATTTGTTGTAGCTAAGCTAAGTACACCATATTTATTCCAATGAAATAAATGTTTGTTTTGATTTTTTAGTCTTCAAATAGATATAATAACTTATCTAAATAGATATCTTAATTAATTTGCTTAATGTCACTTTTATTTTTAAATATAAAATTAAACCCATTGCCATGGGCCTAATTTTTAACCTATTAATATCAGATTTTACATATAATATATGAAAAATATATTTCGTTATACATAAAAAATATTTTGTCTTTATTATAATTACTAGTTTGTCAGTATGGTATAAAGTAATACCTGAATTGGTTTTGACTGATATGTTCCCTCGAATGTACTGAATAAGAAAAAGTGTGTAGTCAATCCAAAATAGCACTTTATACTCGCAATACAGGTCTATTATTTTAATTAATAATAGTTTTTAATTTTATTATAGATTCAAATATTTAGAAGCAGTAGATACAACAAAAATGTTACCTATCTCTGATAAGTACTTTCCAATGAATATAATAATTTATCATTTAGGCATTTTATTACTTGATTAGATTTGTTAATATATTTTGTTGTTTTCAATTCCTCTCTACTTGCTTATTATTGGGTTAATCTCATTTAATGCTTGCCTCGCCACACTATACCTTGCTTACCTTTGATTTGTCACATCAAACTTTATTCTTATTAATTAGATCTTTTAATTATTTGGCCGAGATCGTTACCTAAATTCCGTATACATTTATATCCAAATAAGTCTATCATGGTTTTAATTAATATATATTTCACCACACTTTAGTGCCTAAACAGCTGTTAATCAATCGCAATAACAGTTGCTTTTAATTTATTTTAAAAAATGCATTACTTAGTAAAATTCTATACTACAAATCTCTATCAAATTTATTAAATTATAAATTACTATAATTAATAATTAGCCAACCAACATTTAATAGAACTTACATCAGTAAATAAAACTCCATTATATATATATATATATATATATATATATATATATATATATATATATATATATATATATATATATATATATATATATATATATATATATACCTTTTCATATATACCTTTTTATAATATATTAAGATATGTTATATCTTCAATACAAGATAGCTGCCTTAGTATTTAATTTGCTTACTTTTAATGTTCTTAAACATTAATTATTTAGGTTTCTAGCTAAATTTGAAACAAAACTTACATTAATTAATAGGAAGATTTAAATTGGACATTTATAACGCCACAATCGGTAAACTAACCAATTAATGAGACTTTAACATCAATTTTTTTATTTTCTTAAAGAATAGAAAAGTAAAAAATAAGCAAATCAGCTAATAGATAACTTTCATCTAGAAATATAACTATGAATAGGTTAAAACTATAGAACGGATCTAAAAATATGACTATGAATAGGTTAAAACTATAGAACGGATCTAAAAATATAGAAATTATACTTTTTAATAAAAAACTTCATAATTATAATGGTCTTTTATCATTTCTGGTGAATGTAAAAACATTCACACCATTGATACAATTGCTTTGGATTTTAATAACAACGAAGCCCTAATCAATCTTTAAAGGTGTCTAAGATATTGTTGACTCTATTGATCATGCCTTTAGACATGAGTAATTAGCATGGCCATACATAAGGAAATATCAGATACCTAACATTTATATTATATCTATGTGGTTTATCTACTGTTAATTAAATACAAATTGAGGGTAGTGAGGATCAGTCAAAAATAAATAAATTATAAATTGTGAATAGAATTAAATTTAAAATTATGGAAGTACTGACGTTTCGAAAATATGTGTTTCCTTTAAAAAAACACTATTCTTGTTCACCTGCGTATTAGGCGCTGGAGAACGCAGGTTGAGGATCGGGCAGGTTGGGCTGATAGGACGGAGGCCAGGAACCTGCATGGGCTGGAAGTGCTATGGAGTAAGTAAGTATTTTTGTTTGAGGCTTGAAGGAGAAAATCAATTTTTCTGAAACTTGGGTAAATTTGTAATTTTGATTTTTATCTTTAACTGATTCTCGCTAGCCTTAATTTGTATCCCTATTTAAACGAGCCATATTCAGCACTGTAATATAAACGTACTTAACCACATCTTTTGCTGTGTATACGCAGTGCTTTAGTTATTTAAAATATTTAGTTGAGCCTAAACCCGTCTTTTCTGACAATAAATAAATATAAATAGATCAATGTTAATGTTTTCAGTAGCCAAAACTTGAGCAAGGATGAAAGGAAATATATAATAACAATAAAAAAAATTATTTCAGGAGCCGAAACCATACAAATTCGAATACAGCGTCCATGACTCAAAGACTAAAGACGTAAAAGAAGCAAAGGAAACGAGTGACGGTCACACAGTCAAGGGTTACTACAAACTTAAAGAAGCCGATGGAACCACTAGGATAGTCCACTACACTGCTGACAAGGTCAAAGGTTTTACTGCTCATGTAGAGAAGATAGGACACGCAGAACATCCTGAGAAATACGAAGTCCACGTATCCCATGTTCCTGAACCTTCTCTGCCTGAGCACAGTATTGACACAGACTCGGATGTAGTCATCCACTACGATCCCGAGATCATCCACCACTATACAGCCGAGGTTATCCATCATGATGACGACGAATCAGAATCTGACGACCACCAGTACGAACCATCAGAAATACATGAAGTAACTGTCGCTGACACTAAACAGGAGTCCGGTCTTAAACACGACTTTACTGTAGTTCACGACAAACACGACTCAAAATCCTACCAATCTGTTACACACGAAAACAAAGATAAACAATAACGACTGATTATATAATTTATTATTTCTTTTCTATTTAAAAAAAAAACTTTTGTACATTTTTTGTCAGTGTTATTAAAATGTTACAGTAAGTTACAAGTTATTTTACGTGGTTCCTGAACATTGTTTAACAACAATATGATAAGTAACCAATGATTGTTAAAAATTGTTTTCCGAATCACTTTATTAAAAAAATCCTTAAATAAGCAGTTATTAATTAATAATAATGGAATTAAAGTTTTGTACGCATTGTTTGAAACATAATATTTTTAAGAAATGACTTTAAAAAGTACAAAATTGTAAATTGTACCTCATATTGTTAACCTAGGAAAGAACATTTTTAAAAAAGTAAATTCATTTTTTCAATTCTCCTTTAAAATTCAATAAATTAATTATTTTCAATCACTGTATAGGTAATCATAATTTAAAAAATCTAAACGCCCAATGGTTGTTAAGTGTTATTAAATTTATAATAAAATTATTTTTTCAGAAATGTGTAAAGTGATTATTTTCCTGATGAATACTTCTACAGGGTGTTACAGAATAACTATTCCTAATTTTGAGAAATGAAAGGGGGTATTTAAATTAACATTTTTTATTAATAAACTAGTGTACGGAAATTTTTCGGCGTCAATAAAAACTAGAAATCTATTCAAATACCATTTGGCAAATTGTACTCTATTGGGATAATCAGCTGAATTGACGATTGCATTTTCTGAACGTGAAACGGATGCTTCTGGTATTCCTTTAATAACTTCCATTCAGATGTGTGGTTCGCATCGCATGTATGGGCAATGGCACGAGTGCTTGTTTGCGTGTTATTTTCAAATTTTTGCAAAACTTCGTCCTCAAATTTAACATTTTTGATAGTATACAACTGACTCCGAATCTATTTTCTTTACTTGTAATTATTTACTTGATGTTCACCAGTGTCTCGAAGACGCTGTCTTGAAAATTATTTTTGACAGGGAATGAGAGGATGTTGCTCCGTAGAAATTCGCCTTGCACCGCTAGCATTACCATAATATGCATGTCTGCTAATTCAATATTCGTAAAATGATGCATTTTCAATCAAACACAAATTTATCTAATTAAGAATAATTTATGATACGTAAAATGAAACTACGAAAATAGTTGTTGTTTTTCAAAGGTTCCTTTGATTTAACTTTTAGTCCCGGGAAGGGGACGTTTTGTATACCGCCGGGAAGATAGAGCACTGGGCTGATAGCGGATTTATTTCATTTTATCTCGATACTGATGATTTCCGGCACTAGTTTATTAATGAAAAATGTTTATTTTTTAACTATTAGGAATAGGTATTCTATGACAGCCTGTATATTCAGTTCAAATGATTTCAAAAGAAAATCCACCAAATTTATTCCACATATTCATTATCATCTAATAGAACACACAATGAGTACATAATTTGGTTCGAAAATTAGTCTTGAAAAGCTCTCTACTATGGCGATCAGCAATGCCGAACAAAGACGTGTTGTCAGCGTTAGCCAACCTGACGAGTAGCAATCTATTTTAAAAGAAGGCGATCATGATAATGATAGTGGAGATGTTCCGAGCGTCTGTCTTATTGTCTTATAAACATGTTTGATTAAATTAGATAAATTAATTAGATAATTAGTACAGGGTGGAGCGCGGCAGACGTATGCATTTGAAGAGGGGATTGCTCCCTTCCTATTGGTCCTAGACGGTAGAGAGTAGGGTCGTTTGAAATAGGGGGACGGGAAGTTTATGTTCCACGTTTCAGCAGGACGGGGCCAAAGCCCACACAGCAAGGGTTTGCGTAAACTTTTAGCAAGACAGATTTCCCGGGCGTCTCATCTCTTTAAGAGGCGATTTAAACTGCCCAGCAAGATCGACTGATTTGGCACCTTGTGATTTTCTTCTGTGGGGATACCTTAAATCCTTGGTGTACAGCGATCGTCCCAGAACCCTGGAAGCCCTCAAGAACAACATTCGAGCCAAAATTGCCAAAATTCCTGTGGAAATGCTCGAAAGAGTGCACAAAAAACTTCGAAAAAAGGCTTAATTAGTGTTTGGAGTGTGAGAGGAACCACTTCTCCGATACTTTGTTTAAATCTAGGTAAATTTAAATTTCCCATGTTATTAAATCAGGAAAAAATGTAAAAAAAAAATTATTTTGCAACATTCTGTGTTTTATTACATTTTCAAATTCATACGTCTGCCGCGCTCCACCCTATAGTGTATTTTCTACACTAGTATCAGCTCTATTTTAGCCATTTTTGTTCTAAAGTCGTAACTTGTCACACAGAAAGTTTCTAAAACCACTGCACGACTAACGAGATCTAAACTGTCTAGTATTTAGTAGTTAAAAAAAAAATAAATCACTTCACTATTTTCTTATTCTAAATTTTCAGACAAACAAATCTAAATGGTGCTCTAATGGCTGATTAAGCTTGCAAAAAAAACTAGAGAAGCGGCAAAAAGATCTTCTGCCGTCATATATTTCTAAAAAGAATAATACTAGTGCTGTTGTTTAGTCCCCCGACTCACCAGATGCATGTTTACACAGAACAGTGTATCTGTGTAAACAAAACGCTCATCGAATTCATCGGCAAAGTTTATCGTCATAGAAGGGATACGGCTATATGCTTTTGATATTCATCGCTTCAAATAACAAAAAATAAAACCTTACGCCATATTTAAATTGAGTGGATAAAGGAAGATATATATTATTATTTTATTTAATAACAGCCTTGTTTATAATTATATTTCAGAATTAATCTTCATCAGATGTAATCAAAAGGTAAATGTATTGTAAAACATATAACTGCTTTACAAATTTCTTTATCAACCTACTTCCATAAACCTAGATCAAAACACTGACATATATCTGGTTCAAACCCCAAAGAGATGAGACATTTTTCACACTCATGATTATATCGAGAGGATGAATAAAACCGAATAATGCTTTGGATGGGAAGTTTCAAAAACGGCAATAATGATCAGACACTTTAATAAAATATAAAGCAGGGAAGTTGCGAATGAGGCTACATTTTTTAAGTTAAAATATTAAAACCAAGGGCTTTAGACTACCAATATTTGTGAATTATAAAGTGGTGCCACTGGATATACAGAAGGACTCATAGGCGGGAGTAGAGAGCTCGTTTGTCCTTTATGGCCTACGAACCATAAACAATTACATCATAGTCCTCAGAACCATTGCAATGCCGAGGAATGTAAGAACATTTAAAGAAATGAGCATAAAAACTAGGTGATTTTTTAGGATATGATAATAATACAAACGGTAATTTAATGCGAAAGGAAAAACATTTTACAATTAGTAAATATTACCCAAGGATTAAAAGGCCATGTCAGGATTGTAGATTGTAGTCTTTAAATAAATGGAAATTCCGCATATATATTTAGGAATTAAACACAGAATTTTTTTTCTTTTTGAGATAGATAAGATTTTTGAGCTAGAACTTGTCATCAGGGAGGTATTAAGCCCTTCAGAGACACTGATTGTTATTAGGGTCCGCAGGCAAAACCAAGGACCCTTATATTTTCCTGCGTGTGTCTGTCCGTCCGTCCTGTCGCCTGCTCTCACGGCTACACCTTTCGTCCGATCACTTTGAAATTTGGCATGTATGTGTCTTGTACCTACCCACATATTTTAAAAATTAGCGACGTAAAAATATTATTCAAAAAAATTAGTGTAAAGAAACTTAAGGGTTAAATTTTTTTTTTTTTTTTTTTTCGACACCGTGAGGGGTATCATATGAAAGGGTACGTCGAGCTGATTGCAAAAATATATATTTCTTTGGTTATAACTTTGATAGGGCAAGCATAGGCGAGTTTGAAGCGGCTGTGAAACGTCACACCATCAATAGGGTACTACTTAAACTATACAGTGTAGCCTACGGACCCACGCTGTGTGCTGACTAGCACACACTTGACCTGTTTATTAATTATTATATGATGTAATAAAAATTAAACTTAAACTTTCATTTTTAAAAGTATTATTGTACGTACAATTTCGTACTATTTATATCTGAAATCAGTTAGTTGCCCATTGAATGCAATATAATGACACAATTTATTTTTTACTTTCTAAAATAGTTTCATTTGATTCTCTACTATTATTTAATTAAATCTATTAAAATATTAATACATAATACTAAAAGATAATTATTGTATAATTGAAATTACAATAAACTAATTTTATGAGTGTGTAATAATAGTCCAGGAGATAGAGTGCAAAAAAGTGTCTGACTAACATCAAGCTAGAATTTTGTACAAGTTTTTTATACAAGTCAATCTTTTAGCGCCTTTTAAGAATATGTGGTCGGCTAAGTTCGTCTACGGGACATAGCTTGGCAATAGGCGTTTGAAAAAAACAAACCGGTGGAGAGCGGCCATGTCTCACCAATTATGGTGGACAATGTGATTTTCATGATCCTGAGTACAGAATTAGTCAGTAGACCGAAAATCAAGTTGATGTTAGTTTGTCCCTTGACAGTTGACCACGTTGATGTTTAGTAATATTTGAATAACTAACCTATCAAGTGTGAAAATAACATCGACTTGATTTTTGGTCTACTAACTAATTCTGTACTCAGGATCATGAAAATCACATTGTCCACCATAATTGGTGAGACATGGCCGCTCTCCACCGGTTTGATTTTTTCAAACGCCTATTGCCAAGCTATGTCCCGCAGACGAACTTAGCCGACCACATATTCTTAAAAGGCGCTAAAAGATTGACTTGTATACAAAATTCTAGCTTGATGTTAGTAAGACACTTTTTTGCACGCTATCTCCTGGACTATAAGAAGAAATAAAATATTGACCAAATATTCAAATTTATCTTTAATATATAAAAGGACAAATCTCTGTACAAAGGATCTCGCCAAAACCGAACCTAAACCGTGCCATCGATATGTCCCTGCGTACAGTGAGAAGGGTTTTTGGTCTTCCTTTCGAGCGCCATGCCGCGAACAATTTTGGGCCGGTACTAAATCGATCCCCGGTACTAAATCATAAAATTGTTCTAATTTTCTTTAATATTTACTTGTATAAATACATATGTTAAATAAAATAAGTAAGTCATTTTACATCTTACAATTTCTAAGGTCGACCACTTATCTTATAAACAAACCTTTCCAACAAGATACCCATAAATGTATTTAAAAAAAGTTTATTAACGACTATGTTATACTTACATATTGCAGGTCTTTCTATAATATGTGGAAAAAAAGAAAAAAAAAGCAATATGATCGTATTGGGATATGCTAATGGTGTCGACTGACCGTAGGGATTGCGACAAAAAACAGAGCGGTACTTTGGGAGGTGACAGGGCGGTTCCCTAGTATAAAAGGCAGGGCCGGACTTCGTACTGTATCAGTTCACTTGCACCTTTCTGATACTTCATCCAGTACAATACCACTCTCAAACATGTTCAAGGTACGCTGAGTCCCGCAACACGCAAGTGTTATGCGCTATCTAGTCTACTGAATATATTAACATTTAAGTAACCAATATAATTTTTAAAATTAAATAATTAGTTGAAATTTAACTTAAAATAAAAAATTTAAATTATTTTATTTTTACCAATTTTTATTTTTTGTTCTAATTAAGTAGGTATACATTTAAATTTTTACTAGGATTTTAAAGAAGAGTGGGTAACAAAGATAATTCTTCTATAATGAAATGTATTCAAATTAAAAAAAATAAATAAATAATAGTGTTAGAAAGTAAAGAAACTTAATAATTCTGCTTTCTTTAAAGGGGTTGTTCACAGCATTTCTAATAATACTCTTAGCCAGAGGTTCTTAATTTATAGGTCTAAAATCATATATACCAAGTAACGATTTCATTTTAAAATTGTTGTTATTTACATAAACAAATAAAATGTGTCCTCAGTTAAGCATACAGAAAATAAAATAAAAAACTAATAATTACCATTTTAGTGGACCATCACCTCTGAACTAAAGGTCTGCGGTCTAACTAAAGTGGTCAAAACTTGTCTGAAGCAAATATTAGCTGTTATAACTTTTCAAAAGTAGCTTTATTAATTGCTCTCATTCTGTTCTATGTTGCTAGATAAAATAAAACATTGTCTTTTCAGTTCATGAATGTAACAAGCCTTTTTTAATATAGTAAAGCTTTTTATTGCTTGAATAAATAAAAAAGTACTTAAAAAAGATATACATAATAAAAATAAACCTCAAAACAGTGAGCATGCATGACCTC
The DNA here is from genome assembly GCA_951217055.1 of Gerris lacustris. Taxonomy (NCBI): domain Eukaryota; kingdom Metazoa; phylum Arthropoda; class Insecta; order Hemiptera; family Gerridae; genus Gerris; species Gerris lacustris. Next base: position 61,753,553 of record OX578276.1, on the reverse strand, counting down.
TATTATTTTTATTTTCTTATCACACAGAGGCTTAATACCTGCAACTAACTTAACCAAGCTTATTACTTTCTCATATAAAGAGAAAGTATTGTGATGGCGCGAAAATTCGATTCTGAGATTTTGATGGATTTACACGTTTTGAGGTCCCCTGAGTCCAAAAAAGTGGTTTTTAAAAAATGTTTGTCTGTCGTCTGTGCAGACGCCTGGAGCCTAAACTACTGGGCCGATTTTGACAAAATTTGGCATACATGTTCAGAAAAATCATACCCCGAGGCGAAATCGAGAAATGAATTTTAGCTCTAAATTTGGGGGCGCTACCCCCCAAAAACTATGAAAAAACGTGAAAAAAAATTATCTCTCGAAAACTGTTCCGACGATTTTGATTAAAAAAAATTCTAAACTATAGTCCATTTAAATACGAATGTAACGATGTAACCCGTTTTCCCGGGAAAAATCTAGTTCCAGAGAAAATAGCTTAAAACGCGGACAGGGAGAGCCCGGGTTCGATTCTCCGCCAAGGAGAAATTATTTTTATGGTAAATTTTGATGAAATGTTCAGTAATAATTACATGTACATACAAAAACTAATAAATGGAAAACACTTGGTTAAGTAATTATGAGCTCGTATATGAGAAAGTTTGTCTGAGTTGTCTCGGACCGATTTTTTTCATAATGTGATATGGATGTTTATAGTGTAAATATGTTAATAGTTAATTTAATAAATGTTAATTGAAATATGTTAATCGTAAATTTACAGGATTTAAATTAATTATAATGTAAAAAATTAATTACTAATAGAGTAATTCGTTTAATTAATAACAGCGAATTCAATTATCACTTAAGAGTTAGATGGACAAGGTCAGCCATCAATCAAGTACTAAAGACATATAATGAGAAATTCATCTCCATTTTAATACTGTAATTAACAAATTATTTCATCCGATTAGTTTAGACAGAGCCTCCCTAGCATTTCTCCTCTAACTGCTACTTTTTATTTCCAACTAATAACTTTTATTATTATCTTACTAATTAACCAACAATTTTTAAATAATTAGACAAGCTTGTTAAAATGTTTGAGTAAACTGGATTAGTATTTAAAATGTTACTGTTTCTTCTTGGGTTAGCTTTTAATATTGTATTTTATTAATTCTAATAGTTATTAACTTTTTTCCAAATAACTCAATTTTATTGTGATTATATTTTTCGGAGATGACCAGCTCAGAGATTATGTAAATCCTGACGTTGTTGGGATCATTCTCTGGAAAGTTTTGAGAGTCATAACCAAGTCAATCTTATAAAAACATGATAATAACCAAAAATAAGTTTTTTTATGAAATAAGAATTAAATAGCAATCATTTTTATTTTATAGCATGTTCATTTTTTGACATTTTCATGTCTTTACTTTGGCACATAAACTCGAAAAGCGTTACCAAAAAACGTCACCAAAACGCGTTGCACTGTCAAAATAAAAATAAACATATAATATTTTACAATAATAAAGTTTTATGTACAAGTATATAAGTGGCGATGAATACATTTCGTTCGAAAGTATGTCGTACGAATCATTTCACACGAATCAAGGCTCGTGACGTTAATCGTCGGCACACGCCTAACAAACACCGCGAAGCGAACCTGGCGACATTTTATGTCGGTAGCTTACGCGGAGCGAAGACATGAAAATGCCGAACAGTGCCTGACATTTTTTTATAAACGACTCAAAAAGACAAACTTTCATTTACAAAATAGTCGGCTACCCACATCTAGTATCTTGTCTGTGGTTTTCTTTATATTTATACCATACTAATCCATAAAGAACTTATTCTTTAAATAATTTTCACGTTTACAATCTTAAAATATATATTTAGAATCTTAAATATATATTTTTTTTACATTTAATTTTTAAATAAATTGGTTGTGAGTGAAGTCTCACGTAAGAAGGGATTCAATAATTCAGGAATTATCCGCCATTTTGGATTCCCAGTCAGTCAGATCAAATTGCTAATATCATTTATTCTATGGCCCAGCAGAACTTACATTTTGCATATTTTAGTAACAGCAGAAAAATATACTTTTAAGGGGGAAAAAGCACGCAAAATTTTGATGTTTTTTGATAAAAAGGCATACATAAATAACTACTTTCCACAAGTGTTATCTATTTTTGTGATCTACTCTTTAATACGTTTAATTTGATACCCACTCAAAATTTATTTTTTTCCCCCGTGACAGGAATTATTCGCCATTTTAGAGTCCCTTTAATCAGATCAAATTGCTATTCTTAATTTTTCTATGGCCCAGTGGACCACACATTTTGCATATTTTTAGTAACAGCAGAAATATAGTTTTAGGGGGGGGGGGGACACGCAACATTTTGATGCAAAATTAAACACTATCCGCAAATGTTATATATTTTTGTAATCTACTCTTCAACACCTTTCATTTGATACCCCACTTAAAATTTAAAAAAATAATTTCGCGTGACATGAATTATCTGCCATTTTGGATTTGAACAGTACCTAGATCATTTTGAGTTCGCTTTATTTTTCCTTTGTGCGCGCCAAAACGATCTCTAATACTGAAAAGTTTCATATTTGTATCTCTTTTTATTCAAAAGTTATTGGAACCGTACAAAGTGACAGACAGACAGACATAGGAACGAAACTATAAGGGTTTCTTTTTTTGGTTTTACCAACGAAACCCTGAAAAAGAAATTGTTTGGCTGTCCTTATCCTTGAAAATCGAAAACGCCTTTTGAGGATCATTATTAAGATCATTATTGCATTAACCACTTAGAAAATGATAGTCTGAAGCATATAAAATAATTAAGGCTAAAATACAAATAAATTAATATACGGTCATCTAACACATATTTTTGTTATTTATTCTCATATAAAGAGATAGTATTGTGATGGCACGACAAATCGATTTTGAGATTTCGATGGATTTACACATTTTGAGTCCAAAAAAGTAGATTTAAAAAAATGTCTGTCAGCCGTCTGTTGTTTGTGCAGAGCCTAATCTGCTAGGCCGATTTCTGTTCCGTTTAATTTTATTATGATTATATTTTCGGGAGAAAATCCGATACATGTTCAGAAAAAATCATAACCCGTGGCTAAATCGAAAAAAAGTAATTTTAGCTCCAAATTTTGGGGCGTTACCCCCTAAAAACTGAAAAAACGTAAAAAATAATATTTTTTTTTAAAAAGGTTTGGACGAATTTTATTAAAAAAATCTAAAATGTAGCCAGTCCATTTAAATATTAATCTAACGATATATTACGTTTCCTTGGGAAAAAACTAGTTCATGAGAAAACAGCTTTAAACACGGACGGAGAGAGGGCGGGTTCGATTATCTGCCGAGGAGAAGTGATTTTTATAACACATTTTGATAAAATATTCAATGATAATTAAATGCACCTACAAAAACTCGAAAACTAATTAATGTAAAATACTGGGCCAAGTAATTTTGAACTCGTATATAAAAAATGTTTGAGTTATCTCAACCGATTTTTATTTATCTACGCGACGATATGATCAGTGTGAAATATGCCTAATCTCATCATGGTTCTTACCAATAATGTCCGTGTTTTGAACTAATTTCAGGCGAGGTTTAACTATTTGACTACTCGGCCACAGCCGATCCCCTCTATAATACTAATAAATAATATAAATGCATGGAGAATGTTAAATAAATCCAAATGAAAAATAACTATATTATAACCGAATACTTATTAAATTTCAGCTCATCGTTCTTCTTGGTGTAGTCGCTGCTGCCGCCGCTCAGCACTACTATAATCTTGGTCATGCTGCCCCCCAGGTTGACTACTACGTAAGTACAATATCTAAATATAATTCTTAAACCATAACCATGTAAGAGATCTCTATAGAACAATCGTAAGCCTAAACGATAATATACTAGACCATAGAAGCAAAGTTTATATTATATTATGAATCCTTTATATTTGTGCATATTGGTTGTGTGAGGGTAAATATTCTTTTTCTTTAATTTAAAAAAAAAAAATCTATAATTTCTATTTCTAATTATTACTTTTCATTTACCAATTTTTAAATTGGTAAAGAGTCTATGTGCCAAGTTTCAGCTCGATTGGATGACTGTAAAAGGGTTAATTAGCTGTTGAAAGATTTTGACAACAGGCACCGACAAACAAAAAAACAATTAAAGTGAAGTTACTATAAGGGATTGAAAAGAGCCCTAAAATAGGATTTCAATTTGATCACCATGATTGAAGTACCTTTTGGTATATATATAACACGCCACATACTAGGACTACTTGTAATGTACTTTTTTAGTTTAAGAATAGTACATTACGCGTCTAGTGCAGAAAGTAGCATTTTGCATGTGAGTGTGGAGTTAGCACCCGAGCGACAGCGAGGGTAGTAAAACCACACGAGCAATGCAAAATGCCGTTTTCGCACGAGTTGCGTACCGTACTTTATCTACGATTGTTAGATTTAAATAATAAATACAGATAAAAATAAACTTGCTGCATGTAAGTTCGTATCTCTTCTCTTGATAATGAAACTCGCTAATCGTGCGTTAAGGTGAAGAATTCCTCTTTTTTTCCGACCTAGGGCGGAAAAAAAGAGAAATTCCTCACCTTATCGCACGGTTATGAAACGCGCATGCGCAATGAATACAGCTACGAAAAGATTCACTTTCCACGCATCTAAACAGAGATTTAATATTTATATTTCGTATCAATCGTAGATAAAATAATTAATTAGATGCTAAGTATATGATTCATGTCAAATGTATGATGCACATGCGCATGCATATGATAAATTAAATTTCCTTATTTACTTCTTGGTCAGTTAAAAAAAATAGTTAATATGTGTGAACTTATCAGTATAAAGTACCTTAAACCAACAGCCAGTGAAATTGATGGACAACATTAGGATGTTAAGAGGATTAATTTTGAATTCATAATAACAATAAATTAACATTATTATAATCCATTAATTAATTCCTATACATTAATACATAGTATTATAATTAACTTCTCATCATTGTCTCATTCCCTGCAGATTAATATCTGGGAAAACAGCGAGGATATTTTATTTTTAAGACGAGAAAAAGAGGATTTGTAAACATCACGAATGATAAAAAAAAATGCAATAATATATACAAACCATACATAAACTTAATAACATAATGACCGACAAGAAATTTTTTATAGAGCTAGATTATACTATATTTTTACAGTAAAATAGATAGTTTTGCTGGGAAATAATATATATATTTTATTTATCAGGCTCATCCCCAGTACCAGTTCGCTTACAGCGTAAACGATCCCCACACTGGTGATGTCAAGAGCCAACACGAAACTAGGGATGGAGATGTTGTTCAGGGATACTACACTCTTCTTGAAGCTGACGGTACCACCAGGGAAGTCCACTACACTGCTGACAAGCACAACGGATTCAACGCTCACGTAACCAGGTCTGGACATGGATACCATCCTCAGGGAGCTCTCAACTACGGTCATTATTAGACTAGTTATCGTCACTACGTTACCTTTATAGGCCAAGAACTCCGGCCACTTTAGGAAAAAGGATTTTATCTGTGATAAGCATCCTCACGAAATCAATATGATTGCGTCTCATCTTTTGTATTATTTTGTATAATAAATGTTTTTTTCTTTATTTGTTACAAAAAAGACAGTTTGATTATTGATTTACCCTAATATAATTACACTTTTGAACTGCTATTTTCTAGGAGTCTATCTACGCAAAATAGAGTACTCACAAAATTGAACAAATAATTTTATGAGAAAATATTCTGAGAGTACCTACAGCTGCAACATAATGGTATTTATAATAAAGGTATTGTATGGTAATAAAGTTAAAAATTAAAAATAAAAATTGTCTTTTATAAAAAAAAATAGTAGCACCAAATAAAAAAAAAAAAAAAATATATATATATATATATATATATATATATATATATATATATATATATATATATATATATATATATATATATATATATATATATATCATAATAATAAAGAGGGCCTATAATCGAGATAATTAACGTCTGCGAAAGCTTAAGACAATGATCAATCTGAAGATCAAAATAAAAGCTGTGGGATACCAAGACAATAGATCAGAAATGAACAGACCCAGACGGTTGCTAAAGAATGAAAACAGACGCATGATCCTTACACACTATTATTTATGGTTAACAGTGATATAATATAATTCGTTTCAGCAATACTAATTCTTGATTATTATTTTTTTTTTTCTTTCTTTCTTTCTTTCATTTGCTCTAATATGAACATCAAGTATTATGTTAGATCCCAGCTTACACCACAAACATAGAGGGATTATCCCATTATTATTAATAATTTGAATGTTAATAATCAGAATGAAAGAAGTGCAATGATATAAAAGTAAAGAACAACCAATTAAAAAAAACTTAATTTTTATGAACAATAGTATTGCTTTAAAAAACCTTATTATAAAAAAAACTAACAGACTTCCAGTTATATAACAATATTATTATTTATTGCCAAAGTTTAAGCAGAAGTACTTCGTAGCAATTTAAAACGAAGCCATATATATATTCTATTATAAAATATTTACAATTTATAAACCCATAGGTTAATTTTAAAGTTAAGTGAAAATAATATTTATATTCATTTAACATTCTTAACGAAAAAAATTAAATTAATAATTTTGGCTGTATGGTATACAGCCAATGCAAAAAAAGTATATAAAATGTTATATGTTTAATTTATAAATTCCTTAGCTAACTGTTAAGAAGAAGTCTTAAGGAAAATTAATTAAAAAGTACAACACTTCCTAATATGTATCTCACCTTATAAGAAATTTTAAAAGAAACTTAAAAAAACGTTCTAACATATGATTAAAATTATAAAAAAGGTAAGAAAGGAATGATTTTAATTACACCCATTCATTCAATAATATTACAAGATAAAGTAAGATCTACACTGCATAAAGTGTGAGGAAATTATCATAAATTAGAATAAACCAATATTAATCACAAGTAATTAAGTAGTAAAAAAACATTTAGTAGGCCAAGCAGTCCCTGAGTAGCAACATGGATTTTTTTTTAAATTTTTGTAGTTAATATAATCAATCTACAGCTAATGTCAAACAACAATAGTATTAGAGAGCAATAAAGGCTGCCCTAGAATACGAAATTACCTTCAGAGTCTTTTTCCTAGCTAGATTAAGAGACTCCGAGTCTCTTAATCGATGACTTTGTTAATTTGAAAATTCTATTTTCTTTGTTATTTTTAGTTCGACAGGAAATTAATCAAGTTCACGCTTCAAATATTATGAGAAAGAAAACTCCTAATTATTTTTTCATAATTACTAATGTATTTGTAAAATCTGATTATGAGATATAATCCCCACAATGAGGATTACACTCTGTTTAAAGGGTATGCTGGAATTCCCAAATTTTCTTTATTGCAGCAAATAATCTTAAGGATAAGGATCAAATATTCGAAAAATAAAAACTTTAAAATAACGTAAAAGTTCAGTAGTTTATTTTATTTTTTTAAATAAGAGTTCTCATAAAAACATGGGAGATAATAATGTAGGTGTAGAGTCTTTCCAGTCCAACAAACAACAAACTAATATATAATGAAAATGCTCAGTATTAATCATGATCATTATGTTATAATTTATAATGATTGTTTTATTAGATTTTATACAGTAGGTATCTTTATATACATACGTTTATATTTTTACCAATGACATATATATAATTAAAAATGACTCATTAATTCTATATTATTATTATTATTATTATAAAGATCACTCATTTAATAGTCTTAGAGCATTTATTCAGTATTTTGAGATCTAGAAAAGTTTTATTACTAAGTTTTATGACTCTTAAAAAGCTTTATTCTATACTCTGTTAAATTGTTTAGTCCCTCAAAAGAGGGCTATTGTTTTTATTACTGCCATATAATTTGGTTAAAATGTATCGAATAGGCGAAGCAGATAAAGTCATGAGACTTTCCCAAATATATTCTAACATTAAATCGTATTTGTTGCATTTACAGCATAAGCCAGTTATGATGATATACTTAGACTTTCATATCATCCAAGATTAAAAAGACGAGCAACAATTTATGAACTCTATATTTCTAATAATATTAGTTACTACTATATTCATTAATTATAAATATATATATATACCATATATATATATATATATATATATATATATATATATATATATATATATATATATATATATATATATATATATTACTGGCTCGTCTGCTATTTCATTGTTCAAGAAAAAGTTAACTGATTATAATAGAACAACTAAAATATAGATTCAAGATACCTTCTGTTGGCAGCTAATTTATTCCTAAAAGTATCACATTGCAACCACTTTTTTCAATTTATTAATATTATTACATCAAAGTAACAGTATTTCCGTATTTCAAACATTTTCTTTTGTATAAGCAGTTACTTTAAAAAAAGGAAATATAATCAAATATCGGGAAATATCTTGGAAAAAAAAAAAAAAAAAAAAAAAAATGCAAGTACATAGTTTTAAGTGCCTCAAGTTTGCTACTGTTTTGTATTATTCAAAATACACCACGAAAAATATTAACAGAATGTCGCGAAATTTTGACAAATGGACTTATTGTCTTTCAAATCCCTTTATCCCGGTAACCACACAACTACAGAGAAACAACATTTAGGATATAAATATACGATTCGAGCACTTTAACCTTAATATTATTATAATATAAAACCCATCAATGACATGACTATATCTTCATGGAAACACTTCGAAAGAATTAATTATGTTTTGCCAATTATTGATTGCTATGTGTTTAATCTAATATTTCTAAAACAAAGTAATAACTTGAAACATACGTTAATTTATTTAAAAATGATTAATTTCTTTATTAATTAGGCATCCTTATATTTCTAATACTCTATGAGCGTAAACAATGATGAATATTAATAACGTAATAAACCATTTATCCTATATTAAGTTAATTGTGAATTAGTAAAGAAATTGCAATTTTCTAATAATTTTATATATCCTTCTTTCTAAAACTTGGAACATCTTTTCGACAGGTCCCAAAATTTATTCATTAACATACATTATTATATTATATTATATTTAGATAATAATATTCTGTTGGTAACTTCAGAGTTTACTTATCATAACAACCATATATGTTATGTTGTTGAATATTATAATTCAGATTAAAATATTCATAGAAAAATATGAGGTAATTCTATTATTCATAAAAGAGTCATTAATAGAGCCCGTGGTTCAGGCAGAGACCAAATCCTTCTTAAGATTAACGCTGGATATGATGCCTCCTTAGCATCTAAATCTCAATGGACAGCTAAACTCCTCGCTAATTACACGATTACATCCATCGTAAAAAAAGGAGTAATTATTAAAAATATTGTAATTAATGAGTGTGGGCAAGGAAATTAGTTAACCCAGTTAGTTGCATGTAACGTGTGAAATCCATCTAAGCATAAAGACTGAGGGGGTTTGTATTTCTATGTGACGTGCTCACATGTGCATTCAGGAGCAGGGGTATATAAAGGATTGTGTCTTCTCACATTCCATCACACTGCATTTCATCTTCTAAACCTACAACCTCTTCTAACTACCATCATGTACAAGGTATGTATGTACTCTAAACTAGATCAAATATTTCATATTACAAATATGTATAAAAATAAAACAATTTTTGCTCCAGAAAAATGTAATAAAATATTATGTTCAAAGAAATTTCAGAGGTAACAATTAAAACATTCTTATCGTCTATTAATAAAGTGAAAACTAGACCAGGTAAGAGAACGTTAAACATACGGACAATAGGTTCATCTTTTAAATAAACTACGCAATTAAAATTTAAGCTTCTTTACCATGGTTATCTAAATACAAAAGGTAATCAGCTTGTATTTCCAAGATTACTGTTGACATTTTAGTTAAATTCACTAAATTTTCAATTTTTTACATCCACATGCAACTAAAAAATTATAACTATTTTTTATTTTTTAAAAAAATAGATAAAACTCTTGCAAATATTGACGTTACATGATTATAATATAATATGAGACAAATGAATACTTCTAAGCTACTGTCATTATTTTTATAGTAAAGTACTTACTAAAAGGCCAACAAAACATATTTTCCTTAAGAAATAGCAGTCAAAAATTGGTTTTTAAAAATAAACAGAACCGTTTTTCTCGATTACATTGGTAAACTATCGTAAATTTTAAATCCTAGAAAGAAATCTTAGTTAATAAATATAACTTCGTCAATAAGTTAATTTATTTCGAATTTAACTGTTTTCATATTTAAATTTTTTTATTATATATTTCCTCAAAATGTTGATTCGATTAAAACCTTAAAATGTTGATTTGATTAATCGAAGAATAAAGACTTTAGAGGTTCAATTTTTATTTTTTACAACATTAAGCTATTATATATACAAATAACGTAAGTACCTTTATCAAAATTATTGAGGAAATAAATAGATTTTTTTTTTAAAAAAATCTGGACGTATTGGATACGGATTTTTACTATTGCTAACCTTAACGGAAAAGTATTGTTTTCACCCAAAGAAATCCGAAAACGAGATTTCCACGGAATTATCCATTTTGGGTATTTTAAGACGACTTGAGTGGTTTTTAGTTGGATGTCTGTCGGTGTCACGCATATCTACCACAGTTTTTAAGCTAGATAGTGGAAGCTTAATAAAATCATCCATCCTTAAATGCAGTTGTGCTATCCGGACAATCATCAATTTGTGACGTCATTCACCTACTTTTCTGTGTCAGCAAACATTTCAAAATCCTTAAAAAATCTAAAACTTTTCTGATTATACCTCTTAGACACTCTTTTTTAAATTACACCTCTCTTTTTTTGAAATTTGAAACTTCAACTATTTGGCACATCGAACTAAAATTCGTACCAATGATACCTTTCTATAAGATAAATAAGTCATTTATATTTCAACTTAATATCTAAGACTATTTTTAATAAAATAAATATAAGTTTTTTGTGAATATCTCGCTTTCTATGGCTCAGACACCAATCAAGGGGGTTATCAAAATTAAAGATAAGATAAATGTCCCCCACAAAAAAAGTGTCATTAATTTTTTACGTATAATTGACGGTTTTCGGAATATAGGGCGAAGAATAATATTTAGTATACGCCGCCGCACCACTTATTACGTATTTTTACGAATCTCTCGCTTCCTATTGCTCGGAGAGAAATTAAGGAGATTATCAAAAAGAAAGATTAATAAATTTCCCACAAAAAAGGTCTCATTCATTTTTTACAAACAACGAAGCGTTTGGATAATAAGTGCTCCGAGGTTTCTGCACAAGGCATAACAACGACCAATAACTTTGGCCTTTCCCTGAGGCAGCTCCACAGTGGGAACCGTTATTCTATACCAGCGAACGACATTTCAAGTTTGTTTGGACGTATTTTGAAAATATTCGTGCCTTCAGTGTTTTAATATAATACAAAGGAAATTGTTACGGTGACAATCGAACATTGTTTTATGTGTAACGAACATCTCGGCAGTGTATCCCACCGTGAATGTGAAACGTGGTATGACAAAGAGTCGCGTCGTAGGAAGTCCGAGTATAGCATTACAGCCCTCCAAGAAAAAAATAATGACTTTCGATTTTAAAAATCTGTGTTTGTTTTATGCCGAACAGGCAGCGATGAGGTTGAGAAAAAAAAATAGATCGAGCATTTGTAATGGCAATGCAGTGGTTCGGCACAAAACAAACACACATTTTTAAAATCGAACATCATTCTTTTTTTAGGAATGGTTTTTAAAATATGTTGGTTCAATAAAATTGAGTGACAAACCGACAGGCCAGCAGACCGACTGACAGACACGGAACCAAAAACTTTCCCTAATGTCTGAAACGTATTTCTGTCTTGGAATTTTTCATATCGGAGACATAAAATATTTTCGTTCATCAGAACGATCACATAGCTTCCATTACCTTCGGTAAGCTAGGAAGCAAAATAATAAATTAGGAAGAATTAGTTTGTCATAGAAAAAAATTAATCATTTTAATAACCAATAATACATTTTATTCTATTTCAAAAATAAATGTATGGAGAATAATGTTAATCAAGTACACAATCAAGGTTTTTCCGATCTCTCGTTAAGTTTGATTCGAAAAAGATCTAATTCTAAAGCTATGTAATGAATTACATGAAAGCCGAAAAAAGCTCACACTTCACAACTAGACAGTTATCAAGATTAGATTGATAAGCAAATATTAAATATAGATACATTTTGGAATATTTCACTTTCCAGATAATCTAAAACGTGATGGCCAGTCACAAGTGATTGAAAAACTGGTGATAGAAAAACTAATATTAAGATTTTAATAAACACATTTTTAAACTTTTCAGTTAATCGTCTTAGCTGCACTTGTAGCGGTCGCTGCCGCTCAACATTACGGATACGATAATGGATTCGAACATGGAGGTGGCTACGAACATGCAGATAGTTACGAACATGGAGATAGCTACGAACACGGAGGACACGAAGAGCACGAGGTAAGACCATGAAAACTAAACTGAATCAAACACCAACAGTTTAGCTTCACAACTAATGTTAAAAGGAAAAGGATGAAAAGCGTATTAGTTTAAATAAGGTGCTGAAATAAAGCTAAACTCACTGACCAAAAAGGTTTTAGTGCAAAACATAAGTATGCCTCTCATTTTGAACGATGATTCTATTCTTCAAAATGAGAGGATAAAGCAGTTATTATACCTAAAATTCAAAATTTTAAAAAAAAATCGAACTCAACATAAATTTAAACATTATTTTCCTTTAGGCTAAGTAACTACCGCGAAGAAACCACGCAGTCATTATATAACTCTTTAGTTAAATATAGGCTACTTCTCTTCAAATTTTAAATTATAGAGTGCGAAATTAATTACAAGTTCATAGTTAAAAACATTCGCAGAGGTTACAAACAAATTATACAGATTACTTCCTCATCTTATGCACTTTTTTTGTTAACGATCTAGATAAACTTATATAACAATTTATATTATGTAGAACTAGTTTTATATTTCCGATAAAAATTTTGATCTAAATAAAAAATTAATAGGTTGCGTTATATATATGATATACATATATAATCAATTACACCGACAATTTTAATCTTCCGGTAGGTATTCATATCAACGACGAAATGGAATGAATGTACAATAAATGATCTGTTAATCACGTAAAGGTGTTTTCATTCTACTGTTAAATTTTGATTTGAAAAGATTAAATATCTAAGACAACCACACATACAAACTATGTAATGAATTACATCTATACTGAAAATTATAACTTAAAACTATTTACTTTTGATAAGCAAACATTAAATATAGATACATTTTGGGATATTTCAGTTTCCAGGTAACCTAAAACGCTGGCTATCATCCTATTAGCTGTCCTATTGAATCATTGAAGGAAAACTTTTGGGCATATACGTCAAAACTTGAAATCTTGAATCTAAGCTGTAAGTTTAATTGTTTGTTTCAGAGCCCAAAGCCTTACAGTTTCGAATACAGCGTTCACGATTCTAAAACTGGAGACTTCAAAGAGGCCAAAGAAACCAGAGACGGCGATGTAGTCAAGGGATACTACACTCTGAAGGAAGCTGACGGCTCCACCAGGGAGGTCCATTACACTGCTGACAAACACAACGGATTCACTGCCCAGGTCACCAGGTCTGGACATGGACATGGAGGTCATTACTAGGCAATTAAATTCAGTATTATAATAATAAAAGAATGATTCCTCTAGGCTAACTATCTGTGATATAAGGAAGCATTGATTGTTGATTTGTTTGAATTCCAAAGATTTATTTCCGAACTTTCTCGTTGTTTTTGTTAATCTATTTTTTAAAAAAGAATTGTTTTGTTAATAAATTTGATTATTTTCAATTTTCTGTTATATGAAGTTATTCAAGCCTTTTCTACACTATAAATAAAAAACAGGTTTCAAATTTAACACCTCAAGTAATATGATATAACTTAAAAATAGATTAATTAAAATTAATTCTAATATTAACTGTTGCTTTATGTGAAATGTGAGACTAATGTGAAATATCCAACCAAAGAACTAATTCAATATTTATGTTTACACACACACAAAAAGCGAATGTTAACGAAATTATAATTAGCACACTCTACGAACTATTAATTGTACGAATGTTCTACAACTTTTACTAAATATAAAATACATTATATCTTAACACCAATACATTTTGTTGAAAATAATATGCATTATAATTTCAACAAATAATTATATTTATTGGTTTAATTTAAATAAAAGGTACACTTACACTTTATACGAGAAACGAAAAGACACTGACTGCAAAAAGTATTCTTACCTGAAACAAAAAAGTATTTAAACAATATTATTAACAAATAATATGTGTTTATAACATAATAACAAAGTTAAAAATAAAATTTAAAAATTACTTGATACTACATTATTTATTACTCTACAATATTCGATTAACTTCTTACAGCTATTTAAAAACAACGTCTGCCACTTAGTACGGCTCATAACTTCCTCGTAACAGATTATAGGATGAATGGTCGCATAAGTATAAAATAATGTGACTAATTTCAAACTTTCACTAAAACTTAGGATGTGAGAATTTAATCAATTTATTATAATTTATTTTTTACTTGTATATCCATCCGTCCAATGGATGGTTGCGAGTAAGCTATCTAGCACACTTAAAGAAAGGACGCTGTACGAATCGCTGACTAAGGCTAAACAATCTAACCGCTTTCTTTTGTATAGAACCTTGTTGGAGGAGAAAGACAAGTTTGTAATCGGTAAATATTTCAGATCTAGCTTTAAGTGTGAGATAAGTTTTTCAGACCTTTGTCTTCTTCTATATCTCTTAAGCTAAATGTTGGAGCTTAAGCGCTTGCCTTGGATGCCACAAGATGCTGACCAGGAGGAGTGTTCTGAAGATGCTCAGGAGGACATGTTCCATTTTCTAACATGTCTTTCCACCACCTCAGATGTAAAAAATCGGTCCGAGAAACTCAGACAAACTTTCTAATATACGAGTTCATGATTACTTAGCCCAGTGTTTTCCATTTATTAGTTTTTGTAGGTACATTTCAACAGTTTATCAAATTTCTCCTTGACGGGGAATCGAACCCGGCCTGGCCCGTCTCCGTCAGCTATTTTCTCAGGAACTAGATTTTTCCCGGGAAAACGGCTTATATCATTAGGTTCATATTTAAATGGACTACATTTTAGAATTTTTTAATCAAAATCGTCGGAACCGTTTCGAGATATAATTTGTTTTTACGTTATTTCAGAGTTTTTGGGGGTAGCGCCCCCAAATTTGAAGCTAAAATTAATTTCTCGATTTCGCCTTGGGCTAAGAAAATTCTGAATAATATGTTTGCCACATTTCGTCAAAATCGGCCCAGTAGTTTAGGATCCAGCGTCTGCACAGATGACAGACAAACATTTTTTTGAAAACCACTTTTTTGGAGTCAGGGGGCCTCAAAACGTGTAAATCAATCAAAATCTCAAAATCGAATTTTCGTGCTATCACAATACTTTCTCTTTATATGAGAAAGTAAAAACAGTATTAGGTGCGTGTACTATTTCTGGTTTTACTGTTGTCCATCTGTTACTTCAACAATGCCGTTTTGTCATTGGCTACGTAAGAAAAGCATTGCCAATACGCCAAGAACGTACTTAATCTCCATAACCAGCTTTTTATCATCTCATTTTCGTATTTATGTATTTACTTAACTAGGCATCGCGTCGCTCTATCATTGAAGCGAGCGTATAGTAATAAATATGTATTGAATATTGAAAAAAAAGATTATTGTGAATCATGATGAGTTGATAGATAATGGGTCTGGTAGTAGTGCAGCGGCTAGTAGTAAGGGAACCACCCCGCATTCTTACTATTCCACTAACCACACATCTCTATTTCAATATTTATAATTTGTATCTCTTTGCTACAAACAAACTACTGCATGTATCAAATTGAAATTTTGCATGCCTGTTTCAATTGTGCATCAGATGGTGTCTATGAAGTTTTATTAAAATCGTTACGTTAGAACGTAAGATATCGGTAAAAAGGTTGTTTTCTCTATTTTAAACGTTTAGGCCCGCTTTAATAGTTTTAGCGAT
Organism: Gerris lacustris; assembly: GCA_951217055.1. NCBI lineage: Eukaryota > Metazoa > Arthropoda > Insecta > Hemiptera > Gerridae > Gerris > Gerris lacustris. The sequence continues at coordinate 61,737,347 of OX578276.1, read as the reverse complement.
CTTTATTAATTCATAGCGGTGTCGCTGTTGGTTTTACTAAAAAATGTTATTTGAAAAAAATGTTCGTCTCATCGAATAGATGATGATAGAATCTTTTCCCGTCCTGAAATTCCAATTTAATTTTTGAACCTCTCGTTTACGCGAGCGTTGCGCGCGAACTCTTGGACGGATCCCGCTGTCCAACGAACTTAGCCTGAGTATTAGTAAAAGGATCATGTATACCAAATTTCAACTAAATCGGTCAACTTTTACTCAAGTTATCGTCACACGCGTGAACGTTACTGACAGACAGACAGACAGACAGACAGACAGACAGACAGACAGACAGACAGACAGACAGACAGACAGACAGACAGACAGACACGGAGCATATTTCGTTGAATGTAGGAAGCTCGCTACGCTCGCTTCAATTAACGATTTAATTTAATTAAAATGAAGCATAGTTCAATTAATTACATTTTTTTTAAACTATTAGTTCAATTAATTCATTAATTTTTGTTTGATCCTAACTTTTTTTTAAAAAAGTTAAAAATTATTTCATTTTGCATCCGAGCTTACCGAAGGTAACGGAAGCATTGTGTTTACTTTTGAGAACGAAAATATTTTATGCCTCCGATTTTAAAAATTCCAAGACAGAAATCCGTTTCAGACATCAGGGAACATTTTTGGTCTCGTGTCTGTCTGTCTGTCTGTCGGTCTGTGTGTCCGCGAATTATGAAACGTGCGACGATAACTTGAGTAAATGTCAACCGATTTTGATGAAATTTGGTAGACATGTTCATTTTACCAATGCCCAGGACGAGTTCGTTGGACAACATTATCCGTCCAAGCGTTCACGAGCAACGCTCGCGTAAACGTGAACTTCAAATTTAAAATTGGAATTTTAGGTCGGGAAAAAAATCTAACTTTATCTATTCAATGAGACAAACATTTTTTTCAAATACAATTTTTCAATAAACCCAACAGCGACACCGCTATGAAGTGTTAAAGATCGCTAAAACTATTAATAGTTTTTACACAATAAACATTATAACAATAAAGTACGTGATAGGATACGAGGAAGCTATGTGCCACACTAATTGGCAGTCATATAGATATATTTATTTATTATTGTCAATATCCAAATTTAATTTCTATTTATTTATTATTATAAGCTTTTTTGTATATATTTTTTTTTTTTCAATGTCATTATTCATAATTTATGCATAGAGTAGCTAATTTTTTTTTTATTAAATTATAATGATCATTATTACAAAATGTATAATTTAATTCTTAATATCTTTCTTTTTATTCATATTTATAAGAAGAAAAATAAAAATAATGTAATTTTTATATTTTATTGAAAAATATACGAGATCAATGGCACAGACAGACTGGTTGAAGTACGACACAATGGCTGAAGTGAATACAGTGTTCGAAGAATACATTAAAGGGCATTATAATTTTCAATTTTATTTAATTTAATACAGACATTTTATCAAAGTTATTACAAATAATTTTAGCCATCATTTATAATATCCTTGATCGTTCATTCGCTCTCGCACCCACATTAAACCAAGCGTTTCAGAATAATAATAGTTACATCACTAAAAGAATAAAACGTAAGGGGCTGTTTATTACGTCGTTTTAAATTCATTTCTGTCGACCATTTTTTTAAATTGATATATGAATTTTATATTTTTTTCTTAAAACACTGAATAACGCTTTCTACTATATTTGTCATTCACAACTATTTATTATTGAAGAGGCTATAAGAAGCTTTGAAAATAAAATTAATTGATGTATAAGCTCTTTAACAAAATTATAATTTTTTAAAAAATACACTCTTTTATAAAACAATGCATTAAAAGGGAGAGAAAATTGTTGTTTAAAAAGTCACATAACTACGAGCGATCACATTATATGCGTATGTCACTAAAAATAAAAGCGCTATCAACAAATGATAAAAACTGTTGATAGTGTATCTTTAGTGACATACGCATATACTGTGGACTTTGCCAGTTAATAAAATATTTTCTCCTTATATTCTAACCTCACGCAGCTTTCAGTGGCCATCATTGTTAAATTTCTGAAATTAAATTTTAATTTCGAATTTTATCAACAAAATATCTCTGTGTAAATCAGGGAATTTATTTATTCATCGAATAAAACAACCGATTTTGTTAAAACAAATGACTGTTCATTATAATGTCATCTGGAATGTGTCTCTCGGCCAAATTTTCTTCTTCGTTTATGGGTAAAATATATATATTACAAAATCCGTCCCTCATAGGCAAGTGAAACTTAATAATAGCGTGTAATTATTGATGCGTCGAAAACAGTTGCATTAATAACGTCATATAAAGACGTATAATAGAATAAATGTGTGTTAGAAAATCTGTCTAGTAGAACCGGAGATAGACCGTAGCGAAGATACAAGGCAGGGAAGGGGGCGCGGAGTAGTGGTTACTCTACCCTACAGCGAAGTCTTTATTCGTGTAGGCCTCAAGTAGCTAGAGCTAGTCCTTGCTCCAAGATGACAGGAGGAAGAACAGGGTTCCAATCGAGCTTTTTCTACACTAACATATTATATATTTGCCTTTTAAAATAATAAATTTAAATGGAAATAACCTCACTTACAGGTTGTCGTTGTTTACAATTTTTTCTTAATTTTACCGCCAAAATGTATCATAAATTTGGCGATTTATCGGCTAATACAAACGATTTTGCACCTAATGATGATGTCATTGGAAATACATAATCTGTGCAAGTTTCAGCGTTCTAGGCTAGGTAGTCGGGAAGTGTGTAAAATCTAAGTTGCAAGATTTGTCCCGAACAAATATGTGAAGTTAATTAAACGCATAAAAAAGACCTCAAATTATGTTTCTAATTCTAACAAATTAGCAGGATAACTCTAAGAAGATTAGTTATTCAATACAAACTCATAAAATTATTCTCGTATACGAAAACTCATCTCACAATATTATCCAATAATACAAAAGGCGTTTGAGTTGAGATAATGTGGCATTAGAACGTGTTATATGTCTGTTTGTTTTATTAGGCAGATCGAAGGCAGTGAGTGGGCTACAAGCTGGTGCCTAGAATGGAGACCTATAAACCCAGTTCCCTGGTGAGGGGTCACTTTCCTTTAACTTCCACTACACTCTGATCCAAGCTCTTACATCATTTCCCTCTGCATTGTATAATGGTATACAGGATCTCAAAGCCGAGTCATCAATGGAACTAGTTTTAGTCGTTATAAACTTATCAAATATATAAAGAAAACTAATCTAGAAAGAACCTTTTACTCGAAATTAAACAAATAATATGTCATAAAATAACTATCAATAAAACTAATAAATTAACTAGTTCCCAAAAAAAAATTCTACAGTCTATAGACAACTAAGCTCGTCACCTAAATATGTAAAAAAAATTAAATATGTAAATTAAAAAAGAAAGGAAGAACAAGTTAAGTAAGCTTGCTATAATAGTTTCAAAAAGAACGAAAAAAGTTATTTTTCAAAGATAGACTTTAGAATCAGTAGTAACCACTGGTACCTAGACTATAATCGCTTTATAAAATCCGATTTTAAGATTTTGATTCATCCATGAATTCAATTTTTTTGTGTCTAAACTCTATCTAGTCTGTCTAGACTAATAATTTGGTATGCCTAAATATTTATTAGGGCCATTTAGGAAAAATATAGAAATACATTTTTGAATAAATTTAAGGCTTTAGTCCCCCAAAAACAATGGCATTTTTTAATAAAACAATTTCAATTTTTTAAAAATTTACTTCATTAAAATTACAATTAAACTATATAAAATTTTATAATATTTCTTATAGAAATATAACTAAACAGGTAAAAAGATATAGAGCCTTCAGCTTAGGTTTATTCCATTTACATTCCAAAAACTTGATTGTAGGAGAAACAAAAGAAACTCACTTAAATTCCAATCGTAACTAGTTTTCTTTTTCTTGATATAATGCAACGGGAACTTATTTTACGAGTACATACATATCTTCATACGCTTCCACAAGTTGTATTTTCTTAACATACCTTTGCACTTAAATTATAAAAAATAGATAAATAATTTATTTGATTTTTATGCATCTTGATTACTTAAATATGCAATTGATTATTAAAATGATTAACCGTTAAAGGACATTAAGATGTCCTTCTGTAATTCAATTAAATGATTTCTCCAGCTTAAGCATTCCAATCATTCAAACTATATTCAATCAGATTTCATAATCTAAGCCAAGCTTCAATTATGCTTCTCAATCAGTATAAGTTGTAAACAAATCGTAACTTATTGTACAAAATACAATACCCATTTTAAACCGGCAAGTTGGAAGCTAAAGTAGCAAGGTTATAAATCTGATAATGGAAAATTAAAATACAGATTAGTAAGTGACCATTATACCTCTCAAAAGGAATTAAATGGAAATTCTTTTAAAACCGATTGTAGAATAACAGTTAGTGTTTCTGCGGTGAAAGAGTTTAGAGAAAAAAACAAAAAAAAAAACAAGAAGCAAGGACAAGTAACAGTAGCCTCTACGGAGTTTTTTACGCAGTCTTGCCTCAAAGGTTACATATTTTACCTGCTGTCGAATCTGACCAAGTCTATTGAATCTGGGGCGGGTTTTAAAATGTCCAGTTAATTGACGCAACAAAATATTTCTCTTAACTACTAAAGCATCTAAAAAAACTCCTATGCAGACTCTTAAGACAAGGGTGCACTGTATTTTATTACAAGTTGACGCCTTATAATAAACTTTTATTTTAAAAAAATACTGAATGAAACAGAAAATTAAAAAAAAAAAAACTTGAATAACAAGATTTTGGGGAAAAGGAGACTTGCAAAAAAGTTAATAAATGCACGACAGGCTTGTTCGTTGTTTTTTTTAGTTTGGTCTGGCTTTTTATAATATATGTGAACACAAATCACGTTAAATAGGCGAAATGATTTATCATTTAATTGCAGCTCTCAATAAGTTCGATTTATCAAAATTTAAAAAAAAAATGTTTTCGGTTAAATTGAAAATTACAATCATTTGATAAATAAATATGCTTACAAGATAAATTAAATAATGATAATTGCTTACTAAGAATTCAATCAAGATATAAATAAGCCTAACAAGATGAAGAAATCAAGCAGTCTAAAATTCTTGAACACGTTACTTACGCAGAAGGAAATGTATTACAAATAAATTTGATATTATATGCTTACAAGAATTAATAAGACCTATTACAAATCCTAGAGCAAATTACTATCCTACATAATAAGCAGGCCAGAATGCACATGTAATATTACGATAGTAAAGCAATTTAAAAATAATATCTTTCTATAGAAGAATAGGATCTTATGAGAAGTATATATATATATGCCATTAGACTAAAGTTACTTACGATCCTAAAAAAAGGAGATTATAAAAACTGATCTATTGTAGAACCGTATTCCGAGAATTGTTTGTTCTAGTGAGAGAACTACTGATCTCTAGGACACAATTAAGCTGAAGATACCTACTAAGGTCAAAACCAAATGTCTGCTGAGTTCAAATCCATAGAGGTGACACATATTCGGATGATCACATAGAGTAGGATAATAGGATTAGAAAAGTGGCCGGACCGTCCTGTAATAACCTAGTAACAAGTTGCTCCAGTCGTAAAAGAAACACCAAACATTAGATCTACAAATAGTGCAGATGAGGAATATTAAACCAATAATATAATTTCATTTAATATAATACCAATTCTTTTTATTATAATACCAATAATATAATTTTTCTTTATGGATGATATAATAAAAATATAGTCTGTCAATTAGTGTGGTACATAGCTTCCCTCACGTCCTATTTCATATACTTTAATGATTTTATGCTTTTACAACCTATTATAGTCAAATTTGTTTAATTTCCCCGTTTTTTAAATCTGCGAAATTTAAATAATTAATCTGGGTCTATTTGCGGACTACTTTCGACAAACCATCCAAATTTCATAAATATCATATAGTATTTTTGAAGATATAGGTGTAAATAAATGTATGGTTGTGTGCATGTTGAAAGGAAAGAAATGGGTGCAGATGGTTGAAACTTACATGGGACCAACAATAGGCTAATTAGGACCTACCATCTAAATTGTATTAAAATCAGATGAATAGTTTTTAAGAAGTGTTGGTTATCGGAGACATAAAAGTTGTTGTTCTACAGAATGATTACATAGGTCCCGTTACCTTTTGTAAGCTCGGAAGAAAAAAGTAATTTTTAATAGTATTAATTTATTGGCAATATTTCGCCAAAGCCTGAGCATCATCAGGCCCTTTGTCTCCATTTAATATTGTGATATTTACATTTTATCAACAATTGTTTGGGGCGAAGGAGTAACAGTTAAATACGCTCTACATAACTATAATAGTGTTCAACAGTTACTCCATATAAGTCATTTTCCAGGGGAAAAAAAAAATTTCCTGAGACAATAGCTCTAAACGGGGACAGTGAGAGGCCGGGTTAGATTTCCCGCCGGTGAGGAGTATATTTTTTGAGAATGTAATCACATTAAACTCGAAACAACTAACAAATAGAAACCACTGGACCCAAGGACGGTGATAGACTGGACCAAGTAACTTTGTACTCGAGTTTGTACAAGAGTTTAGTACGAGTTGTAACACAGAGTTTTTACTAATATTAAATAAACTGGTCAAGTGTGTGCTAGTCAGCACACACTAATCCTATTATCCTACTCTATGTGATCATCCTAATATGTCTCACCTCTATGGATTTGAACTCAGCAGACATTTGGTTTTGACCTTAGTAGGTATCACAGCGAGGGTCCATAGGCCACACTTTATAGTGTTTAACTGTAAAGTGTATAAACAGTGTTTTTTAAAATGCTAAAAAGCTTACTTTGAACCATTCTAAGAGTCTGATATTCTCAAAACACACTCTGATAAAGAATTTTTTTGCCACTGAACCGGACTACAACCATGTAAATACATCGAAAAGACCATAATTATAAAAAAACGTATTTTGTCAATAAAAAATAAAATAATATTTTTTTCGAAATTTCCAAAAAGTGGTATCTTTACTTTTGGTCGAAGAATGTTCAGATTTTTTGCACTTCACATAAGCGAGATAGAGGGGGGAGGGACACGTTTACACCCACTTCAAACTTAACCTACGCTCGCCCTATCAATGTTATATCCAAAGAATTATATATTTTTGTAATCAGCTCGACGTACCCTTTCAAATGATACCCCTCACGGTGTCGAAAAAAAAAGTAAAATTTTTAACCCTTAAGTTTTTTTACCCTAATTTTTTTGAAAAATATTTTTTTTAAGTCGCTATATTTTTAAAATATGTGGGTAGGTACAAGACTCATACATGCCAAATTTCAAAGTGATCGGACGAAAGGTGTAGCCGTGAGAGCACGCGAGAGGACGGACGGACAGGCACACGCAGGAAAATATAAGGGTCCTTGGTTTTGCCTACGGACCCTAAAAAGATTCACGATATATTCAATAACAGGTCATGAGTATAGTTTTCAATGGGTAAGGTTTTCTACCCTTTACCTTAAATTACCTATTTGCAACTTGAACAAGAGAATTTCTTTATTTTTTATTAAACTCAGAAGGAAAAAGCGGTACATAAAAGTTATCTCAATATTATGTAAAATGTAATACGTCATCCCATATCTCGAATCTGACAACTTATGCCAGGATATCTTGTTTAGCCTGCCCAAGACCCGACATGAGGTATGCTTATTATACAATGACAAAATATTATAAGCCAACGGGATATCCTCCACAAATGCCTTTAGTATAGATAGTAGTACTAGACAAAAATAAAATAAATCATTAGCAGGCATTAATCTAGATTCTAACAAAACACGCGATTAGTTAATTGAAAACACTCACCCATATTATTTAATATGAAATAAGTTATTAATGCATTGATCAATAGTGAGCATATTTTTTTGGATTTGCTATAAAATTATCGGTAATAATAATTTACTTGTAGTAGTTTCCTTTTATTTCTTTTAAATATATATATATATATATATATATATATATATATATATATATATATATATATATATATATATATATATATAAATATTTGTGCATAATTTGAAATTGAAAATGAAATTCTAGTGACCAAAATAATTACGCACTAAGATATAAGAGAGTAGAGACTGTCGCACTAAAATAATTTAATTTTTTTAATTGACAAAACGAACAATCAAACGGGCTTACACATTTCTATGACTTTTTTGTCCTGGCTTTTGTTAAATCCTCTTGACATACAATTTAATTTTCTAAAAACGGTACCAGTTCATAAATGGCTACAAGAAAAATAACTTCATTTTATTGAAGTATTTTAAATTGTTAACCCTTCACTTATTTCATTATCTCACATTCATATTCATACTCTTAATGGCAAATCTGTCTAGTTCGCCTAGGGCCTAGACAATACATCTTGTTATATTAGTAATCTTACACATCTCGATTGGTCTATATAATTAACACAAACAGGTTATTCAAGTTATCCTAGAGGTAGAATATATCTATATTATATCAATTTATGATTTATAATAGTCATTCTTATTTAGACAAATCTGACTTTTTATCAATCATTGCATGTTTCAAACTTTTTTATAGCTCTTATAATTATTATTTATTGACTATTGAGACCAATAATTCCATTCCAATAAGTATTACAAATCAAGTATCACGTAGCGAATTATTTTTTATCGCGACGAGAAATAGCCCGGCCTCTTATCTATTTGGCGTGATATAATATGAGGAACAGCAATTTAAAGTGTTTATAACACTTCCTTTTCATATTTGACATATTCATATACTTGCGGTATAAATATATTACAAAGAGGAACATTGTGACAACATAAAAATTCGAGTTTACGGATTTACAAGTTTTTGTGAGAGTCCAAAAAAACGGGTTTTAAACTATGTTTGTCAGTCAGTCATCTGTGTCTAAAGCCTAAATTATTTGTTTAGAAAAGTCATTTGCTGAGACGAAATCGAGAAATGAATTAAACTCTAAATTTAGGTGAGCGTTAAAAAAATGTAATTAAGATATTCTGTTAATCCATGAAACATCGAAAATTAAAATGTGAGATCAGTTTCAAATCATAACTAAAAAATTAGTAATATCCTTTAAATACATTCCTCAGTGAAAATTTAAAAGCTTAAATTTTTGAGATTTAATATGTATTAAAATAGACTTACTGAAAACGTAAAAGAACATTAATATTAATAATGTTATTATGCAAGGAAACCCCAAACTTGGCTTTTTCAACTTATTATTTATAATAAGGTGAAAAAGGAAAAAAAAAAATACAATAACAATGGAGGTCACAAATGAACAACTTTAATTAACTTAACTAATTTAACTACAGGTGTTAAAAATTAATTACAATTTTTAACTTATTAAATACTTATAATAATATAACCCAATTTAATAATAATATAAAAAGCATGACTACAAAGTTTTTCCCAAAATATATATTTTAAATATAACAATTTATTTTTTAATAAAATTCAAATAAAAAAATGTAAAATCAGAAAGAAACAAGATATTTGTTTAAACTATAAGTCCGATAAAGTCGGAAAAATAGAAAAAAAAAAATTAAATGTTTTAAACAAAATCGTCAGAACCGTTTATAATTTAAGAATCTTCTTTGGATTTAAGGGAATTTTTTATTACATTAAAATCGAGTTTTAAGTGCCACAATTTTGTATAAACAAAATTTGCTTTATACACATACTATACATATATATGAGGGGCTCCTATACATATAAATATATAATATATCGATAGCTCGGATAGGAGAGCGTGGGCTGGCTTCTTAATAAAGTTAAGCAGTATCAGGCGTGGTCACCATTTGAATGGGTGTTCATTTATTCACTCGGTATTCATCTAACATCACTAGGGTGATCCAAAAGTTCGGAAACGGCTTAATATCTCCGGCTATAATTGAGATATTCGTTTCTGTTTGCGGGTATCTTAATCATTTGTAAAAAAACTACTTTTTTGGTGGGTGATCATTTTTTCCGCCATATTGGTTGCCGCCATATTGGATTCAACTTTGAAATTTTAAATTAGAACACCCATAAAGTCATACATTTTTGGAAAGCCCTTAAAAAAATAAAACATTTTCCGCAAACCCGAGCTTTCTATCTACTCCCGTTCCAAAATGGCGGACACTCAAAGTGTAATAAATTACTATTTTTTGTAATTTTCAATAGTTTAGTAAGAAATAAAAAATTGGTCTAAGACAACTCAGACTAACATTCTCATACAATCTCAGTCCCAGATCCCAGGGAACATAGTTAGTTATCAAGTCATAGTTTCTGAGATATTGATGAAAATAAATCTGATTTCGTTGAAAATCGCAAAAACAAAAAGTAAATAACCACCTGTTGTACACATTTTAAATAATACAAATTAAGTAAGCATAACGTAGGCTTATCATCGGTGCGAGCTTAATGCAATAAAAATTTAATTTTATATTCATATTTTATGGGATCTGGGACCGAGATTGTATGGGAATGTTAGTCTGAGTTGTCTTTGACCGATTTTTTATATCTTACTAAACTATTGAAAATTACAAAAAAAAAGAGTAATTTTTTACACTTTGAGTGTCTGCCATTTCGGAACGGGAGTAGATAGAAAGCTCGGGTTTGCGGAAAATGTTTTCTTTTTTCAAGGGCTTTCCAAAAATGTATCACTTTATGGATGTTCCAATTTAAAATTTATAAGCTAAATCCAATATGGCGGAAAAATTTATTACCCACCAAAAAAGTAGTTTTTTACAAATGATTAAGATACCCTCAAACAGGAACAAATATCTCAATTATAACCGGAGATATTAAGCCGTTTCCGAACTTTTGGATCACCCTGTATAAATGGGTAGCTGATTATGTTAAGTGGTAATCAACTGGTTGCGAATGTGAATTATAAGATGTATGCAGCTGATGGGAGCGACACACTAACCCTCATATAAATAAATAAAAAGTTGTATAAGCCCTTTGGTAGGTCAAGACCCTTCACAGGCTGTTGAACAACGGAGTTAATTAAGTTAGTTTTATATTTATATGAGCAAGTAAACAAAGAAAGACAAAACACTGAATTATGCAACAGTAACAGATGATGTTGACATGTGCTATAATTAGTATAAACTAGATCAGAGAAATATGTGTACATGCATAATCAAGGTTGACAATAAAATTAACATCAATATTAGAATGAATACATGGTTAAAAGACATGCCTCTGCGTCATATAGAACTTGTTAGTTTTATTTAACGGCTACGCCATTAACTAAGGCATTAAAATATCGCTTATGTCAGTTAAAAAGCATCCGTATTGTCACATAGTGCTATGCTTATTAAAACATTCTTTAAAGGAACTTAAATTTAATGCAATTTAAAAATTGGATGAATGGTGTTATTTTTGTGATAAAAAAAAAAAAAAACCTAATTCGAGACTTATATAAATCTAATTGGAAGTTTAATTATAACTAACCTCTTCAATAATATAATTAATATTTCCGCCAATGATTTTGATTTTATTCTTTCAGTTTTTCATAGTGTATGCCCTAATGCGTATAGCAAATTAAATTGACATTCCTCAAAAAAGAAACATCTATTATATCAATTAAAAATATCAACAAAACTTTGACAAATACTAAATTTGAATTCCACAATATTTGATTTAATAATATTTCTTTTATAAAACATTTAATAAAAAAGTTATTTTCCCAACGACTTATTAGGTTAAATTAATATCAAAATAGTATATTTCTGACATTTTCTCGCGTTATCGGAATGATTTTATAAACAATCTTCCTTAGAATAATACTGTATATATAGAAGGAGCATAGAATCGGAATCCTAAGCAATTACTGATAAGAGACTGAAGCCAACTTTTGCCGAGAGGTTGTGTCCTTAAGACCAGGCTGCCAACATAACAACCCTCATTTTTTTTCATTTAAACAGGAGAAGGTTGGCCATGCTTTAGTAACTATTCAAAGCCCGCTCACAAACATCAAGAAGAAAAACCCTGCCATTGGTTATTGTTTACGTTTCACTCTGACGTCATTTTTTACAACTCGCCCAGCATGATATAATAAACATTATTTTTAGCATATTTCAAGCTAAAATAAGATAAAACACAAAAAAAATATTACAATAAACTAAACTGATTATTAATAATTATAATTTAATAAAAAATTAAATTAAAAAACCGAAGGCAAATTATTTTAGAGTTATGACGTCACAAATTACAAAAATGAATTTTTAGAACGCGGATTAAGGGACACAACCAAAGTTGGCTTCAATGTTATCAGTGATCCTCCTTCTATATATTGTATTATTCTAAGCAATCTTCCGTGTTAATCTGACATAATTACAGGGTCGAGATATTATTGCTTATTTTAATTATTAACGCTCTTTACATATTATTGAGAAATAAAATAAGTTTTGCTATCTATTTATATTGTACCTACATAAATTTTCAGTAAAAAAAAAAAAAAATCTTTTACATCGTTGTACTAGTGAAAATATTAGATATCACTAAAGAACGATTTTTTGTGTTAAACACAATTCCATAATTATGTGAAGTATGGTCGATTCTCCGTCGCTTAGAAACATGTCACCATTTGGATATTACATTAGGCAATGGAAGATGTACAATAGGGCACAATAAAAAATGAATCAGACTCGAGGCAACGGTAATGCAGCGTAACGGAGGACTCCTTAATCCTTAAGGCTTACTTCGGTATGGAGCAACCACACTTTGCAGGATTAACTCAAACTAGGGTTCCATGTTTACAACTAAATTACGAAAAAGGATGACATTGTTATAGGATAAGAATGACAAAAGAAATTAGAATTGGGTTATTGCCATATCACACGTTCCTAATTTTGAAATAGGATAAAGAGTAGGAGCTTAGAATAAAGAATGAACAATTACAGCAGCAATTATAGAAATTGAAAAAATATTTAAATAATTAATCATTGTGTATATAATATGGATTGGACTGTACTAAAAACATTATTGACCATAAGCGCCAACAAAATAAAAATAGAATTCCTCGTTGATTAAAGAAGATTTTTTTGTTTTATATCATTTTTTTTGTTCCTCCAAATTAACAAATCATTAGGTCAATACAGGACGGAGATACCGGTCCCTTCACATCAAGTGTCACACCAAGTATTCAATGTGAAATATGTCTCTCCACACTGGGATTCGAACCAGTTACATATCAGAGTTTGGACCTTGGTTAAATGCAAGTTTAACAACTCTTACTAATGGTAAAAATTGAAGGTATATTTTGTCAAAACTTTCTAAATATTTTTACATTTAATATCAATACTCAAGGTAGTTTAGTCTCGAAATGATTCTGTGAAACTACACATGCATTCTCGACTATATATTTTAAGAATGTAGTGAATAGATTGAAGGCTAAATCAAATGGATAGTTTACCCGTGTGCAACTAGGTGTGAAATAATCTCAATACCATGATTATTATTTGTATTTGTAAATCAACTGTGTTAAATGGTCAAATTGGTCATACATTTGCTTGTTACACGGTTCTTTGATATGCAATGATAATTATCAGGGAAAGGTATTTATAATAAAATATATTTATCAAACAAAAGCAATTATAATTGTCTAAGCAATTTAAGATTTTAGATATAATTAACTTTTCATTGAATAAGTTTATTTACATGAAAGGTAAGAATTATAGGAGGTAAGAATACAAATATATATCTAAGTCCGTTGCGAATCACGGGTATGCTGCTTTATATACATATATAACGCTGTTGTACAGCGTACAACAGACAAATATCATTCACTAAATATAAATGATAAGGCTACATTTTGTTCTACAGTTTAAATGGACACACTTTTTTTCTTTCCGGCAAAATAATACCTGTTTAAAGCGTAATATCTTGGTGGTCCAAAAACTCAACGAAAAAAGTATAAATATTTTTAACCTTTATAAAAGAAAGGATGTAATGATATGGCTGGAGGGAATAAAGAAGAAAATTCTGAATAACCCAACAAGGTTTAGTGTATAGTAATGATAATGAGTTTTAGGACGTTTGTACTTTGACTGAAAGATTACAAAGTCATAATATGCAGACTTACAAGGAACAGGTGGGTAATAGTTAGAAAAGAGAGAATACTGCTTGTTTGTGTGTTACACAGTGTGATTTAAGAGTTATGTGAAGGAAGATACCGGAATCACTTCCTACTTGGGGTAAAACTGGTACCGTTCCTTGCTTAGTCACCGCCAAGACTTCTACACAGTTTTAAGCCGACCTCCACTATAGAGTTGGACCAGCTTCGAACTGGAAATGTCACTAGCAGTAATATTTACACCGTCTTGGTAACACGTACTTGTAAGCATGAACCAAAACGTGTTTTTACCGAAACTACAGACTCCAGTCTTGAACCAGAACAACCCAAACATAAATAATGTTTATTTTAAAGAAAAGGAAGTTTAAAAAGAGCAAGAGAAAGAAGCAAATATCTTAGCGAAATTAAAGGCTTTATAACCCGGAATAACCAAAAGAAAAACAAATTATTTTCATGCAATATCAAAAGGACGGAGAGTCATCACAATTATTACTATGTATAAGTCTTCGAATGTATATAATGGCTTTTTCTAATCTGTGCTATCCAAATTAGGAACAGCAGAAAGGTATACAGTGAGCATTCATGTTCTCATTTTAGGAAGTTATATCACAGACAAAAATAAAAACAACATTGAGGAAATATAAATCTGTATCTAAGGGGTAAATTTTTGTAAGTCCTGTTTTTTTCAAAAATTGATTTGTTACGAAGTTATTGCATTATGCTGAAAATTGTGGTAAAGTATTTTAACTCCACTGTCCAATCTAAAATTAATATTTTGAAGAAAATCTATTCAATGTTCCCAATTTTAGCGAGTAATTTCTAAAATGTGACTTCCAATAATTTTACCTCAGAAGTACAAGAATGTTTCTTTAAATGTAAATGATATACTTTGTACTCCTAACGGAGCAAATAATTAAACTTGTATACTGTAAAAAAAACAACATTGTCGTAAACAATGATAGCCCACAAGGTGATGAGAATAATAAAAGGATCGTTTACGTAGAACCTCTCTTTATATACCCTTAAGCCACATGTATTTACTTCGTCAAATGACATAAAGCACAGTATGTTTTTTTCTAATCCTAAAATATCTATCTAATCCTTTTAAATATCTATCATTTTTTTCCTTTAAAAAAATGATAAAATTTATGAAAAAGATAACCCATTTCCTTATAATTTTCAAAATAAGAATTTATGTTGCTTCATAATAGTAAAAAGAACTGATGTATACATATTAAGTTTTTGTATATAAACGTTAATCAACTCCCAAACTACTTTATTTATTATACAAGTTTTTTTATTAGTTACTTAGTTCTAATTCTTCAGAGAATGAAACTGGAGCCTAATTACTTAAACTTGTCCAAAGCTGCTGAGCGACCGGACATAGTATATTAACAGCCTTTACTAAGTTATAAATATGCAGAAGAAGACTTGGTTTTTACGTA
The DNA here is from genome assembly GCA_951217055.1 of Gerris lacustris. Classification (NCBI taxonomy): domain Eukaryota; kingdom Metazoa; phylum Arthropoda; class Insecta; order Hemiptera; family Gerridae; genus Gerris; species Gerris lacustris. Next base: position 61,721,753 of record OX578276.1, on the reverse strand, counting down.
ATCTAGATTTTTAATGTGATCAAAATATATTATGAGGTACCTACTCTCAATTAGGTCACTCTTTTGAACTAAAAACAATGTTACAAGAAAAAATCAATTAAGAAATCAAGATAAATTCCCACCCTATCTTATACATATATAAAAGAAATTATTTTAACAAATAACGAATGGCATTCTTTTTATATTTCATTAACTGCATGAGCATCAAAGGATTGAGTGAGCAAAATTTTAATTTAGTTAATTTTAAAAAATATTAATAAATTGTATTATTAAGTACCTATTTTGAATAGCTTTCTCTCTATATCATATAATTTGCTTTTTTAAGTATAATTGAAAGTACTCCTAAAATGGTATATTCTAATTGTGAGCAAAAATTAGTTTAATATCCTTCAAATAAAATAATATTGAAAATTTATATATTCAAAATGTATAGGGTATATAATATGACATATGATGTCCAACACCCAGCAAAACAAATAAATAATAAAATAAGTATTCGAAATCTAAAGGGATGGAACAAACTAGCTTTTGCACATAAGCTGATATTTTATGTTTAGGCTATAATATTTAAACTAGCGACCTGGTTATAATAATATGTATTTTTTTTTTAATTAGAAGCCTTAATAATACTGATCCTTATAACAATATACAAATAGTCCGATAATAATTAGTGTGGCACATAGTTTCCTGTATCACGTACTTTATAGTTTTATACTTTTATAACACATAATTGTATAATTGATTTAATTGGTTCCCTTTTTTTTAAATCTGTTAATCTTTTTTTTCACACGAATAAAAGTATCAATTTAGCAATATCTAATGTGCTCAAACGGTTGGAATAAATCAGCAATCTGAGGGCTACTTTTATCCATATTTTATAAAAATTAGATGAGTACTACTAGGTATAAATAAATGTATGGTTGTGCACATGTGGAAGAGAAACAAATGGTTTCTCTTAAAGGTTAAAACTTATAATGGACCAACAATGGGCTAATTATGACCTACCATCCAAATTTTATTAAAATTGGACGAGTATTTTTTATGATATGTTGGATCGCAAAAATTGAGCAACAGACCGACAGACCTTCAGACAGACACGGAACCAAAATGTTCCTTGATGTCTGAAACGGATTTCTGCCTTGGAATTTTTTTCAACATATTTTTCTTTCTACTGAACGATCACATAGTTTCCGTTACCTTCGGTAAGCTTGAAAACAAAATCAAAACAATTCTGGAGAAAAATTAAATAAATTTGACAAAATAAAAGGTTGTAAAAGCATAAAATCATTAAAGTATACGAAATAGGACGCGAGGAAGCTATGGGCCACACATATTGGCAGACTATTTTAAATAGGAGACATGATACATTTTCGTTATTCGGGACGAAAGTGTAGCTTCCATTACCATCGGTAAGCTTGGAAGCAAATAAATGAAATTGTTACAGTAGATTATGCTGTTATCCCTTTTATTCATACATGCACAAGTACAACGTTTCAATATATAATTAGTATTCACTCTCCCAATAAAAATTTGTGTAGCCGTTTTTGTCTGTCCATTTCAATAAACTATAATAATTAAGTTTTAAAAATTTATTTATTTTTTCGAAACATTTGTTAATCCATTTAGACCCAAATATGACCACACAACACACCTGGATAACCCAATGTATGTTTATAAAACTGCAGTTGGCAAAAGAGCCGTATCATATTTGGGAATTAGTACTGTTTTTATTTTTCCATCAATTATAATTCTGTGTTATTACTATTTAATTTTTAACATAAAAATTTAAAAATTGGTGAGAAGTATATATGCATATTATTATTAATATGTTTTGAAAAACAATATTAAAAACTAATATTATGTCTGAAAATAACAGTCTTGAATCGCCTTAAGGCAAGAGTTCTTAGCAAATTATGGAATGTGATAAAATTGGGAAATTAGGCACTAAAGTAAACACAGGCGGGGCCCGATTTCGGACTTAGCGGGCAACGAGTTGACCAATGGACAGTGGGACTGTGCAGAGGGCGAGTGTTTTTGTTTGGGGAGGAGTGTGTGAGTGCGTGAGTTACGCAGTCCTTAGTTCTGGATCTACTATATAAAGATTACTGGCTCCCACTAAACACTACTCAGTCCGGTCGCGTATCTCTAACTCGATACAACTACCTCACTAATATTCGCAAACATGTTCAAGGTAGGTTGTACTCTAACTTCTTTATGCTAATTATCATTAAGTGATTGCTAACTAAGAACTATTTAAAAATAACCAAACGTCCTAAAAGCAAAAAGTTATTTATCGGGAATGTTTAAAAATCCCATGTGTACATAAGAGTTACCATGCACCATGAATCTTTAAAAGTTTCAAAAGTAGATACTTATTAATTTTATTACCAAAGAAAAAAAGTAAAATGTATGTTAATTTTAAAGAAAAACGCAAATTATCGATTTAATAAGAGAGCCACACTAGCTAGTTTGTGTGTGTGTTTTTACAACAAACATAAATTGCTTTTTGCTTTTTGAGTTTGCTCACCATGATCAAGTTCGACCGAAACTCTAGTAATTATTAATTTTGTTTAGATAGGGGACATTCCAAACTGCGAGAGGTCTAAAGACTATATATGTTTTTGAGTCTTCTAATACACAAATAATTTAAATGTATAACATAATATATTATGAATTTAAATTCATTAGTTATAATATACCTATAATAATATATACACGTTTACAGCATTTTAATTTAATTATTTGGTTCATAATAAAGATATATATATAATCATTTTTACTAATGAATGTGCACGTATTTTTTGTGATAATTAATTAAATAATATTTTAATATATTAATTTAATCTATGTAATATGACAATACTTAAGATTTGTTAACATTGTGTGCTAATTAAAAATCTAATGTTATTACCCATAAAATTATTTTCAGATAATTTATAAAACATTTAAAAAATATCATTAAAAAAATAAACTAACTTACAGAAGAAATCACAATATTATTCATGCAAAACTGTTTCAAACCATTCAAATAATACTGTAACGTATTAAAAGGATTGCCGATAATTATGCTAATAATTAATCAATAACGCGGTTCAAAATATCCGTAATTAAATTTTCTATTATGATTATAAATAAAGACTAAGTTTTTTGATCAAGTGCATACAATCTCGCAAAATAAAAATAAAAAAATAAAAAAAAAATAAAAATATTTCGTGGTACACTTGTTTGTACAATATTTATATTAATTCGTACGGATAACGTTTATGATGAAAACAATCGTGAAAATAAACAAATTTAAATCTGGTGTATAGATTTCAGCGGGTTGTCTCGTCTCGTAATAGATTTCTTAATTTTCTTGAAATCCTAGCCATGAAGGATTTTAATCCTGACGTTTCGCTACCACTACTGAAAGCGTCTTCACGGGTGCAACGTGATGTCAACTCGAAGCAAAAATAAGATAACTGCATATCTTGTTGTTACATCAGGATTTTATACACCACCCCGAATTTGATGCACCACCCCGAATTTTATACGCCACCCCGAATTTTATGCACCTTCCCGAATTTGATGCACCACCCCGAATTTTATACACTACGCCGAATTTTATGCACCTTACCGAATTTTATGCACCTTCCCGAATTTTATGCACCTTACCGAATTTTATGCACCTTACCGAATTTTATGCACCTTACCGAATTTTATGCACCTTCTCGAATTTTATACACCACCCTGAATTTTAAGCACCACCCCAAATTTTATGTACCACACCGAATTTTATGCACCACCCCGGATTTTATGCGCACCACACCGAAACGAAACCTCGGAATACAAACTACTAACCCTTCGTGACAATTTCACCAAAAACCAAGAAAGTTATTTATAAAATTCTGTCTTAATATGTATAGTTAAACACTAATTAAACTTAACTGATATAGTTTAATATTTATTATCATATTGTATGATCGTAAAATAAAGAAAAAGTTCAGAACAAATATTGTCTTAAATAATAACTCAAATTAACCGCCTCTCAAAGTAAAAGATAAACATTATATGTAGATACAAATTTAAATAGTACATGATAATAAAATATCATTTATTAATTATAATTAGTATTATAGAACTCCAATAAAACAAAGTTGAGATTTTAATACAGATTAAATAATGCATTGTTGATTAGAACGGATATAATATTTGAAATGAAACAACATACAATTTACTTAATATCATTACTTTAATAAAATAAAATAAATGTTGATATTTTTTATTTTTCAGGTTGTACTTGGTCTTGCCCTCCTGGCTGTAGCTAGCGCTCAGTACTACGGACACCATCACTATGCTCCCCAAGAACACCACCACGTTGACTACTATGTGAGTGTTAACTAAATTAAACCACACCATTCAATTCTACGTGCTTCTTAAAATGAAGTTTAATATTTTCAAACAAACATCCAGAATTCACAAATAATTATTTTTATGTCAAGCGAAGATACAATTAAGAAAAAAAGTAGTAATAAAAATTAAAATTACAATTCAAGTCAAAAACATACAAAAATAAAATATATTATGACTTAAATGAAAAGGAATACAATTTAAAAAAAATGTATATTATCTTGAAAGAAAAAGAAACAATTGTGTTTAAATACACTCATAGTAAAAAATGTAATATACAGGGTGTTTGGTCGAAGATGTAACAAACAAAGAGGGCAGATTCTACCCATCATTTGCAACAAAAAAACTATATATACCATGGCCCATGGGTCAATTATTTTCAATAGTTTCGCCACAATATTTTTTTGTTATTTTCCAAGGTACGTTCATTTTACTCAAAAAAAAAATCTATCGCTGCTCCTAAAATAATGATGATATAGAGGTGAAATAGAGGTATTGTTGAAAAGAAAAGTAAATTTCTGTTTAGAGAAACTCTATTTTAAATGCCTTAAAGGGGCAAAACATATGCCAAAATTTCATTTTACTGTTAATTTTATTTAATTTTTTTTATTTTTTTTTTATTTTAGTCTGTAATAAAGTCATAACGCAAGTACTACAGTTTGCCAAATTTCAGCAAAACTTCCTCATTTATTCCCCTTCAGTTTGAGTACCCTAATACCATGAGATAATATGTAATTTTTTGAGCTATGATAGAGTTTTTGTAAAAAAAAACGACCGTCAAATTGTGTACAGGCCACCTTATGCTTTACTGCTTTTATGGAGACTGTCTTAATTTGTATAATTACCAACATAATTAGTGAGATGAATGAGATAATTTGTTTTTAAATTTAATTAAAGAGGACTGCATACCTTACTGTCCATAGGTGAATCAGGATTGACCTTATGGACTATGTAAAAGAAAATTTTAACTCTTAAGATATTTAACCTGGATGTAATTTATTACATTCCGTAGTAAAAAAAATATGAAATTTTTTTTTCAAACTTAATACGTTAACGTTAAAGAATAAAAATAATAGGGTTAATATTGTTAAAAAAAATAAAAACACAACGCACATAAAAATGACGGAACATGTAAAAACAGTAATAATACTACACTAAAAATAATAATGCTATTGTATAAATAAGGTTTGTATAGAATGTTTGGACTTTTGTTGTGACCAAATTTTTTAATGAATTATTGCATTTAACATGATTAAGTTTGAAAAACAATTTAATTTTTTATTTATTATTTCATATTTTTAAATAATATATTACATTCCGGTCAAATATCACAAGAGTTAAAATTTCCATCTACATAGTCCATAGGTCAATTAGGATTGACCTATGGACAGTAAGGTCTGCAGTCCTCTTAAATTAAATGTAAAAATCCTCTCATTTATCTCATTAATTAGGGTAATTATAAAAATTAAGACAGCCTCCTCGCAGCAATGCATAAGGTGGTCTATACGCCATTTGACGGTCGTTATTTTACAAAAACTCTATCATAGCTCAAATAAATTACATATTAACTGATGGTGTTAGGGTACTCAAACTGAAGGAGAATAAATGAAAAAGTTTTACTGAAATTTGGCAAACTGAAGCGCTTGCCGTTTTGGCATATTAATAGGCTGATAGAAAAAATAACAGTAAAATGAAATTTAGGCATATGTTTTGCCCTTTTAAGGCATTTAAAATAGACTTTTTCTAAACTTAAATTTTCTCCTCTTTTCAACGGTACCTCTATTTCAGCTCTATCATCATTATTTTAGAAGCAGCGACCGATTTTTTTAGAGTAAAATGGTCGTACCTTGGAAAATAACAAAAATTGTGGCGAAACTATTGAGAATTGACACATGGTAAATATAGTAATTTTTGTTTCAAATAATGGGTAGAATCTGCCCTCTTCGTTTGTTACGTCTTCAACCTATCACCCTGTATAGAATGTTTTACTCGATTCAATCAAGATTGGAATGGACATAAAAATAAATGACTTAACAATGTAGCCTTAAACCAATTTTATAAATTATTAAGATGTTCTAACTAAATAATAGATTAATAGAGTTTCAAATTACAAGGATTTAATTCATTTATCAAATTTATTGAACCGGGATAAATTTAAAATAGTTCCTATAAAAAGATGAAAAATACGCTGTATAATTTAGTAATTGCATTTTCTGAACACTCATATTTTTTTTGAGTTTCTAAAAAGTCAAATATAAGAATGAAAGATTGATTTCCTTGCTAAAGAGCTAGTCATAGCATCTCGAACACGCAATAATTGACTTTAAAAAAAATCAAATTACGTACATGTTTTTCACACAAAAGCAATAGTTTTTTTTACCAGAGGCTCGTTTAGGTAAAATATAATATGAAGTAAATAAGACATTTATACGAAAATTTCAATTTTTGAAAAATAAACTATGAAATTTACTGAACAACCATAATTAAAAAAAAAAAATTATTAAAAAATAATAATAATAAGCGTTTTAATTTAAAAACCTTTCAACTTCGAAGGTTCTCCCACTAAGAAAACAAAATGTTTAAGTAGGATAACATTTTAAAGGTTATTACTTAATAAAAACCAAATAATAATTAAACATTATCAGTTTGATAGGCCGATTGACAATAATATAATAAAAAGGTAAAAAGAGGAGAAATATTTACATTTAATTTATAAGTAAAACTAAAATAGCGTATTGATAGAGCTGCTTGAATTATAATACCGAAGAATGATTCATAATATTACAATACATATTGTTTTATTTTACTTTCTCATAATACGCATCAATAAAGAAAAAGTTTTGTGTAATGCGCGAAAATTCGATATTTTGATGGATACACACATTGAGTCGAAAAAAGTGGTTTTTAAAAAATGTTTGTCTACAATTAGCCTGTAGTTGGTCCCCCCCCCCCCCCCCAATTTTTACCCCTTAACCCTCTGCGCTTATTGGTTTCTCCCCCCAATTGGTTTGTTAGCAAGTGGTTCTACCTACATGCGAACAGCCTTTTTTATTAACTCCTCCAGCTTTAAAAGTGCAGATATTTTCTAGAATACATATTTATGGGTTTTTTATATTATTATTCTAATGTTGGTTCCACATTAAGTTTAACTCTCCGCGAAAATTCAATATTGCTTAAAAATAAATGTGAACTACTGGAAATTGAAATATATATTCAAATTTCATGTGACCATTCGTCCAACAATTAGGACCCGAGGAAAGCTTTAAGTGCCCCCACAAATTGACCGACTATTTATAATTCTTGCAACAAATCCATTCTAATGATGATGAATGACAAAAATTCAACCAAAATTATAATTATTATAGTTTAAATAGAAAAAGCTTGTGTTTGCCCACTCATCGACTAACTCTAGAAAATTATCGATATAGGTTCTCTCATTCTACGGAAATTATAATTATTCTAATGAAGATATTCAGTATTAGTAAAAGTAAGAGTAAATAGTAAAATAAAATAACTATAATTACTAAAGAGAAATGATCACAAAAGATAAATGATTCAGTAAGCGAGTTTACATCACCAATACTCCGGGAAAACATCAACATATGTTCAAAATGAGTACACGCAACCCCATTACAAATACTAATTCTTAGTTATTGATTAGAGAGAATAAAGAAGATAAATGAGAGCATAATAACACTGCCAAAAAGACAAAAGCTTCTTCAGTTTTTTTATTCGGTAATAGGTCTATTTAGTGGAGGAACTCAACCGCAGTTAACACTATACAAAAAGAACTAATTTCTTTCCGATAACTTCGGATATTTTCCCATGATTATAACGCTCTTAAAAATATAAAATGATCGTGTAATATAATTAAGCAATGAGTTTTTCCTTATCTTAAAGGCTTACTTAAGATTTTTAAAACAATATCGAAAGGTAAAATTATTTTGACCAAAATATCAACAATGCAGGGAAAATTATATGCAATAATATACAATTTAATTGAATAATTATTATTATTTATATAAGATGAGATTCGTAATTTATTATTTTTCAAAAATTACATTTTAATTATTTATTTTTAATAAATTGAAATTACAGTGTATATTTTATTCAAAATTATACATAGTTTTAAAATTTACATTTTAATTTATCCGTATTATTTATCCGTATTTTATTTATTAAGTTATCAGTGTTATATTTTATTTATTATTTAAAAAGTTAAGAGAAAATAGGCGTATAAACATACAAAGTGGAAAATAAATGGATTCATAATAATAATAATTAATATTAATGTTAAATGTAATTTAAAGTCGTAGAACTAACTATGTATCAGTATTCTTGTCACAACGGATAAAGATCCAAACCAATATACTGCTTTCTCTAAAAGTACTAAACATATTTGGACTTGAAACAGAAATAAAATTAAATAAGCGGTATACATCAGATATTTCCTGGTTTTTAGCTAAAGTGAAACGGGACTGGTAGACAGATCGTACAAACTTGTAAATCCTAAGTAATAGCTATCTTCCTGCTCTTTCAAATCGCATTATCGATCGAAAAGCTTTGTTATGTATCCTACCTCACTTAACGGAGAAATTATTTACGACAAGTTATTAAATGAATAATTTCATTCAAGTTACTTGTTTATAAAAAAAACATCAATTTTCTATGTGATTACAGGCTCCTCCCCACTACCAGTTTGAATACAGCGTACACGATCCCCATACCGGTGACATTAAGAGCCAGCACGAGTCTAGGGAAGGGGATGTAGTCAAGGGATACTACACTCTGAAGGAAGCTGACGGTACCACCAGGGAAGTCCACTACACTGCTGACAAGCACAATGGATTCAACGCTCACGTTACCAGGTCCGGTCATGCTTACCATCCCCAGGAGCTTCATCACTACGGACATCACTACTAAATTTAAACAAAAAAAACTGTTAAAAACCAACGACTTGAAAAATGACACTACTGAAAAAACTTGCTCAATCTTGCAACACCATATCTAACAACTCTTAAATATTCAACTTCATATTTATAATTTCAATCAACAATACTTAAGTTTTTCACTTCGTATTTATACTTTTAATTTATTGATCCGTGATAAGATCAAATTCTACCATGTGTAAACTATTAAATCTTTTCAGAAACACATTGTACCTAATTTTGTATATTTTTATATTTTTTTTTTTTATTCAATTTTTTGTAATTTATTTATAATATATGTATTTTGTACCAAAAAAGTTGAGTTTTTTTCCCCAAAACTTCATCAAATGAATACAAGAAAATATTAAACAGTTGTAAATAGTAATTATAATTTGATTTAAATTAAAATTTAAACGTTCCGTAGTAACGTAATAAATAATATCAAAAATAATAATATCAAAAACTTAAAAATTGAATTTCTAATTTATTGTACTAAGTAGGTACAGGTACTAATTTGGTACGTGGTTGGTTGGTGGTTGATGGTTGATTGGGCATACTTCGATTTCATTTTTTATTCAATATCAAATGTGCACAGAAAGTTGAAATTAATATAGAATTATCAGTATGGGCTACTTTTGACGAAGTATCTAAATTGGATGAGAACTTTTAAAAATAGTCTGCCCTATTAGTGTGGCGCATAGCCTCCTCGCGTCCTATCAAGTATTTTAATGATGCTGTGCTTTTACAAACAATTATGGTCAAATTTATTTAATTTTCTCCTTTTTCCTTCCGACCTTACCATAGGTAACGAAAGTACAGTGATCGTTCAGGAGAACAACATTTTTTTATGTCTTGAATCCATCAATTCCAAAACTGAAATCCGTTTCAGACACCAGGGAACATTTTCTGTTCTGTCTTTCGGTCGATCTGCCATTAAAAGTTTTTGCGTACCAGCATATCCTATATAAAAACTCAAGAAGAAATAATCCCCACCTAGAAAATTATATCAATTTTGGAAATATACAAATAAAACGAAAAACAGTAATCAGATTTCTTGGTCTCTTCCTCGATCAAAAACTTACATAGAAAGAACACATCAAGAATATTTCCTTAAAATGTGAAAAATACCTGAACATAATGAAAATGACCTGCAACAAATCATGGGGAAGTGATCCAAAAACCATGATTACATTTTATAGGGCAACAATAAGATCATGCTTAGACTTTGCATCACCTTTCTACGGTAACGCAAAACAATACTTACTTACAAAACTCGACCGCATTCAATACAGGGCCTTACGATTATCTATGGGATATTTAAAATCAACACCAATAATCATTATATTAACTGAATGCTGCGAGCAACCACTTAACCTTCGACGACAACATTTAGCTGACAAACTACTATTAAAATTATACACTCAATACTCTACCATATACGAATCTATATCAGAACTATCAAACAAAATAAACAGAGTACACAGATACTGGCGACATAAACCTACACCCTTACTAAACAATAGCTACAATAATCTATTACCTTACTTAAATCGAAGTATATACCAACACAAATTATTACCAATTCATCAAATTAATTATGAAAACCTATATCAAAAACCAAATATATATATATACCCAAATTTACTTATCCTTACAATAACATTACATTCGAAGATCAACTAAATAAATTACATCCACACAAAACTTACACTATATTTACAGACGGATCAAAACAACAAAATTTAACAGGATATTCTTATTATGACCCCCAATTAAAACAAGGCATCGGCTACTCATGCCCTCAACATACTAGTATATATACATTAGAAAGTTTAGCAATTTTACAAGCGCTAGAATACATTAACACATTACAAAATAACTATAACAAATACACAGATAGCATGTGACAACCAGGGCGTTCTTAAAAAACTTGACAACATTTCATACACTACACACTTGGATCACATCTTCATGAATATTTTAAACAATATAGCAGAAATAAGAAGAAACAATAAAGAAATAGACTATATGGGTCAAATCACATCAAGGAATTGAAGGAAACGAGGAAGCAGACAAACTTGCCAAAACCCCTACACAACAATCTGAAAAACAAATACCAACAAGAGACCTCATAACACTATCCAAAAAGAATATGTTTGAAAAATTTAATATAAAACTACAAGAAGAACCAGAAAAAGCAAAAAATTTCAAATTAATAGTCAAAAAAATTCCACTTAAACCATGGTTTTGGAAAACAAAACTACCACGTACAGATATAATGAAAATTAATAGATTAAGAAGTTACCATGCACGATGCATTCAGTACAACTATATAATAGGACTAAGTGATTCACCAATATGTTATACTTGTCCTGAAAAAGAAGAAAATGTAGCTCACATCCTATTGGAATGTCCGAAATATAAATCAGAAAGAAATAAATTATACCAAGAAATTAAAATACAAGAAATTCAAGACAAAAATGAAAAAATCAAGACCATCCTATTCTCAAATTTAAAAAATATTAAACTTACACTAAAATTCGTAAAAGAAATAAATTACTCCCCTTAGCCTAAAATTGAAAAAATCTGGAGTCCACTCACCAACAGAAACCCACAAACGAAATAAAATTTAAAAAATAAATAAAAATTACTTAGGGAAAACATAGGAAGAATTTTGGAAGGACTCGGGTCCACCCAACCTAATTGAGGTTTTCTGTGGTTTCCCTCAATTTACTAGGCAAATGCCAGGTTGGTCCACTCTTAAGTCAGTCCACAGACTGCCTATGATACCCGTTTAAATACCTGCAAACAACCCTAACAAAAATCCAATCAAAAACTTCCGTTTAGAAAAATAAAAAAATATAAATATATATTCCAAAATTGTCCATTATACCCTTCCCCAAATTTGATTAAAAAGCTCCAATCCCTTACAAAATATCAAAATTATAAAAAGGCACAAAATAACCCCTCTCAAAATAACATTATGGCTCCGGTAAACACAAATATTTTTTTGTTACTTATGCCAATAAAGAATTTGTTTAAAAAAAAAAAATATATATAAAAACTACTCGTCCGGTTTTTTGTGAAATTTGGAAGGTAGGTCATAATTAGTATATTGTCGCCACTGGTCTTTTCGTTCTTTAGAACATCACAATGCTTTCGTTACCTTCAGTAACCTATATTTTAAGAACGTTTAACCTGGTAAAATATCCACTACAATCTTTCGGGAAATGCTGGAATAAGGGGGTTAAATGGAAGGGTGTTAGAACAAAATGACCTTCCCAAAAAACTTAAAAAATTATAAACGTTTTATAGAAATAAAGTAGTTTATTTTATTTCATTTCATTTTTTAAAAAATACCCTGATTGAAACAATAAAAGAAAAAAAATACGTGTGGTGTCGTGGGACACCCGGTAGGAACGAAGTTCCTTACGCTTTTCATTAAATATAAATGACAAAATCGCTGTAATAACTACGTATGGTGGAGTTAGAAAGGAGACAAAATTAAAAGTAACTAACTATTTGTACTAGCGGAGTTAAGGCAAAATTAAATTAAAATCTTTTTATTATCTTTGAAGCGAGCGTCTTTCAATAAATAATGTATTGTATAATGAGAAATAAGGTAATGATAAATTTATAGTTAAAGCAGATGGTTGTAGAACGAAAAAGAACTGTCCTCCCAGGCCCCGTCGGCATATTACTCCAATTAAATATTAAAATAAAAAATATAAATCATTAACTCACAAAAACTTCTGCTTGTATCAGGTTGAAATGTTACATGCTTGTTTCAATTGTACTGTAGGTGATGTATCCTAAGTTTCATTTAAATCTTTACGTTAGAACGTAAGATATCGGTAAAAACGTTGTTTTCTTTATTTTAATCGGTTTGGTCCGCTTTAATAAATTTAGCGATCTTTATCACTTCATAGTAGTGTCGGTGTTCGTTTTACTAAAAAAAATTATTTAAAAAAAATGTTTGTCTCATTAAATAGATGATGTTAGAATTTTTCACGTCCAAAAGTTCCAATTTTAAATTCGAAGTTTACGTTTACGCGAGCGTTGAGCGTGAACGCTTGGGCGGATAACGTTGTCCAACGAACTTGTCCCTGACATTGGTAAAATGAACATGTGTACCAAATTTCAACTAAGTCGGTCAACATTTACACAAGTTATCGCCATCGGTAGATTTCGTGAAGGATTTTGCGTGGCGGTGATTTTGTGACGGTAATTTTGGTCGTTTTTTTCGGATTCATTCCCGGGCTCCAGAACGTGCCATAAGGAACTTTGTTCCAAAAAATAGGATCCAACAATGTTCCCTATTCCCTGAAGTAGGAAATTTAAAATTTGGAAACCAAAAATGTTCCGTTATCGTTATTATGCTCAGATCAAATGTATGTACAATTTAATTAAATATTTAGCTTGAGTAGGCTACGATTATAAATTATAAATAATGGCGTAATTATCCGAAGATAATTGTTCAGTTTAAGATCCTAAGATTGGGAATAGTTGTATACAAGCTACAAAATGAAGATATTAAGGTTAAAAGTTATAGGAAAAAGAGGAAGAAGTTGAGGAGGAAGTAAGATGAAAATGGGACGAGAATTAAAAGCAGAGTATCAGCTAATGGAAAGCACTACAATGGATTGATAAACTCCATTACAGCAACTCTTACTTATACTGTTCCACTAAACCAACTTCGACAAACCACACCCTAACACCCTAATATTTCACTCAGCTGTCAAGATTTTAACGGTACAATTTACTAAGTAAATGGTAGAAAATAGATTTTATAAATCCACATATTTTTCGAGTAACTCGAGTTTTAAAGAAAACTTTAATGTCATAAAATCGAAATAGAATACAATATTTCAAGTTTAATTGGTGTGCATACGAGAGAGGAAACGTTAATCGCAGAGAGTTGAAATTAATAATGGGACCAACAGTAAACAAATTAGGACAAACCATCCAAATTTCATTAAAATCGGATGAGTATAGTGTATAGTTTTTAAGATATAGTGGCTCGCAAATATTTTGGCCCACAGACAGTCAAGAGGCCAAAAATTATCCCTGATGTCTAAAATGAATTTCTGTCAAGGAATTTTTAATTTGAAGAAAAAAAAAGTTCTTTAGTATAAATGTCTATTGTTAGTCTCATAAAATAATTGCGCCATTGGTGTCCCTTTGTTCCTTAGAGCGATCATAAATACCTCTTCTACCTTCGTTAAGCTGAAAGCTAAAGAGATTTAGATTAATTAGTGCATGTGTGAGAGTAAATATCTAAAAAATCTACGACCAATCAGTATTGATTTTTAAAAGTTACTTGGCCAGCCAATTTTTTGTTATTACGCTAACTGATTGGAATACCACAAAAAGACAGTTCTATCATGTTTTATTCGAACGTAATATCATTTGTTATGCAGTAAAAGGCTGTAAATCGAAAAACAGAAATATATAGAATTCCATAAAATAAATATTAAGGAGTCAAAAAGGTTCTGATAGAAGAGTAACTGACTTTAATATTTTAATAAATTAACTTCATGTTCATTTGATGACATCGAATTTTGTGATTTTTGTCTTGTGGATTTATAACATTTTTAAAGTTTTCTTTATTTTTTAACTAATCTAGATTCTAAGAATAACAGAGAAAATCACCATTCGCGTCAAGAAAGAGGAAATAATAAGGAGAGCACATTTATGATAAGAGTATTATATAATTCACTTATTTATTATAAATTTCACATAAGCTACATTTTTTTATTTTTAGGTAACCAATAATAAACCGAGTTAGTTTGATAGCTGGCCTACGAGAAGCTCTAGCAACAAAGTTTATTATAGCCCAATCATTCAGTATACTTTTAACTGGAAGTAAAATGCATATAACTTGCTTGTACGTAAGGAAATGTTAGTTTTAATCAACAACAAACTACTTTTTTTTTAGGGTACTCCGTAATCCTAAAAATATACAACACCAGAAAGGGACAAAAAGGGATAGAAAAGAACAAAAACATCAAGATAAATCTTCAACCTAAAAATAGCCACCCTACTCAATGCTCCTTAAAACTAGAAATAATTTTACATGATAATTTTTTAAGCTTATTTCCGTTCTAACATCCAACTACTTTGACAAAATCTGTGTGTTGCTAAGTTCTTTTTAGAAAGCTATTCTAAGAATTATAAAAACCATATTCCTATAAAGGCCATTTTTTACTTTTTTATATGCGTAGTAAATATAAAGAGAAAGTATTGTAATAGTTCATAGTTTTTCACGTTTTGAGATCCCCTGAATCAAAAATATAGTTTTTAAAAAAATGTCGATCGGTCGTTTGGGCAGACGCTGAGCCGTGACAACTGGTCCGATTTTAATGAAATTTTGCATAAAGGTAAAAACAAATCATACCCTGAGGCTAAATCGATATCGGGCGCTAACCCCAAAATTCTGGAAAAAAATATTTCTCGAAACGGGTTAAGACGATATTAAGTAAAAAATTCTAAAATAAGGTTAATTTGAATAAGAATCTAACTATATAAGTTGTTTCCCCGGGAAAACTCTAATACCCGAGATACTGATAAAGATGAATCTGATTTTGTTGAATATCAAAAACAAAAAGGAATAAACAACCAACCGTTGTTTTAAATATGTAAAAATTAATCAATTAATTAAGTTATTATGAAATTTATAAACAGTATCTGAAATATATATGAGAAAGTTTTGTTCGATTTTGTCGGACCTTTTTTTTATGTTTAAATACTACCAATATAATTTTATAATTTTGTAAAGAACTTTAAATAATAAGTCCCATCAATGTATCGTTGATTACCAATATTGTAATATTTAAAAATAAATAAATCAATCAAATGCAGTTTAAGCTATATAAACATATAAGAAAAAGTATGTTTCTACACTAATGCGCTCTACATAACTTGTAGACCCAATTAAAAGTAACCAATCACAGTATATAATTTGTATTGTACATTATATAGTTGGAAATTAATCACCTAATACATTAATGGAAAAAAAGGTATGAAAGGTATTGCTAAACTTATATTTCTTATCATTAGCATATTTATGGAACAAGTTTTTTTTTGTTAACAAAAGAAAGAATGCGGAATGTTTATTGCAATGCAAATTTCTTTGAAGTGAAGAATCAAGGGTGTTCCTACTTAGCAAGTTAAGTCTTTCCTTTTGATTCAGCTTGCGGTTTTTTTTGTCACTGTCTCTTGATTTATTAAGGTGGAAAAATACGGTGCGAGAGATCAACAGAAGAAAACTTGAATTAGAGTATAGATAAGATACTCGTTTTAAAACAAGTTCTAATTCCAGGGAATTGAGTCTTAAGAATTAACTCTTCACAAGAAATCAACTTTATTGTCTAGCTTTCTTATGCAGTAATAAGAAAGCACTTTTTATCGACTGTCGAGATGTCGATTATCGATAAAAACCTATAATTGGCACAACAGTATTTATTTTTATTATTTCTACTTTTAATTTATGTCTGGCAATGAATTGGTCAAAGACACTTAGCGAATTTTATTTATACTTAAATATTTAAAAGAAAATCTAAGTTTCGTCATAATCAACTATAGTTTTATAATTTACCATTCAAAATTTCTCTAACGAAAAAATTGATATCTTCTGCAAACCAATTTATACGATTCTACTACAATTGTCGTAAAAATTTAAACTCCTAACATATTTTACGTTACTCACAGTTTTATTTGAATTTTAAATGAGAAAAATAATTAAATTAGTGAAGGTTTGAATTTTTGAGGCACACATTAGCAGTGATCTATGATCAATTAAAACATGTTTTTAAATTAAAGATACTTTTCTTATTCGAGATATTTTTTAATCAATGAATGTGTAAATAATTGCGGTAGACTATTTTGTTTCATAATGAAGAATAGTCTACCACAATTTACATCTATAATCTAAATATTCGGCGATTAATAAATATCATAATAAGATGGTAAAAAAAAAAGTTGATTTTAAATATAACTAAAATAAATAATACCATATTAATCGCATAATCTAAGAAATAAAAAAAGTATATTTACCTAAATATTAAATGTGATGAATGTTATTAACCACATTCTAAATGCAGATGCCGAACTTGTTTATAGAATACAGATGATACTCGTAATAACAACAAGAAATACCCGATAGAACTGAACATATTTTTTTACGCTATTCAAAACTATAATTTATATGAATCAATTTGTGATAAAACATACATCATAACTATAGATATTAATAAGTGCAGTTAATGATAACGAATGATAATATGGTATATTAATAAGAATATTGCTAATAAATAGAATACGCTTTATCGTTTTAATTATCTGGTTATCGGTCAGTTTATTTTAATAACTAATAAATATTGGGGATATCAATTAGATATGTTTGCTTTTTTAATTTTTTAAATAACTTTTTTAGTTAATAGAAGTGAATAATTTAAAGTAAAAAAATAAATAAATAAAATTAGAGAAACAAAAGAAAGAAAAAGTATAAAATAAACAACAAATTAATCGTGAAACTTAAAATAGAACATGCAAGAATTCACTCGTCAATGCAATACAAATATTATTTGAAACATCAAAAATAAGCA
Organism: Gerris lacustris; assembly: GCA_951217055.1. NCBI lineage: Eukaryota > Metazoa > Arthropoda > Insecta > Hemiptera > Gerridae > Gerris > Gerris lacustris. The sequence continues at coordinate 61,703,830 of OX578276.1, read as the reverse complement.
GAAAGTAAAAGATTTTATAAAATACCGATGTTATAGAACACAACAAAAGAGAGAAAAAATACGCAACAAACACTACAAAAGTATGCACACTGCTTCAAAAACACGAAAACACTCTTTAAAGCTTAAAACGAATGCAGCAAAAACATGTGACGATTGACTCAAATGACGTATCACCTTATTGTGATAGTTGACTCTAAACAATAGATACGAATTAATTTGAGCGTTGCCATAGTAAACATATGATGCGACACAGGTAGAAACGGAAGAGGGACTGAAAGCAAGGTTACAAGCAACGAGTAAGGAAGCAGTGATGTAGAGGGAGGAAGTGTAAAGTATATATGTACATACAACTCTATAAAGAGACAGAGAATAATATTTTAAAACAAGACATGAAGTGAGCTGTGCTTCTCTCATCTGGGTCTAGTCATACGGTTAAAACAATCAACACGCTGACTGCTATTAAAAATTCTAGCTTGTACCTACCTAAACCTAAATGCAGTCTTTCTACCATGGAAATGGAAGAGACAATGTGTATGGAAGAGACTCGTGTCGCAATAAGTATTAGCGGTACTGTTATCATTATAAAGTCTATGAAACAAAACCATCAGTTCAGTAGTTTAACAAATAATTAGTTGTTTTGACTGAGATTTTGTGGTACCACTTCATAATTATGACTAGAGAGGTTAGTAGAAATTAACATAACAATATTTTCACTACAATTTTATATTAAGATCCACAAACGTGTTTTCAGCATAGTACAGTAGTAATTCACTCTTACTAAGTTAATACGCAAACTAAAGATGATATTAAATATGTCAAAGCGCTTTTGTGTATTTTAATATAAAATTGTGGTGACAATATTATTGTATTACTTTCTATCAGTAGTTTAGGCTACATGCGACTGCACTGATCTGACAGACCAATACATGTTTTTAATAACCTATTTAGGTTATTAAAAACATGTACTGGTCTGTCAGATCAGTGCAGAGAACTTCTGAACTTTTGAGAAAAATAAATCCAACAAAATCTTATTATCAAATGTATTGCACAATCACAATATTTTCTCTTCTTGTACACAAAGGGCAGGGAAAAAGTAAAGTAAATACATTTTCTTAATAAGATACATCATATTTGTATAGGTTAAGTGAAAAATAAAAAACCCTTTCTGTTTTTCTATTTAGTAGTTGGATCCCTTTTTTTAATTATATACATAAATTAAATTGTATTACATTGATTGGAAAATTTTAGGGATTTATTTTTTATTTTTCAGCGCCCCCTCCTACGACTTCCTCAGGTTCGTACATTTTTCAAGAAAACAAGTCAGTAATGGAGTTTTAATCCGTTTTTTATTTTTTTTTAAAAATATAATATACAAAACAAATACATATTACAATATATTGTCAATATTACGAGTACAATAATATTTAAAACAATTATTCTAACTGTAGAAAGTAATTTAATTGATCTCTCCTATTTGGCTGCCAAAGAGAGTATTTTACAGTTACAAATAAATTATTAATTTAAAGTGATTTTTATGTTTTTTTGTTGTAATACAAAAAGTGTTCTTTTAAAAAACTGGAAAAATTTGCTTGGTGGAGGCGAAGTATAGAGATGTAGAAGAAGGAAATGGTTATTTTTTATTTTAACTAAAAAAAATTCCTAACTAATAAATCCCTAAACAGATCCAAAAAAAATATAAGAAAAACCTATAAAATAAGAAAAACCTTTAAAACTACAAGTACACACACAGACACACTTGATCAGTGGTTCCAAAGTGAAACTAAACGACCCTTTAAAAACTTTTGAATATTTCTTGAGGGTTAAAATGAACTATACACGGTACTGATGCTCCAGTAAATATAATCAAAACTAGACAATTGATAGCTAAAAATAATAAAAAAAACAAGTCTTGATCTAAAAACCTGCTTTTGCAAGTATAAGGTAATACTAAAATGAAATTAATTATTATTATATTTATACAATAGCCATTTGCATTTACTACATTTATTTTTTTAAAAAATTATAAAAAAAAAAAAAAAAAATCAATGTCAATTACCTCCATGAATGCGGTGTGAAGCCGTGGTAACAACGATCACAGCTCAAGCAAGGTTGTCCTCTGTCTACTTCTTGCACCAAAACACCCTAAAACCAAAAAATATAATTTAGAACTTTAATAAAAGCTCACACATTGTTAACAGCAGTAAAGTAAACTTTCAAGAAATTTAGTGCAAGGAGGATCTCTTAACAGTAATCCAAGTTGTTTCGTTTGTCATTTATTTAACTCCCTGATGAATGTTATTATTACAGGGGGATTTGTCACTTAACACATCCATTTGATGTGACCGTTAGTGTAAAACATGTCTCACACCAGTGAAATACGAACTCATTAGATATGTCAGTCTTTAGACCTAGATTTCAGACGTGTTGCGAGTTCGCTAACTCCATATAGTGTGTACTAAAAGTCAATAAGTAACAGAAACGTTGATAAAAACTAACTTGCTAACCCAGCAAGGCACTGCTGTATTGCCGGTAGTGGAAATGCAACCAAAAATTTGTACTAGTTTTAAATTATTACAAAAAATACAAAGCACAAGCATTGGTAAATCTTCTTTGAACCCAGACAATAAAAAATCTATATTTTCAAATATTTTTTATGACAAGATTAAACAACATCTAACAATAAAATAAAATCACAGGGAAGTATTTGCGTCCAAGTACTTTTTAGGGTTTTGTAGATGATTAAGCATATCCGTTATGTAATTATGATTTTTTTTCTTTGATTTCAAGGATCCCGGGTTCGATCCCCCGGGGGATCACAATGTTTTTTATCTGTAATAACGATAAGATAAATTACATTTTTTTATGAATATATATATATAAATATATATATATATATATATATATATATATATATATATATATATATATATATATATATATATATATATATATATATATATATCTTTTTGTCCTACTCTTCAGCAGCTTTCATTTGATACCCCACTCAAAATTTTTGAAAAATAAAATTTTGGGCGCATTCCACATTTTGGCGCACTAAATTGGCAATTTTTGAAAGGTGGGGATGAACTCCCGGAATTTTCATCACCCCACAATAAGGTATTATTTAAGTACTTAATTAAGGAATATTTAAGGAATTATTTCGAAATTTTAGGACCAGCCGTTATATAGTGGTTGGGGGGGGGGGATTTTTTGGGGTATATTTTAACGTATTTAACCAATAAGGAATGCAAAATTTAAAAAAGCATATATATATTTCTAACGTACTATTCAGCAGCTTTCATTTGATACACCACTCGAAAATTAACATCAAAATATAAATTTTTGAGTTTACCTCATTTTTGCAAATTACGCATGCGCATATTTAATTTTTAACTTCTATATATTTTTCCTGTGGTTGGGTCAAAAAGTTGCACCAGTGTTTCAAATTTCAGCTCTTTAGCTTAAACGGTTCGGGCCCTATGAACCAAAGAGCGACGGACAGACGGACACATCACCCTCGGCATAAAGGTTTTGGGAAGTATCAACAAAACCCTAAAAACCTTTATGTCCAGTATTAATAGTGGCACTTACAAACCAATCCCTGCAGCATAGAGAATCCTTAAATGTTATCCTATTATAAGTTTACATGCAACATTTTTATTATGAGAAAATGTTTTCTACTTTTATTCACATATACACACATATTTATGTATGTATATATATATATATATATATATATATATATATATATATATATATATATATATATATATATATATATATATATTGCATGTATATTCTATATAAAAATAAACTTTTTATTTCTAAATGCATGTAAATGGATTATTAGCATTTCTGTAGTTCAATAGTAAATAAGCTTATCCAAAAGTATAAAAAGAACTACGTTTTTTATGTTGTAAAAAATTTTTTTAATAATATTGTTTATACAAAAGGAAGGTATTTAATAGGGAAATGGACGGTAATGTTTACTTAACCAATTAATTAACTTAAAAATTTCAAAAGTCTATTCATGGAAAAAATTAAGAACCTCAACCAGGTAATTTTTCAGAAAAGGGTAAAGAACGGTGGAGTGGACATCATAAAGAAGAAAAAAAGAAGAAATTATTAATAATAACAATAAATTAAAAAATAATTTAATGAAGTTTTAATTTGAAGTTAAAAGAAAGTTCTATAAGATATTTTGTATGATATTCTATACGTAAATATAAAATAAAGTTTTTAAAATTTGTTAAATGTCAGGTTTCAATTCATAATTTAAGATTTTTTATTAAATTATACATTTATAAGGATTTTGTGAAATAAATATTGTCTTAGCATATGTATAAGTTTAGTTATATTCATTCCACAAAATTCCAAGCCTTAATGCTATGTTAAAAATAATAAATTAAGAAAGCTCCTTTATAAAACATTATCTTTTAGAAAGATCAGTTAATTTATAAGACAATCAGACAGTGGACCAAAAATTTTCCCTGATGCCTAAAATGGTTCTGTCTTTAAATTTTTGAAATCAGAGACATAATAATTTTCTAAGGGCTATCTTTCAGCTACTTTCGACTAACCATTTAAGTGTGCGTGGCAATATAGACGCTCTGAAATAAATTTTATTGACAGTTTGTGGTAATTTTTTGGAACGAAGTTCTTTATGGCACGTTCTGGAGCCCGGGAATGAATCCGAAAAAAACGACAGTCACAAAATCACCGTCACAAATCCAATCGTCACAAAATTTACCGATGAAGATAACTTTAGTAAAAGATGACCGAGTTAGTTGAAATTTGGTACACATGTTCATTTTACCAATGCCCAGGCTGAGTTTGTTATACAACGTTATCCGCCCAAGAGCAACGCTCGCGTAAACGTAAGCTTCAAATTTAAAATTGGAATTTTAGAACGGAAAAAAGTCTAACTTCATTTAAATAGATGAAGTTAGAATTTTTTTCCGTTGAGACAAACAACTTTTATAATAATTGTTTTTAGTAAAACGAACACCGACACTGCTGTGAAGTAATAAAGATCGCGAAATTTACTAAAGCGGACCTAAACGTTTAAAATAAAGAAAACAACGTTTTTTCCGATATCTTATCTAGGTCTGGACCTAGCTTTAGATTTTTAAATTAAAAAATGTCTATAAGTAAAAAATACAGTAATCACTGTATTACTTATGAAACACTGTGCTACAAATTTATTATTTTATGAAAGAAAAGGAGAGGGCCTGGATTAAGAAGTGAAGTATGTAGAGGTAGAGACCACATCTCTGCCATCTGTTAAGGAAGAAAGGAACTATTTTACTTTTCACATTCCCAACAGATTATATAAAATAATATTTTTAGTTTCGTTGCTAAAATAAACTAAATTTATTTCGTTTTTGATAAATTACTAAAAAAATATTTAAGAACGACCCTGGGGGGGGGGGGATTAAAAAGCCAAATTGCATTTATTTTAAACTTATAAATACAAATATGTTTTTTTTTTATTTAAGGTGGGTTATTTAGGGTACCCTAAATGATTTATTTAATGAAAGATTAAATAAATAGGGACAGCTTCAGACAACTTTAAGTAAATAAATTACCAATTATTAATATTTTCCGACAATGCATAATTTTAGCTCTGTTTTCATACTTTAAAATGATCATTTATTTGTAAATGTTATATTAAATAAATTTATATTATTAATCATGAATAATTTTTTGTTAACCCAGGGTCTTGAAACCAAATTGAGCCCAAAGGCTTGTGTTCTTAACCCAAAGACATACATAGGTGGGTCCAATGAGCAAACCAGGTTTCATCCTGTTTAATGCAAGACGCGAGGGAATAGGCCACTTCCTACATTCACTTGCCTTTCTGGGATTCAAACCATCAGGTATAATATATGACAATTATGATCTTAAGTAAGATTTTATAAGTACAGCCACACAGCTACTGTTCCTTATAGGAAAATTACTCTTTAAAAAAACTTAAGAAGCAATATAAATGAGGAAAGTAAAAGGCAAGTTAAAAAAATAACTCAGATAAAAGAGAGATATAAATAGAGAAAAGCGTACTGCATAAATAAAAAGAGTAGTATGATTGAAGAGGGGCAGAGTGTGGTTTACAGTTCAGTTAAGCTTAGTTCAGGAGTGTGGGGAAGGCATTTAGAGGAGGTCTAATCTACATCACCTTTTGGGAGGGAGTGATGATATGACATTAAAAAATAAAGCAACTTCTTTTTATAGATAAATTAAATTAAAAAAAAAAAAAATCTGAATGGTATTTGGTGATAATTTTAAAAAGCAAAAAGTTTGGAAATAGTGTAAATTAAAATTAATGCCTCTCTACTAAATGATATTTTAATTTTCCAAGCTAGCTTTTGGCATATCAGCCACTGTGGTGTACCAAGTGTGTCTGGCCATTAGCAATTATACATAAATATATAAATATAATAAGCGCCTCCCTACCAGGGTTCTAGATTTCTAGATAGACCCCAGCGGCTGACACCCCAGGTGGAGGCTAGCCCTGCCACCCTGCTTGCTACACCACTGCTCAGTCATAAAGATAATAATCAACAAAAGTAGGTAATTGAAGCGAGCGTAAGCGAGCTTCTTACATTCAACGAAATATGCATCTTGTCTGTCTGTCACATCTTTCTTTTACTAATACTCAGGCTAAGTTCGTTGGACAGCGTGATCCATCCAAGAGTTCGCGCGCAATGCACGCGTAAACGTGAGCGTCAAATTTAAAATTGGAATTTCAGGACGGGAAAAAATTCTATCATCACCTATTCGATGAGACGAACATTTTTTTCAAATAATTTTTTTTAGTAAAACCAACAGCGATACCGCTATGAATTAATAAAGATCGCAAAAACTATTAAAGCGGACCTAAACGTTTAAAATAGAGAAAACAACATTTTTACCGATATCTTACGTTCTAACGTAACGATTTTAATAAAACATCATATACACCATCTAATGCACAAATGAAACTGGCATGCAAAATTTCAATTTGATACATGCAGTAGTTGTGTTGTAGCAAAGAGATACATTTTATAATAATTGAAAAGGAGATGGTGTGGTTAGAGGAATAGTAAGAATGCAGGGTGGTTCCCCTACTACTAGCCGCTGTACTACTACTATACCCATTATCTATCAACTCATCATGATTCATGATTATCTATTTTTTCAATATTCAATGCATATTTATTACTTTACGCTCGCTTCAATGATAGAGCCACGCGATGCCTAGTAATATAACAAAAAAAGTAAACTATAGAAAGTCAAAAAATTTTAAAATCAGTTAAAACCAAAACTACAGAACTTGTTAGTAAGTTGGTTTTAACTTTTTAGGACCTTTTACCTTTTTTTACACTAGTACATATTTATTCTTGTTTATATTGTTCATTTAAGCCATTGATTTTGGCCAAAACAAGAGGCCTTTAATTTACAAAGCGGGCTTTGTAAATGAAATTATTTTCTGGAGAAGTGATGACATCAAATCCACTGAGTGCTTGTTCTTTCATAGCTTATAAATAAAGAATAAATTTATATAAAAAGAAGTGTATTTTTTTTATAACTTATTATAAAAATAAAATCATGCCAGGGATTCTACAAAATATAATTTGACTAAAAAATGTGTTCATAAATTAAATGTCATTTAAAAAATAAATAAATACAACTGTATGATTTAGATTAATTCTACTAAGAGCAATCATAATAAATCGTCTTTAATTTACCATCTGAATATATAAGTAATGTAATGCCAAGAAGGAAGAAGTATGCAGATATTGAGAAGAGAATACACCTCTGCCATCTGTTGGTAAATCAAGGAACTACATTCTAAAAATATTTCCAAAAATAAAATACTTTGAGCATTGAATGCATTTTACTCCCTAAATGTTAACTTATAACCTGATTATTACTTAACAGAACATTACATTTAATAGCGATTATCTCAATAAACAAATAATATTATTATAATTATTCATATATTTATCCTTTCCTATTTAATAACTTTTTTTTCCATTATTCTCTACAATAAAGAATGAAAGTTATAGCTACATCTACACAATTACAAAGTAATTTCTTTGTTTATACTATTCAGAAAAGCTATTAAATAATTTTTCTTCTTGATTGGCCGTTACAACCCTGGGTATACCCAGGGTTGTAACAGCGGGTTGTTGGTTGGAATGGCTAACCAACCAACTAGCTGTTTGCCACGACAAGCATATTAAGTATTGCCCCACAATTATCGAAAGCCTCTATTTATTAATTGAAATAAAGTTAGAAATGTGTAGTAGATCAGTGGTTTTAAAAGTGTGTACAGTGATGCCTTGGGGTTCTGCAACTAGTTTTCTAGAGGCGCAACAAACATTTCAAAATTTGACCGAAAGTGGATGTATAAAGTCAACAGTAACAGCCAATAATTCAAAACATTTATGGAAGATCATCGAACAAGTGGACATCTTTGCTTTCTGAATACAAAAGATTTTAAAAATTGACTCTTGCATGTTTTTTTTTTTAACTTTTTACATTGCCCAATTTACAACTTAAAGATATAAAATGAATCTAACATGAAAGTTCTTTCAGCTCAATACACACACTATACATTGGGTTAGCTAGCTAATCAGAAAGTTCATAAATGATTCTAGTTCGAGATAACTGAAGTTATGGGACTTAAAGCTGCCAGGTACTTATCTCACTTCTCTCTCAAGTTAAAAAATATAAATAGACTTGGTTAGGGTGGGGAGGAAGCTGGAGAGCTTACTGCGCTAACTATATGAGTCACCTTGTCTATCAACCGTCACTTCTAGGACACTGTGTTTTAGGAATTTCTTTGACCAAGCACTGATTGGCAAAAACATTCAAGTAGATTGAATTGATCTAAAACACTAGTGGTTTCTTAATAGCAAATTTATTGAATTAGTCAAATTAGTTATTATTATTGCTTCCGAGCTTACCGAAGGTAACGGAAGCATTGTGTTCACTTTTGAGAACGAAAAACTTTTATGCCTCCGATTTTAAAAATTCCAAGACAGAAATCCGTTTCAGACATCAGGGAACATTTTTGGTCTCGTGTCTGTCTGTCTGTCTGTCTGTCTGTCTGTCGGTCTGTGTGTCCGCGAATTATGAAACGTGCGACGATAACTTGAGTAAATGTCGACCGATTTTGATGAAATTTGGTAGACATGTTTATTTTACCAATGCCCAGGACGAGTTCGTTGGACAACGTAATCTGTCAAAGCGTTCACGAGTAACGCTCGCGTAAACGTGAACTTCAAATTTAAAATTGGGATTTTATGTCGGGAAAAAAATTTAACTTCATCTATTCAATGAGACAAGAAATTTTTTCAAATACAATTTTTTAGTAAAACCAACAGCGACACCGCTATGAAGTGTTAAAGATCGATAAAACTATTAATAGTTTTTACACAATAAACAATATAACCATAAAGTAAAATAACAATAATTTTAATGTTAATATAAAAATAAAGTACTTGATAGGATACGAGGAAGCTATGTGCCACACAAATTGGCAGTCTATTTTTTATATAAGACATACCTATATAAGTTACAAACATATGTTGAAACACTAATATATTAAACTTAAAGAGTAAAAACCTCCACATAAGTACAACCATATACAGTGTGTCCCAAGATACAGTATTCAAGAGAAAATATGTTCTTAATTTTGGGTTTGTGAAGAAAATAATTCTTTATAAAAACTCCTTCTTATTCTTAAACCTCTTAAATTGGTAAAGTTTTCTTGATTTTCTGTACAGGGTGTTCAGTTTCTTGAAAACTTTAAAAAATTACCAAGAATAAATTTACTTATCCTTATGGTATAAAAAAATCTTATTTAGAATAGTGGTTCAGAATTAGCACAACATAATATCATCACAGTGTGTAAGGATGTCGTACGTTAAGAAGTCAAAAGCATAGTGATGGTGGTGGCTGTGGATAGATTCAACAAGAAACTAATTAAAGTTTTTTGCTTGAAAGTTGCTTCAAATATTAGCATTACAATACTAAATAACCCTGAAGATGCCTTCAGTATTAGACGCATAATTTTGCACAACACTCTAAGGTCTTAGGGCTCATTCACACTGGGATTCCGGAATGCGATTCACAAATGAGATTCGTGTATGAGATTCAAAAAAGTATCAAGATTCAGTATCTCGGCGGCTTCTTCCCCCCACTTTTCCTAGTTTTGATCCCACTTTTATTATACACTAAAATATATATGTATTTAATTTTTAAATAATTAATTATATTATATTTATTATTATATTCATAATTAACCTATTTTATTTAAAGTAAATAAAACAATTGAAAAAAAAAAAATTAAATAATATATTACATTGATTTATTAATATATTTATATAATTAAAATATTTTATGCAACGTAAATAAAATTATTTATAATAAAATATTATAATTAATGATATTACAGTAATTATTATGAATTTATAATTAAAATATTTTATTTAAAGAAAATAAATAGCAAGAGGATTGAAGAAGAATGCGATTCAGAATCGCCTAGTCTGAATGGGCCCATATAGCGCAATGTATCATGAGCCGCTTTCTAAGAAAAATTCTAAAAAGAATCGAGGCGGCTCACGGTGACGGGATACTCGATTTGAGGATCTCATACGAATCGCATACCGGAATCTTAGTCTGAATGGACATAAGCAAAATACATAGGCCGCCTGGTATCATTAGAATCTTCGATTCGTGAATCGCATTCCGGAATCTCTAGTGTGAATGAGGCCTTAGTGTTCGCTGGAACCACCGAGCTCTAATAACCATGCTTCAGTTTTGGCTATTCGGGAATTTTTAACAGGCTTTTTAATTTAAAATAGTTTAAAAGTTAAATTAAAATTAAATTTAAAATAGTTTAAAATTTTAAGTTGCCATTACTCTTAGATATAAACTTGATAACATTTTAAAATTCTAATTAGAGAACCTGTAACTTTTGAAAGTTCAATTTCAAAAGATTTTTTTTTTATTCTTTTGGAATCAAATTAACATAATATCTTATCAGAATTATGATCTTCCTGTGATATAGGTTTTATTTTTATTTAACCCTAACTTCAATATAACATTTTACTTGTATACCTATTTTCCTTCTCGCATATTTGTTTAAGTGACAGATTCATTAATCACAATACTTTCTCTTTCAGTGATATCATCATGAAAGAGGTGTAGTTCGAAAACCAAACAACGTCTTCACACAAAATAATTGTATTTTGAACAATTTTACCGTTTCGGCTGTTTTAATACAGCCTTCTTCAGAATAATCTACAATATTACTAATATGACAATACAACAATGCCCCTTCCGTTTCAGTGAATAGTCTAAACTGGTTATACTTTCAAGATTTGACGGGTTTTTCTTTCAACCTACTTGCTTGGTTACTTACTAATTTATCCACAATAAAACGTAAATTGGAACGATAAAAGACTAACACATATATATTATTTTATTTTTTCAACGAACGTTGTTAAAATTAAACACCTTAAATTGTAAATTTTATTCAATTTTTTATGGATTTTTAAGGTGTATTTAAAAATAAAAAACTAGTTGATTTTCATTTCTTTAATTATGAGACGTTTCGACCCTCTAAGGTCATCTTCCCATCACATCATTTTTTCATACTACAAATGAAAAAAAATTAACAATATTATTAATAACATGATTCTACAATTCCTTTTAACCTTAATTATTTAACAAGTACTTTAAAATTGGTATTCTAACAATGCTATAAAAATATATATATAAAAATTTAATAAAACATTTTTTATTTACAATTTGCGTGTAGCCACATTGAATTAGTTGCATTACGTTAATTTTTAAAATTTAATATTAAACATTTTATTTAGTCAAGTTATTTTATTATGTATAATTATTAGCGACTCTTATGAAGGATAATAATTTTAATATTAACGTAAATACAACTAATTAAAAATTCAATATGGCTACACGCAAATTGTAAGTAAAAAGGTTTTATTAAATTTGTATATATATATATATTTTTATAGCATTTTTAGAATACCAATTTTAAAGTACTTGTTAAATAATTAAGGTTAAAAGGAATTGTAGAATTATGTTATTAATAATATTGTTAATATGTTTTTCATTTGTAGTATGAAAAAATGATGTGATGGGAAGATAACCTTAGAGGGACGAAACGTCTCACAATTAAAGAAATGAAAATCAACTAGTTTTTCTCATTTAAATACACCTTAAAAATCCATCAAAAATTGAATAAAATTTATATTATTTTACTTCCGAGCTTACCAAAGGTAACGGAAACATAGGGATCACTCTGAAGAAGGACAATTTTTATGCCTCCAAATTCAAAAAAGTTTTATGCAGAAATTTGATCCGTCGCTCTTAAACCACTATATATCTTAAAAAAAAATACGAATAATATTTTAATGGAATTTGGATGGTAAGCCATAGTTGGTCTATTTTAGGTCCCATAAAAAGTTTAACCTTCTGTGCAAATGACTTTCTCTGCCACATGCGCATTAACTTATTTATATCAACACCTATATACTTAAAATTACTCGTCTCTTGTATAGAAATTTCGATGGTTTTACCAAAAGTAGCCCAAAGATGACCCGATATTTAATATTAAATAAAATAAATGTGGCTCCACTTGGAATAAAAACAGGTATAACAGTGGAATCACATTATTTTATACTCTTCATTTCTGAGTTCAATAATCCTTTCATTTAACATGTACTACTTATATTATATCTAATAAGTCTCTTTTTCATATATCACAATAAGTGAGAAATTTCTAAATATCAACGTTCTACTCTATCTAAATAGTTCTGAAGATAATATATTCATCTAAAATGTTACATATAAAAATATGTGCCATCTTGAATTAAAAATACTAAATAAAAAAATGCTTAGCGGATGTTTAATTTACCGAAGGAAACATAATTTAAAGTTTAGCTAATCTAAGCTTTAAGACTTGAAATATTTAAAAAGAAGAGTAAAGGAATTTAGCTTTCAAAAATAATTATATAGCCATCACTTTGAATTTAAAAGTTTAATTGTAAAATCCTTTTATGGAACATATTTATGTCATATTAAACATTTACAAATTTCGAGGTTCAAATTGTCCTAAAGATATAATATAATGACACAAAATTGTCTGCCTTCTTGAAGTATAATAGTGGAAAAATTACCAGGTTAGTGGACATAAATATCAAAGAAAACTCTAACGCTCGTTAGGTGATTCTAACGTCTTCGGTTTCATAGATTTAGTAATGCATAATATGAGACTTAATTTTTTTTTTTTTCTATATTACTTATATATTTAAATTTAAATAGCAGATTGTAAAATCATTTTACAGGAAATGTCATTAACGCAAGTTTTGTTCAAAATTTGTGATTCCAGAATATACAGTGTTCGAGATATAGTTATTTATAGGTGATTAGGTGCAATTTGGCCTTAAAAGTTCCTCATAAATGGCCGCCATCTTGAAAATGAATGAGTATTAGGGATTGATTCTATGCCAGTATTTTTACCAGGGAGATGACAAATATGAGTGCCAAATTTGGTTCAGATACCTCAAAAAATTAAATAAGCTACATAGAAATGGAACATGCACATGCACATACCCATGTTGAATTTTGTATTCATTGGGATATATGACAGCCATCTTAAATTTAAGCAGATTTTTTTATAATCCATCCATTTAAAAAAAATATATATAAATAAAAATAAATAAATTATGAGGATGAACAATGCACATGTAGAGAATTTGAGCAGTTTTTGTCATTTCAAGGGGATAAACAACATTCTGGACATTTATTTATTTTAGAATAAATCTTGTTATATTAAATTTACCCCGCCCTTATTAACTTTTATATATTTCCTAAGGTACTATGGGTGAATACAAAAAAGAATTACATAATACGTTATTCTAAATGTCACCATAAAGTTCAGCTCCTTAAATTAAGTTTGTATGAGTGGATTAACGAATAAAGGTTATAGAAATAAAAAAATAAAACTGTCCCACACTATTCGCACTAAACATTTCCATGTTGAGAATATTCGTGGTTAAAATTAATTTAAAATTAATCATTGTTAAACGTTTTATCACAATTTACTGTCAAAAGAATCCTACACTGCGGGAAATCGAACACCCGATCTTACACTTTTAATTGTTTTATATTTTCTAAAAAATAGTCCGACTATAGTGTGGTTGTTTTCACGCGTTCTATTATTAGACAAATAGTCAAATGAGTAAAAAATAATGTGTTTCCACTAGCAATTTTAAGTATGTTTGTATGCACCGGTTTTGTTTTCCGGTGGGATCTCATTTATTTTAAAGTAAAATGGGACTCTCTCCGGGCTACTTTCGACAAACCGCATCCATTAAAAAAAAAAAAAAAAAAAAAAAAAAAAAAAAAAAAAAAAAATCGGATGAGTACTTAGATATGGGTGTTATCAATAGTTATTTATGCATTATGCAACTAGGCAGTAAAGTAAGTCATTATTGCCTGAGCGAATAAGCTGGTTCTTGAGGTATAGCCGAAGGAACCACAGTCCCAAAATCCCGAGGCGAAGCCGAGGGAATAACGCTAATTAGCTCCTGAGGCGCAGCCAAGGAAGATAATTATCGCGAGGGGAATAATGGCACTTTTCTCCCGAGGTACATACAATATTTTATCTCCAGTAAGGATAAAATACACCTTTTCTTCCATTGCACAGTGTTTATTTATTATTTTAATAAATAACAATAATTGTTAGCACTTTTAATAGCAGTTATAAGGGATTCAACAATAAAAACAAATAAGAATTGCAATTAATAAACTCCAAATAAAAGTTTATTTAGATGCAGGTTTAAACAAGGTCGAAAAAGCAGTGTCGCCAACCTGATTTCAAAAACTTCATTACATTAGCCATTCATTCTCTACTATTTATAAAATAATTATGTTGGCAATCCTTCTTTTTCTCCCTGGTTTTACTTGTTCTCCCTACTTTTTGAGTTCGGGGAAGAAAAGACTTACTTTAGTCCCTCTAAACTAATCCAAAATCATAAATTTTTCTCCCTGCGGGAGATACAAAAAATATTTGTGCACATATGGGAGAGGAACAAATAAGCGCAGAAGAAATTGAAGTGGGGCCAACAATCGGTTAATTTATAAGCTACCATCTTTATTTCATTAAAATCGAAGGATTCACTTAAATATTGATGGACAGACCGTCACGAGACTAAAAATGTTCCTTCCTGCCTAAAAAGGGATTTCCGTCTAGTAATTTTTTAATTAGGAGACAAAGAAATATCATTTATCAGAATGATCACAATTAATAAGTGTGGTACCGGTACCAAGAGTATGTTTCATGGCAAAGCATTTTATATGGCTGCAATAGTATTCATCACCACAATAGTTTTTAATGAAGTAATTTATTTCTGATTTGTGGCAGGACCCTGAATTTAAACCTAAAATTAATTTCTCTATTTCGCCTTGGGTATACCAAATAGTCCAGGAGATAGCGTGCAAACATTTTTTTTTTTACTAAAATAAGCTATAATTTTATATATCAGTTAATTTTTTTTGTGCCTTTTAAGAATATGTGCGGTCGGCTAAGTTCGTCTGCGGGGCATAACTTGGCAATAGGCATTTGCAACCGGTGGATGGCAAGTGGTCATGTCCCGCCCATATTGAAGGACAATGTGAATTTCATGATCCTGAATACAAAATTATTTAGAGTGACAACTAACATCAACTTGAATTTTAATCCACTAACTAATTTTTTACTCAGGATCATGAAAATCGCAGTGTTCACCAAAATGGGCGGGACATGGCCGCTCTCCAATGTTTTTATTTTTTTTTTTTTTTTCAAATACCTATTGCCCAGTTATTTACCGCAGACGAGCTTAGCCGACCACATATTCTTAAATTGCACCAAATGATTAACTAATACACAAAATTCTAGCTTAATGTTAGTCGCACACTTTTTTTACACTCTATTTTCTGGACTAACATAATTATTAAAATCGGTTCAGAAATTGATACCCTCGGGTCTGAACTAAACCAAAGAGGCCTTAAAGCTTGTAAATCTATGAACATTTTATTTTTATGCTCATAATAGTTTCTACATATATATATGAGAAAAAAAGTAAGAGTATTATAACTGTTATAATAATATATCAATACATCCTAAAATAAAATGCAATCATAATTAATTGTGAGCACTTTAGGCGTCATTAAGGCCGAAACGAAGCGTGCATTCCTGCAAATAGAAAAATACTCCAGAAGAATATTATAGTATTTACAATAGAGAGCAAGAAGAGAGCAAGTGTTTGATTTGCTTATTTAAACTGAGTTCGTTAGGGTTTAACAGTCTCCAGGTAAACACCAATTTATACAGGATATGGGAAAAATAAGTTACTATAAAATCAATTCTACGACAAAATTTAACCGTACAGCATAATGCCTAATTTTTTTTTGTTTTTTTTTTTTCTTTTGGGTTTTTAGTCCCTATCAACTGCCAGGGTTATTACAGGACGGGGGTTATCCGGCCACTTTACTCATCTAATCGATGAGATCATTAATGTCTTATTGATTATAATTGTGCAAGAGTTACGTAAAATAAACCTTTACTTCCAATTATTTGATAAATAACCAGTCTTTACCCATCGCTTCGCACGGGACTCAGTGCCAAAATTATCATATAAGCTGCAACCCCTATTTTATATTCATAGCTTTTTTTTAGGATAGTTTAAAAACGTTAAACTAAAACTTTCTTTTTTACATGGTAAGACTGATTTTAAATCTAATAATATTGAATTTATTAAATTTATTGCTCCGAGCTTATCGAAAAGGTAAGAATAATAGCTAGCAGACCCTAAATTTAGGAGCAAAATTCATTTCTCGATTTCGTCTTGAAGAATGATTTTTCTGAACATGAATGCCAAATTTTATTGAAATCGGCTTGGTAGTTTAGGATATATACTTCTACACAAACTATAGACGACAGACTATACAGACGAAAAAGAGAATGTTCATAAAGACCAATATGCATAGGGGATATGAAAATCAAAATTTCAGAATAGAATTTTCGTGCTCAAATAATATTTTTACTTCTCTCTGTACTTCCTATGTTAATGAGAAAGTAAAAACAAATGTAATCAACAAAAAGTGACCAAATGGAACTTTTAAAGTTACTCCTAATTTTTTTCTAAGCTTTATCAAAACTAAAACGAAAAAAAAAATCTTTTTTTTTAATTTAACAGAATTTTTGTACTTAAAATTTAGGTTTTTAAATTATGATAGTGTAAATTTAAATAATGGAGGCATAAAATTAAATAAAATAAAAAACGCATAAAATAAAGTAATCAAATTAAAAAAACCTATTCAAACATTTAAGAATAATATTTTAACAGCTTCTCTCCTAAATTTTCTAGGAAAGATAGTAAATCCCTCGTTACGTTAATATTTTTTATTAAAAAAAAACCTTTATATATTTACAATGGTCTCAAAACGAAACTTTTTTTCTCTCTTTTTTTCTTAGTTCGAAAATATTGTGGGTAAGGCTTCTAATCCACTAGGTGTCTCAAATAAACAAGTAATTATTTATTGTTTTAGTAATTTTGTTAAAATGCTTGAGAAAGATTCATTCACCCTAAGAAGCTATAGGATATCCATATAAACTTTATCTTTTTAAATCTCACTTGTTATGTTGATCCCTTTTTTAAAATAAATCTTGTTTATATATCTTGCTTTATGATACCGAATTTCTACTTTTTCTTAAAGTTTATCATTTATCTAGTTGCTATAAAATAAATAAATAAATAAAGAGACACACAACCGAATATAGTCGATATTTAAATATCTAAATTTACCGTCTATATACAGGTTAAACAATTGTAATTACTTTAATAGGTGCAATATCGATACAGCAAAGTTATTACTAGAGATTTACGTAATATTCTACTTAAATATGTAAAATATGATTGTTTACTTTGAAAGATTCAAGATTGAATAAGATATTAAGTTAGTGTTTAAACTCGGTAATTGAATTTATAAAGAGGATAAACTTTCCTAAAAGAAGATATTCCTCTTCTTTCCACTTAATAAAAGCCTTATAGCTTCTACACTTAACCAAACAGCAAGAAGAGACTTGTAAACCTACAATGTAGTCTATGTAAGAGAAGTTAATGATCACCTAAGGTAATAATATTGCCTAGACATCGATTAATGAAAATAAGTATTATATAACCAATATTTTATTTCCATTTTTCTCATTTTTAATAAAAGGAGATTGTGGTAAGATTGATTGATTTGAATTGGTCGGATTTAAATTTGATACCCGTGTACAACTTATTAATGCGGTTAAATTAATAATATGCTAATATTAATAATGTGTTTTTTCTTGTAAGATAATAAATTCATATTTAATAATTATTCATATTGGATATTGGTCATCTTTGTATGTATTTAGGGGCTTAAAATATAAATTAATTTACCATCTTAAGTTGTTAGTAGTAATATAAAAAATTCTGCTCTTGTTTGCTCGAGTAAAACTATTCATATTAAAGGTACTCGAAAAGTGAAGTTCATAATTATTATAAAATACGATACTCACAACATGCTCATATTTATCCATTTCAGTTTTGGAAAAACATAAGAGACCTTTCATCACAGAATCACTCCACTTATTCACACAACTGATTTTCCGATCGTATCGATAAAATGCTTATTCGGCTATTTGAGATTTAATAGATTGATAAAACTTATAGAAGTTATTTCTGAACATGCGATAATTGATGGGATAATAGTGCAGATTGAGATAAACGATTTAAGGAAATTGGAGTCAAGCCATCGATAAGCTAAATGTAAACTATTTCGTGACACTACGTGACACACATGTATCTAACTGAGGGGAAGGCACGGGCTGTTGTCGAATCGAATGATAGAGAGTAACTGTTTGAAACAGAGAAGCAAGGACACGGCGAGACGGGCATACACAGGATGAGTCAAACCAGCGGTTTAATCAGTGAATCTAGTTGATGTTTGAGTTTATACTCGAGTAGCAGACCAGCTGATGTCACCCACTTCAGGTCCTCTGTACTTATATCTTAACAGAGTCAGGCCACTTGAGAATTTACACCCAGAAGGGGAGGGCTTTCGCAACAGTTACATTCGCTACGATAAGAATAATTCTTATGATTAATCGTAATAAGTATACGTCTTAATTAGAATAAGTTATTACATACGTCAGGCATAAAAACGTAATTTCTTTTAAATCAAAGTCAGAAACTGAAGTTTAATACAAAAAGTAAAGAGGTCAATTCAAATTTTAAATATCTGATTTTTTTAAATTAATTTTTAGGGTCCGTAGGCAAAACCAAGGACCCTTATATTTTCCTGCGTGTGTCTGTCAGTCCGTCCTCTCGCGTGCTCTCACGGCTACACCTTTCGTCCGATCACTTTAAAATTTGGCATGTATGTGTCTTGTACCTACCCACATATTTTAAAAATATAGCGACTTAAAAAAAATATTTTTCAAAAAAATTAGGGTAATAGAAATTAGGGTATTTATATGGTCGTAGTCCGGTTAAGTGGCAAACAATTCTTTATCATAGTGTGTATTGAGAATATCAGACCCTTAGAATGGTTCAAAGTAAGCTTTTTAGCATTTAAAAAAAAACACTGTTTATACACTTTACAGTTAAACACCATAGTATAGTGTGGCCTACGGACCCTCGCTGTGTGCTTACTAGCACACACTTGACCTGTTTATTAATAAATCAACTGCAATCAAACACAAACAAAATGAAATACATATGTAATCCCCCTTATTAGTATATACACTTCGCTAAAAATCACAATAAATCTTTGCTAATACATGTATTAGCAAGCAAAGCCGAGTTTAGTCAGATAATAAAATGATCATTTATATAACAATACTAAAGTATAGATTTTTAATATATCCAGGAATTATAATAATATAAAATAGTGTAATAATGAAGAAAGTTAAAATGAATGACAATCCAAGCCTGGAAATGTGCCGCAACAACAGTGGTTAGAGAAGTGTGGCGTAAACAAATAAATTAAAGTTCGATTCTGGTAGCGGGATGTATTATTTATCTGGCTTCCTAAATATGTTAAATATTAAGTAATACAGTTATACATTACTTTTATTAATAATACGAGGAATTAACAGAAATAAGGTCTCGTAAAGTTATGTGAAAAATGTTTTTAATACTACATCATGAATTATCAATATAAAGAGACCTGATAATATATTATGAACCAAAACATACAGCACCCCTATATTTATTTGGATTAAATAATAGGTTGTTAATAGGTTTTTCATTTAGACAAATCTTTTCAAATTAAAATTACTTTTTTTTTGCAATGAAATCACCGAGTTTTCTTAAATACTTCAAGATGAATACGTTTTTATCTTTTCTGTAGGTGATGGTTAGAATTATTAATTTTCTAAGAGTTCTGTTATTTACAAAGAAACCTTACTCTTAAAATATTTAACTTCAGGCTTATTCTTTTTCTTACGAATGTGTATTCTAACTCCTAAAGAAAAAGAATAGGAAGGCATCTGGATTTATTCGCATTTAAAGGCTCCATATTTCTTTATCTAAATTCTTTAAAATTTACCAAATAAATGTTTCATTTCAGGTTTCAATAATTTTAGAGATCAGTGGGTAAATTAGTTTAACAAGGTTGATAATAATCAAACTATAATTGTTGAGGGTTTTAAATACTCGACATTAATCCCCCCCCCCCCTCGTTTTTTCATAATGGTCTTACTTAGGTTTAAATGTCATTTGTATTATTAGTATGGGCCTGGTTATAAGGTCGGATGTTTGAAACTGGTTATGAAGCTCAAGTCGTAGATGGTAATGACTGAGCGAGAGTTTGGTCACGGTCAGAAGGCGGACACGTTGCCTCGAAATGACATGCCATTAAAGCCTCCTACTCGAGTACATGATGTCACAAATAACATAATATATATGTATATGTATATACCGCAAATAAACCTCACGCACTTCCTAAAACATTCCCTAGTAAGTCTTGAAATCCAATCGTGATCATTAAAATCGTTAACAGTCTCCTTCTGATTTAAATAACACATATTTCCCCCTTTGTAATTTATTGGAATAATAATAATCCATACATATTAGTCATAATAAAGTAGACCACCTACGGTCAATATATTGATCAATATAAGGTAATATTGATCAAAATATTGATCGTGTGCACAAAAAACTTAAAATCAAAATTATTTGAAAACATCTTTAATTACAATAATTGTAATTAGAACAGAAACTGTAGAGTACAATTGTTCCAGGGCCGGATATAGCTACCGCCAGCCCCCGCGGTGCGGGGGGGCCCACGGTCCTGGGGGGCCCAGTCAGAGATGTAGAATAAGGTTTTTTGCAACAAAAAAGGCAAGAAGGATATCGTGATCAGTGGCGTAGCTATGGGCCCGAATTGCGGGCACGTCCCCGATGCCAGTGGGCCCACAAAAAAACATTAAACTACTATCTTTGTACCGCAATGTCGATGGGGGCCCCTTTAGAGTAAAATTAAATCTAAACTGGAATTATACTCATATACCTTTTTCAGGGGGCCCCATTCAGTGCTAACGCAAATATTTCAATTATATATTTTTTTTTTTTTTTTTTTTTTTTTCAATTATAATTTTTTTTTGGGGGGGGGTATTTAAAATTTGGAGACATCAATATGATCAAAATTCTTCGGCAAGCAGTGTAGTAAAATGGATCTAGTTCTTAGGACTGAAATTGGTAATTATAAGACGCTTTAACTACAGGGCTCATTTGATAGGTAACCACTCAATTACTACACTGTGTAGTAATTGAGTGGTTACCTATAATATGAGCACTGTAGTTAAAGCGTCGTATAATTACTATTTTCAGTCGTAATCTGTAGTCTACACATCTCTTGATTTGAGGAGCCAAACTCAGAAAAGGTTTCTTTAGAAAATCTAGGATATTTATTATTTATACCTGCTCAGTCCATTACTATCGTAAATGCAATAACTATTCCTTTTATAGAATCTTTTATATTAGCAGTAATGTCGTGGAATATTTAATAAGTATATAACAATTTGAAAGTTAACACGGCTTGCATCCTTATTTGTTTGGTTTGCCAGTCTTACTCGTATTTTTAGTTATTGATGGTTTTTACAAATTTGGTTTTATTAAACCTAGCATAAAAATAAACTAATAATGGTTTTCTAAATTCGTCATTGCCAACCATGCTTTTGCCACCTGACACTATTTAAAACTATTTTCTAATTAAGCTATATTAAAGGATTTGTTTTACTTAGTGCATTATTTATTGCGCCTTGAAGATAAAATTGAAAACTATTTTTAATATGTGAATGAAGATATTGATTAAAATAAATAATGAAATGTTACAGTCAAGCAGGCCGCACACGGTCAATATATTGATCAATACAAGAAGGGCAATATTCTATGTCAATCCACCTTCAATATTTGTGCGACCGCACACGGCGGTTTTATTGATCAATATTTGGTTTAAAATGTCACCTCATTTAAGCCTCAGTTTTATCCTTGTTCTCCGCTGTGCCAGTAGTATCGAGTAATTAAAATCAATAAAAATAAAAAAGCAGTAATAGCGTTACTATATGTATATATATATATATATATATATATATATATATATATATATATATATATATATATATATATATATATATATATATATATATATATATATATATATATATATATATATATATATCACGAGAGAATCTACGTATTAGTTTTATAAGTCAAAATTTACCCCCAAAAACATCCCCCAACCACTATATAACGGCTGGTCCTATTTTTTTTTTTTTTTTGCCACAAAACGCACTGTTGTATGAAATAGATGGATAAAAGACTGGTAGAATAAAAAAGAATGATACTGCCATGTTATACTTCTTTAAATTACTTAAAGAAATTGTTATCACAGATGAAAATGATTTTTTCAATTATTTTAGAATGGATAGGATTAAATATGTTAAACTGTTAACAATGGTTTACCCTTACTTGAAGCGTATTTTTATATGCTGTTAGAGTATCCCAGAATACCGGCAATGTTTCATGAGTTTTACTAAAATCTCTCATAGGTTCTTCATTATCAAAATCTTCCATTTTTATCTTTTCAAATAAAATAAATATAATGTATATTTTAATTAACCTGTGGGCGAGGATTTGTCTACTCTTTAGAATTTCTAATACGTTAACAAAGAATAAAGGCCAAGGGCACTGATTTTGTAGAAAATTTAGATACTTTTCACAAAAAAAAACTTGCTGTTTGAATTTAAAAGACATGCTCATAGGATACCATAAAAACCTTCAATTTTTGTCAAATAGTTCAAGTAAAGTACAATAAAAATTTTCAAAAATGTTTAATTTAGTTATTAAAAGTTGAACTATTCAGGGCCGGATTTTCAATTTTCGGGCCCCCCGCGAAAAACTCCAATGGGCCCCCAACCTACCCAGGCCAGGTCCTATTCGGAAGGGGGTAGGGGGGGGGGGGATTTTACTGGCTAGTGTAGAATGGGAGTCCTACACTATTGGTGAGCCTGGTGATGGTGATGATCAAAGAAAGTAAGAAAACTACACACTGCAACCTAATTTTACACGCACCGCATTCATTCTTCATCTCAAATTCGCTTTTGAACTTCCTCCCCAAAGTTGACCGATGTGGAAGACATGTTTATTTTAGCAACGCTCGCGTAAACGTTCAAATGTAAAATTGAAATTTTTGGACGGGAAAAATTAACTTATTTAATGAGACATACAACTTTTTTAAATTAATTTTTTTTTAGTTAAATCAACACCGATACTGCTATGAAGTGTTAATGATCGCTAAATTTATAAAGCGGACCTAAACCGTTTTAAATAGAGAAAACTACGTTTTAACCGATATCTTACGTTCTAACGTAACGATTTTTATAACACATCATACACAAAGTAATGTAAAGTAAAATTGAACAGGCATGTAAAATTTCAACCTGATACAAGCAGACGTTTTTGAATAGGGAAGAGATATATTTTATAATATTTTAAATTAGTAGGCCGGGTAAGGGAAAAGAGCCCTGTTTCCCACCTACTACCACCTTCCTTTTTAACTATATCAACTCATCATGATTAATTTTTTTTCAATATTCAATACATAAGTATTTATTGCAAGGCACTCGCTTCAATGATACAAACAATGTTCTTGTCTTAACTCCGCTAGGTACAAACAGTTAATTACTTTTAATTTTGTCTCTTTTCTAACTCCGCCATGTATAAGTAGTTAGCATCGTATACTTAGTAGTGTGAATTTATAATTTGTATATTTAATGAAAAGCGTAAAGAACTTCGTTCCTAACGGGTGTCCTGCGACGCCACACGTATTTTTTTTAAAAAAAAAAGTGTTACTCATATTTTACGATTTTGTTAGTATTCATACTACGGAACGATTAAATTTTAATTTAAATCAAATTATAATTATTATTAACTACGGGAAACAGACAAAGAAAAATAGACTCCAGCGCGGGGATTTGAACCACCGGCCTCGATATTTCCAGTATAGAGGCCGGTGATTCAAATCCCTGCGCTGGAGTCTATTTTTTTCTGTCTGTTTCCCGTAGTTAATAATAATTATAATTTGATTTTAAAAAAAAAAAGTGTTACGTTTTGTTTAAAACTTGTGTCAACATGTTATATAAAGATGTAAGTTAAAAGTTAATGTAGATATAAGAAATAAAATTTTAATAATCGTTTAGGCCCGAAGATGCCTCAAAGGAGGTGAAATATAGCCAAAAAACGGATTGACTTTGGAGTTATTAATGCCCTAAAGACCTAAATAAGAATCATAAGCATAGTATGGAAATGAAGGGTAATATACTGCGAATATCTCTCAAATAAATAATAATGCAATTTACCTCCTCACAACAACAACAATATTATACCGGGTGTCCTATAACTACTCCCCTTTCATATTAATTTTTGTAATATTTCAAATAAAATTTTTTCAAGCATATCCGAAAATGGGGTCTTAAATTTTTTTCGTTAGTCCTTTTCGAAGATACCTATTTTATCGTTTAAGTAAAAAAAAAACAGCTGATTTGGATATTATGTATAATGACCAGATATATGTTTTAATAATTAATAATTAATTATTTTTATTTAAACAATTACAAGAATATTACATTTTCATTTAAGTTACACAATATTTTAAATAATTACAATATGTTTTTCTTTTTTATTTCTAACTTAAAAATAATTTTTTTTTTTAATAGCCGCAAAAGCTTTAGCTTGAGCGCGGCTATTGAGTCATCATTACTTTTATAAGTTCTTAATTTACATGAAAATATTTTCTTATTACATACAAATAGTTTTTGTTATAAATGCTTTATAATTTGATGAACATTTCAAGTAATAAATTTAATAAATCTAATTTTCAAAATATATATATATATAAAATATTTTATTTACTAATACAAAACAAATAAATAAATATAACATTTAAAAAATCAAATAAATAAGTAAACATAAAATCTAGTATAAATGTTTTATAATTTGATGAATATTTCAAGTAATAAATTTAATTTATCAAATTTTCAAATATATATATATATAAAATATTTTATATAATAATACAAAACAAATTAATAAATATAACATTTAAAAAATCGAATAAAAAAGTAAACATAAAATTTCAATTTTTATTATTTTTGTTAATTTTATTCAATTATTTTTTATTATTATTATGTTTATTTATATTTGTGGGAGGAGGGTTTAACCATAATATTACTTCCTTTTTATAAGTCTTAAAATATAAGTTATTTTTAACATGAGCAGGTAATTCATTAAACAAAATAGGTGCTCTTGCAACAGCATGACGCTGCATCATAGACGTTCTACATTTAATTGTTTTGACATTTCTATTGATTTTATTTCTTGTGTTCTGATCATGATTAATGTAATCTTTTTTTTCAAAAAAATATTTTAGTAAAATTTGTTTCTTAAATAATTGTTTAACAGTAAGAACAGGAAAATCTTTAAAAAGCTGCTCAGTAGAATATAGTCTGGGTTTTTTAAGAATAGTTTTAATTACTGCTTTCTGTGCTATTTCTAATGAATGTAAATGTGTCGGGTTCGCAGAACCCGACACATTTACATGTGTCTTTGCACATTTACATGTGTTTAATGTATTATATATCAGGGCCGCTGAGAGGATTTCCGGGCCCCAGGGCAAGTTAGTCCGGGGGTACCACCCCAGAATTTTTCAAATTTAAGTGCAAAAAGATGAGTTTTAAGGATTTCGGAGGGCAAGTTTGTCCTTACAGGAAAAGAGGTTTGGCGCGGGGACAAATTTTGAAGTTTAACTAAGGTGGGCAAAAAAACACAAATAATTAAGTTGTTTTGTAGCTGGTAACCTTAAAAATTGCATTACAAGTAAAAAATGTAAAATTTATTAATATCAGGTAATATGATTTGCCAGTCAGTTTCTCTCCTTTAATTTAGCATTGACCATATTGAATAAGGTGAAAACATCACAAATATCTAAGTAACTAAATGAAACAAAAAATTTCAAACTTCCGTTTGACTCATGACACGTTAGGAAAAATTTTAAGTTTATCACAATCAGTGGCGTACCTTGGGCAGTGGGCCCTCACCAAATTTTGTGTCGATGATTTTCGATGTCTCCAAATTTTAAATACCCCCAACCACAATTGGTTTTAAATGTCAGGAAACATTTCTGGTTTCATGTTTTTCTTTAATTTTGAAAACTATTTGTCTGATAATAATAAAGACATTCAAAATAATAAGAAATCATAAAAAGTATGAATAAAATTTCCATCGCAATATTGGCCTTTACTAAAAAAAAAAAAAAAAAAAAAAAAAAAATGTTGTTTATTTTTTTTACCAGAGAGTTATTGTATTTAATTGGTTATTTATTAGTGGTTAGAAAACTCTTATTTCTAAGAAAACCTGAAACAATTTTTCTTAAGCTGTAGAATGCACAATGGACAGTCAGAGTAAATTAGCATGAAATTAACAAAACAGTTCAATCTGATAAGCTAAAATTAACCTTGAAAGAAATACAAGGAAATATTGGGACCTTACTAAGTAATTTTTATGTAAAGACTTAAGTGATAAGCTAACACCCAAAAAATATTTATGAAGGTTACAGATTTGATTCAAATAATTAAATATTACATTCTTAATTCGAGCAATCTAATGATCTAATACATAACACATGTAACTGACGAAATTGGCTCCAAATGAATAATTTTACATGTTAAATTGTTATTAAGACATTTCATCTTTTTAATATTGTAAAGATTAGTCTTTTTTTTCTTAGAACTTACTTATACAGAATTAAAAATTAATATATAGCTATTTTCCATTTCATTACTGTGATATTTATTATTAAACTAATAATAAAGATCACAGTTAAAACCTAAAGAATCTCTGAATAAAATAATGACTTATAGACAAACTATTTCAACACACTAGTTTTAAACTTTAGCTAATGATTTATTTTAAGATAAGACCTAAATCTATAAATGGCCATTGGTTTAAGTAGTTTGAATTAACTTATTGCGACAGAATGTTCCGGATCTGTATAGTTAACCATGGATATTTAAATAAACTGAAAATTTTTTGAATCTTTCAGGCTTAAGTTTTTTAAGCCATCAAGGCTTTATGTCTTTTACTGGCTGGTCTTCGATTCCTTTTATGGTTCATTGGGGGGCGAGCTGATGACGTCACCAACGCTTGACTACGTCACGATTACTGTCCGTTAGTCACACGTCCTTCGTTTTAAACTTGGAAAGTCTATAATATGGGTCACACTTGGGCAGATCATATAGGTAGTAACGCAAGTTAATTCAAATCCTTTGCAAATTGAAAGCATTAATCTTGATTGATGATGGCAAATCTTGCTAGGGGTAAGGTACCCAGCACTACACCGTTGCCTAAGATATCTAACATCCACTCAAACAGATACCCACCCTTCACATCAATTGTTTTTTCTTGACTTACTTCAAATGAAACCACTTTTGAACAAGCTGTCCTCTGTACAAAATTAATATTGTCAGTAGAACAATAATTTATTCTTCATTATTAATTGAGACAATACGTTATTTTCTTTTCTATCTTTCAGGTACTTACAGAACTGCATACAATACGAAATTCAATGAGATCTTATTCAATTATAATTATTCTTGTGTGAAATAAACAGTGTTATATGTTCTGTACTTTCCAAAAAATTGGATTATTATTATGTCCATTCATAGTTCATACCTACTGATTGTTCCCTTACAAGCCTATAATGGCTGTTTCATATGTATATTATATTTATTACCTAATAGCTCTGTTAAAGTGCAAAACAATAAAAAAATACTCTGCCAATTAATGTGGCACATAGCTTCCTCGTAAAGAAAAGACCAAATTAAGAAAAATACCTCGATAAATATAATCAAAAAGTTGGAACGGTGCGGCACTGTTCCAGTAAATATTTAATAAAGTTGAAGAAATTTAAACATTTGTTGGAGAAACAAAGCCTCCAACAAGCACCAAAAGTTAGCGCACATATAATTAATTTAATAAACAACTATAAAACTACAACCAAATCGTAGAAACCGCTGTATAAACAGTTTTTTATTTTACCCCCCTCAAAACTAAAAATAACACAAAATAGAATATAACAAAAATTAATCTACTATGCAAGAGCTTTTCAACGATATACATCATATTATAAAAGATTAACTTTAACATTTGTACCCCTGTACTCTGAGGTACCAAAGTTATATTTTTAAAAAACAAACAATACAAAAGGGCATTCATTTAACTAATAAATACATATAAATAAAAAACCTAATATCAAAAAAGTATTTAAAACCTTTAACCTACAACAAAATTATAAATCGGTACAAAAGTATATGTACAAAATTTTTAAAAAATCAACAAATAAAATAGCTTTAATGTACATATCAAGGCCTTTAAAATGATATACGACACAATATTAAAAACAAAAAAAGTGGTCACGTGACACGGCGCACGGGAAAAAGTTTACTCTCATGTTCTCAGCAAGTAGGATGAACTAATGAAATAAAATATACTCAATTTAAAGAGCATTAGTGTGAGATTCAATCGCCGCAATCAGAAATGAAATCGGCCAACTATTATAGAAACTATGGCCATTCAAAGACAAAAATGGAAAAAAATAAAACCAAAAAATAACAAAATTATCACCATCTAGGGTACAACCGATGATGATACGACCAAAACTCATAGGACTAAAGTTGTAGATCTTTTAAAATCAGTCACCACTTGTGCTATCCATTTTCTAATACGACTTACCGTTTAGCCGCAATAAGCCCCCAAATCAGCTTAAAAATCAAGTCGCCCATTATTATTTTTTTAAGGGGCGAAGGAGGGGGAAAAGTTAACTTTGTATAATTATTTCGGTACACAATATGGACGTTGCGCGTCGAATGGCGCAAACCACAAGTCTCTAGCTGTTCTGGAAGTGGGTAAACATTAATGTCAGTCAGTGAGTCAGTTAGCCATGCGGCTTTATAATATAAGACATATAATTTTAGCACGATTTAAAGTGCGCAGAATGTTGAAATTAAGCAGGTGTTATCTGCAGGCTACTTTCGACAAACCATAAAAATTTCATAAAAATCAGATGATTACTCTTAAAGATATGGCTGTAAATAAATGTATGTTTATGAGCATGTGGATGACAAACAAATAAGCGCAGAAGGTTGAAACTTATATGGGATCAACAATAGGCTAATTATGACCTACCACCCAAATTTCATTAAAATTGGACGTGTAGTTTTTAAGATATGGTGGTTCGCAAAAATTGAACGACAGACCGACAGACCGACAGACCGACAGACCCACAAACCAACAGACCGACAGACTGACAGACTGACAGACAGACACGGAACCAAAAATGTTCCCTGATGTGTGAAACGGATTTCTTTCTTGGAATTTTTGAAATCGGAGACCTAAAAATTTTTCGTTCTTCAGAACGATCACATAGCTTCCGTTACCTTCGGTAAGCTCGGAAGCAAAATTTGGTATGTCAATAATTTATTCCTTTTTTTGCTTCCAAGCTTACCGAAGGTAACGGAAGCTATGTCATCGTTTCGAAGAACGAAAATATTTTAGGTCTCAAATTTCAAAAATTCCAAGACAGAAATCCGTTTCAGACATCAGGGAACATTTTTGGTTCCGTGTCGGTCTGTCGGTCTGTAGTTCGATTTTTGCGAACCAATATATCTTAAAAACTACACGTCCGATTTTAATGAAATTTTGATGGTAGGTCATAATTAGCCCATTATTGGTCTCATATAAGTTTCAACCTTCTGAGCTTATTTGTTTCTCTTCCACATGCGCACAAACATACATCTATTTACACCTATAGCTTCAAAAGTACTAATCTGATTTGTATGAAACTTTTATAGTTTATCGAAAGTAACCCGCAGATATCCCAAGATTAATTTGAACCGTCTGCGCTCTTTAACTTTTGCTATATTGATACTTTAATTCATGTAAAAAATTAAAACAATTTTGATGGATTAAAAAACGAGTAAACAATTAAACAAATTAGACAAAAATGGCTTGTAAAAAAAGCATAAAACCAATACAGTACGTGGATAGGATGCGAAAAAACTATGTCCCACACCAATTGGCAGTCTATTTTCTTTTGTGTTAAATTCATAATAGTTAATATAGTTAACTAATAGTTCTGTAAACAGTAGAACTGGCAAAAAAAAAAAAATAATAACGCGATATTCGTGACAGTGTAATAAACAAATTTAGAGACACTCATCCGAAATACCAAACGGCCGTGTGTCGAGTTGAAACGGAGACCTCGCTCCGCTTGCGCTTGGTCAATTATTCCTATAAATGTTTAGATTAATAGTATAATAAACCATTTATTGGAGCTAATTACAAATAAATTATATAATAAATATCAAGATTCGAAAAGCCACAAATCGGGTTTAAAACCGTAGTTGGATGAAATTTAGATTAAATGAATAAATATTCACTTTGGTCTTTATAGTAAAAGAATATCATACTTTTCTAAAATAATTGTCAATTAGTGTGGCACATAGCTTCCTTGCGTCCAATTTCGTATACTTTAATGATTGTATGTTTTTATAGCCTATTAATATCAAATTTATTTAATTTTGCCCCCCGTTTCTTAAACTGTCAAAATTGTTTTGATTTTGCTTCCGAGCTTACCGAAGGCAACGGAAGCATTGTGTTTTACATGTAATGATTAAAGTATCAATTTAGCAAAATTTAAAGAGCACAGACGGTTAAAATTAATCTGGAGCTATAATTGGATAAATCATCCAAATTTCATAAAAAATTTGATAAATACTTTTAAAGATATAGCTGTTAATAAATGTATATGTTCGTGCACATGTGGTAGACAATAAAACGGGCACAGAATGTTGAAACCTATATGGGACCAACAATGGGCTTATTATGACCTACCATCCAAATTCCATTAAAATCGGACGTGTAGTTTTTTTCTGTCTTGGAATTTTTGAAATCAGGGACAAACAAATTTTTCACATTGCTAACGTTACCTTCGGCAAGCTCGGAAGATAAAAAGATTATCAGAATTTAAAATTAGCATAAATAAGAGCATATGTTTCTATTATTTGTAAGGCTAAATCATTTTTAATTTAAAAACATACATGTAATTAGTGAGTTTATTTTTTGTATTTTCTAGAACTCCTATGGTGTTTCATCTTCATAGTTTACATCTAAAGGTTTATGTAATTTATAGAATTTATCTCAGTTCTCTAGTAATCTTTAGATCTTATAGCGTCGTGGGAAGATGATTTGGTGGGATTGATATAGCAATTGTATTGGAAGCAATTAGATTTAGCGAGAATCTATCAAGGAGTGTATCTCGACAACGAATCGCTGCTTCTGGTAGATCATATCGAAAGATAATAATGGTGATTATTGTATGTTCTTTTGATTTTTGAATTGTTAGAAAAAGATGGCATAATAACATAGGTTGAAGATTATGGTGTTTTTATGTTTTTACATATAATTCTTAAGTAGGCTTTAGAGTTGAACATGACTTTTGAAGGTTAACATATTGATAGTTATAATTTGTTGATTGTTAATTTGTTTTTAAGATGAGGAGGGTTGAATCCCAGAGGCTTCAATGGAAGTGTTTAGGGCGGAGCGGCAACAGATTTCGGGTGGTTATACCCGGAGCCCTGCGTGGGTGTGAAAATAAACACATGTCTAATAGGGGTATGGCCTGTTTGTGGGTAAAGACTAAAAGACCTCTGGTTCTTATAGAGGCAAGGATATCCCGTCTGCTCTTATGGATATATAAACGTTATTTATTTTCCCAGAGGATTTACTAGAACCTTATTTATGGTAGCAAGGTCTATAGAAGGAAACATGCTGCATGGAATTTATGCATTTTTGTTACCTTTGGGCCCCTGTGTTTTAAATGATTTGAAAGAAAAACCTATAGTGACATTTGATTTACAATTTTGGCTTTCTTAGTGCAAATATTAAATTAAAGGGTGGTCCTAAGTCCCCCCCCCCCTCATACATATTAAACGGTATAAGATAAATTAATGAAACTAATTCTGTAACATGTAAAAGGAAGATTGTATTCATCCACTCTGGCTTCATCTAGTGAAACCACCCTAGTTGCCCCCAGGACATCCAACATCCAACTTAAAAATTTCAAATTGGAATGTGTATTTTTGATAGCTGATTTGGAATGTATAACAAAATTAAAAGAAAATGTTACTATACAAATTTTTCTTTCTTCTTCCTTTCTTTTCCTCTTTCTTTTTTACACTATATTTTTCTTCGAAAAATAGGGGGCAAAAATATAAAAATGGTAGATTTCAGTTTCAGTGCGCTTATACATTGAACTTTGTTCAAATTATTAATTGAGTTTAGAAGGTAATTTAATAACAATACTCCTATACTCAATTAATAATTGGTACAAAGTTCAATATAAGATTTTTTCTTTACCAGAGCATACTGATTATTTTTATACTTTTGCAAAATATTGGAGGTATAGAAAAAACTGTTTAAAGTAAAATGTCCTTATTTTTGCCATAGATTCCTAATCTGCTATCAAATATACACATTCCAATTTTTTGAAGTTGGGTAGCCTAGGTGATTGCCCTTAGTGTCCGATTGGATTGAAACAAATTTCCCTTTACATGGTACACATTTATTTACATGTAACTTACATAATTAATTTGGTACATGTACTTAAATTTACACATTCCAATTTTCATAATTAATTTGGTATACATGTACACACTCAGTACTTACATTGTACAGACTCCCATATTTCATTAATTTATATCAAACCGTTCAAAATCTTAATGAGGGGTGGAGACTTTTGGACCCCAATTATTTCAATCAATCTTTATAAACATCAATGGTTCTAATATCCCACAAGCTATAAACAATGAGCTGTTATTAATCAAAAAGTGCTCACTTGAAAAACAAAACAAAAATCATAATAATAAAGGGAATTTAACTAGAATATTATATCATACCTACAGTTCAAATATCACATCATACGTTTGTACTCTTATAAACAATTCAATTCTTGACTTAACACATACCTTTACACGCAGCAGAACAAAAATAGAAAAATAAATAGTGTGACACATAGCTTACGTCTCATTATTATAGGAAACCATTCCTTTATAACCATTTTATACTCCTTTGACCACAAAGGAGTATAAAATAATGGGATTCCACTGGGATGGAAAATGTTGATGTTTAGACCAGTTCCGGTATACAGTTTTTTTTTACTTTTCCTCACCTATGGTAGGAAAAGTTATGTTTTCACCCTAAAAATGTTTTCGAGGTTTCAACTGAATGTTTCCGTTTTGGGTGTTTTTAAGACATCCTGAGTTGTTTCCAGCATGGCGTCTGTATGTGTGTTATCATCGTAACGCCCAGGGTATTTAACCTAGAGAGCTGGAAACTTAGCAGAAAAATCAGTCCCTACTTCTAGTTGTGCCACCCGGAAAATCAACATTTTCCACCATCTTGAACCCAGTTTGCTGAGTAAGCAAAAATTTAAAAAAAATCGTACAAAATCGTAAACTCGATGGGACGAGTTGGAATTTGGCTCGAATTTATGACAAACAAATCCACTAAATCTAATTTTGATATTGTATTATTTACTATATTATACTATTTTGAAGTTATTGATTTATGAATTTTGAAAATTTGAGTCAATAATACCGAAAGTATAACTACGTTTTTGACATATAGCATATCGTTGGAACGGGTAAAAAATAAGGAAAAAATGTTCTTGATTCTTTTGTAACATGACAAAAAAACACTTAGCAAAATAATAAAGTGTCATCAAAATTTCAAAGTGTCAGTAAAATTTTAAGAAAGGTTACTACATCGCAGGTTATGAACTCTCCCATTGTTCATTTTTATATATTTAAGCGTAATATTCTGCTAAATATTTACATATTTTTTGAAAATCCTTTAAAAATTAGGTATAATAATAAAACAAATATTATTTTTATATGCTATTATTAAAATCAAAGTTATTGTAATATTAAATATGTAATTTTGAAAGCAAACTCTAGCGACGGTCTTTTGACTATGCTAAGAAATGCTAAGATGTTAATTAGATTGTTAATATAATATTGTATTTTGAGCATTTAATAAATAAAAAATAAAAAAATAAAAACAAATATTATTATTTTACAGTGTGAAAGTTTCATGTTTTTATCTCTTTTTATTCAAAAGTTATTGGAACCGTACAGAGAGACGGACAGCCAGACACATGAACGAAACTATATGGGTTTCCTTTTTTTGGTTTTACCAACGAAACTCTAAAAATCGCTAAATATTGAGATAAAAAAAAGCTGTTAATAAAAAAAGTGATTGTTTTGCCTTCGTTTTGTTTAACTTGACTCACAGTTTCGATTTTTTACAACTTTCATATCTTTAAATCAAAAACTTTTTTTAATTGTTAAATGGTAAAATTATATTATTTAAAAAAATATCATTCATGTAATTTTTCAGCAGTTAATAGATAAAATATTGTATGTGTATGGAAACATTTCTGACTCGTTTAAAGATTACCTGCTTCGGTTAAACCTAAGCAGGTAATTAACATTTTCCTGCCTCGGCCTCGGCTTCACCTTGTCAGTAAAAATGTAAATTTCCTGCCTCGGCTTCGCCTCTGCAGTAACTTTGTTTAGCCATCCTCGCCTTCGGCTTGGAACAAAAACTTAAAAAACTTGTCAGAATTCCATTTTACTGCCTAGTAACATAAATAACTATTACATCTGCCAAAATTAAAATAATTAAATAAATGAAATAAAATAAATAAAAATAATGTATAAACATTTTTTTTGAAAAATGATAACTGACTACGCCTAATGCTGCGTCCTCCTGCTGCCAAGCAGCACGAGAGGCCACTTTAGTGGCCTCCGAAGGGGGGAAACGGTTAGAGGAACCCCGTACCCGATTTAATTTTTTTAGGTCCACTATTTTTATTCATTATTAAATGTGCACAGACGCGGTCGAAATTATCTACCTTCCATAAACCAACCATTTTTTATTCGGATGAGTATTTTAAAAGATAAAAGGTTTTAATAAAATAGTTTGTACAACAGAAGCAATGGGACAGAAGATTTCTGTTTAAGAATTTTTAAATTCGAAGACAAAAAAAGTCGTTCTTCAAAGTTATTATAATTTTTCCGTTACCTTCGGTAAGATTAGAAGCAAACTCAAATATAGACCCTCTTAGAGTATAGAAGAAAATCTTTTCAAACAAACTGAAGATTATTATTACTTATCTGAAAGTTCTATAATTATAATTATATTCGTGTTCATAAAACAAGAATGGCAAGAAATTAAATATACATTTTTTCAGCTCCGTCTATTTTAAGAATATTTTAAAGATGAACTCTAGTGGTTGAAAGCTGGGTTTATGCAATAAAATTACTTTTATTGGAGAAACCTCTATATTTATTTCTATTCTAAAATAATTATAAATAGCATCAAAAGATTCCAAATTAAATGCGTTAACGAGACATCTACGGGTAGCATTTGAAATTGAATCCAATCTAGAGAGTTACCTTCATAATCTTATAAGACAAATCGTCTAGTGGATACTCTTATAAAACAATTCTTTGGTACTTATTCATTTTTTTATTTTAATGTCTCATTTATTCGTAATTATTTAGGGCTTACAATGATGTATGCGTTATTTCAGATACAGATGAGAACATTGAGAAGGGGTATCCATTATTTACGTAAAACTAAAGTCGTTTCAATTTAGATTAAATTAATATAATTAATTTATCTAGTAATATAATTAATTTATCTACTTTAAGAGACTTATTAAAAACCTCCGACAACCTGACGTCGTTTCTAAAGCTCTAGAGCTTCTACTTTAGAGTTTAAGTGCATGTCTACCAAGTAAAATATAAGCGACAAACAAACTTAATAATCGTACTTAAAGGTTATTTTACACTAAGACAGCTGGGAATAAAATGAACCCATGTATATATGTGTTGTGGAGTTGTAAAGACGATACACCATGTATATTAAGTTACATAAAAGTGTAGCTACAAGGTGAAGAGCATGTGTGCTGTAAGTGGAGATAAACGAAGCGTGCAGGAATGAAAGGTTCCTAGGTGTCTAAGGTGAACCAGCAACCGGCCGTGTCATGATCTCTCTGTAACTAATCACACTAGTTTAATCCAGACCAAGGTCCTACATAATATAACCCTCATTCAATACTTTATACTTGGTCCTGCAAAAATAGATATTACTATTTCTCTATTTTAAGCTTCTTGAAAACAAGAAATTCCAACCATGGTCATGAAACATGTCTTGCTGCACTACTAAGTTCAAAAGTTCTTGTGGAAATGGACGAAGCACGAAGCTACACTATAAAAACTATGAAGCCATAACATAACTAGAAAGAGACGATATGCCTCAGACTGCTGTAGCCTATAAAATATTCAAGTTAAGGTTCATGTACCCTATTTTTCGCAACAGTTAATGCTGTAGTCCTAATAATAAATTCGATTAATTGTTGGATAATCTTAAGTTTGATAATAAGATGCTTATTTAACTATATATATATAGATAACATTTAATTTTATTTAGTCTATTAACTATCTCACAAGTTTAGGAATGCACATTCACCAAGTTACATGTTTAGTTGTCATTAAAGACATTAAAATAGCAGTGAAATCTGTCTTCAAAAACTTCATTAACAATAAACATAAGAAGAAAATATAAAAGGTTTTACATTTACAAAGGAACAATGAATAATAACAATTAGTAACTGTTTATATTTAGGACGCGCTTTCACAATAATTCATTTAAAGATAATGACGTCGAAAGTACAATGTTACCATCCACCCATTCAGATGTGATGAAGATCCGGTACAATACTTAAAAAGTTATAGCCTCTCCCTCGGTTGAAAGGAGGCCACATCCAATTGAATTTGACGGCTGTATCATTAATAACTGGAGGGAACCTAGCGTGACGAACTTATAAACCAACCCGGTCCTCAGACAATTGAGATCAACCAGACATTCTATTAATAACACATTTAACCTTGACTATGCAATTATTTAATAACCTCTAGCCATGCTCAATCACAAGAGGTTTCACCAATATAGTTATTAATTTGTTGAGGCAACAAGATATTAGTTTCAGACACCCTTTTCATGTTATACTTGTTAAACAATTAGATAGGGGTGATTAAAACAACATTTTAGCTTATCCACGAGAAAACAAGAAAAGAAAAAAATTATAGTATGTGCTTTTAATCTATTTCAACTAAAATGGTTTTATCGTCCATCCTAGATTTAGATTATGAAATATAAGATATCAAACACAATTTAAGTTTTAACAGTAATTTGGACATTCGAATCTTGGCTGTATTTGGTACTTGGTACTATTGTTACTGATCGTTTAGTAACTAATTTTTAGTAATATATATTGTAAATTATTAATAACGTACAATGATCATTTTTAAGATCAGAATAGGAAAATTTAATTATTTTAAGGTCATCAGAGAAATTAAAATGATCAATTAAAGAGGTCAAAATTGTCTTTATAAAGTATGTGCTACCAATCTTTAACAAAACCACACATATTAATTTTTATCAGAATTCGTAAGTTCTATAAATTCTAAGGTAACAACTTTTTCATTTGTCACAAACCTACATTGCCTCAAATCAAAAGGTTTTATACATCAATTGATCAATAAATAGCCTTCACATTATTAATATTTATATCTGATATGCGACTAACCAACTATCTGCCTAATGTTTCTAGAATTATTTTAAAGATGATTTACGGTAACTGCATAGTCTTATAAATAATTATGGGGAAAAAATTAGATAATGTAGGTACATACATACTTTGAGATTTCTCTTCTTATAACTAACCTTCCTCGTGTTAAGGTTGATAAAAAAAAAAAAAACTAGAAATGCAATATGCAATGATTAACCGAATCACAGGGCTTCTACAAAACAAAATACCATTTATAGGGCAAGTCAAAAATTAAATTTTTGTCGTTAACGGTCAGTGTCCACTTAAGGGGACACCCTGAAAACCCCTTGGTTTAGTTTGTCTCAGCTGTTTATAGACTGATTTTGTAATGATGGATTTAAAAAGCATTATTGCGTCGATATAAAGGCATATCGATAGTGTTTTTGTTTGAAAACATGACGTATTTTTTTTATTTTCTCTTCTAGAACTATATATACATAGTAGCTATACATATCAATATATATGTCTTGCCCATTCAGGGTGCCTCAAGGGTGTCTAATATATTAGACACTAACCTATAAAGGGTTAACATAAATATTGCTTCCAAGCTTACCGAAGGTAACG
Source organism: Gerris lacustris (assembly GCA_951217055.1). Taxonomy (NCBI): domain Eukaryota; kingdom Metazoa; phylum Arthropoda; class Insecta; order Hemiptera; family Gerridae; genus Gerris; species Gerris lacustris. Next base: position 61,664,878 of record OX578276.1, on the reverse strand, counting down.
GAAGCTATGTGGTCGTTCTAAAGAACGAAAATATTTTATTTCTCCGATTTCAAAAATTCCAAGACAGAAATCCGTTTCAGACATCAGGGAATATTCTTGGTTCCGTGTCTGCCTGTCGGTCTGTCGTTCAACTTTTGCGAACCAACATATCTTAAAAATACATGTCCGATTTTAATGAAATTTGTATGGCAGTCATAATTAGCTCATTGTTGGTCCCATATAAGTTTCAACCTTCTGCGCTTATTTTTTTCCCTTCCACGTGGGCACAAACATACATTTATTTCCACCTATAGCTTCAAGAGTACTTAGTACTCATCTGATTTGTATAAAACTTTTATAGTTTATCGAAAGTAACCCGCAGATAGACCCAGATTAATTTGAACCGTCTGCGCTCTTTAACTTTTGCTAAATTTATGCATATTTCATATATATCCATTAAATGGATATACATATTTTTTACTTTCTCATATAAAGAGAAAGTATTGTGATGGCGCGAAAATTCTATTTTGAGATTTTGATGGATTTACACGTATTGAGGACCCCTGAGTCCAAAAAAGTGGTTTTTAAAAAATATCTGTCTGTCGTCTGTGCAGACGCCTGGAGCCTAAACTACTGGGCTAATTTTGACGACATTTGGCATACATGTTCAGAAAAATCATACCCCGAGGCGAAATCGAGAAATGAATTTTAGCTCTAAATTTAGGGGCGCTACCCCCAAAAGCTCTGAAAAAACATGAAAAAAAAACGGTTCCGACGATTTTGATTAAAAAATTCTAAAATGTAGTCCATTTGAATACGAATCCAACGATATAAGCCGTTTTCCCGGGAAAAATCTAGTTCCTGAGATATTAGCTTAAAACGCGGACGGAGAGAGCCCGGGTTCGATTCCCCGCCCAGGAGAAGTTATTTTTATGATAAATTTTGATGAAATGTTAAATAATATTTAAATGTACATTTGAAAACTAATAAATAGAATATACTTGGTTAAGTAATTATAAACTCGTATATGAGAAAGTTTGTCTGAGTTGTCTCGGACCGATTTTTTTTATATATATCCATGTAAAAAGTCAAAACAATTTTGACAGATTAAAAAAACCGGGGTAAACAATTAAACAAATTAGACAATAATGGCTTGTAAAAGCATAAAATCAATAACGTACGTGGTAGGATGCGAGGAAGCTATATGCCTTACCAATTGGCCAAATATTAGGTTTATTAATTAATTATTTATACCAGAACAAATTAGTAGTCATAATAACTTTGTGAAACATGTAAATCCTAAATTTAAAAATCGGTCCGAGACAACTCAGACAAACTTTCTCATATACGAGTTTATAATTACTTAACCCAGTATTTTCCATTTATTAGTTTTCAAATGTACATTTAAATATTATTGAACATTTCATCAAAATTTATCATAAAAATAACTTCTCCTGGGCGGGGAATCGAACCCGGGCTCTCTCCGTCCGCGTTTTAAGCTAATTTCTCAGGAACTAGATTTATCCCGGGAAAACGGCTTATATCGTTGGATTCGTATTCAAATGGACTACATTTTAGAATTTTTTAATCAAAATCGTCGGAACCGTTTTCGAGAAATAATTTTTTTTCATGTTTTTTCAGAGTTTTTGGGGGGTAGCGCCCCTAAATTTAGAGCTAAAATTCATTTCTCGATTTCGCCTCGGGGTATGATTTTTCTGAACATGTATGCCAAATTTCGTCAAAATTAGCCCAGTAGTTTAGGCTCCAGGCGTCTGCACAGACAACAGACGGACAGACATTTTTTTAAAACCACTTTTTTGGACTCCGGGGACCTCAAAACGTGTAAATCCATCAAAATCTCAAAATCGAATTTTCGCGCCATCACATTACTTTCTCTTTATATGAGAAAGTAAAAATTAGTGTAGAGAGTCACAATTTAATAAGTATGCCAAGATTCATACTAGAGAGCTTCTAAACCTTGGTGCAACAATCTTCCCAGCAGACAATCCAAATCGAGCGATTAACAGAAGGATTGCAGCTACAGAATGTTTTACCATGCAGACCATGCAAAAAAAAATTAATAAACAGGTCAAGTGTGTGCTGGTCAGCACACACTTGTCCGTAGGCAACCCTGTATAGTTTAACTAGTACTCTATTGATGGTGTTGTCTAAAATGCTAAAAAGCTTACTTTGAACTACCCTATGGGTCCGATATTCTCAAAACACATAAACAAACTTCCGATAAAATATTTTTTTGCCACTGAACCGGACTACAACCATATAAAGACATCGAAAAGGCCATAATTATAAAAAAAACTTATTTTGTCAATAAAAAATAAAATAATATTTTTTTCGAAATTTCCAAAAAGTGGTATCTTTGCTTTTGGTCGAAGAATGTTCAGGAATTTTTTCAGATTTTTTGCACTTCACATAAGCGAGATAGAGGGGGGGGGGAGGGGACACGTTTCACACCCGCTTCAAACTCGCCTACGCTTGCCCTATCAAAGTTATAACCAAAGAATTATATATTTTTGTAATCAGCTCGACGTACCCTTTCATATGATACCCCTCACGGTGTCGAAAAAAAATAAAAAAAATTTAACCCTTAAGTTTTTTACCCTAATTTTTTTGAAAAATATTTTTTTTAAGTCGCTATATTTTTAAAATATGTGGGCAGGTACAAGACACATACATGCCAAATTTCAAAGTAATCGGACGAAAGGTGTAGCCGTGAGAGCACGCGAGAGGACGGACGGACAGACACACGCAGGAAAATATAAGGGTCCTTGGTTTTGCCTACGGACCCTATAAACAGAGAAGCTTAACTGGTGAGGTTGGGTTTAGGAATACCCTGAATTTCTGGAAATAGCCAAAAATAAACAGGTCAAGTGTGTGCTAGTCAGCACACAGCGAGGGTCCGTAGGCACCACTATATAGTGTTTAACTGTAAAGTGTATTAACAAAGTTTTTTTTTAAATGCTAAAAAGCTAACTTTGAACTATCCTAAGGGTTTGATATTCTCAAAACACACTCTGATAAAGTATTTTTTGCCACTGAACCGGACTACAACCATATAAATTCATCGAAAAGGCCATAATTATAAGAAAACGTATTTTGTCAATAAAAATTAAAATAATTTTTTTTTCGAAATTTCCAAAAAGTGGTATCTTCAGTTTTGGTCGAAGAATGTTCAGGAATTTTTTCAGATTTTTTGCACTTCACATAAGCGAGATAGAGGGGGGGGGGGGGACACGTTTCACAGCCACTTCAAACTTGCCTACGCTCGCCCTATCAAAGTTATATCCAAAGAATTATATATTTTTTTAATCAGCTTAACGTACCCTTTCATATGATACCCTTCACGGTGTCGAAAAAAAAATAAAAAAATTTTAACCCTTAAGTTTTTTTACCCTAATTTTTTTGGAAAATATATTTTTTAAGTCGCTATATTTTTAAAATATGTGGGCAGGTACAAGACACATACATGTCAAATTTTAAAGTGAGCCGTGAGAGCACGCGAGAGGACGGACGGACAGACACACGCAGGAAAATATAAGGGTCCTTGGTTTTGCCTACGGACCCTAAAAATGCAAAGTTTGCGTATAAATTAATATTAGATAAATATGGTGCTAATAAATACGGTGTGCTTTGGTCATCTAAGTAGAATGCCTCATAGCCGATATCCTGACATTGTGTGGGAAGCATGGTTCAAGGGAAGACAGAGAAAAATCAAGCCCAGGATAGAGCTTGCTAGCGTACATTCTACAATTTAGGCGACGAAGTAAAATAAATTTAGTTTAAACTAACGAGAGTTTAAAATAATTGAATATAAGATTAAACATTTCTGAAACTTTCCTATCTATAGAGAGAAAAACTTTTTTCACGATATGTTATATTATTACAAGTTTACCTCATTTAAATCAGGAATCAACATGAAAACGGATCAAAAAGAAAACGTCTATAAAAAAAGAGGAATTTTGACGTTTGTTTTTGAAGTAGAGTCGAGTTAAAGTGGCATTCATTACAATTATCGAGTGAAGTTACATTCTTTACACTTGTAAATAATGCGAATACCTAAGACAACGTACAACTACTTAGACTTCAGACAAACAAAGCTGTCCGAGCTACTTAGGTAATATATACAGTACCTTCTACTTCATTCTTCTCCCGTAGCCAAGGTGTGTGAGATGAATAAAATATTTGGACATTATTTGTGTGTCCTGTGAAAGTTTATACCATCATAGACTAAATTATATGAGAAACAATAGGAACCCACTAATTTTAAATCTGATAAGTAGTTTTCTCGTTATCATATGCTAGCTTCGAAAACCTTTTTAAATAGTGGGCAACCCTGCTTGCTGAATCAAGCTGATAGTATAATAGCTAAATATCACGTGGAAGTAAATATGATACATTTAATTTAATTTAGAAAATACGATACATTACTTCGTAGGATAATTCTAAAGTTATCGTAAAAAATAAATAAAGACATAACGCAATGAAATTGAGATTGAGTATCCTTAGGTGTAAACTGTTTTTTATTTTATTTATTTAGAAAACAAAGACTCAAAGATTCACTGAATAAGTAGTGAGTATATAACTTTTTCTATAACTTATTCTAACGCTAACGAATAAAACTCAAAGAGCGGGTACGAGTAAAATAGGGGTTTAAAAATAGACAAAATTCGTCTATTCAAAAAAATTTGGTTTATGAGTAAGTCTTAGTTTAATCTGGAGAGTCCCCAAAACTTAATGGAGTGGAATGATGCATTTCAGGGATGAGAGGGGGAAGGGGATAATAATTAAAATATTAAACGAAATTTGACAACTGAGGTGCCCTTCAGTCAGTGTATTTTATCGAAATGCATTGATTGAAACAATTTTTAGGTCGATTTATTCATTCCTTATCGAGATGTGATGGACAAAATTCTGTGTTTTTTTAATAAATCCAAATTTCGATAATGAAAGATTCAATCGACCTGAAAAATGACTCATTCAATTCAGCTTTATAAAATACGTATAAATTGACACCTTACATAATAATTACACTTAACATTTTAAAATTACCCCTTCAATAAAATTATTGTTTCACCCCTTAACATTCTCTTCAGATTTTTAATTCAACTGCCAAGATGTAGTCATAAACCAATTTTCATGAATGAAAGTATTTTGTACTTTTCAGACACAATTTTTTATCTTAATTAATTAAAAAAAATAGATTTTTTTTGTTTTCAAACAGCTCTGAAAAGTCACACTAAAAAGGCAACAAGTCAACTTAAACATACATCATTTTATAGGAGATTTCTGTTCTTTTCAACGATTGCTCATTCATAGTTCCAAGATTAATATTTTTTTAGTTATTTCAATTTTTTAAGGTAAAGGTCGATTGCTTTTAACACAGTCTATTTTCGCTTATAGTTCCTAAACCGTTGAGAATTGGACTATAGCTTATATGAACTTTTTTGCTCAAAACGACCTGTCGATATTCCCCTTTTCCTATGTCCATCTGAAATTGATACACCCTGTACATTTATAATTAATGAAGTCTTATAATTTAGAATAAGAATTTATTACGAAGCATACATGTGTGTGTGAGTGTATTAGTTTATAGTGTGTGTATATAAATATATGTATCCAATATTAAAATAATAATTATTCATGAAATTAAATCTGTAGAAAGGGTATCGGTTTTAACACCTCTTTTATAAAAACTGCGAACTAATTAAATGATGCAATATAACAAAATTAAAAAATATTATATACCTCTGACAAAGCTATATAATACAAGTACTCATTAAAAATTGTTATCATAATAATATTCCTGGGTAAATTATTTGAACAATAAATTTGTTTAACAAGCTATACTAATAATTAAAAAAAGTTTTTCTCGCAATTTATTTATGCATTTAAATAAAGTTTCTTAAAAAGTTATATCAATATTATAAGGGTTATTTCACAACTTAAATAAAACAACCTAACAGATCGCACAAAATCACTATTATAAAAGTAATTGTAATATTTTACTATTTTCTTCAATCTTTATTTAAATAAGTCACAATCACATCACAAGCAAATTGTGATCTTTAATTTTTATCAGAACTTTATTTTTTTTACTGTTGTAGAATATTTTAAAACAATGTTACCATGCAAAAATTAATATATTCATAAAATATTTATATCTTAGTCATATTTTTTATCACATTAATGTAAACAATAATTATAAGTCATAACTCTTCTTAACATTAATTTTCTTTCAAGAAATTCTGTTTCTCATGGTTTTGATTTGCAGTTAAGGAGCTTAAATGCGAAACTACGCCAGCGCTTTGAATATTTACGACATTAATTCTGTTCAGGAATCCATTTCGAACATCAAAAAACATTTTTGTTCCCTTGTCCATCGGTCTGTCTGTATGTTCAATATGTTTGCGAACCTACTTATCTCAAAAACTAATCGTCTGATTATGATGATATTTAGATGTTAGGTCATAATTAGCCCATTATTAGTCCCAAATAAATTTCAATCTGCACCTCTCTTCCACATGCCCACAAACATCAAACATACATTTATTTCCACCTACATTCTCAAAAGTACTCATTTAATGTTTGAAATTTGAATGGTTTGTAGAAAGTAGCCTGCAGATAGCCCCAGATTAATTTAAGCTATCTGCGCACATTAAATATTATACTAAACTGATACTTTTATTCCTGCAAAAATAGTCTGCCAATCAGTGCGGCATATATCTTCCTCACGTCCAATTTCGTATACTTTAATGATTTTATGCTTTTATTTTACGACCTATTATTGACAAATTTATTCAATTTCCCATCTGCTATTTAAACCTATCAAAATTATTTTGATTTTTTACGTGAATTAATGTGTCAATTTAGCAAAGTAAAAGAGCGTAGACAGTTGAAATTAATCTAGGGCTATCTCCAAGCTACTTTCTACAAACCATCAAAATTTCATAAAAATCTTGATCATGATTTCTTTTGAAGCTATAGTTTAGATAAATGTATGTTTGTGCGCATGTGGAAAATAAAGATGAAATTTATATGGGACAAAAAATTGGCTGATTTTGACCTACCATCGAACTTTCATTAAAATCGAATGAGTAGTTTTTACGATATGTTGGTTCGCAAAAATTGAGCGAAAGACAGACCGACAGACAGACACTAAAAATGATCTCTGATGTCTGAGACGGATTTCTGTCTTGGATTTTTTGAAATCGGAGATATACAAATTTTTCGAACGATCACATAGCTTCCGTTACCTTTGGTAAGCTATGAAGTAAAAAAAAACAAATTTAACAGATTTAAAAAAGAGGGATCAATTAAATAAATTAGACAAACTATTCGATAGTCACGAGACAAAAAATGTTCCCTGATTTCTAAAAAGGATTTCTGTCATTGAATTTTTGGACTCAGCGCTACCTCTTTCCTGTTATAGTAGTATTTTCTAGTCAAAATGGAGCAAGAAACAAAATCTGATTTCCATGGTTTGTCAAAAGTAGCTCATATAACAAAACCATTTTGACAGATATTTAAAAATAAGGGGGTTAGAATTAAATAAATTCGCCAGTATTGGGTTTCTAAAGGCATAACATCTATCAAATACGTGATAGGATGCGAGGAAACTATGTTCTACACTAATTGGCAGACTATCATCAAAAGTACCTATCAGATTATTAAGAAATTTGGATGGTTTGTCGAAGGACTACATTTGGCAGATAGACCCGCATTAATTTCAACCACCTGCGCTCAATAAACATTGCTAAATTGATACTTTAGTTTGTCAAAAATCAAAGCAATTACTGATTTAAACAACGGGGGCAAATTAAATAAATTAGACAGACCGACAAACACGAGACAAAAAATGTTCCCCTATATATCTGAAACTGATTTCTCTCATGGAATTTTTGAATTCGGAGACATTAAAAATTTTCATATTTCAGAACGATCACATACATACCAACTGTTACCTTCGATAAGCTCGGAAGTGAAAAGAGAGAAAAACTAAATAAAGTAGACATTAATGGGTTGCAGAAGCATAACATCAATAAAGTACATGGTAGGATGCGAGGAAGCTTTGTCCCACACTAATTATTATTTATTTGCTTATTTTCTTTGCTCCCGAACTTACCTAAGGAAGAATTGTGATCATTGTGATATGAAGAAACAACATATTTTGTCTCCGAATTCAAAACTCCTGGACAGAAACCCGTATCCATGCATGAGGGAACATTTTTTGGTCTCATTTCTGTTTGTTGTCTGTCGTTCAACAGTTTTGCGTACCACCATATCTTAAAACCGTAAGATTTAAATTTATCGTAAAATTTTACACTTATGATACTATTCATCCAATAATAGGATTTAAGGAAGGTACGGGCTACACTAACTGGCAGACAGTTTTTATCACCATAATTATTTTTTGTGTATATGTTGGTAGGAACCGTATAATGTTAAAAACTATATAGGACATCTATATGTATATAGTTTGCCTATTTTACAATTATTTATTCTACTCAATCAGCAAATTATATAAGTTTGAATTTGCAAGATTGACACAAGCTTATTCTAAATTATTGTACGAATGGTTACATTTGGATCTGCTTCGATCCCTAATAGGTCACATTTATTTAAATGGAATGTCAAATTTGCACAGATAGTTGATATCGGACTAAAAGAGGACTAATTATGACATACCCACTAAACAAGAATAAAATGTTCGTCCTTCAGAATGATCTAACTATACTTCCGTTCCCTTTATGCAATGAAGCTTATGATTTTTAAGCCACTCTTCGTCTTGCATTTGAGTAAATGTAAGGAGAGAAAATTTAAAATCATTTAGAAACGGAAATTGACCTATTTATATAACAGGAAAAAACGTTATAAACCGTAAAATAGAACTGTTTAAAACTCGAGAGTTTTTACAAGGTAAAAAGATACAAAAGATCATTTTAAAAAAATCGTTGACCTCCGCCTTTTTCCAAGGGTTTTAAAGGTTGATCATAAAAAACTTCTATAAAGATTAAAATGAAAGGACTCAAACCTAATTCAATTTAAATAACGAGAGAAAAGAGGAGCAAATTGTAAAGATAGTTATTATTATAACTGAAACATTAAGAATTAAGGCCGAAAGAAAATTAAATGTACATGTATTTCAAAAGAAATTATTTGTATAGTTACTAATAAATAAATTTTTGTAAATTAATAAAACAAAATTATTTCTTAAGAAATTCAACGAAAAAAGAATAATAAAAGCAGACAACTTAATTTTATAACTAATTTAAGCTTAAACAAACGTGGCTATTTAGAGTTATACTATTATAACCCTTCAATAATAACTAATATTAAAAACAACTTTAATTTTAAAAAATACGTACGCCAGAAAATATCCCATCGGAAATTAAATGTTTAAGAAGGTAAAGATGAAAAAGCACATTCTCATTATGATCCAAGCAAAATAAGAAGAAATGGTCGACCCATTAAAAAATATTATATAAATTACTAGGGGGCTCTGCCCCCAACTCGCTTTGCTCGTCGAAAACCTTCGCACAATTTGAGACGCATTTGTTTGTTTACAAAACCTTTTTAATAATATAGATAGATTATTTATTTCATAAAAAAAATGTCATCTTGATTATGAAGAAGAAGTAAGGCAGCGATCATAGAATCCTTAAACGGAAAGATTTCCAACTCCCCTCTTTATCTACCAGTGTTAGACTACTACCGCTGGTCAAGCTATTTGGCGGTTAAAATTGTAACTAAATCTTTTACACCGTTCAGAAATAAATTAAATTATCAGTTTGCTAGATTCGAACCCGAAATCTATTGCACTCGAAGCAATCGCGCATCTCTTTCAGCCACCGAGGCCGTTTTTTAGGGTTTCGTTGGTAAAACCAAAAAAAGAAACCCTTATAGTTTCGTTCCTGTGTCTGTCTGTCTGTCTGTCACTCTGTAAGGTTCCAACAACTTTTGAATCAAAAGAGATTCAAAAAAATGAAACTTTCCAGTATTAAAGGTTGTTTTGACGCGCACACAGGAAAAATATAGCGAACTCAAAATTATCAGCTGTTCAAATTCAAAATGGCGGATAATTCACGTCACGCGAAAAAAATATTTTTTTTACATTTTGAGTGGGGTATCAAAAGAAAGGTATTGAAGAGTAGATTACAAAAATATATAACACTTGTGGTTAGTGATGAATTTTCCGCGCCATTTTGTCCAAAAACATCAAAATATTGCGTGTACCCCTCCCCCCTTAAACTATATTTCTGCTGTTACTAAAAATATAAAAAAAAATATGCAAAATGTGCGGTCTGATGGGCCAAAGAAAAATAAGAATACCAATTTGATCTGATTAACGGGGAATCCCAAATGGCGGCTAATTCCTGTCACGGGCAAAAAAAATATTTTTTTCAAATTTTGAGTGGGGCATCAAATGAAAGGTATTATAGAGTAGATTACAAAAATATATAAAATTGTGAAACATAATTTTTCATGCCATTTTCTCAAAAAACAAATGTTTTGCTTGAATGCAATATCCCACAAGTTAAGGGTTCTACCTTATACAGAGGGAAAACCTTTACAACAGCATTTAAGTACAGACACCGCTCTATTTATTGTAATTCTAGCTAGACGTAATTCTATTTATTGTAATTCTATCAAAAGTCGCAGTTACACCAGATAGTCAAATATCCTATAAGGTGTGTGTTCAATAACATAAAAATGGGAATAATTACAAGATCAAAAAAGAACTTTTTATATACTATGTTTTTAAATTTTCTGTTGAATCATATGTAATGTTGATAATATAATTTTCATAGTTATAATATAATGTTAGTGAAAAAAAATAGTTCCGAATTTATTTACTTGACATAAGTGACAACCATCTAGAGAGCTGATCTTAAACCTATAAAAGGACAAATCTTTGTACAACGGATCTCGTCAACACTGAATCTAAACCGAGCCATTGTTATGCCGCCGTGTAGAGACAGTAAGAGAAGAAAAAGAAAAATCAGTACAAGTAAAGAAGTACAGTTGCAGAAAAATTAAACCGATAACTATGACCTCAGAGCATAGGACACAAGTGTGAACAAACCTGGTTCTCACACGTCAATTAATTTATTTCTTTGTTTACATTTCCTTTTTCCTTAGAATAATACAATATATAGAAGGAGGATCACTGATAACATTGAAGCCAACTTTGGTTGTGTCCCTTAATCCGCGTTCTAAAAATTCATTTTTGTAATTTTTTACGTCATAACTCTAAAATTATTTGCCTTCGGTTTTTTAATTTATTTTTTTATTAAATTATAATTATTGATAGTCAGTTTTGTTTATTGTAATTTTTTTTTGTGTTTTATCTTATTTTAGCTTGAAATATGCTAAAAATAATGTTTATCTACGATTGATACGAAATATAAACATTATATCTTTGTTTAGATGCGTAGAAAGTGATTATTTACGTACTTGTATTCATTGCGCATGCGCGTCTCATAGTTCTGAATAATTCCTCTTCTTTACCACACTAGTGTGGTAAAGAAGAGGAATTCTTCAGCTTTACGCACGATTAGTGAGTTTGTTTACATTTAACAAAACTAATTTGGTGTTCTTTTATTAAAGTAACTGTTTATATCGAGTTTTTAGTGAAAAACAATGAGTGAATCAAGTGACTTTGACGAAAATGTGGAGAATAATACTCCTCCAGAAATAATTAATTCGGCAACAAATACAACTAATGAATTAATGCCATCTTTATCAAGAGAAAGATACGAACTTACATACAGCAAGTTTATTTTTTTCTGTATTTATTATTTAAATCTAACAATCGTAGATAAAGTACGGTACGCAACTCGTGCGAAAACGGCATTTTGCATTGCTCGTGTGGTTTTACCACCCTCGCTATCGCTCGGGTGCAAACTCCACACTCGCATGCAAAATGCTACTTTCCGCACTCGACGCGTAATGTACTATTTTTATATCATGCTGGGCGAGTTGTAAAAAATGACGTTAGAGTGAAACGTAAACAATAGCCAACGGCAGGGGTTTCTCTTCTTGATGTTTGTGAGCGGGCTTTGAATAGTTACTAAAGCATGGCCAACCTTCTCCTGTTTTAATGAAAAAAATGAGTGTTGTTATGTTGGCAGCCTGGTCTTAAGGACACAACCTCTCGGCAAAAGTTGGCTTCAGTTTCTTATCAGTAATTGCTTAGGATTCCGATTCTATGCTCCTTCTATATATTGTATTATTCTAAGCCTTTTTCGCTGACATTCAATGTTTATCTCTTAATAAAAAATCACAAATTTGACACCCGTCAAAATGAAGATTGTAAATATGGGACATGGCAAAACAAATAAAATAACTGGCGGATTTTTTCCGAACTAATTTTCCATACAGCAAAATTTGCTGAAAACTAATTAAAGTCTGCTGAAAGATGGCTAAAAGTATTAAAATAACGCATTGTCATCGTGTTATTAGCTATTCTAAAAGTTTCAAATGTCTAGCTACTCGGAAAGTTAGTTAAAAACCAATTGCAAGATTTGTACTGGACAAACAAACAAACAAGAAAGCAAGCTAATAAAAACGTTGTAAAATAAGTAGAGTATTTCAATAATTTAGTCTAAAATGAAAGAATATGAATTGTGAGAATATACTTTAAAGATAAGGAAACATGGGCTAACGAACTCTATAAATGGAGGTACGAAGAACAAACGACTGTTTCATATTAGTCAGTACTCTTGGTAAATGTGTAATTACTAAAAAATACGTAGAGTACAGAATTACTTTTAAATTGTAATTTACAAAAGGAGTTATTTATAAACCTCTTTCTCAGTTCAGTGACATTTTACCCTTACTAGAGGGTAGGAAAGAAAGTAGTACAGAGTTTTTTTGTATAGTAAAGTCTTAAAGGTTGTAGATTTTATTGAGAAACTTTCTCCCCGGTGCACAGCCTAGTGCCTAGAGTGTGTTGCTTTTATTGAAGTATAGCGTGCAACACGTTGTCTCACCAGCTGATTAATCTTTGATCTCGGTAAAGGTAGCAGGAGTGATTGGCTGAATAAGGGCGTGGTTGTTAGGCCTACGTCTATAGCCAGGTTACGCCGCGTCGTCCTCCCAAACCCTACTAAATCATAGAGACCAATCTCTCCTCTCACCCGTCAGGAATAAGGAACAGTCGCACACCCGTAACCTAAATAACCTGCACTTCATTATCAAAGAATAAGGAGCAATAGAGAATGTTCGTCGAAATATCTTATAAATGGAACAATGGATCCGTTATTCTGCTGGTTGATAGAGAATAGAGAAGCTCCTTAACTATGACTTCAACTCAATAATGAATTAAGAACGTGGAAAGGCTGAACCTTTTTGTATTTATTGATTATACAAGCTAGCTCCCAAACGGGAATATGTTAGCATTGCTCAAGTAATTTAAGTCAATCACTAAGTTAGATATACATAGGTACTTGTTTGTATATTTATTTTATTTTTGACAAAGTCAAGTCAATGTTATCTAGTAAAATTTAAATATACTTTGCTTAATATTTTAAGATTGTTGTTATTTTTATATCAGAATATTATAAATCTAAAATAATGTCTTATGAAATCCAATTAATGTTTATACATCCGAAGCCGACAAGTGTGCCAAGTGCCTAAATCTGGATCACCTTCTTACAGAGGATTTTAGGGTAAGAAAGCTCAGAAAATCGCTAAGAGAAAAGTCAGGACCAGATGTAAGTGGCAGGGTGGAGTGGATCACTTTAGGATACTCCCAAGAGTAATGAATACCTCAGTGAAAGGAAAATTCTCTCTGGTTCCGAGTGGACCAACTCAATCAAGCTAAATACTAATTATGCTCCTTGGGGGGTGTGTCACAATACAAGAGATGTTGGGAACCTCTGCCGTAAATGAGGAAGAGATCCTGAAACTCCAGCACATGTGCTCGGACACTGTCCTAACAACATGCTCCTTGTAACACGCCGACACCACAACGTAAAGCACAAACTTATAGAGCTACTCACGGAGAAGGATTTTACCTGCTACAAGGATTTTCTTACGTGGAGAGACTTTTCCTTCTACCTTTAATGATGAACTCCACTCACGCTCCATATCCTATCTTGCTACGAGGAGGTTCACTGCATAGACGATGACGGCTCTCCGAGATTCTGGGACATCGTGGCCTTCCCGAAAAATTCCAAAAAAAAGCCCTAATAATAGACCCTACTGTAAGATACTAAACCAACGACCCCACCCAAGGTGAGAAAGTCCATAAGGAGAAGGAATGCATCTATAAAAAGTGCATCACGTTCCTCGAAGAAAAATACCACGGTGCCAGAGAATACAAAGTCAGAGGGTTATGGTTCGGCTCTAGAGGATCCATACCGAGTTTAACATCTTCATTCTTTGACGAGGTCGCTATCGACAGAAAAAATTGGACAATCCTGTCAGAGTCAATTATTTTAGACTCCCTAGGAATTATTAACCATCATATCTACTAAACATTTTTCTTACTCTAATTGTATCCTATTTTATTTTAAATCATTTTGTTTTGACAGTGTGACCCTTTCTTTGTTTAATGGTAACTTAATTGTAAATTTATTATAATTTGTTTGACCATTTTATTTAATTAACTGTACATAATATTATTTTTATTATTTAAATGATGCCTCACGATAGATCAGTACGCTGTGTAATTAGCAACCCATTCTATTTGGGCAGCATCACTGTTATTTATGTAAATAAAGTGTTTCTCTCTCTCTGGTAGGATTACAATATATTAAAAATACATATTCTAGTTCTTTCAGGTTTTTATTCTTAATTAAATCAATAAAACAAGTGAGAGCCAATATAGAGTAGGTATAATAAATACAAGTTGAATTTTGAGAGTCACAAAACTCACATAGATTCTCTTAAATGCATTATACAAATAACACTATTGGGCTAATTCAAGAACGAAGATATAAGGCTGAGAGAACCTTCTTTTTGAGAAAGTATAATAAACGTACAAGAGTTGTTATCATGCTGATTAATCTTTTAGTGCAAATAATATACATACAATAGATATGCTTAAATGTTGTAATGTAAATATATAGTCCTCTCAGTTAACGGAAGCTAATTAATTTGATTAGAATTTAAAGTAAACCTACAGTTGTAAAAACCTAATAACCTGAAGAATATAGACGAGAAAGTTTTCTGGTCGTAGTAATTTACTTGTTATATATTTGCATATGTAGATATATAAGTGCATATGTAAGATAATGCTTTAAGTGAAAGTACAGATACAAATGTTGAAATTTCACCTCTTGACTAGATTAAAATACTCTGCCAATTAGTGTGGCACATATCTTCCTCGCTCTAGTACGCAAAGAAAGGATCAGTTTATGAAATAACAGTACCTTGATAAATTAGTCTTTAATAATTTGAACATTTTTCGTAGAAACAAAGCCTCCAACATGCGCCAAATGTTAGCGCACATATAATAAATTTAATAAACAAATAACACAGCAACCAAATCGTAGAAACTGCTATATAAACAGTTTTTTTTTTTTAATTTTACCTCCCTCAAAACTATAAATAACACATAATAGAACGTAACAAAAATTAATCTACTATTCAAGAGCTTTTCAACGATATACAATCATGTTATAAAAGATTAACTTTGACATTTGTACCCCTGTACTTTGAATTAACTAAATTATATTTTTAAAAAAACAAACAATACTAAAGGGCATTAATTTAACTAAGAAATAAATATAAAAAAAAAACCTAATAACAAAAAATATTATTTAAACCACAACAATATTATAAATTGGTACAAAAGTACGTGTACAAAATTTGTAAAAAATAAACAAATAAAATAGCCTTAATGTCCATATCAGGGCCTTTAAAATTATATACAACACAATATTAAAAACCAAAAAAAGTGGTCACGTGACACGGCACACGGGAAAAAGTTTACTCTCATCTCTCATGTTCTCAGAAAATAGGATAAACTAATGAAATAAGATATACTCAATTTAAAGAGCATTAGTGTGAGATTCAAGCGCCTCAATCAGAAATAATATTGGTCAACAATTTTAGAAACTATGGCCATTCAAAGACAAAAATGGATAAAAATAAAACCAAAAAAAATACCAAAATTATCACCATCTAATAAACAACCAATGATGATACGACAAAAAGTTATAGGACCAAAGTTGTAGATCTTTTAAAATCAGTTACCGCTGATGCTATCCGTTTTCCAATAAGACTTACCGTTCAGCCGCAATCATCTCCCAAAACAGCTTAAAAATCAAGTTGCCCATTTTTATTTTCTAAAGAGGAAGGAGGGGGAAAAGTGAACTTTTTATAATTATTTTGGTTCACAATATAGACGTTGCGCGTCGAATGGCGCAAACAGCAAGTCTCTACCTCTTCTGGAAGTGGGTAAACACTTCAAACAGTGCGGGTAGCCATGCTGCTTTATAATATATAGACATATAATTTTAGCGATTTAAAGTGCGCAGACGGTTGAAATTAGGGAAGTGCTTTCTGCAGGCTACTTTCGACAAACCATACAAATTTCATTAAATTCAGATGGTTACTTTTAAAGATATAGCTGTAAATAAATGTATGTTTGTGAGCATGTGGAAGATAAACAAATAAGCGCAGAAGGTTGAAACTTATATGGTACCACCAATGGGCTAATTATGACCTACTAACTAAATTTCATTAAAATCGGACAATTAGTTTTTATATATGGCGGTTCGCAAAAATTGACCGACATACCGACAGACAGACACGGAACCAAAAATGATCCCAGATGTCTGAAATGGATTTCTGTCTTGGAATTTTTTAAATCGGAGACCTAAATGTTTTTTCGCTCTTTAGAACGATCACAGCTTCCGTTACCTTCGGTAAGCTCGGAAGCAAAATGTTAATTTACTAAAAATGAAAAACAATATTTCATTTAAAATATATAAAAGTTCAAAAAGACAGAATAAAACAGTCATTACTCATTACTTAACAAATAAATTGTAAACCTATTAAGCTTTCTAATTCGGAAATTATTTCTATTTACTTTAGTCTTTAGGTGCACTTAAGGAAATTAATGAGAAAAAAATAAGACTGAGAAATTCATTTCTTCTTTCCAGGTCATCTATAACTACTTCCTCATAAGGTTAATAGCTGGTAGAAGGAACGAGGTCAGCCATTAATGTAAAACAATAAGCGAGTGAATCCCTTTAGAAAGAATGAACTGGACTCATTCTAGGCTGTGAAACATGTGTAAAGCCAGCCTATGGGTCACGCAACTCACCTTGCAGCACTAAAATTCATTAAACTTGACTCTATTACAATCCTCAGACTAGCATAAAGCAC
Source organism: Gerris lacustris (assembly GCA_951217055.1). Lineage (NCBI taxonomy): Eukaryota > Metazoa > Arthropoda > Insecta > Hemiptera > Gerridae > Gerris > Gerris lacustris. Next base: position 61,647,541 of record OX578276.1, on the reverse strand, counting down.
GGAAACTACTAAAAGCTTTGGAACAATAGTAAACGTTATTTACTAGATCATCGTCCATTTCTTGATAGTTTAGTAATAGACTTAAGTTTTAATTAAAAAACAACAAAATACATAGTATGGTTAAAGAGGGTATAAAATTAGGTAGATTATAATGGATAAACATTTTACTAAGTAAAAAAAGAGATTGACGTTTTAAAATAAAAAAAGGTTTCCCTATAGTTTGCTTTCAAGCTGATATAACATCAAGTAACTGTACTTGTATGAAAAAGATTTGAATACATCAGAGGCCCATTCATATTCGGCTGACAGCTTCGTTCTAAAGGGAATCACTTGCTTATTCTATTACATTAATGGCTGACCTCGTTTCCTTTATCAGTAATTAACCTTATGAGGATGTGATTATGGCTGATCTGGAAAGAAAAAGACTTTTTAAGAAGAAGAGATTTGTTCACTAATATATTTTAAAACCCACCCAACGCTACATCTTGAAGTAGCGAGTGGTTGAAATAAAATATAAAATTCACAAGTGTAGTAACACAGTATGAGTGTAAGGTTTCTGCTTAGTTTGGGTCAGGGTGAAGATATTATTATCTAATCCTTTGATAAAGGTTAACATGTGTAAAAAATTGCAATCCGTTTAATGTTTTTAGGGCTATAACGCTACCAACAAGAAGGTAGAAATTATAAGGGGGTTCTAAGGCTTTTGTAAATTCGAATTATGGTGAAATAATAAAATATTGTGGTTAATATTTTTTCTAGTTTGCAAAAAAAAAAAAAAAAAGTCTTTGATGAAGAGAATAATCTAAAATCGATTTCAGACATTCGAGAATAATAAACAGGACATTAAGATTTTAAAGGATTAATTTTATTCTATTAAAGTTAATTCTTATATTTTCCTGAAATATTATAAGAATAAAATATATTAATATAAAAATACAATTTTTCAAAACTGGTCTTATTTTAAACTAGCAAATAAATTTGACGCCATTTTTTTTTTTTTTTTTTTTTTTGGTTTCTGTATTCTTCACCTTAGTTGTATCTATGTGCAAAATTTGAAAATTTGGGGAAGATTGAATGACGATAAGTGGTTCAAAATTGGGATAATAGATGTGCGATGAAACTTAAAAAGCAAATAAATTTGACGCCATTCTTTTTTTTTTTTTTTTTGGTTTCTGTATTCTTCACCATAGTTGTTTCTATGTGCAAAATTAAGGGAAGATTGAATCACGGGAAGTGGTTCAAAATTGGGGAAACGGAAATGTGCGATGAAACTTACAAAGCAAAGTATATATAAGACCGCAGTAAAAAAGAAATCAAACTTAATTAAATAAAAAATCCAAAGTATTTATGGGGATTGATCCCGCACCCTGGTCCAAAATAGGAAACCATATAATTCACTATACAAAAAGAATAATTTGTTTTATTCTTATAATGTTTTAGAAAAGTCTATAATTACCGCGATATTTAAATTAGAAAATTTGGGTCTTAAAAACTTCTAAATGAAATATTTTAAGAAGGAAGCGTTTAGAGGGAAAATATAGATGTCATGCATTCATTTTTCAACAATTTCATGGATTGAATTGCAACAAGAAATTCAATAGGCCTATTTGAAAAAATTAATATGCCCCAGGTTTGACCTTGAAGGACCAATTTTAAGGTCAAGTTTAAGGCCATACTAACGTCCGCCTCCTCTATATTCTGACAAGTTTGACTAAAACATGATCCGGTCATCTTCTCCAGGGGTTCTGATAATATGTATATGATCTAATCTTAACATCCAGCCCGTATCAGAAAATTTATTGAACAACATCAGCGCCGTTGGTTTGGGCATGTGACAATGTGTTTTATGAGGAGAAAGGTTTTTACGTATGGCGAGGGAGGCGTGGCCTGAGGGAAGAAGACTAAGAGGACGCCCCAGATGCAAGTAGGAAGAAAATATTGTGGATGCCCTTAAAGGAAAAGGGATCTCCTGGAATAAGGCAAAAAGAAAGCTCACAAACGGGAGAGTCTCCTGTTTGTGGGCTTTCTTTTTTCCTTGAGTGGCATGCCCTCTGCAAACCCCGAAACCCTTAAAGGCATAAGGGGCAACTAAATAAATAGTTTTTATAGTAATAATAGAGGATCAAAAGATAAAACAATAACTGAAACACCAAGATTTTCTATTTTTGGTTAGATTAAATCGTTACATACTTTGATGCAATATAAAATTAGACGAAATTTTTAATGTTACACAGTGCTTTCTAATATAAAATAATGCAACAAAAGCTCTAAGAATAAAATTTGCAAAATCTATTATTAATAATGAATATGAATCACATTTTTCTCTGCATAAAGAACAACGTACGTAATTTAAGGAGTATCCAATTTTTTGAATCTTCAACTACAAATTAAGAGCTGTTCTTTTAAGTGCGCTACAGTCAGAAAGTCTGTTTACTGATCATTAGAACTGAATGTATATTCCCACGGTCTGGTCGCTAAAGGAAACAGGAAATTATTATAGTCAACAAAATCCTATTTCTAGGTTCATGAGTACATGAATGAACTCCTTGGGAATAAAGTAAAGCGTTATACCCAAATCTATTGTACAGCTTCAGAAAATGTAGTACAAGAGAAAAGCGTGTCTTTTAGTTAAGAACGATAATGTTGAGCTGAGCCGCGGTTAAGGTTTTGCATTTGTGGCCAGTATACAATATTGAAGTAAATAATTGTAATGTATATAGTCCAGGCAAATTAGTAAAAAAAAAAAAAATCGGGTACTGGGTACCTCGGAACTTTTCCTCACTTCAGAGGCCACTAAAGTTGGGTGGCCGTTCTGAACTAACTGATTTATTATCATTCTTCAAAAAAAACCTTATTTTTAATACCTATATTATATCCATTTTTATTTTTATTATTTTCCTATATTTTATTTAATTATTTGAAGTTTGTCGGTATTTTGACAGATAAAACAAACTTAGACGACTTAGATAAACAAACTTAGACGTCATCAAAATTATCGCACTAATAAATAATTATATTCGCTTATAACTTTTAAACTAATTAATGGAATTTCATCTCTTTTTTTTATATTTGTTCCTTAATTTTTTCCGGTTCCAACGATATGCTATATGTCAAAAACCTATTTGTACTTTCAGTATTATTAACGTATTCGTAGTGTATTACCCTTTAATCTAATTTATTCTTCAGTCTTTCTTAGGTCTTTAGGGTATTAATAAATTTTATTGCTACTCCTCCATAAATACACTCTGATAAGAGTCTTATCATAAATACACTCAAGACGTATTTTCTCTATGAGAAAATTATTTTTTTAATTGAAAATTACATTAAGTAGAGAACAGTGGATCATGAAATGAGGAAATGTGTAGACGCACGACGCACGGTTGAATAACTGGTAGTTAGATTTTCAAAGAAAAATGTATATTATAATATAATAGAAGGATTAAATAAAGGCCTGAAGATGCCTCAAATGAGGTGAAATATAGCCAAACATGGAGTAGCAATAAAATTTATTAATACCCTAAAGACCTAAGAAAGACTGAAGAATAAAGTATTATTAACCGTCAAAGTTTAAAAATTCAAAAATTTATAACTTCAAAATGGCGGCCAAAATCAAAATTAAATTTAGTGGAACATTCGAGCCAAATTTCAACTCGATCAAGACCATCTTCGATTTATTACGATTTTTTTACATTTTTGCTGACTCAGCAAACTGGGTTCAAGATGGCGGAAAAAGTTGATTTTCCGGGCGGCACAACTACAGGTTAGGACTGATTTCTCTGCCATGTTTCAACTCTCTAGGTTAAAACCTTGGGTGCTACGATGATAACACACATACACACATACACACACACACACACACATACATACGTCATGCTGAAAACTACTCAGGAGGTCTTAAAAACACCTAAAACGGATTCCGTTTTAGGTGAATTCCGTTGAAATCTCGAGAAAAAAAATGTTTGGTGATAACAATACTTTTCGTACTATTAGTAGTGAGGAAAAGTAAAAACAGCAAATGGAGGAAATAATTTATAAAGTTTTAAAACTGTGTGAAAACACTCTTAAGGGGTGTAGTAGTAAGAAACAGTAAAGTTCCCCCCTCTTGGGGGGCGCGTCCGACTCCCCCCTCCTTAAAGTCTAAAATTTACTTATTTTTCACTTTTTACGCAAAACTGTTTATTTTTTTTGAAGAGAAGTGTTATTACCAAAAATATTTTTCACATAATTCTGCACAAAAAAGGTCCTATGCATGTTTGAAGTGAGTCACACCTTTTTCGAGATATTGTAGTTGAAAAAAGATAACAATTTAGACCTATATCTTCAAAAGTACTTAACTGATTATTATGAAATTTGGATGGTTTGTCGAAAGTATTCCGCAAATAGCCACAAATTAATTTCAACCGTCTGCGCTCTTTACATTTTACTAAATTAATACTTTCATTCATAATTGACAGACAAAAAATTATCGACAGACAGACAAAAAGGAAACCAATTTAGAAAATGTAAAGAGCGCAGACGGTTGAAATTAATTAGGGGCTATCTGCAGGCTACTTTCGACAAACCATCCAAATTTCATAATAATCATTTGAGTACTTTTGAAGATATAGGTCTAAATAAATGTATGTTTGTGCGCATGTGGAGGATAAAATAATGGGCGTAGAAGGTTAAAACTTACATGGGATCAACAATGGGCTAAGTATGACCTACCATCCAAAATTCATTAAAATCGGAAAAGTTGTTTTTTACGATATGTATCTTTTTCCAACTACAATATCTCGAAAACGGTGTATCTCACTTCAAACATGCATAGGACCTTTTTTGTGCAGAATTATGTGAGAAATATATTTGATAATATCACTTCTCTTCAAAAAATAAACAGTTTTGCGTAAAAAGTAAAAAATAAGTAAAATGTGGACAATAAGGAGGGGGGAGGGGGACGCGCACCCCTAAGAGGGGGGGGGACTTTACTGTTTCTTACTACTACACTCCTTTGTGAGTGTTTTCACATGGTTTAAAAACTTTTGAGTAATTATTTTCCCCGAATTGACATTTAATTTCTTTTTTTATTAATTTATAATTAATCAGTCTAATCAACATAATGTAGACTCACCACGCAATCCTCTAATTATTTTATTACTGTAACCTTCAATTGAAAGGAGGTTGTTATTGAAAGGAAAACATTGTGAAAAGGGTGGAATTACAGGGGAAGATTAGCTGAAGATTAGAAGCCTATTAGCCATAACATATAAAAAATGTATGACAATAGTAACGAAAAGAATTGAATCTAATTTAGACGAAGATATTCCCGTCAATCAAACAGGGTTTAGAAAGAACTTCCCTACATTAGATAAAAGTAGTTAGGTAAAAGTAAATGGCAAATGGCTCAACATATTAAAGTTTGCAGACGACCTGGTTTTAATTGCCAAGAGTATCGGGGAAGCAAAATTCATGATAAAGATATTGTAGAACAAGGAAAGACAATTGAAAAAGGAAAGACAATTGGATTAGAGATCAATAGAAATAAAAGCAAAATTATGACATTAAATATAGATGAGAAAACAAGCATTAAGGACGGAGAAGGATATATATTAGAGGAGAAGAAGAATTAATATATCTAGGAGTGAATATTAGCAGCAAGAAGCAAGGTGAAACAAAGAGGTGAATAGGAGGATTGCGCAGGGATGGAAAATGTTCAACAAGTACCGACATCTGTTTAGATTGGACGTGAAGATGGAAACAAAAAAGAAGCTCTGGACGATTTGTGTCCCACCAGTTATGACTTACGGCTCGAACGGAAGTATGGACTGGACACTCACTGAGAAAAATATAAAGAAAATCAGGACTGCGCAGAGAATGATGGAGAGGGTCATATTAAACATAAAAAGAAAAGATAAGACAAAAAATCGCTGGATTCGGGAGCAGACCAGGAATGGAAGATATAGGAAATGTGGTGATGACTAGAAAATGGAACTGGGCTGGACATGGACATGTAGTAAGAAATATTGATGATAGGTGGACCAAAGCGATGATAGACTGGAACCCGAGAAACCTAACAAGGAAGAGAGGAAGACCTGGACAGAGGTGGGACGAGGAGATGAGAAAATGAGAAAGGTTTGTGGGGGAGTCACTTGGCAAAGGGTTGCAAATATGAGGCAAGAGTGGAAAAGAATGAGAGGGGTCTTCGTAGACGTTTGGTTCTACCAAAGTTAATAATTAATCAAATTAGTAGGTAAAATTAATATATTTGAAAGGAAATAAATAAATAAAATAAATTAATAAATAAGTAAGTAAAATGCAAGGAGCAACTTGATACCTGTAAAGGTACCAAGACTTGAGCCGATTTGTGGAAAAAATTTAATTTATCATTTAAAAAAAAAAGAAAAAATATGTCTATACTTATTATTTTTGTAGATTTTGTTTTTTACACAATAAATGGTTATAAATTATTATTATTATAACCTCTAATTCCTCCCATTACCTACAGTTATGATGGCCTTAAAGAGGCCATCATAACTGATCCATCAGCCATCATATTTAATTTTTTTTCTTACAAAATAGTGTAATTTTATGACCACGGTATAAGCTAATTTATAAACTTATCGACTCGATAAATGTAAAATACATATTCTATTTATTGCATAGAAATCTAAACTAATATTGATGCTGTTTTGACTTGAGTCAATATAAATAATCGACAATATTCAGATTCTTTAGAAATTTATAACATTCTCGCATCCCGTAATATCAAATTTAATTAATTTATAATTAAACATATGTAAAAAGTGTTTAACAGGTGATGGTTTACATTTTGTTTTCTAAATCAGATTTCTTTCAATCAATATCTCTGAAAATGGGTTTTAAAAATGGCTAACGAGTATAAGGTGAAATTTGCATTTAATTGGACTATGAAATGGCATTTATAAATTAAAATAATAGTCGAAATCGATTTTATGATGTGTATCTTTATGAATTTTCTAGTATTAAAATTAGTTTCTTGATTTCGCCTTAAACCATGAATTTTCTTAACATTTATGCCAAATTTAATCAGAATCAGTCCAACGCGATGATTAAACAGTTTAAATCCATCAAAATCTCAAAAAAGAATATTTGCGCCATCACTATACTTTCTCTATATATACTCATATGAGAAAGTAAAAAAAGTGTGACATCATTTCTTTACTCAAATTTATTTCTCACGTCTAAGTAAATGTTTATTAAACTCGTTAAACTTTACTTTTAACTAATAGCATATCATAAAAGTTAACGTCTAGTATTCAGCTTATGTTGCCATCACCTAACCTAGTTATAAGTTTAGTCAAGAATATTATTCATTATTTCTAAATAAAGATTAATGTTTTTACTACAGTAATTAATTGTACATTTAATAAAAGAGCTAATAAAGGCATTTACATACACTTGATTCAAAATATATTAATTGTGTATAATGATAGATTTTTATTTACCTCAGACCATCATTTATCCTAGGTAAATACAAGTTAAAATATTAGGAATAAGAAAGACGTGGAGATGAGTAAATAGTTTAGCCAGATTAGAAGTATTTCTTAACTCTTATACTGACTCTTTCACATTTTGCAAATCACTAGTGGTTGGCCGGCTATGCACAGTACTTGTATTTTTAGTGGAGTATTTACTATCCTAATTAAATAATTGGGACTGTAAATATTTGGGACCTGAAACTTTTTTATTCCAACTTAATTGGTCATTTCTATGTATCACTTTTTATATCTATATGTAACTCTATTTCTAATTATATATTTTTTTTAATTATTTATAAAATAAACTTCAAGAGTTCTAGCTAATTTAGCTTAATAAATGTGCAATTATATAATATGCACACAAATCAATCAGATACGATACGATTGTACATACAAAAGCCCTTGAAAAAAATGTTTATTTATTCTGTAAAGAAAAAGCTATACCAATTAATAAAACCAGTACTTTCACATTTAAACGTAATTATGCAATTTATAAATACCTACTTAAGAAACTAAATTATAGTAAATTGTTATACAACATTTAGCTTTATTGCAACAACAGGAAATGAAATAAATAAAAAACAGTTATTAGATTTGCACCTGCAATCTGTTAAATACAGATCACTTCCTTATTTTTATTTAAATCTTATAACTATTAAGGAAAAGTAACAAATAAGTAGAGAAGGTTTAGAAGGTAAAATACATTTTTTATGTATTCATAAAATCAACTATCACCTCTATATGTATTATTTCTGCGTTAAAAAAAATCGGGTATGGGGTACCTCGGAACATTTCCTCACTTCGGAGGCCACTAAAGTGACCTCTCCTGCTCGTTCTCATTTTTCATAAAATAATTATACATTATTTTTATTTATTTAATTATTTTCATTTTGACGGTATTTTGACAGATGTAAACAAACTTGAGTATCCCACTATTTAATAATTATGTTCACTTATAACTTTTAAACTAATTAATGGAATTTCATCGGTTTTTTTTTAATTTGTTCTTTATTTTTTACCGGTTCCAACGATATGCTATATGTTAACATCGTATTTATACTTTTGGTATTATTAACTGTCAAAGTTTCAAAATTAAAATATCGATAACTTCAAAATGGCGGCCAATATCAAAATGAAATTTGGTGGATTTGTTTAATAAAGAAAGATACATTCATACCAAATCCAACTTGTCGGACTACTTTTCGATTTTTTTGAAGTTTTTTTGACTCAACAAACTGTAGTCCACAGGCCACCATAAGAAGTGAGTCGCTGATTGATAAATTTTTCTTACCTTATGGAATCGCTTATTTATGCCTTGTCCACCGATGAATTGGGTATATGGCAACTGGGCCCTGGGCCATTTCTTTTTTGTTGACATGCCAAACTTGCCCTTCTGCGGGAACATTGAAAAGAGATAGATAAAGTTTTGATTTTCACAGGATCGTTTAATTAAATAATTTCAAAAACAGTGGTAAAGGTGGCCACCGATACGAGTGGGCCGTTTTCTTTTCAACGTCCCCGCAGAGCGATATGTTTGGGGCGGTGGCCACCCCAAACGGCCCACTCTTATCGGTGGCCACCTTTACCATTGTTTTTGAAATAATTTAAATGAACGATCCTGTCAAAATCAAAACTTTATCTATCTCTTTTCAATGTTCCCGCAGGAGGGCAAGTTTGGCATGTCAACAAAAAAGAAATGGCCCAACGCCCAGTTGCCATATACCCAATTCATCGGAGGACAAGGCATAAATAAGCGATTCCATAAGGTAAGAAAACTTTATCAATCAGCGACTCACTTCTTATGGTGGCCTGTGGACTACAGGGTTCTGGCGGTAAATGTTGTTTTTTTCGGGCAGCACAACTGCGTGTAAGGATGATTATTGTACCAAGTTTCAACTCTAGTTACCAAGTTTCAACTCTAGCTTAAACACTGTGGGAGTCAGTGGCGCATCCGGGGGGGGTGCACAGGGGGCATGTGCCCCCCCCCCCCCCCCCCCCCCCCATTATTCCCCTGTGTCATTATTCCCCTGGCGATAATGATCTCCCTCCGCTGCGCCTCGGGAATTAAAAAGTCTAATACCCTCTATATTTTATTTTATTTAGTATTAGTTATAGGCTTCGCCACGTCGCCACGGGATTTAGGGACCATGGTTCCTTCGGGTGCGCCTCAAGAACCAACTTTTTCGCTCAGGGAATAATGACTTACTTTACTCCCTAGGTACATAAATAACTAGTTCATTGGGTAATTAAATAAGGAACAAAAGTAAGATATATAATAAACATTATGTCTAAGATTTTGTGGTACCAGCTCGTACTATTTACTCATTTGAAATTTAACTTTAAATTAAACAAGCCATGATAAAGTTATTAATAGTAACCTTATTTTTGGTGACGCTGCCAGATACCTTGGAGGCCTTAATAAGACCCAGAGCATGGCATTAATCGAAAAATATGATTGTGTTAATGATTGTGAATTAGATAATAATCTGGCTATACTTTCCAAATTTTCTTTATTTAAAAAAAATATGTATAAATTAGAACCACAATATAAATTACAGTATTCCCTTTCATGGTCAAAACATTCTGTCAGCTTAAATATCCTGCTGCTGACTGCTCGTTTAGGTTATTGCCAATGTCTAATAAAATATTATTATAATTACTCTATCCTTACCAATTAATTGCTTATCCTTATGCACTTAATTAGATAACAGACTACAAACTCTAATACTCTAATGCTAAAAGGATATGTGTCTTCAGAATCAAGGCAAAATTGCAGAGATGATTCCGATTTCTTTTATTTATTTGAGATCATATTAAACTTTATATTCACCGATGTATTGTTCTTAATAAGGCAGTAAGGTTAGCTCTAAGATAAAAATTATTTACATTTTTTAAAAAATAAAATCGTAATTTTTTACAACAGTAGATAAGTTATTTTTGCTTATTGGAGTCACGCGCCATAGAATCATTATCATACATATCTTTGCATTTACTCAGAATGCATTAAGAAATCAAGGCTAACAGCTGCTTGTAGAACTTTTTACTTCATGTAGTCCTTCTAAACTTCAACTTTCACACGCCCGCTTATTATTTATAAGTATAATGCAGTTTTACATAATAAATTAACTGTCAACATTGGGCACTATTGTTAAAATAATCATTATAACTGAAGAGAAGGATCTCAACTATGTTTTGCTTCTGAGTCTACTGGAGTCCACAATTTTTGCGAACCTATCTAAAAACTACTTTTATTTAAAAAGTGTCGAACAGCTAGTTTAATTTTACTGCCAACCAAAATCACCGTAGAAATGTAACGGAAGCTACGAAAACGTTCTGAAAAACAATTTTTTGGTGTCTCTAAATTCGAAAATTCCAAGACAGAAATCCGTTTCAGACATCACAAACATTTTTTGGTCCCATGTCTGTCTATCAATCTGTCGGTCAGTCTGTTTCTTTGGAAACCGCATCTTAAAAACTGCTCGTCCGATTTTAATAAAATTGTGATGGTAGGTCATAATTAGCTATTGTTGATCCTATCTAAGTGTCAACCTTCTGCCCTTTGAGTGTTCTTTCACAAGCGCACAAACTTTTTTTTATTAACCCCTTTATCTTAAAAAGTACTGATCTGATTTTTTAAGAAATAGGGATGGTTTTTAGAATTTACTGATCAGATACTTTCAATCATCAGCTCCTTGCTAAATTTATACTTTTATTCATGTAAAAATCAATCAATTTTGACAGAGTATAAAATGATTTACCAATTAGTGTGGCACATAGTATCCTCGCTTCCTAAAATGTATAACCCATTATTGTTTAATTTATATAATTTTTCCCAGGCGAGAAAATTCTATTTTTTTTTTTTCTAACCCATTATTGTTTAATTTATATAATTTTTCCCAGGCGAGAAAATTCTATTTTTTTTTTTTTTTTTTTTTTTTTTTTTTATTTTTTTTTTTTTCTATTTTGATGAATTTAAACGTTTTGAGGTACCCTGAGTCCAAAAAAGGGTTTTTAAAAAATATCAAATATCTGTCAAAATTTGGCTTGTTGTTTATTTACAACTTTTTTCGGTTTTTTTATATGGATGTTCGTGGAATTAAAGGTTTAAATTTTTTGTTCTTCTTGCCTTCAACAATTTTTACACATATTAATTAAAGTAATTAATACTGTACTTGCAATTATCTTTGATATAATTAGACAAATATACAGTGATAAAATACTTAAGTGAATGTGACAGATGCGAAGCTAATTACAATTGTTAAAAGTTGAGATAGTTTTTCTTAATTTAATATTAGTTAGCAAAGTGTAGATATGAAGAATAAGGTGTCGGTGAAGGAGTTTCCAAGTTCTAAATACGAGAGCGATGGCTGGTCCGATTAGATGCAGAAACTCCCACATGAGGAATTCCAAGGACGCGGCCACAGCCAACCACTGGAATATAAGTTCCGTGACGTCACCAAACCCACTGGGCTCTTTGATAACAGCCCTCGGTGACGCCTTGGTATCAGTACGTCCCGACCCGACATGTTTCTTTCAGCTATTAACTAGATAAATATCGTTATTAAATCCAAACAGAGTAACACCTAAGTGCTAAATATGTTAAGTAGTAGCATAGGGAACAACAAATAATAGTATATTTTTATAACTCACAATACAGACAGGAAAGAGTTAGATAGGTAATAAGAAATACATTTTTTGAGATGTGAATTGTTCATGGTACATATACTTATCTAGGCAACAGGTGTGTCAGTATTATTGTTTTTTATTTGAATGAAGAGGGAAGTGACACTTCCCTCTTGCTGTATGACTGATTCATACTCTCAACTCAACTCTCAATTGTATTTGGTGGCATTGAATTTTGACAGTTAATGTTAAAAGTGTTGCAATTTAGGTCCATGTAAAACTATACGTTACTTTTAATGAATAAAATACTGCAATGGAAATAAATTGGTTTAACTTGGGTAAACAAAAAATCTTCGCCAAGTATGTATTGAAATTGGTTGGAGGTAACACTTCACCCGCTTCTTTATAATAATACCAAGGCTAATAGCGCTTTTTACTGTTCGACGCGGCTCAAATTTGGCATAACATAAAATAATCGGAAGGTTTTGATTGGCACAGTTATTTGTTGATGCTTGACAATGAGCATATCAAAAGTCTTGAAAGTTATTATGGAGCTATGACTGCCAAATAGCATTTAACTGATGTGCATCAACACTTAACTATAATATAGGAGTGCCTATCCAAATACTACCAGTTTCTTATTAGTAACAAATAATCGGGATTTTTTAGCAGCAACCATAAATTGCATGTCACAACATTTGTGCACGTCATAAAAATCTTGTTCCTTCTATAAGTTCAATAAACTTTCTGTTGGAAATAGTCTTAAAAATATGGGCTGGTTACATAATCTAATATTGTCTCTATTTTATAGTTAAGTAAATCTGTAAATTTGCGCAACAAAAATTGGAGACTACTTTTTTTGCGTGAATCGCTTGGGGAAAAAAGCTTACCTCCACCTTTGCGGGAACGCCTGGAAGGTGGAAGTACAGGGTACAGGGTACAAAAGTAAAAATAGTATATACCCTTTATAACGCATGTCGTTGGAAAGCTCTATAAGAGTAAAGTAATTGTTATTATGTACAATTTTCTCATATTCTCATTTAAGAGGGGGGTAAAATGGAAAAACAGGAAAAAGGTTTTTTTAATTAAATATTATAAATAATACTATTAGTGCAGTCAATCTGCCGTGATAAAAGGCTATCTGCGACAAAAATCGAGGGAACTTTCTTCCTACATGAATCGCTTGGGGCACATGAGAAAAGCTAAATTCCACCTTTGCGGGACCGTCCGGAAGGTGGAGGGGGAAATTTTTTTTTTCTTTTTTACGTTTATCTCAAGTTCAATTATTTATTACTTTTCTGACTCCACTTCTCTTTTTTTGCCGGTTGATCGTCCGCTGATGAATTTTCTGCTGATTCTACTTCACTCACTAAGGTGTACTTTTGTATTTTTCGCTGATTGATGTTAAAGGCAAAAGTACGACTTCGGAGGGAAAGTCAAAGTCAGTATCGTGAAGGAAATCATCTTCAGCGTTTACGAGTGGTACGTTGCTGTAATTTTCTCCGCCGCAGTGTTTGCAAGCAACTGAGCATGGGAGACCCGCTTTACTGCACCCACAAGCCGCAAGCTGCACCGCAATTATTTAGCAATAATTTATTTTACAGCCGCAGGCAATGAGTTTCGTGAGTCTTTCCGGTGCGGGGTCCAACCCCGTTATCACAGGCTCAATGTGATGTCCCAGCCAAGCTTGGACTTGAAGATAAACTCTTCGACTATGGAACTTGCTGCATCAGGTGAAGGTGGTAGAGAACATAAGTTTTGTTTCTGTCGCGCACTGGATGAATTTCTCAAGTGAATTCTAGAAGAGAGAAGTTACACCACTATACAAAGCCACAAAATGAGTCGTTGAAAATTCTAGCCCCAGAATGCCGACTTTGGCTGTTTATGAGCAGTACGACCAGTTTCAGTTTTCCTTCGAAGTAAGGAGCCGAAGTGGTATCAAAACCAGAAAAGGCGTGAAGAAAGAGCAGGAAAGACGTTAAAGCTTCAGTCTTGAAAGACTGTGGCGAGTAGATCCGTTCGGGAGTTTTTCCGTGGCTTGGTTTCTTCAAATACGTCTTCTGGTTTGTGCTGCCCAAAGCCAGAAGCAAAACTGAAGGTCAATGTCTTCCCCAATGATGGTATCAGAGTCATACTCGTAAGTAAATCGTAGGAGAGCTGTCTCAACTATTAAGGTCCGCATCTTCGTAGGCCTGTTGAACCTCAAAGACGACAGCCTCTAGCTCAGTTCGGAGAATAGCAATGAATTGTTGTAGTTGTTTGACAAAAAAGTTTCCTACGAGACTGTTATGACTGTATTTCTGACGAACTCAAGGGGAGGCATATTTCCTGATTTTCCATTTTACCCCTTTCTTAAATGAAAATTCGACAAAAGTGTACATAACAACAATTACTGTACTCTTAAAGAGCTTCCCAACGCTTCATGCATCATGAAGGGTATATACTATTTTGACTATTGTACCCCGTACCCAGTACTTCACCCTTCCTGGCGGTCCCGCAAAGTTGGAATTTAGCTTTGCTTATGTGTCCCAAGCGATCCATGAAAAAAACAAATACGTGTGGTGTCACGGGACACCCGTTAGGAATGTAATTCCTTACGCTTTTCATTAAATACAAATGATAAAATCACACTGCTAGCTAATTATACGATGCTAACAACTAACTAGGGAACAGGACTGTTCCCTAACTATCAACCTACCTACTCAATTTAAAATATTATAAAATATATCACTTCACTAAACAAAAACTTCAGCTTGTATCAGGTTGAAATTTTACATGCCTGTTTCAATTGTACTTTAGACGATGTGTACCAAGGTAAATTGGTACTTTTTTCGTCTAAAAACACAAAACAATGTTGACAGATTTAAAATACTCTGCCAATTAGTGTGGCACAGGCACATAGCTTCCTCCTAGTAATGATTTTATACTGATAAAACCTATTATTATAAAATTTATTTAATTTTCTCCCGTATTTTAAAACTATCAAAATTGTTTTTTTTTGCTTCCGAGTTTACCGAAGGAAACGATAGCTATGTGATCGTTCTGAAGAACGAAAATATTTTATGACTCCGATTTCAAAAATTCAAAAGACAAAATCCATTTCAGACATCTGGGATCATTTTTGTTTTCGTGTCTGTCGGTCTGACAGTCGGTCGGTCTGTGGCTCAATATTTGCGAAAACAATTTTGATAGAGTTAAAAAACAGAGGGAAAATTAAATAAATTTTACAAAAATTAGTTGTTATAGCAAAAAATCATTAAAGTATACGAACTAGGACGCGAGGAAGCCATGAGCAACACTAATTGGCAGATAATTATTTATAATTTTAATTGAACAAGATTTTTGAGGCGATGATCGCTCTGCAAATAATTCAAGTTTATATGGTTCTATCTGGAAACCAGAGTTTATATTTACGTAAAACTTAAGATTATTTCACAAATGAGTAAAGTGGTACGCAGGGGAATGTTTGTTCGCCTGAGAAAGAGGATTTTTATCATTGAAGAGGTGTCCAGGTTAACTCTGGGAAGTGTCAAACACTAGCACGATCTCGCCTACACAAGATAAGGTGACGTAACGAATATCGCCTCCTTAGACTCCCCATACTTGTACATTTCATATTGTCATACTTTCATCTTTCTTTATTCTCTATCCATTCCTTTTACTAGCTCCAAAGACAAGATAATTTTCTTTGTGTGTAAGATTACCATTGCAAAAATAGAATAACATAATAAAATAATGTTCGATAAAAATAAAGAGGTGATGTATTTATGATTCATATTATGATTCACAACATATACTATAAATATAAAATACAAATAAACTCTTTACAAAACATTTTGGTTTAGGTAAATTTTGAGAACTTATAGCAAGGGGATGTAACAGTGAAAAAGGAGTTTAAATATTAGTCACAGAACGTTTTCTATGCATTGATTTTGACTAAAAGCGATAGGATAAAAATGTTTTTACTAACACATTAGGATGTGTTCGATAAATTGAGTAAGTTCTTGTAATCTTCATTTATGTAAATCCTGACGTTTCGAAAACGACATCAAAATCACATTTATTTTTATTAATATCTCGAAAAAAAAAATGTTCCGGTAGAAGCGACTTGCGCAAATCTAACTCTATAAGATTTGTATTTAAATGGACTACATTTAAAAATAATTGTTATATCAATATAGTCGGAACTGTTTTCAAGAAATATTGTTTGATTTTATTAAGTTTTTGGAGGTAACGCCCTCAAATTTGTAGTTTAAATTAATTTTTTGATTTTGCCTCGAGGTATGCCAAATATTATCGAAACCGGCCTAATAGTTTAGGCTCCACGCGACTTCACAGACCACATATATACTACAGACCGATATTTATTAAAACCACTTTTTGGACTCAACAGACCATAAAATTTGTAAATCTAAAAACACTACTGAGTTGCTTCTTTCACCATATCAACATATCCCTATAAACTTCATTCACCATGTTATAACTACATCAAAGTATATAGTTGTAATATTATTTACAAACAAAAGTTAAAAACGGTAAACACTATTTTGATTAAAAAAAAGGTTAAAGACTTTCGCTCTACTTACATAAAGACGCTGCTTAAATACGAGATAGGAACAAATACAGAAACATGGGAACGGTAAGTTAGTTGACTAGGCAGAAACGTGACTTTAAGTTTCGTTAAAGTACAGCAGTTAGGGTAAGGAAAGAACTAAAAACACCTTCAATAGTACAGTTGTAGCCTTATTATGAACTCTTGAGAGACCCTCAGCTAATATACTTAAATTAGCTCTTGCCAATTTAAATAACGGATATATTATGCTAGCCTACTTGAAGTAATACATGTACCAAAATTAATTAACCTAAACCCTTCAATTAAATTTATTAATTATACAGCCTTTAAGTTCATTAACTACTTCATTAGCTATTTTCACTCTGAACTAAATATATTCATTCGCGTGATACTCGTTACACACTCTATCAACTATTTCATTGCAAGCATGCTTCATAAGAAATGAATTAATTAACAAAATGTCATTCCATTTAGTGTCCATTATCATTATCAGTGTAACAGGCATCTCATTTACTTTGATAATTTTTTAGTATCGCTTGAATAGTGAGCATTTTACTACCTTTACAACACTTAAATTTATAAATAAAAGTATATATATACAACAACAAATTAAAAAAAATAAATAATAAAACAGGATTTGGTCACAAAAACAACAACTCACAACATTCTCAAAACACCCGACGTTTCGGATTTAATAAAAACCTATTCGGTGTAAAACTGGGCTTTTAGTAAATTGTTTCTATTGTTCTGCTTAATGTTTATTTAAAGGCTCTTAACAACTTTTACTCGTGTAAGTTTTAATTTTCAAGTCCTCAACTAATAATTTTTTTTAATTTGTATTCGTTTGAGCTATATTGAATTTCGATGATAATATTTCTGAATTTTCTTTTCTTATATATCACATGAAAAAGGTTTTTATTAAAGCCGAAACGTACGGTGTTTTGAGAATGTTGAGCATTGTTGTTGTTTTTGAGACCGGACCCTGGCTTTTTCCTTTAACCCAGGGTCCGGGGTTTTTCTGAAATTTATTGTTAAATATTACCAGTCATGTTTTATTTCGTAATTATATATATAATATAATATAATATAATACATGGGAAATTCAACTATTAC
The DNA here is from genome assembly GCA_951217055.1 of Gerris lacustris. Lineage (NCBI taxonomy): Eukaryota > Metazoa > Arthropoda > Insecta > Hemiptera > Gerridae > Gerris > Gerris lacustris. Next base: position 61,629,736 of record OX578276.1, on the reverse strand, counting down.
CGTTTCATAATATAAGTTTTGTTTACTGCTTGGATTATTACTGCTGGAGGATGAAATGATGGAGATATGTATATTCATATACATGTACGATTCATGTACGATTTAAGACTAATTTGTCAAAATAATAATTATTTTGTTATTTTTTCAAATTATAGTTTTAATGGCTTATTTATCTTCGTAAAACAACAATAATTTATATATATAAACCTATAAAATATTGAGTAGGAAGGATTAAAGCCCACTACTTTATTATTGAAAAGGCATTAAATTATTAAGTGTTCATTTAAAAATGTTAAGGATCATATAAACATTAAGCACTACAGAGGTTTCTACAATCAATTTACCAGCCATAGTAAATTAATTTTAGTAATAAATTAATAAACTAACCAAAATCAATGTATACATACAGCATGCAACATGCTAAGATGCTATGCTGCCTTAATTTTGTAATTACAATTTTATCCAACTATTTAGAAAACCTCATGACAAGAGAAACATATCAGAAAGGTGAAAATTAGAATAGGCAAATATGTAAATAACATTCCTATTATGGTCCTTTTAGATCCTGACTACACAATTGTGTGGTTATTAGTGCATATTTAAAAAAATATATTATAAATTAATTTTTAAATAAATAGAATAATAAAATTAATTAACAAATTTACTTATTTTTACATAAAATATTCCCGGAATCTGAGGATAAAATACAATAATTTAATTGCTTTTACTTTTTCATATACGTAGTACACATTAGGAGAAACTATTGAGATTAAACAAAAAATCGATTTTGAGATATAGATAAATTAACACATTTTAAGGTCCCTCAGTCCAGTGAGTTTTATCAAAAGTCTGTCTGTCGTATTGTCAGACGGATATGTTATTATACCTGCAATCCCTTTATTATATATCTTATATCTGTTAAGATCTGAAACTGTAAAACAAAATATTTAAGAAACGTATTAAGCTGGTCCCTCCTGAGATATAAGTTAATGTTTAGTCACGTCTAATAAACATATTTCAATTTTGATTTTTAATAAATAAATTAATTTAAATCAAATTATAATTATTATTAACTACGGGAAACATACAGAGAAAAATAGACTCCAGCGCGGGGATTTGAACCACCGGCCTCTATATTGGGTACTTTATAATTATAAGCGTTATTTCTCGGTCTAGTTCTTTGTCATTAATGTTGACTTCTCAGACTTGTGAAAAAATTGAAAGCTTTAAATTCGGGTCAAGGTATCATTAACGTCAGAGAAATTCATTCTCCTGCATAGCTTAGTTGGTTAGAGCGCTATACTGGAAATATAGAGGCCGGTGGTTCAAATCCCCGCGCTGGAGTCTATTTTTCTCTGTATGTTTCCCGTAGTTAATAATAATTATAATTTGATTTAAATTAAAATTTAATCGTTCCGTAGTATGAATACTACCAAAATCGTAAAATATGAATTTCTAATTGATTGTACGAGGTACAGGTACTAATTGGGTACTTTATAATTATATGCGTTATTTCTCGGTCTAGTTCTTTGTCATTAATGTTGACTTCTCAGACTTGTGAAAAAATTGAAAGCTTTAAATTCGGGTCAAGGTATCATTAACGTCAGAGAAATTCATTCTCCTGCGTAGCTTAGTTGGTTAGAGCGCTAAACTGGAAATATAGAGGCCGGTGGTTCAAATCCCCGCGCTTGAATCTATTTTTCTCTGTATGTTTCCCATAGTTAATAATAATTATAATTTTATTTAAATTAAAATTTAATCGCTCCGTAGTATGAATACTACCAAAATCGTAAAATATGAATAAATAAATTAATTGGGGAAAAGGTGAATATTAACTAATAAGAACTTTTCTTACACAAGCTAGAGAGGTATTAGCAAAATTTGAAATGAATTATTTGATGTGATTAATTAGCAATCAGGTGGGCAATAACAATAAGAATACATTTTGGTTAAACTAGTTTTTTTTTCACTTGCCTAATAATCTCCATAGTCTGATAACATATGCCAATAAAGAAATTTGTCTCTTTGTGTCTTATACAAATCAGTTTTATTCATTCATAAATTTGCTTGATAAAAATGAGCACACTTGACCTTCAAAACAAGAGGAAGAAGAAGTCACTGTCTAGATAGGATTTCGAAATTTACTTATTGATACACAAGTACAAGTGTAAAAAAATCAAAGAAATACATACTTCCTTCATGAAGCATGTCGTTAAATGCTATTTATGAGTTTAATAATTATTGTAATGTAAACTTTTGTCATATTTTCATATAAAGAGGGAACAAAATGGAAAAACAGGAAATAATATTTTTTAATAAAAAATTAACAATATTACTATTTTTGATCCAATTAAAAAAAAAAAAAATAGTATGCATGACTTAATTTGATGCCAGGTACACGATTATAAAACTATTTTTGTATATTTAGTACTTTGTGCTCAAATGGTACCTAATGTCTGTTTTAAGAAATAATCTTTATTGCTTTTGCGTATAATTTTGTCATACCTTTTTTTAACTGTTTTTTTTTTTTTTTAGCTGTTTTTACGAGTTATGGCTACTTATTGGAAAACATATTAATATTTTTTTTTACTTTTCTTATCGAGAACGAATCAGAATGATATCTGATTTTCATATTTTTTTACTTTTTTGACGATAAATTTTATAGGGGTTTAGCCAAGAAAACATTGAATGGATGGGGGGGGGGGGGGATCAATATCTCAACACAACGCTGTATTCTAAAACCGTTTCGTTTAAATAGGCATATGCTAAATCTGGATTATCTCCGTATAATTATTTTATTTCAAAAAGTAAAAGGGTACAAAAGTTAACTTGTTGAATCATTTATTTTAAACACATTAAATATGATTAATACATAGAATTTAACAGTTAAGAAGGTAAAAATCAGGTAAGCAATAACAATAATAAATGTACCTAAATAATATAAATAAACTAGCTGGGTACCCGTGCTTCGCTACGGAGTGTTATTATAATTAGATAATTTAATAAACAACCATAATGAAACATATAAATTATTTTACTATGCAAGAATATCTAGATTCTATATCTCTCCCACCTATTTCTATACCCCCTCCTCTTTGATAAGCTAATTTTAAAGATCCTAAATTCCCCCCCCCCCCCCCCCTCCAAAGTAAAATATGACAAAACAATACATAAAAACTATTATTCTACTCTTAAAGAGCTTTTGCATCATCAATGGTATTCATTACATTTACCCCGTATTCATTACTTTTACCATACCTGTGTACTAAATTTAAATTTCCAAAATTCATGTAGGCTGTCATTTTCCCCTTGCTTTGAAGCTTAAGTGGGCAAATTTTTATCGACATTGAACTAAAACTGTAGATTTGATAAAAGACATATCCTCATACAGACACTCTTCTTTTTTTTATAAGATATAGCTATTTTTCCATTTTACCCCCTCCTAAATGAAAATACATATGACAAAACTGTACATAACAACAATTAATGTAATCTTAAAGAGCTTTTCAACGATATCCATCATAAAGGGTATTCAGTCCTTTGACCCCGTATTCATTATTGTACCCTGTTCCCTGTGTACCAAAATTTAAATTTCGAAAATTCATGTAGACACTGATTTTTTCTTCCTTTGAAGGTCAATTGTGCATTTTTTGATCGAGATCGAACTAAAACTATGGATTTGTATAAAGAACATACACACATACGTTGACTTTTAGATATATTTTTCCATTTACCCCCCTAAATGCACGTAAAAACAATTACTGTACTCTTAAAGAGCTTTTCAACAGTATGCATCATGAAGGGTTTTCAACTTTGACATTTGTACCCCGTACCCTTCTGTACCAAAAATTTAATTTCGAACATTCATGTAGACAGAGATCTTCTCCTTGCTTTGAAGGTCAAGTGAGCAAATTTTTATCGAGATCGAATTAAAACTGTTGATTTGTATAAAGAACAAACACATTCACACATACGTTGACTTTTATAGATATAGATATACATTTCCATTTTACTCCCCTCCTAAATGAAAATATGACAAAACGTACTTAACAACAATTAATGTACTCTTAAAGAGCGTTCCAACGATATGCATCATGAAGGGTATCCATTACTTTAACATTTGTACCCCGTACCTCTGTGTACCAAAATTTTAATTTCGGAAAATCATGTAGGCAGTGACCTTCACCTTGTTTGGAAGAAAAAGAGTGTAAAAATGCATCAAATTGGGATAAAACTGTAGATTTGTATAAAAGACATTCTCTCATATAGATATACTCTTCTTTTTATATACAGTATGTCCCAGGATCGACTTGACGATACGTGAAGTGACCTAAAAATTTCATTTTTCGACAAAAAGTCGAAAAATGATCCCTCCTGCATGTCTTTAAATGAAGATGTATGGCATTAAAAATTTTGTTCCATGTAACCTGTTCCCAAAAATTACTTTTTTTTTAAATCGCACAAGAGGGAACTGGTCTAAATTTTAATTTTATGAAAAAAAGTCTTTCGTTATAAAAAATTATATTTTTCAAAATAAGAAAGAATATACAAAAAAATAACCATCGTATTTCACCTCCCCCCTTTCCCCCCTCCCCCGCGCTTACCTCACTCTAAATAAAAAGAAAAATTTAAATTAAAAAAATTAGGAATCGTTTTGAGTATAATGATTGTTGAATAGGCATTTTTAAAATTAACATTATTATAGAAATTATATCTTAGTAATGGACAATAAAAATCAATTTACTTCAATGTATGCTTTTTATTTCAATAAAATAGGTCTATTAAACAATTAATTTTTGATTTAACACGATTTTCAAAACGATTCCTTTGGATTTTTTGGTGAGGTAAGCGGGTAGGGGGGGGGGGGTGAAATTCAATTTTTTTTTTTTTTTTTTTTTTTTTTTTTGTATATTATTTCATATTTAGAAAAATATAATTTCTTATAACGAATGACTTTTTTTCATAAAATTAAAATTTAGACCAGTTCCCTCTTGTGCGATTTTAAAAAAAAGTAATTTTTGGGAACAGGTTACATGGAACAAAATTTTTAATGCTATAAATCTTCATTTGAAGACATGCAGGAGGGATGATCAAGAATGGCTTTTTGTCGAAAAATGAAATTTTTAGGTCACTTCCCGTATCGTCAAGTCGATCCTGGGACATACTGTATATAGATATAGTTATATATTCCATTTTACCCCCCTCCTAAATTAAAATATGACAAAACTACACATAACAACAATTACTGTACTCTTAAAGAGGTTTTCAACGTTATGCATCACGAAGGGTATTCATTACTTTGACCCCGTATTCATAACTTGTACCCCGTACTGCTGTGTACCAAAATTTAAATTTCGAAAATTCATGTAGACCTTGATTTTCCCTTTGCTTTGAAGATCAAGTGTGCAAATTTTCATCGAGATCGGACTAAAACTGTAGATTTGTATAAAAAACAAATAAGATATACCTACATTTTTCTATTTTACCCCCCTCCTAAATGAAAATATGACAAAAGTGTACATAACAACAATTACTGTACCCTTAAAGAGCTTTTCAACGATATGCATCATGAAGGGTATTCATTACTTTGACCCCGTATGTATTACTTGTACCCCGTACCCCTGTGTACCAAAATTGAAATTTCGAAAATTCATGTTGACCTTGATTGTTTCCTTGCTTTGAAGGTCAAGTGTGCAAATTTTCATCGAGATTGGACTAAAACTGTAGATTTGTATAAAGAACAAACACACACACACACACACACATACGTTGACTTTTATATATATAGATATGTATCAATCCTCCCCTTTAAATTGATTTGTCCTTAGTTAATTAATGCGCCGACGCCAGACCTGTCCGTCATCTATCTTGACCTGGTAATGTATCCCTCTCTGACGATCCCTCCGCTGAATCTCCTCTTCTCTCCTCTCGTACTGTAACTCCTAGCTTGGATTCCTATTTCAAGTTTTCGCTTTGTTCTTGTTCCGTCTTCTTCATGAGATCTCTCTGGTGTGTCCTTTCCTAACATGACGTACAACTTACTGCGTACCTTTCCACCAAACATTAATTCAATGCCGATGATCCAGTTGCGTATGGTGCTCGTCTAAGTTGTACAAGTAGCAGAGACAGTTTGTCACCAACCTTTCCACGTTCATCTTCCATCGCCCTAAGATCTTTTTATGGTTTATACGAAACGTTCGGCTTGGCCGTTAGGGGGGTTTACAGGGTTTTCTTTTTAAAAAGTTTCAAAGGTGAAGGACACGAAGTGAGGACCGTTGCCCACCACTATACTGTAGGGAAAATCCAAAGATGGATTTATTTTTTTTTAATTGTCTTATGGACCAGTCGAATGTTTTCAGCTTTGTTGGAATAGCCTCAACCCATTTAGTAAAAGAATCTACTATTATGAAGTTACTGTATCCATTCATCGGTCCCGCAAAGTTGATGTGCAGTCTCTACCACGGTTATTTCGGTTGTTCCCAGTTATGGTTATTCTCTCTGTCCGGTTCATTTTGTTTCAAACAACATTGCTTACATGATCTTACCTTCTCTTCTATGACGCGGTCCATCCCTCTCTACTAACAATAGCTGCGTCCTAACAGCTTCATTTTTAGCATTCCGATATGACCTGAGTGTAGCTCTTGCAAAATCTGTCTTTCTAAAATTTCCGGTATACAGATTCGCCTTTCTGTTATGTGCATCCGTTATATAATCCGTATTCGTCATTTAATCCGAGATGTTCCAGTGATTCAACAAACATTAACTTATGCCAACGACCTAGTTACGTTTGGTGCTCGTCGTCAAGTAGCAGAGTCGGATTGTTTCCAACCTTTCCACTTCGCATCCTCGACGGCACACAATATATATGTACAAAAGTTAAATTGTTGAGTCATTAATTTTAAACACAATATAATTCATATATAAAATATAGCAGGTAAGAAGGTAACAATCAGGTAAGCAATAAAAATAAGAATTGTCCCTAAATATATATTCATTATAATTCATTGTGGTGGATTTAGCACAAAATGACATTAAGAATTACGGGTTTTTGGTGAAGTTTTTAAGTGAATCAAAAGTAGTTAATGTTAATTCCCACAAATTTATTTTTGCTCTTGGTTGGGACTATGCTTCACAAAATCTCAATTGGAACAACTGACTAGATTTTACGTAAAAGGAATAATAGTTTTTTCCTTGCAGAGATAGATTCTATAGTTCTATTTAACGATTCAAAAGGTATAAAGTAAATTTACGGTCTAATACATTATCTTTATCTAGAGAACAATCATTAATAATAAACCTACTAAAACAATAAGAAGAAACGTAGAACAGTACATATTATTATACTGTAAATTAGAATTTTTTTTTACAAAGCATTATATTAATATTTTATGGACTAATTTAAAATATATTTTAATAATATAATAGTGTAATTATATTGTCCTTTTAAATCAAAAGAAAAAAAGGAAATCGAGGAATATCAGAGCTACAATATATATATTTATATATATATATATATATATATATATATATATATATATATATATATATATATATGTATATACTTTTAAGGCCTAAAAGTTCGAATATATAGATAAGAAAATAGTGTAATGTACTTAAAAATGTAGCATAATGTACACTATGAATATTTGATTAGCATACCGCTTTAATTGTACTGTCATTTGACAAATGAATAGAAGGCAGCAGTAACTTGTTTAAATAAGTTAAAAATTGCTGAATTATTAAATGAATAAAAGGAGAAAAATTTAGGAGGATGAAGTGAAACCTTGTCAGAAAAGTAAATACTTGAGTATCGCTGAGTAAACTTGCGCTGCTTGCCTTCAAGTATAAACCTTAACTAATAACCAGACAAAACTTTTAACTGTAAAAATACCTTTTCCAAGGACACCTCTCTTAAACCACATAATTCTTCCTTATAAAATAAATATTTTAATTTATTTATATTAACAGCCCTATTATACTATTCTAGTAAAGATAAACCTTGCTTTTAATTAACTCATTAAAAACAAAATTATAAATGATGGTCAAGCGACAAGAAAACGGTATCTTTGAAATTAAAAATTACTCTTAAATATATAATATACCTATATATACATATTGTTTCTTAAAATTTGGAATGGATATTTATTTGAGACATTAAAATCAATGTATATGGTTCATCTACTAAAAAAAATGAAGATCTACTTCATAAAGAAAAAAACTGAACCATTGGGCATTGAACCCAGTGTAGCCAACAGTTAACCCAACCTTTACACCTCCCCTTCTGAAGACTGTTACCTTGTTGCTATAATTTTATTTAACATTTAGGAAATAATTATTGGCGAAATATAGAACTAAAATTTTTGGGAGTAGAAGAAATTCGGTTTTGGACTGCTTGGAGCTCTGATATCATTTTATTATAATTTAGAAAATATTTACTTCAGCGCTTGACTATTAGTAAAACTACTAAAAAGTAAAAACATAGCAACCTCCTGAATTAGATCCTAATTCCCTGTTATTTGATATATTTAAAAAAAAATTACTTTAGCGCTTGCATTGGCGAAAATAGTGGTAAGAAAGTGAAAACCAAGCTAACTCCTGTTGAATCTTATAACTTCCTGGTGCTATATTAAAAAAAAATTACTTCAGCGCTCGTATTGAAAATAGAAGTAAGAAACTTCCTGTTACTATATTTACGAGTGTCGCATATTTCATGTTGTTTTTAGCATGACAAAAATTTCTTCCCCCAGCCCAAAAACATATCCATGTTAAAAAAAAGGATGAAGGAAGACCATTACATAAGAGAGTAACTGAGTACAAACAGATTATATGAAATCAGGACACACAAAAAGTAAAAAGTTTAAGAATTACCGAGCATGATCACAGGATTTAGTCGAAGCCAAAATAATCCTCAAGAAGATTAAATCCTTTATGAAACCGACCTATCAACTTACCACCTATCCATTACAAAAGCTTTATGAATGTTATCACGACAAGGTTATTTAAATAATTAGACTTTAACTCCCCGGTGAACCAAGTCGGATTTAAAAACACTATTTTAAGTGTCTTAGTTGTACAACAGGTATTGTCAAGGGCTCGATAGTATTACTTTCCTGTTCCTAAGATCTGTGTACACTTCAAAAAACGATTCGACCGTATTTATGTCTGGGAGCTATAAAAAATGCAATGCGGTCTAATGCGATTTAAGAAGATTAAGAAGAGCTCATAAAACCCATATAATACATGGAAGAGCGGAAATAATAATCGAGATCGGCGATAAAAATAGACTGCCAATTAGTGCGGCACATAGCTTCACGTTATTAATTTTATGCTTTTACAAGCCATTATCTAATTTATTTAATTTTTAACCCCGTGTTTTTAATAAGTAAAAATGGTTTTGATTTGTTTTACATGAATTGATACAAGTATCAATTTAGCAAGAAAATGGAAGTAAATAAATAGTAATAGGGAATGACAATAATTGTTTAATCGAAGAAGCGATATATAATAGAAAGATGAAGGAAGATAATGAACGAAATAATTGGAATTAAATAGTTATAAGGGAATAATAATATTATGTATTTGTTTAGAAAAAGGGGTTAACTTACACACAGAGTTAACACGTGTTCAAATAGAACTTAACAATTAACTGGTGTACGTGTGCAGACGAACGGGAAGCGTATGTTTACAATCTTCGAGCTCAATACTTAATAAAGCTCAACCACGCTTATTCCAATAAAATATTTTATTTATAAGAGTAAAATAACACTTAGTTTCCAAACTAATTTAGTTTCGACGCTCTCTACTAGGTAGCGCTAAAACCAGATTTTGTTTGTACATTAAACTCTACCTATATGCAACATTTTAAATTTTCTTTAAGATTGCTATAAGTGTCGTAAAATTATGATGATTCAGTCAGTGTCAAAATAACAAACCGACCGGTGTGAAATTTTGATTCCTGGTTCAGTATGTAATAAACTCAAATTTAAAATGATTTCTCCAAAAATATTTTTTCCAAAGTGCTTGAGTTGGTTTCAGAACAGGATAGTACGGCTGTGCTGGACTTGGCGGGGGCACCGCCGTACCAAATAAGAGCTTTAAAATTATATTTAACATGCCATATAAGCATAAACTCATTTTTCAACACTCCCATTTTAGAATATAAATTCTTCATAGTCAGAAACTGGCCAAGTGTTAAAAATCAAAATAAAAGATCAGTCATGCTCGTAAAAGTAAGAGTGAAGTGAGGTTATGGACTAAAGAAAGAGCAGACTTGGCCACAATGTAGTTATCACTATTTTGATACTTTGGGTCTGGAAATTAGGGATGGGCGGAACGGAACGTAACTATAAAAATAACTAGTTCCAGTGTTGGAACGGTTCCAATCGTTCCAAGATTTCATGGAACTACGTTATTTTTGGAACGACTTTGAAGTTTTTATTTTACTGTCGAGTTTCATTTAGTTAATAAATTTGTATTGTTTGAATTCGATACAAATTTGTTACCACCATTTTACAAAAAAATAATATCTTTTAAGAATTATCGAGCAAAATTATACGAAACGTAACTGATTAAAGAGGAAACGGAAACGAGAAAACAGTAACGAAACTAAACAACTAACTTAAAGGGAACGTTAAAAACTCGTTTCTCTTGGAACGAAACTAATGATCTTCGTTCCAAGCGTCAATAAGTAACGTGTAACGTAACTGAAAAGACGAAACGGGAACGAGATAACGTAACGAAACTGTAACTCGGAGGGAACGTAAAAGATTCGTTTCGCGAGGAACGAAAACTATATAGTTTCGTTCCAAGTTCCAGTTCCAGCCAAGCTGGAACGTAACGTGTGTGTCTTATGTTATCTTGTATAGTAGAGTAGAGTAATGGAGTGGGGATGAGAGCTCGAGTCTCCAAATCACTCCAGTTATAGTGAAGCGTTATCTTTTTCTCTTTCAGAGACATTGATGCCTCTTTGCCGCTTTTTTTCTTTTAGGTCCATAGTCAACTTCCTCTTGTCACTTTCGCCCTTCGCCACTCGTTTCGTTTTTTTAGTTTTGTTTTCCGCTTTAGTAAATAGTTAGTAAAAATACGAAATAAACAGGTGAAATTTAATTTGTTTTTTGTTTAGTTTTAGGATCTCGTTATGGAAAGAACATATTCTAGTATTTAAAAATATTATTTATACTGGTATAAAATATACTTTTAAGTAGTAGAACATAAACTGATACGTTCCAAAAATAACTAGTTCCTGGAACTAGTTATTGGTTTGGAACGAAACGTTGTAACTCGTTCCACTAATGGAACCGTTCCTCCCATCCCTACTGGAAATAGCCCTTTTATCACGGTTAGGTAATTGTTTGGGATAATATTTACTAAGAACAACTCCAGCACTCGACTAAATAAATAATAATAATTCATGATAGCAAAAATATTTAGCACTTTATTACAGCTTGATATAGAACACCAAAAGGGGAGTTCAACACCAGATTTAAATAATAAGTACTGCCTGAAATTTTTATTAGTTCGGGGTTATTAAAAAATTGCAACTCTAAATGTATTTCAAAAATAAATTAATAAAAAGTAAAATTAATAAAACTGTACATTAAAATTTAAAGAGTCAGTTGAAATAAATATAAGAATTGTGAGTAATACTCATATATTTGAAATAACGTCCACTTGAAGAAGATAAAATGTAGTTATTTTACTCTTATCTCACTTCACTTTAAGCTTTAAGTAATCTTGAAAAGCTTGTTTTATGAATAATTTATAGTTTCTATGAGTTAGAATTACTATTTTCTATATTTATCATAGTTTTCCATTCTTTATTACTACAATTATTAATTTTATGTGAACACAATATCAACGGAAATAAAAGTACTATTTATAAAGAGTAACTTCATTTTATAAGAAATGAATTAATAATAATATTTTAATTCACTAGCAATGTAGTACTGCTGTTCATAAATTGCACTTTTTTTTTTAGGGACTAATCTCAGTGCCAATTTAAAAATTCTGTACATGTTTGAAAATGTATAAACATTTTAGAGATTAAAAATAAACATTGATCTGTTTATTGTCAAACCAGCCTTTTAACACGTTCAGGACGGTCAGAAAAACCTGAAATTTCCTACGGGCTGAATTTTTATAAAATTCATAATTGATGTAAAAACATCATATAAACACATAAAAAATATTTAAAATTTTTTTTTTTAATTATTTAGGTAATTAATAATTAAATTATTCAAAACGCATATACGCGGCGTGCAGGCCGGGGGGAAGTTTGCAAAAAAATTGTTGCTGGTTTAGCCTACCTAGGATGGCATAGCTTTACTACATATATGTTATAAAAGGATCTAAATATTAAAATAACAACTCTAAGTCGTAGTTTAACATTACAACGTATATTTAGAACATTAAAAAGTATAAACATAATAATTTACGCTGATAGCGTACGTCATAATAATACTAATAATTAATAAATACTAATAAAAACTTAGGAAGCATAAAAAATATATAACATATAAAAACATAACAATTTACGCTAATAGCGTATGTCATAATAATACTAACAATTAAACTTGTAGTTTTCCTTCCAACAGTGTTCGTACGACTTTAGAGGTGTGCCCGGTCCCTGCAACCTCTGCATCCTTAGCTCCGCCATAAACATGGATTTTATGGACAAGCCCATCAGGCTCAGCCAATACATACAGCTTTATTCCGTACTTGTGTCGATTGCCATTTACGTATTGACGAAACGATAAACGACCTCGCCATAACACCATACTTTCATCTATAGATAAATTCTTTGACGGGTAATAATTGGATTTCATGACTTCGTTGAAGTAAGTTATTACTGGCCGAATCTTCCCAAGAGGGTCAAATAAATTTAGTTCCATAGAAAAATGAAGAGCCCTTGAAATTAATAAGAATTTGTCGCGAGACATAAATTTAGGAATGGGCATTTGAAAGAGGTAATCTCCTCTCCAATAATCTTTTAATCTATTTAATTTAATTATCCCCATTAAAAAAATAACGCCTAAAAATGTTTTGAACTCCGCAGCTGTAATGTTTTTCCACTTGACAAAGGACTTTAGAGACACGTGTTTAACCAGAAGAGACGAAGCATAGGCATTAGATTCCTTTACCACCATGTCGATCAACGAGTGAGTTTAGATTTGCTGGGGGCTCATTTTTGTCCTCATTTTCTGACGAAAAGTCCGAGTCGTCGAAAGAAATTTACCTATAAGAAACATTTTCTTCTAAAATCCGTCGCAACTCCTCCTCTGTGTAGACCCTTCTCACATCATCCCCCTCAGATTACGACCTTTTCCTATCAGGACCCTGAGACGTAAACGGTGCATCCATTCTTAAAAAAAAGAATAAATTAGTAAATAAATTAATAGGTACATATTTTGGTAAAAACAAGGACATATTATACAGAGTATTTATAAACTATAATACTTCAAAAATATTGGAATAGTTGTATGATAAACCCCAATGGTGATAAATTTAGTCAGGGGTAATAATAACGGGGATTAGATATAATCGCAACTACTTGAAGAATATAACGGATTACTTGGGCCTTGAAAAATAAAGGTCATTAACAGGGGGCAAGGGTTTTCCAAGTTTATTTGAATACAAAGTACAAACAAACAACACGATTACTCTTAGCAAAATGAATAGGGTAGTGATTAGCGCCCAACTTATGCAAAACCATCTGCCATAATCCCTTTAGGGTTGTTGTTTTGTACAAATATATACATACTAAGTAATTTTTTTAACTGTTACCTAACAAATCTGAGAGCAATAGGCTAAAACTGTGAATACTTCAAATTATTATTCTGATTTTTGTACTCTTGAAAAATTAAGCACTAATTTTTAAATATCCTCTTCCGAATTGTTGAACAACTCGAAAGTAATCCATCAGTGTACCAATTTCACTACTTTCAATGTGAATCACATATTTTGGGGTGAATACCATTGAGAAATACATGCTTCAGTAATTTCAATTTAAATATTATGTAAAAAATAACGTTCTAGTTAAATTATGCCATATGACACAAGGGTGGTGAAAATATTTTTAGCTAAGCTTTCCTTGGGCATTTTGCTATGCATAGAAAAATGCAATAAAACTTCAACTTTTAGTAATTATAGATTAGGATTATAGAATAATTTAAAAATAAATTTTATTAGAAATCATTTTAACTTCGTTTATATAATATATTCAAACTAAAAAAATAATTAATAAGTTATTGATCATAAAAATAAAAAATATAACGACCAACTAAAAAAAAAAAAAAAAAAAAAAAAGGTGTTTTGCAATTATAAGATAAATATTATATTTACTAAAGCACTTTAATTTAAAGTAAAGTAGTAATTAATGTATAAATCTAAGATATTATTTGCTTACCTTTAAAAAAATGATGAAAACTGAAGAAATCACACTTTTGAGAATATTGAAAAAAGTTTTCCCGACAACTTGCAGACGAAGTAAATGAGGTAAGAGGTATGGTTGTTGTGAAGGCCTACAGCGAGTTTCAGACTTATAAAGCCAGCCTAGCTCCCTCAACAACCCATTACAACCAAAAATACTTGGCCCCGCACATGTGCGGCGGTAGGCCGGCGGGTAAGTCGACCCGCCGCACATACGCGGCGTGCCGTCCTGAACGTGTTAATGGCGTACCATATTAGTCCAGGCAAATTACTAAAAAAAAAACAGTAAATGGAGGAAATAAGTTATAAATTTTTGAAACTTTGTGAAAACACTTTTAAGGGGTGTAGTAGTAAGAAACAGTAAATTTCACCTCTCTTGAGGAGGCGCGTCCCCCCTCCCCCCTCCTTAAATTCCAAAATTTACTTATTTTTCACTTTTTACGTCAAACTATTTATTTTTTTGAAGAGAAGTGTTATTACCAAAATTATTCCTCACATAATTCTGCACAAAAAAGGTCCTATGCATGTTTGAAGTGGGACATACCGTTTTCGAGATAATGTAGTTGGATAGAGATAAAACGTATTTTTGCGAACCAAAATATCTAAAAAACAACACATCTGATTTTAATGAAATTGGGATGGTAGGTTATACTTAGCCTATTGTTGATCCCATATACGTTTCAACCTTCTGCGCCCATTATTTTATCCTCCACATGCGCACAAACATACATTTATTTACACCTATATCTTCAAAAGTACTACTCAACTGATTATTATGAAATTTGGATGGTTTGTCGAAAGTATAGCCCGCAGATAGCCTCACATTAATTTCAACCGTCTGCGCTCTTTACATTTTCTAAATTGGTTCCCTTTCTGTCTGTCTGTTGAACAATTTTTTGTCTATCTCTATCTGTTGTGAATTAAAGCATCAATTTATTAAAATGTAAAGAGCGCAGACGGTTGAAATTAATTTGGGGATATCTGCGGACTACTTTTGACAAACCATCAACATTTCATAATAATCAGTTGAGTACTTTTGAACATATAGGTTTAAATAAATATATGTTTGTGCGCATGTAGAGGATAAAATAATGGGCGCAGATGGTTGAAACTTATATGGGATCAACAATGGGCTAAGTATAACCTCACATCTCAATTTCATTAAAATCGGATGTGTTGTTTTTTAGATATCTTGGTTCGCAAAAATACGTATTATCTCTATCCAACTACAATATCTCAAAAACGGTATGTCCCACTTCAAACATGCATAGGACCTATTTTGTGCAGATTCATGTGAGGAATAATTTTGGTAATAACACTTCTTTTCAAAAAAATAAACCGTTTGACGTAAAAAATGAAAAATAAGTAAATTTTGGACATTAAGGAGGGGGGGGGGGGACGCACCCCCTCAAGAGAGGTGAACTTTACTGTTTCTTACTACTACACCCCTTAAAAGTGTTTTCACAAAGTTTCAAAATTTAATAAATTATTTCCCCTATTATTCCTTATTTTCCTGGACTAAATGTTTAGAGACTATTGTGGACTATTGTGATGACTTGAATCTAAAAATATATGCGTGGAGCCTAAACTACTCAACTACCGAATTTCAATGAAATTCGGTATACGTAATTAAAAGAACCATACCCTAGTAAAATGAAACTAAGTAATTAATTTTAGCTTTAAATTTAGAGGCCCTTCAAAAACGAAAATCGTGAAAACAATTGTCAGTCAGTTTGAATGATTTATATTAAAAATACTATTTTGTAGTCCATTTATATACGAATATAACCCTATAAGTCTCCCTGGGAAAAATCTAGTTTCCAGACATCAATATCCAAAAAATAAATATTACTTACTTAAAATCGAAAACGTACCGCAAACAATCCTCTTTTGACTACCTTTTAAATATGCTTAGTTATAAATTAATTAAATAAGATTATGGGATTAAAATTCATATCACTGAGCAATGAGAAACTATTGTTGTTTGTCGGAACGATAATATCATCCCCAGAGCCCTTTAAGAAAAATAATATTAGAAAATTAAGGGATTAACTGAAGAAAATTGTGGCGGACAGTATAAGCCAAGGAAAAGAGACAACAGAAGATGTAATGATACAATTAATAACGTTAAAATTAAAACAAATGAAGATATTTATTTTTTCTAATAAATTAATATTTTTATATATGTATTTATAAATTGTACAGCAATAAGATTTTAGATCAAAATATATTATTAAGTTGTGTCATTATTAATTTAGGCCTGATGATGTCCAGGTATAAAATTTCCACCGATTAAATTGTTTTTTAAAAAATATAGAAATATTTTTTAATGATCATCCCTAGAGCCTAATAAGAAAAAAATAGATAATATCACAGTCGAAAGAACTTATTTGAATACATTTTTATTCTTTTGTATTGTAGGGTATGCTGCTGTTTAATTCTAGTTTCAGGCCATTTTTTATCAAAGAAAAATGTTCGTTACAAATTGAAAGCACGGTGTTTTATTCATTCAACTTTGTAGAGTCAAGGAAGGAACTAGCGGTGAACCAGGAACCAGCAGCTTGAATTCACACATACCTCATACCTGAGGAAGACTAACCACAAAGGAAAGTGATAGCCATATAGCTATCGTTACTTTCCTTTTCTCAAATAGTAAGACCTTTGAAATGGACATCAATTATACCAAGAATTGAAGTGATAAATAAATACAATAACATATAGTGTTTCAGAATTAACTGTTAAATTATTAAATCATTTACCATATAGAAAATTTAAACGAAGTTTTGTCAAAAAATATATTAAAATTAATAAAACATCTATAAAATCCGTTTAACTAATAACTGTAGTCTGTCCATCTGACTGTAAAGATGTAAATTTTGTGGACATGTAATGGAAGCATTAACTAAATAAATTTCTGTCCATATTTTTACGAGGCAGCAACGCTTGTGTTAGCCTTTCTATTTGTGCCTTCCTACAAAATATTAGTGTGATAGAGTAATCCTTCTTTTTCATGAAAATTTACTAAACCATGTGTGGCCCAAGTTTATTATTATGTTCTTTATTAATGTTATGATTTTACAACCTAGTATTGTCCAATTTATTTAATTTTTCCCCCTTTTTGTTTCCGAGCTTTCCCAAGGTAACGGAAGTTATGTGATCGTTGTAAAGAACAAAATATTTTATATCTCCAAATTCAAAAATTCACATAAATCCCTTTCAGTGATCAGAGAACATTTTTGGTCCCTCGTCTGTGTGTGGTTCAATTTTTGTGAACCAACATATCTTAAAAACTACTCGTCTGATTTTAATAAAATTTAGGTGGTAGGTCATAATTTGCCCATTGTTGGTCCCATAAAAGTTTCTTCTTAACCTTCTGCACCCACTGTTTTCTCTTCTACAAGCACACAAACAGACATTAATTTTCACCTATATCATTGAAAATACCTATACGATTTTTAAGAAATTTGGATGGTACGTCGAAAGTTGCATTCAGATGGTCCCGTAATAATTTCTGTCTGGGCTCTATAAATTTTGTTAACTTGATACTTTTATTCGTGTAAAAAATAAAAATAATTTTGACATATTTAAAATAAAAGGTGGAAAAAAATTAAATAGGGTTTGTAATAGCATAACAACATTTGAGTACGGTATAAGAACGCGAGGAAGCTATGAGCCACACTAATTGACAGATATTTTAATTATTATTGCAAATTCTATTGTTTAACCTTTACTAAAACATATAAATGTCTATATTATAACTATTTATTATTTATTATTTTATTTCGCTATGAGCAAAGCAATAGATTAAAGTTGTGCTTATAGTGTCTAAATGAGATGGAAGTTTTTCCATGCCTGACTTACTTAATATCAAATTCTAAGACTAAGCAACTGAAGTTTAAGGTTGATTTTTTCCCCCAAGATGCATGCAAGGATCGGAATATACAATAGCAGAAGTAAAGTTCAACACTTTTTTCAACACTAATTTCTTTGATACTAAATATCCGCAGTAATTAACTAAGTTCAACTAACTTTTATATCAAGGATACCATACAATTTAAAGTTTTCCCCTAGTATATTTTGTAAATGTAAAACCTTTCTTCTTAACTTCAAATTGCAAGAAAAAAGGTAAGATGAAATTCTTGATTATCAAGTCCAATCAACGGTATTCATTGTAACTTTAAAGTGGTTATACTAAGGCCTGGTAGAGGTGATTGGGACAAGTCAGCAAGTGCTTGCGTGTTTGAATTCCCACGAGGAGAAAGACGAACAAGAAAAGAAATTAGAACTTCTGCCTACTCAATATTTAGTAATTTAGCTTAGCTTGCGTCTAATTTATTTATTAATTTATTCGCTTAATCAACAAAACTAAGAAAAAAAAAAACATACAAATTTTAGGTAATGAGTTAAAAATGTAGGTTTATTGTTTCGAATTTCAAACATCATATAAATAAAATACAACTTGTTGACCTAGATAATTATGAAAAATTAACTATTTTTCTATACATAAAAAAGTGGTTTAGTAAAATAATAAAAGCAGGACAAATACATAATAAATATTGTAATTTATATATTAAGCTATTTAATTTTTACGCACTGATTCATATCAGTTAACATTTATTTTTATAGACTAATCAAATTATTAATATACCGTTTCTCGTCTTTAAGAATACTCTACTCGTTTAATTAATTAAATATTGATATAACCAATTAGTTCTCACGAAACGAGTAAAAAAAATAGACGCAAATTAATTTTTAACGCTCTTTGTTACATAGATAATTTATTCAACTACATATAACATTATATATATAAACATGTTATAATGTGACTTTTAGGTGTTAAATTTACTATTTTAAATATTGGTATTATGGTCTTATTAAAATTAGAACTCTTCTGAATACGCTTACAGTGCTGGAAACAAAATGCCTTAATATTGTTTATGCAAAGCAAGTTAAACAGGAGATACATTAACTGCAATAATGATTGTACGTCAAATTATATGTAAATAACAATAAAAACGTCTGAATTTAATTGGCTTTTTTTAACGAAACATAATCAGCAATTAAGAATTAATTTAAATGAGTGTACACAGACATTCATAATATAAAAAATCATAAAACATCAGGGCCAACAGCAAGTCCAGCTATAGGCTACAGCCATTTTAAGAGAATTCAGCATCGAGGAGTTAACTCAGGGTAACAACAAATTAACTGACAACTAGATGAATAACTGAAAATTAGTCACCACAATCTTTTTCCCAATAAGAATTCTTGCTTTTTCTTAAGTAGCGAACAAGTTAGTAGTGGATGCTAAACGTCGGTCTTTATCGCGGATTCAACCAAAATAAAATGTAACTCAGAACCAATTAATATTAACGACATTCCTAAAGTATGATTACACGAGTCTTTAATTTTTGTTCTAATATTTAAAAAAAAAACAAAAAAAAACTTCAAATTAATGAATAGTTAAATTAGATTTCCTTGAAATTAATTTTAAATAGTTTTCTACAAATAGCAAATTCTAGGATAATTTCAGCTCTAAGTGCTTAAGTGATTCTTCTTCTTCAGAACATTGCATAAAAATTATGGTCTCGCCGGTATTTTATAACGATAAGTTCCACTAACGCCGAGGTTAAACAGAAGTCAATTAATAGTTTTATATAGTCTATTAATAGTTTTTTTGAAGTCTATCCTTTCATGAATACCTTTAATCGAATCGATGGCCCTGTAGATTTGGATAGCAGG
Source organism: Gerris lacustris (assembly GCA_951217055.1). Lineage (NCBI taxonomy): Eukaryota > Metazoa > Arthropoda > Insecta > Hemiptera > Gerridae > Gerris > Gerris lacustris. The sequence continues at coordinate 61,609,567 of OX578276.1, read as the reverse complement.
TTATAAAATCTGCCTGAATATTTGTCATTATGCCATGTTGTCCAATTTTTCAATGCTATTTGTTTATTTAGTGTATCGGAAGCAAATTACCCTTATTAGAATCAGCACAAAGTTTTTTAAAATCATCAGGTTCTTAGTTAGCAGTTGGTTTACTTATTGTCTTTCGGTAGGCGCTCAAAGAATACTTCTAAATTTATACTTTTATTCATGCAAAAAAACTTTTTTAAATTTTAAAAGATTTAAAATAAAAGGAAAATTAAATAACTTGGTCGTAAAAGCAAAGCACCATTAAAGAACGCGATAGGACGCAAGGAAGCTATGTGCCACACTAATTCGCAAAATATTTTTTTTACTTTCTTTACTTCAAAATCATTCAAACTTATTTGAGAAACTTTATAGGACAAAATAAGTATTTAAGGTTTAATTATTATTCCCTTTTATTTAGCATCATGTCTTTGAGAGGTACAATTTTTTAACCCACTTTCCAACTACCGAGAAAGTTAAAAAAAGTTGCCTGCAGATTACATATTTGTTATTGTTATTTCCAAAGCGGTTTTTTAAAAAACACTGAAATTAATATAAAAAATATTCCTTATAAAAAATATTTTTTTAAACATTAATTGTTGCTTATTGGCTAGAAGCAATCAGTACCATATAAAAGCAATTGATAAGTAATGTTTAAAAAGTAATTAAAGAACCATTTTCATTTTTACAATTGGATTCAGAGTTCTTATATATTTAAGTACCTACTGATAATCCAATTAGATGAGGCATTGGTTTGTAAATCATTATGATAGACGACTTAAAAGCTTTAAAAATGACGACTTAATGCTACTTTTGTAAGTATTGATTGATGATTTTCTAATATGTTAATATTTTAAATATTAAATCTAATATTAAAACGCGTATACCACGAAAATAGAAGTGAAAATAATGACTTATTTATTTTGTATGCTAAGCCAACATTTTAAATTTTACCTGCATAATAACGCGTTCACTCTTTACTAAAGTAAATTTAATTTACTTACTTTTGTGGTTTACATTTGAAAGAACCAGAGCCGTTTCTAGGTGTTTTGCCGCCCTAGGCGAGAATTGAAAAATACCGCCCCCCACCCCACTATATTTTCCTTGCTTGAAGAATTAATGGATTAGATATTAAAGAACTTGTATTTAACAATGAACAGTAAAACAAATCAAACATTAAATAAGCTCTGTTCATAATATTTTACTTCATTTTTAAATTTCTCTCTATTAATATCATTTGTTTTCTGAAACTTTGCAGCATTAAAGAGCTTTTTGACACAAACACAGGAAAAATATAGCGAATTCAAAATAATTAGCCGGTCAAATCCAAAATGGCAGAAAATTCATGTGACACGTTTTTTTTAAAAAAAAAAATAATAGGGTATATCAAAAATAAAAGAGCTATTTTTACGATTTCGTATATACTTCTCAAAACCCTTATGCGGAGAGTTAAGTGTCCGTCTAGCCGTCGCTCTTTGGTTCATAGCGCCCGAACCGTTTAAGCTAAGGAGGTGAAATCATAATTTTTTGGTTTTATGAGTTAAAATATACCTTACAAAATCCCCCTACCAACCACTATATAACGGCTGGTCCTAAAATTTTGAAATAATTCATGGTAATTATGAAAATGAAAATTTCCTGAAAAAATTGAAATTTACCTTGTCGTTATTAGTTATTACCGATAAAAACATTTTTTTTTATCGGTGGTATTGTAATCTGCAGTTCCAGAGAGAGAAAGAGAAATACAAATAATATCGCAAAGACAAACGACAAAGATGGATGTAGATATGACTAGTTAAGTTTAAGGCACAGATTTTCTTATCTAGTAAAGTTATTTCATATTCACATCAGATTAGATAAGCTAACTTTAACAAAACTCATAATAAAATAATTATTTTCGTCCCAGTCATCCTAGATTTTATGTTTTCTACTCAAATAATAATTTAATTTAATCCTTTCATCAATCTACCTAATGTCAAAAAACAAAATCATCATTTCTATTCATAATAACATCTTCTTTCTTTTTTTCTCCTACTTTTCAAAATTTTTTCGCTGTTTAATTTCAAATAATGTTTTGCCGCCCCCTAAATTTTGCCGCCCTAGGCGGCCGCCTAGTCTTGCCTAATGGTAGAAACGGCCCTGGAAAGAACCTTTAAGACTAAGACCAAACTTCTTAATCACTGTGTTTAATAGATAATATTATTACAAATATATATAATAAATTTAGAATACCTATATATGTATCAAATAAATTTTTATATTTGACATGATTAAAAAAAAATGAAATAACATTTGACTTACAGTTTCGCGGTGAATAATCCTTGAGGATAGGTGTCCGTTCATTTTTACTTATTTAATTTAAATTCACTTGCACTAGTATTTAATAGATGAGAAATGCTTGAGAAGGCACAATCGAGAATCACAAGGCACAGAACACTAAAACAAGATATAAAAGTACACAATATATGAACTGGTAAAGATTCTCCTTCTTCAGATGGCGTATTAATAGAAATTTTAAGTTAAGTTGATATTAGTTAATAATACACGAGTACAAAGAACAGCACTAGGTTCCTAGGATTGTGAAAGCGCAGAGTTTAGTGTTAATAAGAAGTGACTAATGGATGGTACAAGTGTGCCGGTAGAATTAAGTTGTACGCGGAGTGAGGGGACGGAGTGAGCGGATAGGATTTAACCGCGAGTAAGGCCTAGAGAAGACTGAAGCTGAAGGTTAGCCCGCCTTACCTGCTGGCGTACTAACCTGAGTCAACCACACCGCCGCCTTCCTCTTGCATTTCCTTACCCTACCTACCAGGTTCACCTCTACCTCCAGATCCAAGGTCGACCCCATCCAATCAACATCCCTAAACTCAGGCTCCCTTACACGTACACGTACACTACTAAAACAATACAAACTAACTTCTTACAACAAAAAAACTTGAACTTTGTGAAACAATATTTATTTGGCATTAAATTTTTTTCTTTTAAGAAGAAGAATCAATTATCAGCATTGTCTGGGGTCGATTACTTAGGGTTTTAGTGATATCGAATTTTATTCACTAGAGAATCTTTTAAAGTCTCTGTTGATATTTATGGGATTTTGGCTTATAAGGAGCTACAACTCCAATCAAGCTAACATAAGCGGAAAATTAGTTAATAATAAATAATACTGTTACTGTTCACGATTACTAAAACCTTTCACCCAATAAGAATTCTTGCTTCTATTAATTCAAGTCAAGACATAGGTCGTTGAAAGAATATCTTGCTTATTACTGAATTACTCATTTATAACGAACTTTACAAAACCGAATTAGCTAATCTTCATACATGCGCGAACATATTACATCAACAAGTATTGAATGGTTTAAAGGCAGAGTGGTATAAGTCAACATCCAAAATCTACACACTCATATATATATATATGTATATACGATTACACTTATATATCATATATAATATATATATAATTACAATTTCACTTATACATATAATATATATATAGTGTAGTATATATACACCTATAATCAGATATATACATATACAACATACATGTATAATCATGTATACATATATATCTAAATATACAAGTTTTAAATATTGACTTAAATCTTTATTTCCATCTTCCTTTTTGAACTTATGTGTGCCTGAGTATCCCAACCGGTTAAAAAACAATAACAATTCAGACAAGCTTGATGATAGGCATGTTTTTCTCCATGTTTCTACATATTTAATGCTCCATTATCCCAAGCTAAATTTTATATACATACTTCCACTAACCGGAAAGTAACATGGTTTAATTATTATTCCATTTTTTAAAATCATTACGCTAACCAAAATGCCCTAATATTTTTATTAGAAATTTTAAAGGGCCATAAATTTAGAGCTGAAATTATTTCTTGGTTTTGCTTCGGGGTAATATAGAAGATACATTTAAAAACTACTCACTATTTTTGACCCATTTGGGGTCTCAAAACATGTAAATCAAATTTCATTTCCATCATAATCCGCAATCTAAATTTATAATGCATTTAAAAGAAATTAATAATCGAAGAACATACCAATAAGTGTTGATTAACCCTTATCAATAATAGTTATTGATAAAAATTTATTAGTTAACATGTAACATATAAATAAACACTACAATTATTTATGTGCAGAATTGATCTGGTACAGGCACTTATTTTAATATAATCAAATGATTTAGTTTCTAGTTCCTACTATTCAAGAAAGACTGTGATGAGAAAAAAGCAGGTGGAGGTCAAGTGACTCACACTTATCATATACATACTATTTTTTAGGGTTTCTTTGAATGAAGACGAAAGGAAACCCTATCTAGCTTTTGGCTCTACTTATGGGAAATAAATTATAGGGACTTACGATAAAGTATGGGGAAACCATGTAAAATAAGTTACAAGAACTAGGTATGATAAGGAGAAGACTCTAATGTAACAAAATAGTCTGGCGATTAGTGTGGCACGTAGCTTTCTTGCGTCTTATGTCACGAAGAAGGGAGGAGCTTAAGAAATCAAATGACAACGACAAAGAAAATGATCACGTATGACCATAGAAGAAAGACGCTGTTAATTTTAATAGAAAGTGTGATTGAATATTGAATAGATGAACATAGAATCTTAGAACTTCAAGCTTACTTTTTAACATGTTTCGAGGTTCGCAAAATTGTTGAACGACAGACAGACAAACAGACACGAGACAAAAATCAGTGGCGTAACTATGGGCCCGCGCGGGCCAGCATTGCGGGGGGGCCCCCAGTGCTAGGGGGCCCAAAATCCAGAAATAACTAGAATTACTATCCTTGTACCAACGTCGAGGGGGGCCCCCAATCAATAAATGCACCCCAATAAGTGCACCCTAGCGTGAGATATCGTCTGGAGTGACACATACATATATACATATTATATACATGCATACAAAAAAAATTGTTAAATTTCAGGAATCGATTAAGGATGGTCTAAAACAGATTTCCATGGAGAAAATTTTCAAAAATTCGCATTACAAAAATTTTGAAGCACTTTTCACACCTACTTCAAACTCGCCTACGCTCGTCCTGTCTTATAACCAAAAATGATATATTCTTTGTAAACAGCTCGACGTACCCTTTCATATGATACCCCACACGGTTTCCAAAAAAAAAAAAATAACTCTAGTTTTTTTAGCCTACTTATTTTAAAAAATAATTTTTTTAGTCTCTATATTTTTAAAATGTGTGGGTAGGTACTATACACATATATGCCAAATTTCAAAGTGATCGGACGAAAGGAGTAGCCGTGAGAGCAGGCGACAGACGGACGGACGGACAGACACACGCAGGAAAATATAAGGGTCCTTACTTTTGCCTACGGACCCTAAAAATGTCTATGTGTCGTCTGTCATCTACCGTCTGTCTGTGCAGACGCCTGGATCCTAAAATACTGGGCCGATTTTGACGAAATTTGGCATAAGCTGGTCTAAACATATAGAAAAATCATAGCCTCAGGCAAAATCGAAAAATTATTTTTAGCTCCAAATTTGGGGGCGTTACAGTGGCGTAAATAGCACCCCGCCAACCCCGCGGTGCGGGGGGGCGCCTGCTCTAGGGGGGCGCCGAAAAATTAATAAACAATAATAAAAATTAAAAGAAACCCTCTGTGGGCGGAATTATTTTAATAAAATTATTTTTGATAGATAAAAATAAATGATAAATGAAACAAATAAAAAGTTTAAATGAGGGTGAGAAGGTTTCCAAGTTAAGCGTCACTATACCTATAATTATATTATGTGTAAGTATATCGGACTGATTCTCTCTTTTTCATTTAGGACTGTTAAGAGATCCAAGTGAACTAAAAGTTGTCTTATCAATCTGGTTTTAGCTATACTAGATAAGGAAGTCTGTTCCAAACTTAACGTCATACTTCTATCTCTAGGATTGTCTTTTCTATAATATGTGTATGTATTTCTCTTTTTTTGTTAATCCCCCTTACTTCTTTTTCCTTATCGCCGCCACTTTTTATTTAGTTTCTAACTCTTTTCTTACCTAGCTAATTTTACCTCCCTTATTATAGAGTTGTTATCTTTTCTACCCTTCCCTTAATTTAAGAATTGTTATCTATTAATCAAATAGGAGTATCAAGCTCAGTGCTCAGTTCTGTTATAGCTCTCGTGCGAAGTGGTTATGTCTTTTTTTGTGAATTTTAACTTTCCTTTCTCTAAAAAGCTTACAATTTTTTTTATTTGTTATTCTACGTTCAGTTATTTTGTGCGTAACATTAAATTATTTTGCTGAAGAATTTATTTAAAATGGTGAGTGAATTTTCCATTTTTTAGACGTCAGATCAGTCTGTTAATGTCTCAAATATTTCATCGAAATCTTCCTCCTCCCCCATCAGCAAACATTTTTTTTCTTTTGCTTCCGAGTTTACCTTAACCATCGGAAGTTATGTAATTGTTCTGAAGAACTACCAATTTTTATGTCTTAGATTTGAAAAATACCAAGACGATAATCCGTTTCAAACAACAGGAAACATTTATGTTTACATGTCTGTCTGTCTGTCGCTGAAAACTACTCGTCCCATTTTAATAAAATTTGGATGGCGGGTCATGATTAGCCCATTCTTGGTCCAATTTAAGTTTAACTTTTTGCGCCCATCTCTTTTTCTCCCACATGCGCACAAACATAAATTTATTTACACTTACACTACCGTTTTACCGGGAAAAATCTAGTTCCTGAGAAAATAGCTTTTGGCGGACGGAGAGAGGGCGAGTTCGATTTCCCGCCGAGGAGAAGTTATTTTTATGATACATTTTGATGAAATGTTCAATAATTATTAAATGTACCTACGAAAACACGAAAGTTAATAAATGGAAAATACTGGGCTAAGTAATTATGAACTTATATATTATATTCAAAAGTAGTCATCTGATTTTTATGAAATTTGGATGTTTTGGTTTGTAGAAACTAACCCGCTAATAATCCCAGATTAATTTCAACTGTCTGCGCTCTTTAATTTTTGCTAAATTGATACTATAATTCTTGTAAGAAATAAAATAATTGACATATTAAAAAAGAACGGGGAAAAATTAAATAAAATCTGTTGAAAAAGGATAAAATCATTATGTAAAAGTAAATTATAGAGCATTCTATTATCATATTATATTACCTATGATTTTAATTACCCTAAATGTTTTAATAGACAAAATGCAGCTATGAGTTTATTGAACATTATTTTATCGTCCCCACTCCATTTGTCCCAAAATGACTAACAAAGAGGGGGGAAAAAATGAGGAGGAGGGGTGGGGTAAATTTTGTAAGCTATAGGGGCGCATTTTCAAATGTTGCGGGGGGCGCCGGATTTCTTAGTTACGCCACTGGGGCGTTACCACCAAAAAAACTCTGAAAAAAATGGGAAACTAATAAATGGAAAACAATTGGGCTAAGTAATTATGAACTCGTAAATAAGAAAGTTAATCTGAGTTGTCTCGGACCGATTTTTCTTGTACTACGTAATGTACTACGTTCTGTACTACGTAAATGTATACAGGTAAAGATTATGTTTTCAATTACCCTGATACGTTTCTTAACACTAAAAACGTAAGGATTGTATGTGTTGCGGTTTAGTGTAAGTGAGATATTATGTAGCTAGTTTAGTCTGTTAAAAACAGAGGAATTAAGTAGTTGGAAATTGTACTACTAACACCATCTGTTGGATGATGGGAGTAACTCAATATCTCAAACCTGTTAACTCACTCTTCAACACTAAAGAATTATTATCTGAGTAAGTGGCTCCAACTTCCGTAGTACAGTATTTTCTTCTACTTGTTAAAGACATTGATGCCAACAACAGTAGTTGGCACGAATCCATTTGTAGTAAAAATTAAAGTCGTCAACATTTCAGCAATGTATCTTTTTTTCATTTATCCCTTACAAACTTAATTCTTTAACTTCATAAATAGAATATACATATTATATTATTTTTGTTGTTGTTCAATTTAGTTGTGTTATTTCTATAATAAAAAGTGTCTAGAAATACTTATTAAAAAGAATCTGATTGAATTTCTAATTTAAAATATTCTGTTTATTAATCGCCACAAGAGACCAACGAAGTGATAAATTTACTATAAACATATTACGTTAATTAAACCAGCTTAATTTCCTTTTTTTCGTATAAAATATGTAGGAACAAATGTATTTCTGAATAAATTAAATAGCATACTGATTTTTGCTACGGCCATCATAAAACATAAAAATAGCTCACATCCCTTGAGGAATGTGACCTTTTTAAGAATCCATAATCCAATTCAGTTAAAATTATATAAAGATGTGTTAATTTAGCAAAATTTATATTATATTAATAGATATAATTTTAAAGCACTAGCTTTTAAATTAGAATATCAAAAAGTTCACTTATATTACTCATTTTCATAAATCAACATAAAACATAACTTTATATGAAAGAAACAAAAACTAAATCATGTACATGTAATTGACCAAGATGATTAACTGGGTGCAGTTCGGAGTGGTATTATTTGAGAATTACTACTAAATACAACCTGGCACAGTTTAAACTTATATATTGTAACAATAACAAATAGCAAGTATTAAGCCTGGAAGTACTAACAACTCTGATTAGTTATGATTGAAAAAAGTCTTTTGTACTTAGTTACAGTAAGAACAAAAAAGGTTTATTTTATCTAGTTTTATTAGATTTTAAGTTATTTTTTATGAAGAAGGAAGCAGAGGTAGAATTTCTGTGTAACGTTAAATTGATTTTACTTTCTCATGTACGTAATATGTAGAGAAAGTACTTATGCCACAAACATTTCATTGTGAGATTTTTATAAATTTACATGTTTTAAGATCCCTTTAACTTTGGTTCCTTCTTTTAAAATCTGTACTTTTTTTGTATTTTCTCTGTTGTTCCATCTAACATTGTAGAGAGTAAAACAAATCGGTCCAACAAACTTAACATCAAAACTTTATTACTAAATTTAAATCCCATAATATCAAATTTAATTTATCTAGTTATAAACATGGCTATAAAGTGTAAAGTTTTCAGGAGGATTTTTGTTTCAGCAAGGACATATTTATGTATCAATCTATGATATTTATACCAGCTAGATTTTCTTTTCCAAGAAAACGATTTATATGTTGATATTTCTTTTTAAAAGGACTATATTTTATCATTTTTTAACCAAGTAATGAGAACCGTATTCGAGAAATTAATATTTTTTTTTTTACGACCCCTAATTTTAAGTTTAATTTCCTTAGGGTATGATTTTTCTGAACATGCTAACTGCCTATTTTTATCAGCCCAGTAGTTTAGATTCCACAATTCCACGGGTATTCACAGACACCAGTCGACAACAAACTAGACAGATATTTTTAAAAAATACTTTTTTCGACAAGGAAAACGTTACTAAAATTTTAAGATTGCTGCTCAAGTAATTGCAAAGAAATTGAATTGTCAGTCAGTCAGTCAGAAGCTTTTGATTTCACGAAATATATTTATATTATACACTAGCACTACCTGGATAGCCATGCTTTGCAGTGGAGTGGCTTTCAAGGGGATACAAATTTAAATTTTATATTATAAAAAATAATGAATAATTATTATTAGTATTAAAATATTCATAACTTCACTTTTAAGACTCTGATTAGCTTAGAAACAAAACCCCCCGTAATTTTCAATTACACATTTCACCGAAAAATCATTTCTAAATTCCATACTCTCTACTTTTAAATAAAAAGATAATACTGAGCTTGATATGACTCGTGCCGAAGCTAACAGACCACTCCAGATTCAGCATATGGAAGGCAGCATTACATAAAAGTCCCCATTGAAACCCCTAGAATATATCGTTATGTTGAGGATTTTTTTATTTTTCCACTAAAAATTTGACCAAGCCACCTTTGTGATTTTTTTGTCGAAATAATAAAAAATAAAATACAACTCAGTATACCACTTTCAATACTAAGAATAAAAAGTTATTCATACGTTTTCCATTTTATTTTGAAACTATAATCACATAACTTGTAAAAACAGTTTTCCCATCTAATCCAATCCAATCAAAAATAAAAATATGACATTATTGCACGTAATAACAATTACTTTATTCTTTAAGATATTTTCGACAATATGCATCATGAAGGGTAAATCACTTTGACTTTTGTACCCCGTTACCCATTGTACCAAAATTTAAATTTAGAAATCTCATGTAAACAGTGACCTTCCCCTAGTTTTGAATATCAAGTGTGCAAATTTTCATTAAGATCGGAATAAAACTGTAGATTTGTATAAAATACATACAGACCCAATCCCCACACACCCACTGTCACGCTTCTTTATAATATATATATAAAAAAATACAACAAAGATAGAACATAAATCATAGCATTTTATTGATTATTATATTCGTATCTACTCTAAATTATTTGAAACATAAATAGGCAAAATAATATTATTGCTTCCGAGCTAACCAAAGGAAACGGAAGCTATGTGATCGTTCTGAAGGACGAAAATATTTTGTCTCCGATTACAAAAATTCCAAGAAAGAAATCCGTTTTAGACATCAGTGAACATTTTTGGTTCCGTTTCTGTCTGTCGGTTTGTCGTTCAATTTTTGCGAACCAACACTAGGGGCAACCCCCTCTTGCCCCACTTTGCCCCCAGGCCACCCAACTACAAAATTTCAAATTAGATTGTATATTTTTGACAGCACATTTGTATTCTACGGTGAAAAATAATAAAATTTTACTTGAGACTTTTTTTATCTCCAATATTTTGACCCCGATAAAGGGGGCAATTGAAAAATAACCCTTCCAAAAATAGTAAAAAATAACACTTATATCGTTCCTTTAAGCTTAGACTTAGACATGACCTAAATACAGTAAATTAAAAAAAAAATACTATAACGTGAGCAAGACAAGTATGAAAAAGTAGATATTAAAGTGTTTAAACCTGTCGTATTCTTGTTCAGATTGTATAATAAATTATTATAAGATATATGTCCAAAAGGGATGACTAAAATCGAAAATATATTGATAATAGCAATGATAATATAAAACAATACAAAACACTTAAGTAAAAATTCTTCTTTATCTTCCTAAGAAAAGTAGATAGTGTTGACAAAACAAAAGTTAATAGGTCTACGGTTAGGAATTCGAAACTTAGGTTGGTTAACATGATTATTACGCTGTTTCAAGGTCAAGAACAAACAATATGCTGGTAATCCACGAAATATTTTTAATAAAATAATTAAAAACAGATACGAAACTATTTATAAAAAAGGAAATATAAAAACAGTTTAAAACGAAATGATAAAAACTGACAAAACAAATGGTAAAAGAGATGACAAGAAAATATTATCAATCAAAACACTATAACAAATTATCACGTAGCAAAGCAGCAAGGAAAAAATAACGAAAAAGAACAAAGATAAAATTCTATTATTCCTTTAGTAGTGTACTTAAATGGACATAAAAAATTAAGTATTACGCTTGTAGGACCAACTTAAAACTTGCAAATCGTAATAAAATAATAAATACCTGTTGTGCCGCCTTGACGGTGTTCAATACATCGAAGCGGTAAGAAGAAATAAAAAGGGAAGGTATTGTGGGAGTCAGAAGGATAAATTACCGATCCTAATGAACGAAATTTACTTCTATATAACAAACAATATTTACACTTCTTTAGCAAGGCTTTTAAACTTAAGAAAAACTTAGAAAAAAAGTACGAGAGATGTGATGACTGCTAGCTTCAAGGAAATAAAAAGATCAGAGACACAGATAATACAAAAACCGCCAACAGAAGACCGGGAAAACAAAAATAAAACTAAATAAAGATTCGGCAAGAGCGCCAAAATTCAAATCTAATGCTCAAAAAAATGAACAATATTATTCATTTATTATATTATACAATTATTATATTATTATGCAATTATCTAATCTATAAAAATAATTTATAGTTTGTTTTTTCCATTTTTTTATTTTTTCAGGTAAGTAGTATATTTACTTAATTTTATTTCAGATATTGTGATGAATTTAAACGTTTTTAGGTCCCCTGAGTCCAAAAAAGTGCTTTTTAAAAAATGTTTGTCAGTTGTCTGTAGTCTGCGCAGAAGCGTAGAGCCTAAACTACTAAACCGATACGATTAAATGTAACATAAATGCTCAGAAATATCGGAACCCGCGAGGCGAAATTTGAGTTTGTCAAATCAAAAATTCTTATAAACGGTTCCGACCTCCCCCTCTCCCGAATCTAACCAAATAACTTGTTTTCCCGAGAATAATTGAGTTTCCGAGATATTGATGAAAATAAATATGATTCCCTGAAAATCGAAAACGAGCTGTAATCAGCGGTTGAAGACTATTTAAATTTGTTTAAAAATGATATCATATTCTTGGATTTAAATTTAGTCATAATTTTATTAAGTTTATGAAAACGTTTGTTCAAGTTTGCCTTACCGATTGTCTCCTAATATGATCTATTCTAACTTTAAATTAAGAAAACAAATGTTCAAATACGTAAATAGTACATACTTTTTTGGGTTATATAAAAATACAGTTTAAACTAACTTTAGGAATGATGGCAATAGAATTTAAATTCTATTAAATTAGTAGAAATAATTATTTGGGGGGAAATTACTCAAGTGATAATAGATTATTTGATACAGCGAGTGTAGCAAATGATTAGGAACATTGAATTAATTTTGTCTAAAACATAATTATAATTGGTTTGTATATATTATATATACAAATTTTGTATTTTCTAATAAATTTTAAGCTAAAATTAATTACACATAATTGTATTTATTAGTATTAGTATTATTAATTGCAAAATAATAATATCAAAAATTATTACATCTAGGTAATCTCTATAGGTTACATCTACGTAGATCTCAATTAATCATACGCTATTATGAATATATTTACACTGGGAGGTTGTCTTCAAAACTTCATAAGAATACTTGGTTAAACTTAAATAAATAATCGACACTATCAAACTTTGTAGCTATAATATACGTGCCTAAAAGGTTTTTTTCAGGTTACTGAAAGATTGCTTCTGGACAAGTTCCATTTCACTTTGGAGTGATAACCTGTACGTAATTAGCTGGGTATAAGCCTATTTTGCCATCCTTAAGACCTTTAGACCACCCTAGTTCGTCCTCGTCTTCTAGTTTGTCAAATTCGTCACCTTCTTTCAGCGTAAGCTCATCAATAGCATTGGCCACATAATCGTAAAGAGCTCGAACCCTTACTGCCTTTTTGGCTGAGTCACTGTAGGATCTTATACTTTTCGAAGAACTTCCAGTCGATGATGTACTGCTCGATGATTTAGGCATTGTTGTAGATCTGTAAACACTGTTTTCTCTCATTATGACTGTTCTTAGCAATGAATTTCCTTTTTTTATAGGTTCAACGACTTCGAAGAACTCTTCGAATTTCGGTGGTTTAAAAGGCATTTTGTCCCCTAAAGTTAAAGACCACTGCATTAAATCTTTATCATGGTCTAAACTTTGAACGGACTTTATATACTTTTCGTAGATTTTAGAAAGGTCGTTACTCTGTGAAATATCGATATTTCTGTGTATCTTAACCAGAGTTTCTGTGAAAAAGCTTAATCTCTGAGATTCTTTCTGTTGACACTTGCTAAAAGCCAATTTCATATCTTCGACATATTTGGGTGACATGTCATCCAGTTCTTCGATAGATTTAAGGTAACTTTCCCGGCTTGCCAAAGCGTCTTCTTGCGCTTTTTGAATTTTTTCGTCGATTTTCTGGAGATGTTCTTCGGAGAGGGCCAAAGTTCCGTTCTCCTTAAACTTCTTGGATTTTCTTTCATTCCTGCATGCGTCGTAATATAAAGATTTACATTTTTTCACTTTCATCAATTGACTGGCCCACGGCTTCTGAATTCTTTTGAACTGTTCATCTAAATCTTTCTTTTCTTTCACGGTGACCAGTCCTTTATGGTAGCTCTCTTTAGTCCACAGTTTTATATTTTCTATGACATATTCTTCAAGGCCCTGTCTTACGGCTAAATGGATGTCACTGAGACTTGTGGCTTCATTCAGGAGAGCTAACCAACCCTTCTCCATATCGCCTTGCTCGGGTCCCTTTGTAACTGCATCCTGCCATTTTTTCGACCAGCTTTGAAGACTTTTAGCGTAATTCTTTTCTATATCAGCTCGTTCCTCCAACATCGAGATGAAATCGCCGCACAGTTTAAACCCATCTTCTACCTTTTTAGTCGTCTTTTTATAACAATCAGGATCCCAAAAGGATTCATTCATTTTTTTTTTTGTCGTTTATTTATACTTAGAATTAAAAAACATGGAATTTACTTCTATCATAAAGAGATTTATACCTCTCTCTTCAAGCAAGACTAATAGGAAAAGGGACAATACTAAGAAAATTAAACGCACTTACTGATTAGCTTGCTTGACGCATTTTGAATTATTTCTATGTTGACTGTCATATTTAACTTTGTCAAAGTATAAACATATGACAGATTACCTTCCATAAATCACGCTTTTGGTCACTCCCTAACTTTTACGACAACTCGTTTGATTCGTTCATATGAATTTATCACATAATATGTGATAATATTACTATTTCAATTCAATTTGAAACTCCGATAATGAAATTATAATATCTCTTTCAAGAAGGATCAGTAAGAAAAGGATGTGTATACAATACGTGTTAAGTACGAGCCTTGAGTATCCGGACAAGAGAAAAGGGCACTCAATGGCCCTTAACCTTCATTTGAGTCCTAAATATGCACGATAAAGATTCCAAAGAATTGTGTAAACAACCGACGTTTAAATAAATTTTCGAACAATTAGTTGAATAAAAAAATAAGGAACGGGTTTTCTATAAGGAGAGATACCCCACAAATCATAATTTCAATTTGTGTAAATTGTTCAATATTGTATTTCCTAAAATAAATCTATATGTAAAATTTGACTGGAATTTCTTTGAATTAATTTTGTCTTAAATTGGTGTATGAACAAAAAAATTCCTTCTTTATTAAAAATAAACTAGAGAAAATCAGTTAACTGTGTCTCCTGAAAAGTTTTCTTAAATACTAGATATCACTCACTGTGTCTCAACACCAATATAATATCATCATACTCCATGATATCTAACAAAAGAAAAGAAGACTTTGGTGTGGAACCTACAGGATGTCAAGAGGAGAGGTAGGCTGAAAGGTAGGAAAAGGAGGCTGGACAATAGACAATTTGGGAAACTCTGGAACCTTGCTATGGACTGAGATAAGTGACGGATTCTGCTAGATGCCCTATGCTCCAAAGGAACTTAATCAAGTTACTCAGTGATATCTTTTCTTCCTGAAGTGAGGTACTGTTGAAAATTTATTTTCTAGTTGTTTCTGCTGGCTACTGTCTGAATTTCTACTCCTGTGAGTTATACAGGGAGGATTCGTTTGACTGGTTATTTAATGTTGTTTTTTTTTTTTTTTTTAAATTATTGTAAAAATCCGAAGTATGGGAATGCTGTTTATGTGTTTTTTTTTAATGACGAAGTTTTTTAACAGATAAAATTGTGAATTTATTCTTAACAGACAATGTCATAAAAAGTATTACCAGCTTGAAGCCCTTAGTTAGGGCGAAATATAGCAGCTTGTTTAAAAAAAAAGGAAAAGGAGGAGATAGAAAATTATTTATTTAAGACCCATGTAAAATATATATTTATATATAGTTTTCTATACCTAGTTAACATTTCTGTGAGAGCCGAAAGTATATTTGTAAGTTTAGTTTTGTTTGCGAAAACCTTTTTTCCATTTGTACAAGAATTGGTTGAGATTCTGTCCGAATGATTTCACGCCTGGTAACAATCAATCCACCATAATTCAAAAACTAGTCCGTTGATATCAAACATAAATTATACCATTCGAAAGCTTATCAAAAGCAGAAGTTTTTCTCTTCTGAAAATTTCGTGGTCGAATTTTAAAAAATCAAAATTGTTTAATGTAACAGGAAAATATACTTAGCAGCTGATAATTTAAACACACTGAGTGATTCTGAAAGGTGTTTTTATGCTCTTTAAAATTGTCCATAGCACAATTCTCTATCTCAATTAGTTTTTGAGCTATTATGCATTTGGAAATTTTTGTGAAACACAGAAAAAAAAAAAAATCTCGAGATCTAAGAAATGGGCATATCCTTACTCGTTTACATTTAACAATATATATATATATATATTATATATACAGAAAGAGAGAGAGAGATTAAATTCGCATAATTATTCCAATTTATTAAATAACTATAATAAATTTTAAAACCCTAATAAAGTTAATTCTTTATAAATAATATATTAATATGATAAAATAGTTATTTAATCAATATTCAGAAGCATGCAGGATGTAAAATAAATATATGTATATCTATATGATTTTAAATTAAATTCTGCTTTATGAGAATATAACATAGGTCGTAACTTTTTAATTAATTTGATAAAAATATCTTGTTTTTGAGAATATGAATTGACATTAGGGCTTTAGCTGTCAAATAGCTTTTATTAATTTATTTATATGCAGTAATCATTAATTTACTTTGGTATTCTATATTTTTTACTTATGAAAAACTATTCAATGAATAAGTAGGTACTTAAAGCTTTAATTACATACTGTTTATACTCATAGTTGAGCCTATTGAGTAAAAGTAGTGTTTGTTAAGTTGAGATGTTAGTCTACGGGGGGAGGGATAAAAGGGTTTTTAAAAGAAACAAATACCTATTTTAATATTCATTGTGTAGTGAGTTAGTTTATGTTGAAGCCGTTAGAATGCGGTAGGAGTACGTGCACTGGTAGTGAAGGCGGTAAGAAGGGGCGGCCATGTTGGTTTAGGGTGGGGGTAGTGTCGGACCCGGTGCCCGAGTCAGTGCTGCTGCCAGCTCTCCCTCAGTCTGTGTCCGGCTCGCGCCTTGTCACTTTCTTACGCTCTCTGCCCCGCCCTAATCACAAAACCGCGAGTGCCGCCTATCAGAACCCATATCAATTGTGCTCCTGATTTTGGATTACTTATATCGAGGGATCGGATCGTGTCGGAGAAAAGGAGGCAGGAAGACCGCCCAGGCGCCCGAAGCCCCTCGGCTGACCAGGTGAGTCACGCAAGTCTTACTTCCTGGGGGATCTCTCTCTCCGCGGGCCTGTCCCGTGTGAAAATAGAAAAAAAGATGCTTGTACCGGTCCAAGTGCATTGCCCCTCCAACCCAGTTAAATTCGGTGGAGGAGCTGCTAGCCGGTGTATCGACCTATTTTAGCTCGGCCTGCACTCTTGCACTCTCTGACTTCTCGTCCTATCGATTTCGACTCCCCGACTTCTAAATGATAACCCCCTCCACTAAATTAGAATCTCATAATCTGGCTCTAATAAGCGCCGTAGTCACCCTCTCCCTGGTGCCCGCTTAGAAAACAAACACCTGTGTAATAAAACCGTCTAGCTATATATTTTAGCGCCCTGTCAAACCCTACCTTCCGACCGCTGGACAGCTTAATTGT
This sequence comes from Gerris lacustris, assembly GCA_951217055.1. NCBI lineage: Eukaryota > Metazoa > Arthropoda > Insecta > Hemiptera > Gerridae > Gerris > Gerris lacustris. Next base: position 61,592,033 of record OX578276.1, on the reverse strand, counting down.
TCTACCCGGCCGTTCTTTACATCCTTATACAAATTCGTCCTCCTTGGCTTTTTCACTTTTTTATTTGTTTTGAGGAAGCTTGTTTCAATATTTTAATGTTTCCCTTAAACTCATTTCAGAGAAGTAAAAGAGCTGCTGTCAAAAAGAAGATAAATAAAATATGTATATAAATAAATCTAGGAGTTGACTTTTATGACTTGTAAACAGTGTTTCACTGATATAATAATTCTTACAATGTTTATTGCAATATATTTTATTAGCTTCTCAACGAAATATATATATATATTTTTTTTTTACTATCGATTAACTCCAATTAACGTCTTTTAATTGGATTCCTGTTTGTTTTTATTTATTTGTTTTTATATGTGTATAATATATTCGTGCCACGCGTTTAAGTGAAATGAAATCTTCTCGGGATCGAAAGGCTTTTTTGAAGCAGCTAGATAAAGATAGTCGTATTCGCTAATATGGAATTATTAAATCTAAATGTTGGCGATAAAAAAAAGCCGTTATCACTTTGTCGTAGGATGTTATAATGTTATAGTACCGCTATAATGTGTCTTTTAAATACATATATTGATAGAGTAAACATATGACTTGGTTTAAATTTGATATAACAATAATCGCCCAAGTTTTAAATAAGATCCTTCAAATCAAAGTTAAACAATTATATTCTACTATTGTAAAAATTGGAAACTGTTACATCAAAATGTATCCAACGGTACTTCTTTACATTGTTAAGAAGTATAATATATGTTCTCTTAAGTGTTAAGATATGTTTAGGACATTTTACAATATAGATTTGCGTCGGTACCTTCTACCAAATAATATTTCAAGAAGTAAACATGAAAAATTAAATTATTACAAGTAGAGAATCCTTTTGAAAATCAAATGAATTTAGTCTGAATGTACCTTCCAAATTATTCTTATTTGATGAAATTGTTTACACTGAAGTTGTTTCTCCTTTACAATATTATGGTTTATAATTTCATTTTGTATTTACGAGATGGAATACAAGATTCTTTTACAATTTCATTTTGTTGTTGCTACTATTTAACGCGATATTTCATTTTCTTTTTATTGCATAAAGAATGAAATCATAATTTCTGAATATTACGATGGCTTAAAACTGTTTAACTAGTCACGAAAAATATTTATGTAATGATGTATAAATATGTTATGCTTAGATTAGCTTACATTTCGTCGCATTTATTGATTAGTCTCCGTATTAGGCAAGCCTTGACACTAGTTTGTATTAATTCAGATAATTAAAACGTTATCGATAAGTTTACTATCTCCTTTTATATATATAATTTTCAAATTTCCTTTTTATATAATCCCCTCTGTTCCTTTTACCGCAATATTTTTTTTATTTTATACTTTCTATTCTACCAGTATACACATTTTGTTTCTGTTTTGTTTTTTGAACCATCTTTAAGCAAATTCCAAAGTCAAGTTTTTTATATTATGGCTATAAAAGTTGTATATTCACGAAGTTTGATATTTTGCTTGACTACTTTAAATGCCTATATCAATGAGATTTAGGAGTTCAATAACTTTTGGAACATAATCTCTAATATTTTATATTAACTTTAAGTTGATACCTGAATTTAAACTAGCTAAACAAAATATGTATTTCGATTTCACTAGTAAAATGGAGATGCAATCAACAAAAAAGAACAACCAAGGATTGTGAAATGTTGTGACTCAAGCTTATTTTAAAAGTGTGAATAATTCTTTACTTCGTGGATAAGGGGAGGTAGATAAAACCATTAATTAATGAGGCCAACAAAAATATTTAAACACATACCTTTTTTGTTATATAAAAATAATTAATAATAGGGCTTAAATTTTTTTAACCGCGACATGTAAGTATCTAAAGGGTGACGTTTGAACAACTTTTTAAGTATTATTTTCGTTTTATATTTAAGTAGAAAGGTTTACTTTATGACTACATACGTAGGTAATTATTTTTTGTCGTAAATAAAAGTAATGGCCGGACTAGTACCAAATATTGCTGATTCTCTTTTATTGACAATCGTGTTAATTAATTACTTGAGCTGAAGAGAGAATCGGTAATTATCCTTTTATTACTTTAATGCTCTATTATAATCTAAAGAAAACCCAACTGGACGTAATTTATCTTTGTTGCTTAACTAACTCATCTTGAGCAATTTAGTCTAACGACCTGTCGAAATTCTCACTTCTTTTATGAATTCACTGCTTTTTGGATTTATTCGTCTGATTAATGGAACGAGCGGAACCTTTAAATGATTTAACAGTTCATGAAATCAGCCCTAAGCTGTTTGTATGGATTGAATACTGAAAACGCTTGAGAATCGTCTAATAATTCATGCAAGAGCTGCAGGCGTGTCTAGAGTCTGTTTTAGTGTCAATATTGAGTGTGGAATGGTTCTGCTAGGCTAAGTTCACAGCACACAACTACAGCGCTTGATTACTAATTAATTTGGCAGATTTGATGCCACGCAATTAAATTTACTACACTACTGCTACTCTAATTTAACTTGTGTCACGCAGGAAACTACAGTGTGTCTTGTAAGGCTGACTTAATCACGATAAAAACATCGTAAAGGGAGGTAGAATGATCATTGTTCAAAGAATCAATGTAACAAAGAATGTGCATGTTAAGGTTTTTAAATGCCTGTCCCCTTAAAATAAAAAAAGTCAAATGGCTAAATGACTCCTGAGATAGCGTGTTTACCCTGTCCAAATGTGTCAGATTGCATTAATGGGTTGCACAGATAACTTTAATATTTTTAAACTTCAGCCGGTTGACAATCATTTAAAACTTAGGGCCCGAAAATAACTATCCAAAAGTTTTAGGTTTAGACGCGTTTATAAGGATATACTTCTTATTTATTTAAATAAAAATGATATTTGTATAAACGCGTTTTTAATTTAATTGAATTACAAAATAATTAGTTATCCGTACTTATTTAATTTCAATTTTTTAAGTTTGCCTACACAGTTGATAATATTAGGGTGATAATAAGTTTATATATGTTAAGATGGAGGGAGGGCAAATTATGACAGGTGTAATTGATTGTTTGAAAACAGAATGGATTTACTCTCAATCATCCTATTATTGATAAATAATGTGATAGTCAATAAATGGAACTTTGAATAATTATATACATGAAATATATTTGTCGGAGATAGTGTTTCCTTTATATCCAATTATTTTATCTTTGTCAAGCCTAATTATTCATAAAAGTTTTACATGTTAACTTAGATTCGCATTTAAAAATAGACATTTGAGAATTTTTTAAATCAATAATGTTGGAATCGTTTTCGAGGAATATTTTTTTTTTTTTAGTTTTTAACTTAGGAGCAGCGCTCCTAAGTTTAGTGCTAAAATTAATTTCTCAATCTCATATCGGGATATGATTTTTCTGAGCTTCTATAGTTAATATAATCAAAACTGGTTCGTTTGTTTAGTACTCAGGGGACCCTAAAACTTGTAAATCCATCACAATCTTGTACTCGAATTTTCGTGTTATCACAATAATTTCACTCTATGTACTAATCGTATATATGAGAAAGTAAACATAATTGCGGCGCCCCCAAGCAACAAGCTATGCCACTAATTTTAGTTTCATAAGTTTAAAATATTAAAGAGTTAATGGTTTGCCACAATCTTTGATAAAGTAAGAGTTAATATATCTGTATCAGTTATAGCATGTTATGGGTTTGTATCAAGTTTTAAATTTATTCTTTAATAGATGTCAAACATTCTTGTTTTACTGCAAGTTATTGATATATTATATTAATTATGTATTTTATAGTAACGAATTCTGTTATTTATTGAATAATGAAATGATTTGTAATATATATACCTATACTGATCAATATTTTTACTATAAGCATGTGCATAAATATAAGGAAGATTTTGAGATTTTTATGGATTTGCACGTTTTAGCCCCTGACTCCAAAAAAGGAGGTTTTAATAAATGTATGTCGTATGGAGCCGATCGTTGAGCCTAAATTATTGGGCTGATGTCGATGAAATTTGGCGTACATGCTCAGCAAAATCATAACCTGAAGTGAAATCGAGAATGAATTTTAGCTCCTACTTTGGGAGCGCTACTCTCCTTTAACTGAAAAAGCCCAGTCATGCGCCATGACAATGAGCGAATTTTCAAAGAAATCTGCGTATAATTGATGATAATATAGGAAAATTTTGGTTTAGAATTTGGATTGGAGAAAAAAAATTGGTACACTGGGGTACGGGGTTACAAAAGTCAAAATAGTATATACCCTACAAGATGCACGTAATAGATGTCAAACATTCTTGTTTTACGGTACAATTATTATTGCAAGTTATTGATATATGTATGTTTCGTTGCTTTCGTTGGAAATTAAGAGTACAGTAATTGTTGTTATTTACACTTTTGTCATATTTTCAACTAAGAGGGGGATAAAATGGAAAAAACACGTTTTTCTGCTATTTTTGACCTTAAATTGTCAAAATGAACTCCACAAATTATGGCCAACGAACTCATCCTTTCTTTTGATATTATTGACATTTTAAAAATTGTTTGGATTTTTAAGTGCATCCTCCAAGTGTTAAATTTCAGGAATCGATTGAGAATGGTCTAAAACGGATTTCCATGGAGAATGTTTCAAAAATTCGCATTACTAAAATTTTGAAGCCATTGCAATAGCTTACTTTTCTTCGAAAATTCGCTAAAATTATGAAAAAAAAAGAAGTTTTTTTTGAAAAAGGTTCTGACTATTTCACCTGTTTAACACTTTTGAACGTGTTATAGGATTTATATGCTGTCTTATTATGTGAGTATATGAGAAAAATAGGTTTAAGTTTGTTATATGTACCCATTTTTTGTTTTTAATATAGCGGCCATGTTTTGTGGCAGCCATATTGTATGGTTAAAAAGATAGTTTTATATTAATTATAGAGAAAAACTTTATTGATATACCAAGTTTTTAATAATAGTGGCCGTTGACGGTAGCAGCCATTTTTTATTTTATCGAGTAAAAAGTAGGTTAATCTTATTTCGTAAGTTACAATATTTATTTTTCATAATTTCAAGCTCTACAACTTGTTAGGGGTTGTTAAATATTCTGGCCATATATTTTAGGTGCACATTACATTATTTAATGGAATGTAATTCCCTTTTTTTACTTTACTCCAGGCTTCCAAAGTTTCTAATAAGTGTTACGTTATACTGATTGTAAAGGTGTAACAATGGTATGTTACTTGTAACAAATAAAATACTTCGCTCGTATCAAAATCTTATTAAATATAAATAAAAAAAGTAAGCTTACCTCGAATGTTTTTAAAAAAAATAAAATTTAGAATCAAGTTAAAGATCGATTTAAGGATTTAAAATTAACCCCAGAAAGAAACAATGATCGGAATAAAATACGCTTAATTTAACACTATAAAGATTTTTAAATAACACTTTTAGACAAACACTATTACACGAAATTATGATTGTATAAAGGATAATTTTAATTTAAAGATATAAATCATGTTAAAAGAAAGAAACCATAACCTAAGTTCGTTCAAAAATCATACCCGAGTGAAAACAAAAGGAAAACTAAATGATCTCTTTAGTTGGTGGACGTGATTTCCATTTGTACCAACATCCCTCTCTCAAATATCCCTAAAGCTTATATTATTTAGTAACACTATAAATTAAACATATTATATATTTGAAAAGTATCTATGTTATTTATTTTTAGACACACTTATTAAATTTATTACGAGATTAGGAAAAACTTTTAGTTGTTAAAAATAATTAGATAACCTTAGTACTTCAGATCAGCTGACTCAAACTATTATACGTTGCAGAAAAAATTAGTCATGAGCAATCGTTTTTTTACAATTTTTGAATTTAAAAATACACAAATGATTGTTAAATAAACTGCATTTTATGCAATTATATACAAAAAGAACAAGAAAATTTTATAATTGAATTTTATATTTATTTTTGTCAAAATTAGTAATTTTGATAAAAAATCGACACTAACTTGACTGGTTGTTTTCCTTCGAAAGTTGAATTGACCTCTCTAAAGCTGAAATTATTTTCACTATAACTTACTTTATCAGTATAAGGTGAGAATAAATACGTGACTATCTTCAGAATATTTATACTTTTGAATCAAAGATTCCAAGGATGCAGAAGATTATCTTTGACGAAGTTTTGTGTATAAAACAACAAAAAACAAATAAGGTAAACATTCATACTATATTTTTGAATCTTTATTTGGAAGAACTGATATACAGTAAAACCTGGATAAGGTGACCACCGGAGGGACCGACCAAAAGTGGTCACCTTAGGCAAGGTGGTCAACATACCCAAAATTAGTTTAAAAAAAAATTGGGTATGGGGTACCTTGGAACTTTTCATCACTTAGGAGGCCACTAAAGTGGCCTCTCCTGCTGCTTCACAGCAGGAGGAAGCAGCATTGGGCGTGGTCAGTACTTGGACGGGTGACCGTTTTGAACTTACTGATTTATTTATTAACGGATTTTTAGAAATTTTGCTGACTCAGCAAACGGGTTTAAGACTGCGGAAAATGTTGATTTTCCGGGCGGCACAACTAGAAGTAAGGACTGATTTTTCTGCCAAGTTTTAACTCTCTGGGTTAAATACCCTGGGCGCTACGATGATAACACACATACAGATGTCATGCTGATAACCACTCAGGAAGTCTTAAAAACACCCAAAACGGATAATTCAGTTGAAATCTCGAATTAGGTGGAAACAATACTTTTCCTACCATAGGTAAGGAAAAGTAAATAAAGTGCTCATTCTTGGTTCTGTCATTCTTGGTTAAAAGGGACGTTTATTGAAAAGAGTGACACAATTTGTAATAATTGTAAAATGTAAAACCTTTCTGAAATATGATTAGCTGTTTTTTTTCAATTTAGGCAAAAGCGTGGTGAGACATTTTTCTGTAAAACGTAAAAAAAAACATTTTACGTACTGTACTTACGTTTAATTGTAAAATCTAAAAATTTGTTGAGGTAATTTCAGCATAAAATACACATTGCACTTAAAAACCGGACATTTAAAACAATTACACCTTTCCCCTACTAAATCAAAGGAACAACTGAGCAAGAAATAAAATTTGTGAACAGAAAAGAAGGAGATATTGAGTGAAAAAAAAAAAAAATAAAATAAAAAAAAATAAAATAAAATACAGAGAAATTGTGTACTCTTTATGGTTCTCTCGTTAACTCTTAAAAGTAGCAAGAATTATTTTATTTTACTAATTTCTTTGAATTAAAATCCTTCTAAATAATTCTTATAAAACAGGAAGAAAGTGAAGTGGGTTTATTCATATTGTAACAACTAGTATATGAGTTCTGAGAAATTAAATTTAAAAAAAAAGAAAATGTTTCAAAATTATTATAGGTATTCTTTGTAAAACATTATTATTATTATATTTTTTTTTTTTTACTTTGGTCACTTTAACCGAAATAAATTTCCTTCAAGGGACCAGAAGAAGGTGGTCACTGGTCAATATAGGCAGATGGTCACAATAAGCAGAAGAAAATTTACAGGAAGTACTGAATTTCTGAAGGGACCATGAAAAAGTGGTCACATTGACCAGGTGGTCAATATACACGGGTGGTCACTTTAGCAGGTTTTACTGTATTATTATCTGTAAACAATAGAAATAGTGAAACGCACTTAAAAAACATAAATATTTTTATGTTTACCGTTTTTGGCATTACCATACGAATAATTATATCCAACGTGAGGTATACATAAATATAAGAGTATATTAATTTAACACATTAACTACAAGCTATCTTTTTGAAAATTTATAACTTTATAAATTTACTGCTAGAGTTACACAACCAATAAACTTGAGACGATTTGCCTAATTTAGGAGGGGCGTTCAATTCTAAAAATACATATAGGTTAAGTTACCCTCAAGTCTAATTTTTAATTTAATGTATATATATACATTAAATTATGTATCATATATCTATATATATATCATATACAATCAGTGGCGGATTAAGGGTGTCATCTAGGGGGTGGCGATTTGACCCTCCAAGGGGTTTCGGGGGTATGAAAAGCCCTAAGGAAAGAGGGGGGGGGGAGAGTTCTCAGGATTCCTCCCCCCCGACTGTAGTACAATATCTTAACCGTAAGTCATAGGTGACGTTAGCAGTTAATTATTGTATGGTGCATATAGCGGGGGGTCCGGAAAAATTTGAAAATATGACCTCTCAAAACAGCGCTTAAATGCATTTCTGAGGTAAAATTTGATTTTAATACTTAGTCACAAATGGGTAATTTTTGGCTCGATTAAGTATATGGTGTAGTTTGTTGGAAAACAAGTATGAACATGAACACAAGTACATTTTTTTAAAAAAAATATGATACAAACTTAAAAGTATAGTTATTGTAACACAATAAAAGTTGTGCACCTAATCATTCCCTTTGTCTAAAATACCTAAAAAAAATGTCGTTCCTGAGAACGAAAATTTATCACAGTTTGTTACCTTCGGTAAGCTCGAAAGCTAAAGAGGGATTTTTAATATTTTCGTTTTATATATCTACGAGCCGTTAACCCCATGACAACGGACCTAATTTTATATTTAGAAAAAAATAGTTAAATTAAGTAAATTAATTTAGATAAGTTATTATATCTATTTGAAGACCATCGAATCAAAGCAAATATTCGTACTTATTTGTATTGGAATAAATGCGGTTGATTCAGATTGGCAATAACAAACATTTAGCTAAAACTACGCATCTATAAATTATTTTATAAAATAAATTATCAAAATATGTAGATTTGTTTAAACGACTTAATCTATTATCGGCGTCTCTATTGAAAACTAGGACATTTTGGCGTCCCGAAAAGTGTTTTCGGGAGACAAGTTCGGGATTTAAAGTCCAAAACCGGGACGCCTGGCATCGTCAGAAGTATATTATTGGGGGGGGGGGGGGGACATATTGCGGGGCCGGGGGTCCTCCCTCGGAAAATTTTGAAAATATTACTTCTCAAAACAGCGCTTTTATGCATTTCTGATAAGAAAATTGGTAGTCGTTGGAAAAAAGTATAATCAAGGGGGGGGGGGGGGGTCGCCCCCCCCCCCTTTAATCCGCCACTGTATACAATATCATATATCTATATATATATCATATATATATATATATATATATCATTGGTTTGAGGCGGTTAGAGACAATTATTGTAGACAAACAAACTTTTCTTTCCCAAATCAATCTACACATTTAAATTTTAAAACATTTCCTGACTTGGCAATTACTCAGTATAAATAGGATACAGTTTGTATGTATTTAATTTATATTTTTCCTACGGTTTATATATAGTCGTATAACACTAGTATCCTCGTGCTGCGTAATTTTCAAATCAGAAAATGTTTTAAATGTATTATGTTTGGGAAAGAAAAGATTAAGTTTGTGAGGGATAGAGAATAGAGCGGAGGGACAGTCAAACAATATTACTTACTTGTTACTGGATAAATTTGATCTAGTAGATCTTACTTAGACAGGAAGAGACTTGGCAAAACCAATAATCTCACAACGTTTTAAGTGAGACTTGGTTTATTTTTTTACACAAGTGTTTTCTTTATGAACACATAATATGTATTGAACATATTATATAAGAAGAGATAGTAAAGATATGAAAAGGACATAATAGGAAATAAATAGTAACAGAACATTGTGATTGTTTAGAAGAAGGGTTTGAAACGAAAAGACTAAGTGGCAAAGTATGTAACGCGTGGGATGTTATTATTGAATTAAACAATTATCTGGTGCACAAGTGAGCGGGAAGTTTACGTCTATAATCTTCGAGATCAATACTCAATAAAGATCAATCACTCTTATTTCAATATAAACTTCTATTAATTAATGAGAGTAAAGAAATACTTTCGTTTCAAAAATCACAACTAAAAAGTGCTAGTAGCGCATAATTTTACATATCTATGTATCTTTAATAAGATAATAGAGAGGGGTCCAAAATGCCTGGAGATGGTTCCAGTAAAAAATAGTACGGCTGTGCTCGACTTGGCCGGGGCACTGCCGTGCCTCCAGATATAAATATATACTCATATACATATAAAATTTCTCTACAAAGAGTTTATAAGAAGGCCAAATGGCAAGATAATAGCGTAATTTCTTATACCTTTTGGGTTTGTCCTAATTTTTTGGGGGGTAAAATGGCCGCCATTTTGGAAACGCGATATATATTTCTAATCTACATTTCAATACCTTTGAAATGATACCCAACTTGAAAATTACAAAAAATATAAAATATTGCGATATACTCACAATTGATCGCAGATCGTAGAAATTTGGAGTGTTTAAGTCCGCAATAGTTTTTCTGTTTTTGGGCAAAAAAGTTTAACTTGTATACCAAATTTCAAGTCTACAGCTTCAGTAGGTCGGGAGATATACTCCAAGATGCGATGGACGGACGGACGGACGAACTACCAAAAGCATAAGGGTTTCTAGGGCGACCTCGAAACCCTAAAAATCGGTCTGAGACAACTCAGACAAACTTTCTTATAAACGAGTTCATAATTACTTAGCCCAGTTTTTTTCCATTTAATAGTTTTCGTATGTGCATTTAATTATTTTATTGAACATTTCATCAAAATTTGTCATAAAAATAACCTCCTGGGCAGGGAATCGAACCCGGGTTCTCTCCGTCCGCGTTTTATGCTTTTTTCTCAGTAAACTAGATTTTTCCCAGGAAAACGGCTTATATTGTTAGATTCGTATTTAAATGGACTACTTTTTTCGAGAAATAATTTTTTTTCACGTTTTTTCAGAGTTTTTGGCGGGTAGCGCCCCCAAATTTAGAGCTAAAAATCATTTCTCGATTTCGCCTCGGTGTATGATTTTTCTAAACATGTTATGCCAAATTTCGTCAAAATCGGCCCAGCAGACGCCTGGAGCCTTAACCAGGCGTCTGCACAGACAGAAATTTTTTAAAAACCACTTTTTTGGACTCAAGGGCCCTTCAATAAAAACAAAATCAAAATCGAATTTTTGCGCCATCACAATACTTTCTCTTTTACATGAGAAAGTAAAAATACGTGAATTGTTACTTTCTAGGATAATAAGGAAAGGTTACGATTAGTTTATACTTTTTAGCATTGAACAGGAAAACGCGTAACAGGAAAAATCGGTGTGGACCCGACAAAATACTTGACATAAGAAAAATCATACCCCACGGCGAAGTCGAGAAATGAATTTTGAGAAATGAAATGCGCTACCCCCCAAAAAACTCTGAAAAAACGAGAAAAAGAATTATTTCTCGAAATCGTTTAGATTAAAAAAAAAAAAAAAAAAAAAAAAAAAAAAAAAAAAAAAAAAAAAAAAAAAAAAAAAAAAAAATGTAGTCCATATAATAAATACAAATCTAACAATTTAAGCCGTTTTCATGGGAACAATACCTTTAAACGCGGACGGAGAGAGCCCAGGTTCGATTCCCCGCCGAGGCGAAGTTATTTTTATGACAAATTTTGATGAAATGTTTAATAATAATTCATTTTTTCTACGAAAACATTAAAACTAATATATGAAAGACATTGGGCTAAGTAATTATCAACTTGTATGTGTATTCTATTTTAGTTTGATGATCTTTAACTATTTAAAGGTAAATCTTGTAAACTAAATATCGATAATGGTCAGGGAAAACCTGAAGTAGGTCAGGGAATTTAGTGGCCACCCTGACAGGGTGACCCAGTTTTAATGGGACGAAAAAGAAATCCTGTTTCTTTGGCCCAAGATGAACAGAAAAAAGATATATATGCCATATACAATTCCCAATAGTTTCCGAGCTATTTTGATATATAGATTTTTGTTGATACCTTGTTGTTTTTTTTTCAAATAAAATGCGTAATAACTCAAAAACAAAAAAGTTATAGAGTTGGGGTTTTCACCATTAGAAAGAACATTAAATTTGCATTAAAATTACTTACAATAAAACACACGTATTACATTTAAAAAGGAACTTACACTCATTTATAATGTAAAATTAGAGTAGTGTAAAAAATTGAAAGATATTGAAAACCACCATATAACTTTGTTAATATCGTAGTCACCATTGAAGTCTGAAAAGCTTAAAAACTGACCCATTTCATTACCTACGATATAACATAGCCTATACTTTGTTTAAATTTTCTCTTAAATATGCTCAAAAAACTTCAATAAGGTAGCTAAAATTTTCAGTACAAATGTAAACAAAACCTATCTTAAAATAAATAAAATGCACAAGTTCATCTAATACTAAGAAATTTTTTACTAAGAAAGAGAAAAGGAATTCAACCCTACCCTGTTTTATGAAATATCACCATTTAGAAAGGAAAATAGATTTTTTGTTGCATAGTTAAGACGGTTTCAAAAATGAAAAATTAAAGTAAAATATATAAAACAAGGTGCGTTTGTGTGTCCCTCCGAGGTATCTACAAGCTCCCTCTGAACTAAGAGAACTGAAAGTTATATTCTAATTATTTAGTATATTAATGGCACATATTATTAGAATATACTTATATGTATATATGTAGATTTATGTATTCAATATATATTTATATACATATTCTACTTTTAGGCCATAAGAAAGGACCAAACGGAGCCGGAGTATAGGTTCACGATTTTAAAAAAAAATATTAAAAGCCATTGGAATGTTGTAGTAATATGAAACTATTAGAAAGATAAAATATAATGTGAAGATGGACTGATTAAATTTGAGTGAGAAATATAACACAAAGACCTAACATAGCGGTAATTTTGAGTATTAAAAAACACAATCATATGACGAGGAATAGTTGGTAAAAATAAAGTAAACATTGCAAGAAAATGTTTTCCAATAAATTTCTTTTACTTTTAACTTGTTTAACATATTTTTAGTTTACTTCTAAACATATTTTTTAAAAATTGAGAAAAACCCTCGGAAGTTATCAACCATGTCGATCCAACCTTTTAAAATTATTAAACTTTTTCGCTTTGCCTAACTTGCACAGTAACAAGCATGCTGCTAAACATGAAGCGATAGGGAGTTTTTCAATAACTTTACTAATTTATTTATGAATGCATGGTATATATTTGATTGCATGGAGTATCGATAATATGTTTTCATGGATTTTCCCTCAGATGGAAATTGAAGCGAGAGGTATTAGAGTTGAGTGAGTGGAGTATGTAAATGAACAGCTCTCTCGTCCTTCCTCACACCGAGCACCTCGCTTAAACGCCGAGATAATGTCATTCGGTGAAAAACTGACGGCATTGACAAGACACGGTGACGGGGACACCAGTTTAATATATCACCCAGGCTCCTGTCACTCGATCTAAAACAAGTTTTATTAACAGGGCGAAATACCTGCTGATAGGATAGGATTCGTTTCAATTAACGTGACGTCACAGATTGTTGAGTTACAAACAATGAAGAGATTATAGAATAGGGTGGATAAAGAGAGAGAGAGTAGAGTATATTACGTCATCATTCTACTACAGTTCCCTACCATTGTCTTTATAAACTGACGCTAGATTTTCAAGCTCCATCGCCATGCAATGCGACATGTCACTCACTTTATAAAAATAATAACTCTAAAAACTCTCTCTTTAACAAAAAGAGTAGTAAATGACAGTAAAGTCAAGGATTCATTTATATAAAAAGTCAAACCTATTTCCAACCTTAAAACATTTACAAAATAATTAGTTGCCATAGCAATATTATTTATTCGACATAATGGTAAACAAACACGTGTTAAGATATAGATTGTTGTATTCACATTCCACGCCGGATTGTGAAGCTATCTGTGCTGCTAGGCACTGGTTCTTATCTTTCGACCCCATCTTGAAGAGGAACGGGAAGGAATAACTTCTCTATTATTAGAACAGATAGAATGCCCTTAATAACCTACGACAAAAAAACTTTCAATTTAAGTGTAGCTAGAAACTGTACTTTATTCATTTCTTTATCCTCACTAAGGTTTAGATGGTAGTAAAAGGTATGCGCGTCTATATAAAGTTCATTGACTTAAAGAAAAACTAAAACCAGAACTACATCATTTTCTTAGTTTTTGATAAAATCAATTTTGAAATATTCTTTACTGAGAAAAAGAATTCGGGGAAAAATAAGTTCTAGAGATTAAAAGTTACATTGAATAATTATAATAATTTATTACTTCTGAACTAACCGAAGATAGAGGAAGCTTGGTGATTGTTTTTGAAGAACCAATATTTTTTATGCCTTGGATTTCAAAAATTCAGTCAGAAATCCGTTTCAATCTTCTAGGAACATCTTTGGTCCCTTGTATCTCCTCAATTTTTTTTTCAAATTTACATATCTTAAAAACTATCGTCTGATTTTAATGAAATTTGGTTGTTAGGTCCTAATTAGTCCATTCTTTGTCCTATTTAAGTTTCAGCCTTATGCGCCAATTAGTTTCTTTTCCATAAGCGCACAAGCATACATTTATTTACACCTATATCTTCAAAAGTTCTCACTTGATCTTTAAGTAATTTGGATGGTTTGTCAAAAGTTTGATTTGTACTACTAAGACGACGTATATGAAGTTTTATTAATATCGTTACGTTAGAACGTAAGATATCGGTAAAAACTATGTTTTCTTTATTTTAAGCGTTTAGGTCCGCTTTAATGGCTTTAACAATCGTTTTCACTTAATAGCAGAGTCGCTTTTTAATTGTAATAGAAAAAAATGTTCGTCTCATCGAATTGGTCATGATGAATCTTTTCCTTACCTAAAATTCTAATTTTACATTTGAAGCTCACGTATGGTTAGCGCAAGAGTTGCACGCGAACTCTTGGACGGATAACTCTGTCCAACGAACTTAGTAAAAGGTGTAACTAAAAAAAATGTCAACTATATCGGTCAACTTTTACTCAAGTAATCATCAGACACATAAACGTAACTGACAGACCGACAGGATTCATATTTTGTTAAATGTATAGAAGCTCGCTTCACCTAATTGACAAAGTTTCCCGATAAAACACCGTTTAAACACGGATATATATATATATATATATATATATATATATATATATATATATATATATATATATATATATATATATATATATATATATATATATATATATATATATATATATATATATATACACATATATATATATATATATATATATATATATATATATATATATATACAATATATATATATATATATATATATAATATATATATAATATATATATATATATATATATATATATATATATATATATATATATATATATATATATATATATATATATATATATATATTTCTGTTCATATAACAACCTTAGCTCAGTTTGTTTTCATATTAGTAATAGTTTAATAAATATATCCGAACAAAATTACAAATATTGAATGTATTAATGGTCAGATTTGTGGATGCTTTTTTTAATTATTAATTATTAAAAGTTTAAAATAAATGTAGTCATACAAAGGAAGGCATTATCCTTATTGAATCACTTATCTTATTATCAATATATAATATTATTATAATCCTCCTCTATCTTTGCTCCACATTTCAAATCCCATAGTTTAAAAAAAAAAATAAAAACACTTTTTTTAAGTTAGTAAATGGATTAAATAAATTGGTTAGGCGTGAAGTCTCACGTAAAAAGGGTTTGTTGGTATTGTGAACACGAAGTTAGTATTAGGGGGAGAGGGGGGGGGGTGAGTTTTCATATTTGTTGACAAAATGGCGCGGAAAATTAAACACTAACCACAGGTGTTATATATTTTTTTAATCTGCTTTTCAATACCTTTAATTTGATACCCCACTCTAAATTTAAAAAAAAAAATATTTTTTCCCCGTGACAGGTATTAGCCGCCATTTTGGATTTCCAGTTAATCAGATCATGATGGTATTTTTATTTTTTTGTTTGGCCCATAGCAGACCGCACATTTTGCATATTTTTTTTTTATGTTTTTAGTAACAGCAGAAATACAGTTTTATGGAGGGGGGACACGGAAAATGTTGATGTTTTTTGACAAAATGGCACGGAAAATTAAACATTAGCCACAAGTGTTATATATTTTTGTAATATTATCTTCAATACCTTTCATTTGATACCCTACTCAAAATTAAAAAAAACAATTTGCGCGTGACGTGAATTATCCGCCATTTTGAATTTGAACAACTGATAATTTTGAGTTTAATATATTTTTCCTGTGTGCGCGTCAAATCGATCTTTATTACTGGAAATTTTCATGTTTTTATCTCTTTTGATTTAAAAGTTATTGGAACCGTACAGAGTGACAGACTGACACACAAAAACGAAACTATAAGGGTTTCTTTTTTTGGTTTTACCAACGAAACCCTAAAAAGATTTATGATTTATCGGTTAAGTTTTTGTAGTAATTGAATTCCACTTTTTATAGACATGGACTAACATATTTGGTTTAGTCGGTCTGTGAAACATCGAGGGAGTTTTTTGTTGATGGCTTTGCTAATGAGTAAGAGTCTATAGTCTATATCATCTTAAAAATATGTATAATTCATTTTGTAAAAAAAAAATGTTATATTTAATTTGGTATCACGCATTTTTAAAATGTCTATATGTACTAGATAAACTATAGTTAGATAACTGTTTTTATCAATATAAACGATAACAATACTAACCCACTTCAACAACACCATTTTATAAAGAAAATCAAATTTTCGTTTTAAAAAAGATAGACTATTCTTTAAAAAGGTTTGCATGTCAATAGAAAATTTTAAGTCATAAAAGGAACTTGTTAAAAATCAACAATCATTATGCAAAAAGACTAAAAATAAAGTCAACCAAGATCAAATTGAATAAAATCAACATCTGTTTGGAATCAACAACGAAATGGAAATCTAATAAAAGTAATATTTAATAACTAGCTGGATCCCCGTGCTTCGCTACAGAGTGTTTTTCCAGGAATATAAATTTATATTTTATATTATAAAAAATAATGAATACTAATTATACGTATTATGATATTAATAACTTCATTTCTGAGACTCCAATTAGCTTCACCAAACCCCCGTAAATTTCAGTTACACAGTTCACCGAAAAATTACTTATAAATACCACTTTTTACTTTTAAATAAGCAGATAATACTAATAGATAATAATAGAGCTCGATATGACTCTTGCCGAAGCTAACGGGCCACTCCAGATTTAACACATGGCAGGCAGCATTACATAAAAGTCCCCATTGAAACGAAATTGTTTCCTCAATCTACAATACAGCGTTGTGTATCACTTTAATGGTCTTGATAAGATTAAAAAATCGGTCCGAGACAAATCAGACAAACTTTCTGATATACGAGTTCATAATTACATAGCCCAGTGTTTTCCGTTTATTAGTTTTCGTATGTTGATTTAATTATTATTAAACATTTCATCAAAATTTATCAAAAAAAAATAATTTCTCCTCGGCGGGGAATCGAACCCGGCCTTTCTCCGTCCGCGATTAAAGCTATTTTCTCAGGAACTAAATTTTTTCCCAGGAAAACGGCTTATATCGTTAGATTTGTATTTAAATGGACTACATTTTAGATTTTTTTAATCCTAATCACTTGTACCCCGTACCCCTGTGTACCAAAATTTTAATTTCGTAATCTCATGTAGGCAGTGACCTTCACCTTGTTTTGAAGAAAAAGTATGTAAATATTCATCAAATTAGGATAAAAGACATACCCTCATACGGATGCACTTCTTTTTAGGGTTTCGTTGGTAAAACCAAAAAAAAGAAACCCTTATAGTTTCGTTCCTGTGTCTGTCTGTCACTCTGTACGGTTCCAATAACTTTTGAACCAAAAGAGATAAAAACGTGAAACTTTTCAGTATAAAAGATCGTTTTGACGCGCACACAGGAAAAATATAGCGAACTCAATATTATCAACTCTTCAAATTCAAAATGGCGGATAATTCACGTCGCGAAAATTTTTTTTTTTTAATTTTTGAGTGAGGTATCAAATGAAAGGTATTGACGAGTAGAATAGAAATATATATACCACTTAGGGATAGTGCTTAATTTTCAGCGCCATTTTGTCAAAAAACATCGAAATTTTGCGTGTCCCCCCCCCCCCTAAAATCATATTTCCGCTATTAATAAAAATATAGAAAAATATGCAAAATGTGTGGTCTGCTGGGACATAGAAAAAATAAGATTAGCAATTTGATCTGATTTACTGGAAATCCAAGATGGCGGATAATTCATGTCACTCGAGAAAAAATATTTTTTTTAAATTTTAAGTGGGGTATAAAATGAAAGGTATTGAAGAGTAGAATAGAAATATATATACCACTTAGGGATAGTGCTTAATTTTAAGCGCCATTTTGTCAAAAAACATCGAAATTTTGCGTGTGTCCCCCCCACCCCTCTTACTAATTTTGTGTTCACAATACCAACGAAACCCTTTTTACGTGAGATTCACGCCTTACCAATTTTTTATTATATAAGATATAGCTATATTTTTTAATTATACCCCCTCCTAAGTGAAAATATGATAAAACTGTACATAATCACAATTACTGTCCTCTTAAAGAGCTTTTCAACGATATGCATCATCAAAGATGTTCATTACTTTAACATTTGTACCCCGTACCCCTGTGTACCAAAATTAAAATTTTGAATATTCATGTAGACAGTGATTTTCCCCTTGCTTTGAAGGTCAAGTGTGCAAATTTTCATAGAGATCGGACTAAAACTGTAGATTTGTATAAAGAACTTGCACACATGTTGACTTTTATATATGTATGGCCGCCATCTTGAATCAATATGCCCGATTGGTAAACTATTTATCAAAAGTTACTAATTTCATAAAAGGAAGCCAACTTCTGAATTTCAAGGTTCTAGTACAATTGGTTCCCGAGATATCGTCTTGTCGAATTTTGTATATAAATGGCCGCCATCTTAAATCAAGATGGCGGATTTTTAAAATATTTCTTAGCAAGCACCTAGGAGGTAAGGGGAACACAACTACTAAATTTCATGGTCGTAGGTCCAGTGGTTTCAGAGATATCGTGATGTGTCAGTCAGTCAGTCAGTCAGTCAGTCAGTGGTATTTGGATTTTACATATATAGATTCAGAGATATCGTGATGTGTCAGTCAGTCAGTCAGTCAGTCAGTCAGTGAGTGGTATTTGGATTTTATATATATATATATAGATTAAATATATAGATATGTATATAAAACTAAGAGTGACAGTGATTGACTGACTGACTGACTGATCACTAATTCTCCTACTTCCCATTGGCTAATCATAATAATCAGTTTATTCTCTAACTGAATCAACAAAATGAATAGAAACTATTTTAAATAATCCCAATATGCCAGATCACTAAAGATAAAAAGTAGAATTTCAAAAATATATATTATGCAAGGGAATATGGAGTAATATCATTACAAACACTAATACATCATATTCACTCACACACACACACACACACACACACACACACATATATATATATATATATATATCTATATATATATATATATATATATATATATATATATATATATATATATATATATATATATATATATATATATATGTATATATATATATATATATATATATATATATATATATATATATATATATATTTACCATCTTAAATAGGTTTAAATTAAGAAATATAAAAGAGGGAAATTGACAAATAATATTATAGGCAGAGTAGTAATAGTAATTGGATTGCGTGTAGCAATTTGCTTAAATTTAATGTGCTAACATGTTATATATTATGCAATTTGATCAACAGCTCATACATTTATTTAAGTGGAAATTTTACTTCAAAAATACAACAAAACTCTTTGACAAATCGTTTAGTTTTATTCAGAAAATGAAGTTGAAAGAACAAATTGAGAATCTTGTTGAAGACAAAGGTAAAAAAATTATAGTTATATTGCCTGCGATTCCCACGGGGCAACCTCGGCTCTCCCCTACACACCCACTTACATGACCATTCCTGAACAAATTAATTTCATATAGACAACATCCTATATTCAAACAGCATATCCCAAGCTGTTTTTTAAATAACAATCTCTATACTAGGTGAGATGTTTTCTTTAAAATCACAATCTTATTTGAAATTAAATAAGATATATTTGCTGTAGTTTTTTCTTTTGTTTAAAACTTACAAAAGAAAATAATATCCTTAGTAAAAAACCAAGTAACAAAAGAAATAATAAAACTGTCTCTCCGCGTAATCTTAAACTTTTTATTAGCAAAAACAGCTTTTAGCCTTCATAAGGCCATCATCATAGTGCCTAAGAACTAACAGCAGGTGATAAGTGATAAATCAGGTAATAATAGCAAAACGTAAACAAATTAAAATAAAAATTAAATCGATAAAAACCCATCGATGGTTGACAATTAATAAAACAAGTAACATAAAACAATATAAATTCGAAACAATTAGATGAAGTATTACAAAATAAAACTAAATTAAATTAAGTAAGCGTAAAAACAGCAATCAAATAAAACTAAATTAAATAAAAATGAAGTAAATTTGCTGAAAGAGACGAAATATTTAATTAAGCTTCTATTTATTTATTATTGATTTCTTTTTTTTCTGCAACTTACCTTGTCATTTTCATGATATTTAGTTTTTATTATTTTACTTTATTGATGTTTTTACGCTTACTTATTTTTTTTTTTTAATAACTTAAGATTTGCTATCGTTACCGGGTTTATCACCTACGTTTGTTCTTAGGCACCGATGATCGCCTTATAACATGGAGAATCAGTTTTATTATTCCTTAAGATGGCCTCCATTGACGCTCCCATATCTAACAAGTGACAAAACTTCAAGTTCCCCGGCCAAAAAAACCAGCCTATTAAAGTAGTGATACCTACATTGTGACCATGTCTGTTCTTTCTTTAGTCTGTGACCTCACTTACTTCACTCCTACTTTCATGAGCAACACTGCTCTTTTATTTTGATTGCCACACACACAACAACCCCCCTCAACAACACTTGGCCAGTTTCTGAATGAGGCATAAAACAGACTTTACTGCACTGTAGATATCACTTACTTTGATAGGCTGACTTTTTTGGGAGGGGTCTGGAACTTTTCTCTTTTCTTCTGAGTTCTCTCCTTCCCATCACCCACGTAACACCTATGACCTCATTCATATACTCATTCAGAAACTGGCCTAGTGTTAAGCAATAAAAATAAAAAAGCAGTGTTGCTCTTGAAATTAGGAGTGGAGGAAGGTTATGGGCTAAAGAAAGCAGCCTTACGGCCACAATGTAGATCACTACTTGATAGGCTTACATTTTTTGGCAGGGGGTATGGAACTTGGCCCTTTTTTCACGGTTAGGTTTTTGCTGAAGATACCATTCCATTCTGCTGGATTCAGCATCTCTTTGCTTTCGGCATAGTCTTGGTTGTTTATGAGGCAATGTAGGGAGCAAGGCAATTATATTTCCCCCATAATATATACATTTAACTGACGAAGAATAACACGTGTATAGAGTATTTATATGAAAAAATAAACTTTTTGGTACTTCGCCGTCAGTTACATGGATATAGCTAGGAGTGTGCCAAATTTCAAGTTTCTAGCTTTTCTGGAAGTCACTTATAGTTTTAGTAAGACAGTCAGTCAGTCAGTTAGAAAAGTGTCAACTTTTAAATTCCCCTTTGAATAGGTTTTCTTTTCAATTCAATTTTTTTTCAGCTACCTTAGCTTTTTAAGCTTAATCTATGCTTTAAATTCCAAAAGTCCATCTTAAGAGGAAGCAGAGATTTGAGAGTAGGAAATCCTATGTGAGGGTGGGTAGGTGAGAAAAAACTGGATGAATTAGTTCAAGTTAAGATACTATGCAAGATAACTGGAATTTGACCTTGCGCAATGGCGTGCGCTCAAAACAAATCTTTATTAGAAAAAAATCGGTACGTAAACGCGAACAAACTTTCTTATATACATAGTAAGACTGTATAATTCAAATTAGAGACAAACTACAAAAGATTAATCATAGGCTTTATAGGTTGCTGTCACTTTGAAGTAATGATCATTTAGAGGAAATGAATCATATCTTCTATAGTAAAATCATGCTACTTGGGATGTTATTTTGGATATCCGCATTCACTCACGACTAACATTCTAGGTACGTCATTTTGAGTCACTAAACTTATTCAAATTCGTATGTTTTTATCAAAATAAAATGGAAAAAGAAGGATTTATAAAATTATCTTCTAAATATTATGTTTAGTATAATACTACTTCTAGTAAACAATATCTATTGTGACTTTTTTATAAACATATTATAAATTTAGTATTCGGCAATTCATTAGATGGTTCCTCCCCTTATAAAAAAAGAGAGGGGAGTAACAATCTAAAGAAGTTGTAAGGAATGTTCTTCTTTTGACTGCTATACTCCCCTTATATAAATTGAAGTGAAAGAAAGTACATTGGACTAAATAAACATCCCTTTGTCTTAATATTTATTTAGTCAGTCATTTATATCCTAAAGAAAACATAGGGGAGTAACAATCTAAAGAAGTACCTAGTATTCCTTGTCCAAGAAAAATTTTATTTGTATATAATATAAAATAATAAAGCTTTTTTTATCCTAACCTCTTTCTTATTACATTGTGATTATTTAACACGGGCAATTTATATTTTTAAAAACAGGACACGATTTTTTTTTCTCTTATCCTACACCCTCAGCAAATAAAAAAAAAATACGAGTGGTGTCGCGGGACACCCGTTAGGAACGAAGTTCCTTACATTTTTTATTAAATATAAAATCACACTGCTAAGTACGTATACGTTGCTAACTACTCGTTCCAATAAATATTTTTGACTCAATTAGAAAATTATTATTAGTAAAAGTATTGCATAAAACTTATTACAAAAATCCCTTGATCCGCTTATGAGCAATATTATTTTATTACATCAATTTATACTTATATATTTACAGTTTTACTGGTTAAAAATTTAACATAGTCGACACTGTCAATTTCTGACGATTCTCTTGGTGCACTTTCCATTTTAAATAATATCCTAATACTTTTCTCAATGATAGAAACAATAATTGAAAAAAAGCGTTGTTTTGTGGATAAATAGCGAGTGTGACAGGAAGAAGGAGTAAGAGAGAGAGAGTATAGTGAGAGAGAGATGGAAAGATAGAAGAGTTGGGATTGCGCACGAAAGGATACCAAACTAATTATAGTAGAGGGGGAATCACTCTACATTCTTAATATTCCACCTATATTAACTACAAACCTTATACTTCCGCCATCAACTTTTAAAAATTGTAAAATATATCACGTCACTGTAAAATAACTGCTGCTTGTATTAGGTTGAAATTTTGCATGCCTGTTTCAATTGTACTTTAGACGATGTGTATATGAAGTTTTATTAAAATCGTTACCTTAGAACGTAAGATATCGGTAAAAACGTTGTTTTCTTTATTTAAAACGTTTAGGTCCGCTTTAATAAATTTAGCGATCTTTATCACTTCATAGCAGAGTCGGTGTTCGTTTTACTAAAAAAAATTATTTATAAAAGTTGTTTGTCTCATAAAATAGATAAAGTTAGAGTTTTTTCCCGTCCTAAAATTACAATTTTAAATTTGACGTTTACACGAGCGTTGCGCGTGAACGCTTGGGCGGATAACGTTGTCCAACGAACCTGTCCTGGACATTGGTAAAATGAACATGTGTACCAAATTTCAACTAAGTCGGTCAACTTTTACACGAGTTATCGTCATCCGTAGATTTCGTGACGCATTTAGCGTGACGGTGATTTTGGTCGTTTTTTTCGGATTTACTCCCGGGCTCCAGAACGTGCCATAAGGAACTTCGTTCCAAAAGTAAAATAGTCTACAATATAAAAGGTTTGTTTTTTAAGCATTACCAAGCATAAAAAGAAAAAAAAAATTACCAAACAAAAACTTAGGCAAGGTTTCATTAAGTGAACCGTCAGAAGTGAAAGGCCCCCTCCTTTACTAAAGTCCCAGGACAAGACGGGCACACCCCCTCCAGCCTACCAACAGACCTGGGGAGAGGAGTTTGAACAAGTTAAAAAGTATCAAAGGAAACCTTTTTTCAAAACAACGACTTGATCTCTCAATAAAAATCAATCAACCATAATATTCCTCTCAACGCCTTCCCTCCACAACTTAGAGCCTGATTTTAGTCAACTTCTTTAGAAAAGATAAGTTACTTAATTGATTGGATATAATAATATATAAGACGATGGGAATAGAGATGTGGTATTTACTATCAGCATCTGATTACATGTGTTTACCAAAAGAAAATTATGTAAATGTATGTATATAAAACCAAATGCCACACTTTAAGTTTATAAAAAAATAATACCAGCAATCAATATATCTGGTGACATAGCAACTTAGCTGGTAAACTTGCAAACCAGTTTATGACAATAAATATACTAGTGGTCACTACAAATATAGGTTCTTGGAAAAGATAATTTCGAATCTAAATAGAGCTTTCTTCAGCTCAAAAGAATCAACCATTATTATGCAGATATTTGTGTATTGATATTGACATTGTTACTATGGAAACACTTAACAATGGAATTAACAATTATAATATTTATATAATTTACAATTAATAAAATAGTAATGATGTCTATTTTGTCAGAGGTCAAAACAATACTTATTCTTTTTAACTATTTGTCTCGTTATTTCCACTCATTTATTATTGCCTCACTTTCTCATATAATCTCGGTCCCAGATCCCAGAAAACATGAATATATTGTTATTTATAAAGACGGATACGCGTGTCTATCTGCTTGCTGTGACTGTGACCCCCCTTTAGGAGGGTTAGTTACTATAGAACCTTTCAAGTGAAGTAAGAGTACCACCCGGCACTACCGTCTACTCCAATCACCTTTTTACTATAAACTCATCATGATTAACTATTTATTTACTTCAATATTTATTGCATTAAGTTCGCTTCAATGATAAACCTACGCAATGCTTAGTTAATATACAGGGTTATCCAAAAGTTCGGAAACGGCTTAATATCTCCGGTTATAATTGAGATATTAAGTTCCGGTGTGCAGGTATCTTTATCATTTATAAAAAACTACTTTTTTGGTGAGTAATAATTTTTTCCGCCATATTGGTTGCCACCATATTGAATTAAACTTAGAAATTTTAAATTGGAACCCCCATAAAGTGATACATTTTTGGAAAGGTCTTACAAAAAAAAATTGCTGCAAACCCGAGCTTTCTATCTACTCCCGTTTTAAAATGGCGGGCACTCAAAGTTTAAAAATTTACTTTTTTTCCTATTTTCAATTGTTTAGTTAGTCATAAAAAAATAGGTCCGAGGTAACTCAGACTGACTTTCTCATATATAATCTCGGTCCCCAGGAAGCATGAATATAATATTAAATATTTATTGCAATAAGCTCACTTCAATGATAAACCTACGTGAAGCTTAGTTAATGTATATTATTTAAAATATGTACAACAGGTGGTTGACTACTTTTTATTTTTGATTTTCAACAAAATCAGATTTATTTGCATCAATATCTCGAAAACTATGACTTGATAACTAACTATGCTTTCTGGGGTCTGGGACTGAGATTATATGAGAAAGTTGTCTCTGAGTTGTCTCGGACCGATTTTTTTATAACTAACTGAACTATTGAAAATAAGAAAAAAAAGTAAATTTTTAAACTTAGAGTGTTCGCCACTTTAAAACAGGAGTTGCAGCAAATCTTTTTTTTAAGACCTTTCCAAAAATGTATCACTTTATGGGGGTTTCAATTTAAAATTTCATAGTTGAATCCAATATGGTGGCAACCAATATGGCGGAAAAAATTATTACCCACAAAAAGTATTAGCGAATTTTCAAAGAAAATTACGCTATTGCAATGGCTTCAAAATTTTTGTAATGCGAATTTTTGAAAAAATTTTCCATGGAAATCCGTTTTAGACCATTCTGAATCGATTCCTGAAATTTAACACTTTTTTTTATGTATGTATGTATATATGTATGTATATATGTATGTATATATGCGTATGTATATATGTATGTATATATGTATGTATATATGTGTCACTCCAGACGATATCTCCCCTTGGGATGCACTTAAAAATTTCAAACAAATTTTAAAATGTCAATAATATCAAAAGAAAGGATGAGTTCGTTGGCCAGAATTTTTGGAGTCCATTTAGGGGTCAAATTTTGACCATATAGGGTCAAAAAACGCGTTTTTTCCATTTTACCCTTTTATGTGAAAATATGATAAAAGTGTAAATAACAACAATTACTGTACTCTTAAAGAGCTTTTAAACGACATGCATCTTGAAGGGTAAATACTATTTTGACTTTTGTACCCCGTACCCCTGTGTACCAATTTTTTTTTTTTCACCCGAGCAAATTCTAAACCAAAATTTTCCTATATTATCATAAGCCAATAAGACGCAGATTTCTTTGAAAATTCGCTCATTAAGTCATGGTGCATGACTGGACTTTTTTTTATAAAAGTGATAAAGATATCTCAATTACAACATGGGATATTAAGCCGTTTCCGAACTTTTGGATCACCCTGTATATTATTAAAAATGTATTCAACAGGTGGTTGCTTACTTTTTGTTTTCAACCAAATCAGATTTATTTTCATCAATAGCTCGGAAACTAGATGTTTCCCGGGAAAACGGCTTATTTCGTTATATTTGTATATTGAGGTTGGATCCTGATATAACATTATTTTTTTTTCAAACTAAAAACATGATCAATGCAATTATACGTTAAAGAATAAAAATAAGAGGGTTAATATTATTAAAAAAAAAACACAACGCACTCTGTTGAAACAGAAATAATATACACTACTCTAAAAATAATAATGCTATTGTATAAATAAGGTTTGTATAGATTGTTTGAACTTTTTGTTGTGACTAAATTCTTTTATTTTTTTTATTTTTTTTTTATTTTTTTTTAACTTTTATTGAATATTGCAACTACAGGTTTACATGCTACAAGCAATGATGATCATTGATTGTAGTAGCTTTATTTAAATTGACAGATATAAGACTCCTGTCCAGTGACAGAGCTTATTGACTTTGCATAAATTCTTTAATTTAACAAATGTAGTCTTTTATAATATTAGATCTCGAGGCCATTGCCGCTTCAAGCGCCTGGGAGGGTTGTCAGGAATATTTTGGGATGACAGGTTTTTGATAAGGGAATTTGTGTGGAGGGAGACTGAGTGGTGGAAGGATCTATAGCGGGAAATAGCTAGGTCTCGGACAAATGGGACGTTCAGGTCAGTGTGTAGGATTTGGTTCGATACGTAGTAGGGTGCATTTACTATAGTTCTAAGGATCTTTGACTGTAAGGATTGGATGCGGTAGGAGTTGGAGCGTTTGGTGCAGCCCCATAGTTCGATGCCATATGTCCATGCAGGTTTGAGTATTGTGTTGTATATGAGTATTTTGTTATGTGTGTTGGTTTGGATTTTTTGTTGAGGAGTCTATGTGAAAGTTTATAGCGTGTGTTGATACGTAGTGTTGATGTGTGGTGTGCCCATGTGAGTCTACGATCGAGGTATAATCCAAGGTAGCGGAGTACTATGGTGTGGAATAAGGATATGGTTAAGGAATAGAGATTCGCAGTTTCCGTGTCTTAAGGAAAAGGTCACATGAACACTTTTACTCTCGTTTATTTTTATTTTCCATTTGTTTAGCCATATTTCAAGAAGATAGAGGTGTTCTTGAACGAGATCAGACGCAATGTGGAGAGAATAGATTTGTCGTCTGCAAAGTAAGCAAGGATGGTGGAAGGGTGTTGAGGGATGTCATGGGTGAAAATATTATATAAGAAGGGACCAAGGATGCTACCTTGGGGTACCCCTGCATTTATAGGGAAAATGGAAGATGCTGAGGAATTATAGGAAACATGGTAAAAACGGTTTTCAAAATATGATTTAAGGATGAGGTAATAGGTAATAGGGAGGATACCCTTGAGTTTCCAGAGTAAGCCAGCGTGCCAGACCCTGTCGAAAGCTTGAGCTTCATCCAGGAAGACAGCTGAGCAGTACTTTTTCCGCTCATGAGTAGATGAGATGATATCTACAACTCTGTGACATTGTTGAATGGTTGAATGAAAGGATCGGAAACCTAGTTGATGATTTGGGATTATATTTAAGGACTCTATGATGGGATAAATACGCCGAAGAAGTAATTTTTCCAGAATTTTGCCATGACAGAAAGGAGGCTGATAGGTCTATAGGAGGTGGGAATGTGGGAAGGTTTTGAGGGTTTAGGGATCATAATTATTTTTTGCAAATTTCCAGAGAGTAGGAAAGTATAGGTAGTTCGGAGAACAGAGTTGTAGATTTGTGTTAGGTAGAGGATTCCTTTCTTGGGAAGTTGTTTTAAGACACTTGAGGTGATTAAGTCGTAACCAGGGGCTTTATTTGAAGGAAGTTTTTTAATTATGTATGTAACATCTGATGGATGGAAAGCTCTAGGAGGAGGGGAGAGTTGAGGAGGAATGGTGAGGCCTTCATCTATTGTTGAAGAATGAGTATGATCAAGGATATCAGGATGTGGAGTAAAAAGGTTTGACAGGTATTGACCGAAAAGTTCTGCTTTTTCTGTGTTGCTTTTTGCTCATGAAAGATCGGGTTTTCGGAGAGGAGAGGGATTTATTTTGTGATTTAGGATTCTTCGAGTCATGTACCAAAACGATTTGTCTTCAGTGGTTAGTCTGTCGTTATAGTCCGGGAACTTTCTGGCTTTATAGTCTGTTAATGCAGTCGACAGATTCCTAGATAGTCTATTAAATGTTAGTTTGTCAGTAGGGTAGCGAGTCTGTTTCCATCTTGCTCTAGCCCCTCGTTTTTCTGTTATTATTGTCCGTATAGTCTAAATTATATAGACAAGATTATATAGATTATAATATATAGACAAAATTATATAGATAAGAGATACAGTCCGTATAGTCTAAATCCGTATAGACTAAATTCTTTAAAAAAAATTCTTTAAAAAAAATGAAATTCTTAAAATTGAATTTAACATGATGAAGGTTGAAAAACAATTTTTTAAATTTAATATTCATATTTTTATAATGATACATTACATTCCGGTCAAATATCACAAGAGTTAAAACATCCTTTTACATAGTTCATTGGTCAATTAGGATTTACCTATGGACTTGACGTAAAGTCTGCAGTCCTCTTTAATTAAATGTAAAAAAATCCTCTCATTCATCTCACTAATTATGGTAATTATAAAAATTAAGACAGTCTCCTCGCAGTAGCGCGTAAGGTCTGTACGCCAAATGACGGGGCGTTTTTTAACAAAAACTCAATCATAGCTAAAAAAAATTACATATTACCTGATGGTGTTAGGGTACTCAAACTGAAGGGGGATGAATGAAGAAGTTTTACTGAAATTTGGCAAACTGTAGCACATGCCGTTTTGGCATAATTAGGCTGAAACAAAAATAAATTTTAATTTGTTTAATAAAATTAACAATAAAGTGAAATTTAGGCATATGTTGTGCCCCTTTAGTGCATTTAAAATACACTTTTTCTAAACTGAAATTTCCTCCTCTTTTCAACGGTACCTCTATTTCAACTCTATCATTATTATTTTAGGAGCAGCGATAGATTTTAGGGTAAAATGGTTGTACCTTGGAAAATAACAAAAAAAAGATTGTGGCAAAACTATTGAGAATTGACCCATGGTATATATAGTGTTTTTTTGTTGCAAATGATGGGTAGAATCTGCCCTCTTCGTTTGTTACATCTTCGACCAAACACCCTGTACATATATATTTATTTATTTATTAAATAATATTTTATTTTTTATTTATATATTGCATAATCCTAAGTGGATAGCTTTACGTTCGATTTGTATTTACTGTGGTAATGCTAAAGCTACTGGCCACGGAAATTCCCCTTGGCGAGCCGTATTGCCTACCTTATGACAGTATTTATTTGACGCTCACACATTTTTATCCTTGAAATAACTTTTACAATGTGTTTAATATAACTTGGATGTTAAACATGGCAGCTTTGAATTCCGAATAACATTGTGTTTGGAAATCTTTGGAAGAATAAGTGCGCATGTGTAGTGTATAATGTCAATAATTAGTATGATGAAAACAAATGTTTACAAAATAAATGTTTATTTCCAAAGCCAGCTTTTGGCAATTATTAAGGAAAGTGTACAATTTAAATAATTGTATTCTTTCCTTTGATACTAGTACTAGTACTTATTTATGTTGTTTATTATAGGCACTGATAATGGGCCGAAAGCTAGCTTTTGAAATTAATTCATTTTGCGAATTTTCGAAAAAAACTTAAGCTATTGCAATGGCTTCAAAATCTTTGTAATGCGAATTTTTGAAAATTTTCTCCATGGAAATCCGTTTTAGACCATTCAAAATCAATTCCTAAAATTTAACTTTTTTTATGTTATGTATGTATTTTGTAATCTCCCCTTAAGATGCACTTAAAAATTTAAAACAAATTTTAAAATGTCAATTATATCAAAAGAAAGGGTGCGTTCGTTGGCCAGAATTTTCGGAGTTCATTTAAGGGTTAAATTTTGACAATTTAGGATCAAAAATAGTATAAAAACGTGTTTTTTCCATTTTACACCCCTCTTATATAAAAATGTGACAAAATGGTACATAACAACATTTACTGTACTCTTAAAGAGCTTTCCAACGACATGCATCTTGAAGGGTAAATACTATTTTGACTTTTATACCCCGTACCAATTTTTTTTTTTTTTTTTTTTTATAAGCCAATAATACGCATTGAAAATTCGCTCATTAAGTCATGGTGCATGACTGGACTTTTATTATTCTAGACTAAATCTTTGTAAAGTGCATATTATTTTTAGTCCACAGGCCACCATAAGGAGTGAGTCGCTGATTGATAAAGTTTTCTTACCTTATGGAATCGCTTATTTATGCCGTATCCACCGATGAATTGGGTATATGGCAACTGGGCGCTGGGCCATTTTTTTTTTTTTTATATGCCAAACTTGCCCTTCTGCGGGAACATTGAAAAGAGATAGATAAAGTTTTGATTTTCATAGGATCGTTTAATTAAATTATTTAAAAAACAGTGGTACAGGTGGCCACCGATAAGAGTGGGCCGTTTGGAGTGGCCACCGCCCCAAACATATTGCTCTGCGGGGACGTTGAAAAGAAAACGGCCCACTCGTATCGGTGGCCACCTTTACCACTGTTTTTGAAATAATTTAATTAAACGATCCTGTGAAAATCAAAAATTTATCTATCTCTTTTTAATGTTCCCGTAGAAGGGCAAGTTTGGCATGTCAACAAAAAAGAAATGGCCCAGCGCCCAGCTGCCATATACCCAATTCATCGGTGGACACGGCATAAATAAGCGATTCCATAAGGTAAGAAAACTTTATCAATCAGCGACTCACTTCTTATGGTGGCCTGTGGACTATTTGAGAACCTTAGCGAAAAAAATTATCTTTATTTTTGTCTGGGGCTCCCATCTATTTGTTCTGCTAGACCACTCTATGCTTTTCTGCTCAATGTTGGGTACTATAGTGCTATGTCTCCACATAAGTATTTGGGCAGCCTAACCCTTTAAAAAAGTATATCTTTAAATCCCCAAATAGTATATCTTTAAATCCCCAAATAGTTTATCTTTAAATCCCCAAATTGTATATCTTTAATTCCAATTACTCGTAATATCTTAAGTTTTATATCTACGAATATATTTGTAGTCAAATTTGATGATTCATTTTGTTAATAATTATGAGAGTATTATGCATTTTTAATAAAATAATACCTCTTTATTTATTTTTGTTTTTTTTCCACAAACCATATTTTTACTAATTTATTAGTTAGTATCACAATTTTTAAAAAAGCTGAGTAATTTGATTTATAGTCCAGTTTCGAGAGGTTCAAAAAGGGGGTCCACCGTGCGTTTGGTGCAGGTTAATGATTTTATTTTTTTATGTCCTCAGGCATGATTAGGAGATGTCAAATCCAAATTTGCGACCTCTAAATCAGGGCGAATAACTTTTGGTGGGCTAAAAACCACGATATTTTGCACATTTTTCGGTTTTTCGCTTATAAGTTGAAAACGGCTTGTCCTGTCAATAAAATAGGTCTATTCAAAATTAAAGAGCACAAAATTTCCTTTCAAATGCATTGGTCAATTATTTCTATTCCAATTTCTACCGGTTCTACAGAACTTTGAAAATTGCTAAAATTTTCCAAAATCGAAAAATACTCATATATTTTACTCAAATATTGCAGTGAATAACGTAGTCCATGCACGACTTTTGATGTGCCAAATTTATTTTGATGTGCGGGTGGAGGGTGGGTTAGGAGGTTTTGTAGGAACCTAGTACTGGCCTAACATTTAAAATTACCTGAGAGAAAATAAATACAAACAAATCAGTTTCAGACTATTCTAAAACCAAATCCGTAAAAAGCCATAGATATATCTTTGTCTATGTTTGTATCCATATATTTGTGTTTGACAAAATATTATGTGCGCCAGCCAGGCTTACTTAAATTCTAAACCTATTTGCGTGCGCTTCCTATTTATTCGATGTAGCTTTCGGTCTATAAATGAGCATCAATTTGAAGAAAATGAATTAGAAAGCGCAGTATAATTTAACTTGACCTAAACAACAGTTCAAGGGGCATCCCTTGTAATGCCTGCATTACATACCAATATGGAATACTTCTTATAATCCGCTTTGCTTATTTTACAGGTAATGCTGTTGTTTGTGCATTTTCGTATGCCGAACTTGACTCGTTCAAAAATTAATGCTTTCAATTTTAGAGATACATATATGTTTTTTATATGGGAAATTGTTCTCAGAATAATCTAAACTACGACTCTACAGGAAGCCAGACATCGAATAAATAGGAAGCGCACGCAAATAGGTTTAGAATTTAAGTGAGCCTGGCTGGCGCACACAATATTTTGTCAAACACAAATATATGCATACAAACATAGACAAAGATATATCTATGGTTTTTTACGGATTTGGTTTTAGAATAGTCTGAAACTGATTTGTTTGTATTTATTTTCTCTCAGGTAATTTTAAATGCTGGGCCGGTACTAGGTTCCTACATAACCTCCTAACCCCCTCCACCCGCACATCAAAATAAATTTGGCACATCAAAAGTCGTGAATGGACTGCTTTATTCACTGCAATATTTGAGTAAAATATATGAGTATTTTTCGATTTTGGAAAATTTTAGCAATTTTCAAAGTTCTGTAGAACCGGTAGAAATTGGAATAGAAATAATTGACCTATGCATTTGAAAGGAAATTTTGTGCTCTTTAATTTTGAATAGACCTATTTTATTGACAGGACCAGCCGTTTTCAAGTTATAAGCGAAAAACCGAAAAATGTGCAAAATAATCGTGGTTTTTAGCCCACCAAAAGTTATCCGCCCTGATTTAGAGGTCGCAAATTTGGATTTGACATCTCCTAATCATGCCTGAGGACATAAAAAAATAAAATCATTTCCTGCACCAAACGCACGGTGGACTTCCCCTCGTGACTGGACTATTATTCAAATTAACATTAAAAAATAAATTAATATTAAAAAAAAAATTTATTTTTTAATTTAATTTAATATTATATGTTTTACTGATAAAATGCTGATTATATACCTTCTTTATTCTTTATATTATGTCTAGTATTTATATCTGATAAGTTCTTCTTTTATCAAGAGTAAAAAAAAAAAGTATATAAATAAATCGAGATTCATTCTTGAGTTATAAATAATGTTTCTGAGAATGTATGAGCCATCTAATGCACGATTTGTGGGGATCAAAGCTCTTTTCTTTACTGTACATTTCAACAGTAACTCACCTCTTTAAATTTGTTTTTAAGTATGAAGAAAAAATTGTTCCTTTTATTGATAGAGATTTAGATTTTTTTTTTTTAAGATTTGTTTATTATTCATAAATTATTTTTAAATCCCTGGGGACTCAATGAAGAATGTATACCGCATTTATTTATTTACTAAAGGTGCATTCTATTTGAATAAAACTACTAAATTATTTTTCAAAAAATAGGGTAAAAAAACTCAAGGGCTAAATTTTATTTTTGGACATCTTATGGGGTATCATAATGTGGAAGGGTACGTCGAGCTGATTACAAAAATAATTTTTGGTTATAAGCTTTGATAGGGCGAGCGTAGGCGAGTTTGAAGTGGACGTGTGTCCCCCTCTCCTCTCTATCACGCTTATGTATGGCGCAAAAAATCTGAAACAAATCCTGAACATCCTTCGACCAAAAGTAAGATACCACTTTTTGGAAATTTCATTTTTTGTTTTTTTTTCATTGACAAAATACTTTTTTTTATAATTATGCTCTTTTTGATGGTAAAGTCTCGATAATCCGAGCTCCGATAATCCGAGTTTCCAATAATCCGAGTTTCCAATAATCCGAGTTAAACTGGCGTTCTTGGAAAGAAGAAGGAGGAGCGGGTTCCCTGAATTAAACACAATTTGTACAGTGCTAGTAAAAATGTTTCAATGTGATTTCATAGAATTCCTTTTCCAATCTGAACAGCTGTGTTTACATTCAAATTCAGGGAAGCCAATTCATTTGCTTCTTCTTCTTTCTAAGTTAGATCTTTCACCGAAACCATCGCGTGACATTTTAATAATAAGTGAACGGAAACATACCGAATCTTCCGTTTGCTGTGAATGAAGATATGCTTTGTTGCGTATAGATAATGGTGCACTGAAAAAGTGTTAGGTGTGTATCAGTGAGTTTTGTGATTAAAAATAGAATATCATAAAATTATTTTAAATCCTAATGAAAATTAAATATAAATGTAAGTATTATTTGTCAATAGATAATTCACATTTTTCCTAAATTTCCAATAATCCAAGTTTATTGGTAATCCGAGTTAGTGCCGGTCCCATCCAACTCGGATTATCGAGACTACTGTATTTATATGTTTATAGTCCGGTTCAGTGGCACAAAAATACTTTATCAGAAGTTAGTTTATGTGTTTTGAGAATATCAGACCCATAAGATAGTTCAAAGAAGGCTTTTTGGCATTTTAAAAAGCACCATCAAAACTACTTAACAATACAGTGATGCCTACGAACCCTCTCTCTGTGCTGACTAGCACTCACTTGACCTGTTTATTAAGATATATTGGTTCGCAAAAATTGAACGACAGACCAAAAAACAGACGCTCATGACCAAAAATGATCCCTTCCTTCGGGTTTCTTTCTTGGAATGTTTGAAAACGGAGTTATAAAAATTTTCATTCTTCAGAGCGATCACATAGCTTCCGTCACCGAAGGCTCGAAAAAAATTAATTATTATACGAAAAATTCTTTCATATAATATATGAAAGTTAGTCTAGTTATCAAAATAATGCACCAATTTTGAACTTTATGTTAAGCTGTTTCTATTGACACTTTATTTGTTGATATTAGTGAAATTATTTAGTTCTGTAATTTTAAAGTTTAAGTTGATATTTTCAAAATTTTGGCCGACATCAAAGCGAAATAGTTTTTTGTTTTTTTTATAATAAGATATAATTGGTGCAAATTTCAGTGAAATTGTAGAATTTTTAGATTTGTTACTAATTGTTGCTGACTCCACAAAATGGGTTAATGACGTCACATTTAAGGATTGATTTTCAGGTAAATGTAATGACATCACATTTAAGGATTGATTTTTGTACCAAGTTTTAATTCTCTAGCTTAAAAACTGGGAGTTATGCGTGACGTAGGCAGACACCAGCTAAAAACCGTATTTGAATGATCTTAAAAACCCAAATGGATAATTCCGTCGAAATCTTGGTTCTGAATTTGGAGAAAACAATTATTTTCCTATATAAACCTTCAGACAAGGTGAGGAAAAATAAAATTTAAATAAATTTGAAAATAATGGGCGAAAGAGCAAAATATTCAAGTACGATGTAGGAATCGAGATGTGCCATACTAATTGGCAGACTATTTTTGTTACTATGCTTTTATTTATTTATTTATTTTTTAAAATAAATTATGTAAATTTGGATTTTTATTAGCTTTATGATTTATATTAGATATAGTTTTTGATTTGCTTACTTTTATATTTACAGCTGTAAACATTTTGTTAACAAGATTGTTAGCATACATTGAAACACTGATTTTTAATTATGATTGTAGATTGTTAACTGGACCATGGCTAATAGCTCGTAATAATTGCCTTAAAGCTTAGAAATGTTTAGCAAGGTTTTTAGTAAATGGAAAAATCAAAACACTGCATATGTTCGTTGTTTAACTACCTCTGGGATATTTTTCCGTTAAACCCTAACTCAACCAAAATCTAACTGCTCTAAGTTAAAAAGAATTATTATAATTGATTGAAACAATAATATAATAATAACAAAATACCACTTATTGCTTACAGGATAAATTTCCCGGATCTTAAAACCTGTTTCCAATTCTAATAATATTTCTAAATTTTTTCTTTATCTTACCTTTATGCAGAAGGTTGCTTTTCTAGTTATGCTGGATATCGGCAATACAAATACATATATTCTTAGCTCTAACCTCCTTGAATAATCTGTTCCAGTCACTAGCATTAGTTACAGCGAGAACCTATTTAGCAACGTTAAAAATGTTGTCCCATAGCCATTATTCTTTGTTAAAATTGATGTTTTTAAACGTGTTGAGATTTAATTTAGGGTGTCTCTTCGAAAGGGTTTATCCTGTTCATCTAGTGGGTATATAAGGATAGGGACACGCCTCTTCATTACACTTACACTTGAATTTATTATCTCATTTAGCTCCTACTACTTCCCTTTTACGATTTCATTTAAACTCCTTTTCTTTCTTCATTTAATCCAAGGGTTATTTTCTCGAGCAAGGTTGTTATTTTTTGGCTCTGGCTCTCCCGGGCGGCCAGGATCCAGTAAGTGGTTAAGTAAATGTTGGGAAGCAGTTAAGGGGCCTCCAAGTACGAGAGTTAAGGTCGACTGTGACTGGAAGGGCCCGCAGCAGATGGGGGGCTGTGCCTAGAGTTAAATATCGATCAGTATGGCCACGTGCTCGGGGGGGCGCCCTACCCTGAGTCGGGGTGCACACCCCCTCCATCCAGAACACCAGGGGAATCATCACATCATTACCCCCTCCTCCTGATTCTCTAACCCGCGCACCCGCCAACACGCTTATATTGCCTCATCTTATTGTTTATTTAACAGTATTATTCAAATATTTTTCCTGTTTCATAAAGATTAATCTGAGAAATCTTATTCATAAATTAACACTCATGTATTGTTAATTAATTATATTTAGTTATAAATTTTAAGTTGTTAAAATCTCATTCGTCTTAATGATTTGTATTTTACCTCTGCATTATCTTGTAAATTAATCCATTATTAACAATATACCTTATCACATTTGTCATTCATTATTCATAAGTCCTATTTGTATGATTGAAATAATCGTATTATTTTCATTCAGATTTTTTTTAAGATGATGCGAGTAGGTTAATAAAATGGCGGGGTGGTACGTTCGGTTTTGTTAATGACATACGGAACAATACCTTCTTAAATATATACTAAGATTGCTCTTTTACTGTGTGCCAGTCAGCGTGTACGCTTTTGGTAAAGTCTTATTTGCCTAATTTAGTAAATATGTACTTGCTTAAATATTTTAATCCTCTTGTTAAATTCGTTTGGCGCAGAAGTGAATAGTATAAGTATGGGATAGATGTTGTGATAAATATATATATATATATATATATATATATATATATATATATATATATATATATATATATATATATATATATATATATATATATATATATATATATACATATATATATATATATATATATATATATATATATATATATATATATATATAGATTACAATTAAATCCAAGAATCTACTTCTAAGATAAAATCTATCTAAAATAATTGCACCTAAGGATGTAGGATAATAGGAATCTTTCACAATAGAAAAGGATACTGCAGAATCCTGGGGCTATCCCGGTAAAATTATTTGTATAGGTTGTTTTTGTCTAATTTTTGTTTTATGTACTTAACTATCTAAATATTTAGTTGTTATTTTTTTATTTTTCAGGGTTTTCATTTGAAGAATATTCTTGCTTCACACAAAACGTAAGTTATTATATATTGTTATTTTTAATTTTAAAACATATATTATATTTATATTTCTACATTCTGTAGAATAGCTAAAAGCTAATACCATAGCATAGGCAAAGATGATAGAGATAGAGCTATTATAGTTTTAGAATGGTTTATAGGGTATAATACGAGTCGTTCTGAAGCCATTGTGATTAAGTCCAGAAAACAAATTTAATTTTAAAAGAATAGTATGTGCCATAGCGAAGACATGAAAATGTCAAATATTATTTTATTGTCCATCTGTCCCTGAATGATCTACTAAAAGGGGAAAGAGTGAATTTTGAACGCGAGTAGCAGAGATAAAATTTGTAGGTTATACGGAAGGGTACCGGATTCTTTATATTCACCAATGATAGAGGGTATATAGTAATATAATTCTATGTATATTATTATATGTATTTCTAATACATATTTAATAATATAATTCAAGTCATTTTTTAGTTTTATTCTTTGTTCCATTTAAAGAATTATTCAGGAAGAAGCAAAATGAGTTTAAGTTTTAATTAAAAACATCAACTAGAGGAATAAGGAAACATTTAATTCTAGGTATTTCTTTAATGAATTAACAATATATGTTCTTTTATTTTGTGACAAGATATTGTTGTTTGTTGGTTTTTATATATAATGACGATGCTGCCTTCATTTTCTTCTCTAAATGGAATATTCAGTGTTTAATTATAGTGTGTTTTTTCCATCTTAATCACCTTTCTCACACCCTGTAGCCTGGTCTTCGTTAGGGCTTTCTTAGAAACCATTCTGCATTGTTTTTACTTATATATAATCCTTTCTATTAAGTATACTTTTTCTAGTTTTGGTTCTGCGTATTTTATACTAGCCTTAGCTTCCTTCTTTTGCTATTTCCTAATAAATAAAATGGTAAACAACTACGTAATTAATTCGTTTGTCTACTTTTTTTATTACTAGTTCGTGCTGGGTTTTTCTCCTAAAGGATAATTGGAATTTCCGGTCTCTTGATGTTAGCTTTCATTCTTCATCTCATTTATTTTTTGTCGTTTTACTTTTGTTAAGCACCTTATTGTATTGATTAAGGTTTTATCGTATTTATTCATAATGAAGGTTAACAAGTAAAGGTAGTAAATAACAAAGTATAGTACTTGTTCAATTAATCAGTATATTGTCATAAACATTAAATTAAATTCATAATATACAGACCGGTTTCGACTACACAGCCATCGTCAGGGTACTGATAATTTATACAAATTAATAAACAGAGAGTTCAAAATTATATTATAACGGCTTAGAAAAACAACACAGAAAAAACAAACCTCAATACATCACCCTTAGTCAAACTCATACATATAAGCACAACTATCGTATTTTCCTTACAGCTGTGGTCTTTAGGGATGTCCCTTAAGACCACAGCTATAAGAAAAATATAAATTTAAAGGGATTAACTGAAGATTGAAAATAACAATCGTACACATGTCCTCAATTCAGAAATATGCTTATAATCATATGTAAAGAGTCTATAATTGAATTATTTTAATTTGAGAATAATTTGCGGATACATGAAGTTTTAAGTTTTTTATTTTATTATTATTGTTATTACCATTTTCTTAATAACACCTTTTAAGAATCGAACCTTAATGACATTTTAATTCATGAAAATGTTAAATCATTTAATATTTTAAGTATCTATCTTAAAATTTTAATTACACTACAAAGTGATTAAATTGATTACTTTTTTAGGACAAAACATATTAATATTATTAATCTAAAAAATTCGAATCTTTGTTTTAAATGTTAAGTTTTTGGCCAATAGGTTTAACCATTTCATATTTATTGGCGAACTTGATATTTTCTCTACTTGCCTTTCTTTCTAACAATTCAATTAACATAAACTTATTTATTAATGGCTTTAAACATTTTCTTCTAGAAGAGAATAGCTTGGAGGTTAAACGAATTTATATTTAAAGCATGAGAATATATATATATATATATATAATGAAAAAATGCATATTTGTGATCTTTCGAGTTTATTCGCCCCTATGTTGTGATATTGACGCTTTAATGTTTTTTTAAAAAAAAAACTCAGCGGAATGAAAAAGCCATTCATTATCCTCTAGCAGAGAGAGTTAGCCTGAGTGAATTTGCTAGTGTTTTTTTTTTTTTTTTAATTCAGTTTTCAACGTTTTGTCCGTTTGGAATGAGTGAATGGGAAATTATGTGACGGGTGTGATTTGATGTAATTTATTACGGTAGGTTTATCTGAAGCTCGAGGTGTGATGTATTATTCCTCTTATATTTGTTTACATTAACATAATGGATTGTTGAATTTTCCGGCTGGTTCGTAACTTTCCTGTGTTACTTCAACGGGTGCTTGGTAAGCCCTTGTTGTATCGATTCTCTCCGTTGAATGGAATCCAGGTACTAAATCAACCCTGATTGCTTAGTTTCACCTCTTTTAACATCTTTAACTTCTCTTTTATTGTTTCCGTATTAATTGTATTTATTATACTTAATCTATTATACTTAGCTTTTTTATTATTACGTAAAGCGTCGATTATCCGAACTAGTGTTGTGTAGGGTGGTTCGGATAATCAAAATTCACGAAAAAAAGGAAATATGTAAAAAATAGTCTGCTAATTTCTGTGGCACTTAGTTTCCTTGCGTCCTATTTCGTATAAGTTAACGTTTTTATACTTTTACTACCTATTATTGTCAAGATATGTATATATTTATATATATATATATATATATATATATATATATATATATATATATATATATATATATATATATACGCGTGTCTTACGATTTCTTGGCCTATAGAAAGTTAGATCTATTTAACGTATAAAAAGAGAATGTATTTTTTTTTGGACATCTTCATTGAATTGATATTGGTTAAGAATTGACATGGTTTACGGTGTAATGTGATGTGGTTTTCACTTGGTGTAGTAAAGAATAGTTACGTGGAAAGTTGTTGAAGCTGGAAGCATGGAGAATGCATGGCCACTTGACACGATATTCCCTGTATACTACACCCGCTTACCAAATGTCGCGTGCCTTCCTTTAA
The DNA here is from genome assembly GCA_951217055.1 of Gerris lacustris. NCBI lineage: Eukaryota > Metazoa > Arthropoda > Insecta > Hemiptera > Gerridae > Gerris > Gerris lacustris. Next base: position 61,550,870 of record OX578276.1, on the reverse strand, counting down.
TTCTACATTCTCCTCCTCTCTTCAACCTTCATTCAATTCTTTATAAATCTAGACATCTTCGATGTACATATTATTAAGTAGGTTATGTCAATGAGATATGAATAGACATAGAAACTAATTTGATAGTTCATCCTAATGGATTTTACTTTCTTATTTTGAATCTTCACACTTGTTCAGTATTTTGTAGATGTTGATTATGGAGCTAAAGATTGTACAACTTTCATTTTCGTCTCCAAATAGAGACCTAAATTCTTAATTTTAAGTTTTTGGGCTAGGGGTCGGACGAAATTTTTTATCACATATTTTATATAATATTATATCAGAGCACCTACATATCCATGATGTTCTTCCATAAAGTAGGGAGAATTTCCATTTAATTTATTTTTTTATTTTGCCGCACATGTATGCCAAATTTAATCGAAATCGGCCCAGGACTTTAGGCTCAACGCATCTGAACCGATGACTGACGCTGGAAATAACTTTTTAAAAATCATCATTTTTAAATATATTCTTTTATCTTACCTTGATTTTAAAATCAAATCCAGTAAAAAAGGAATTTTTAGTTCTAAAATTCATCGTTTTACTTTCTGTTATTGTATATTATGAAGAGAAAGTATTTAAGATTTCGATAGATATTACGCTTTAAGGTCCCTTGAGATCGATTTCGCCTCGGGGTATGATTTTTCTGGACATGTGCTTATGCCAAATGTCGTCGAAATCGGCCCAGCAGTTAAGGATCCACGCGCTTGCACAGACGACAGACAGACATTTTTTAAAAAAACCGCTTTTTGTACTCAAGAACCTCAAACCGTGTAAATCCATCAAAATCTCAAAATCAATTTTTGCACCATCACAATACTTTCTATTTATATGAGAAAGTAAAAATGTAAATAAGTATATAAATATGCCAAGTCTCTAGTAAAAAGTTGTGAGATCATTGGTTTAGCGAAGTATCCTCCTATCCAAGTAAGTTCTACTAGGTCTAATTTATCCTGTACAAGAAGTATATGATGATGTTCTTCTGTCCCCTTCTCTATTCTCTGTCTCTCACAAACTCTAACATTTTCTTTCCGATATCACTCTACACGTTTAAATTTAGAAACATTTTCTGACATGGCAATTACGCTACAAAATGCACAATGTATTTTTATGCATTACAAAGTAAGTATCTTATACTTACAAGTAATAATAGTATAATGCATAACAATTCGTCAAGCATACTTGTTCCAATATAAAATTCTATTAGTGACACTAAAATAATACTTTAGTTTCGAAATTCTACTAGAAAGCGCTAGTAGCACAAGTTAAACATTTTTTAATTTTCAAAATATTTTAATTTAGCGGATTTTCTATGAGCCTTGAGAGGGGAAAAGCTATATTATTCCATTTTTTTTTTTTAATTTTTCCTTTATTCGTACTTTAACCCGTTCCAATATACAAAATATCAAGTTTCTTGGATTGCTAGAAGTCCCTTTAGAATTATGGTGAGTCAATAGATCAGTGACAAAATAACAAAACTTTAGGCTCATATATCTTATAATAAGTTTGTAATGAACTTTAATTTAAAATTAACTTTAGATATCTAAGTATCTTCAATAAGATAATAGAGGGGGGGGGGGTCATAAGTGCCTGCAGTTGGTTCCAATAAAGGAGGCACGGCTTGTGCTCGACTTGGCGGGGACACTGCCGTGCCCCCAGAGTGTAAGTGATTTTTCCCGGTAGAAATCTATATTCAGAGTTATAAGTAAATACAGTTTATTAGTTTACTGTATAAAATCTGTTTTAAACTACATATTCTTAAATTTTATAGCTTACTATTTTTTTCTCTCTATTTTTATTTATACTACTGAAAAAATTCCTAGGACTTAAAATGTTGTTTGTTTGTCGCCGTTCGACGTATATCTTAAGAGTTGCTTGTTATGTATGATGACTTTGAAAGAGTTGGGATGTTGACGGAGGTGAGGTGAGTACATGAGATGAGAGATTTCTGGCTCGGGTCCAGCTGCTACAATGTCATACATTATTAGTGTTAAAAGCAGTGTTATTCTGTCTAGGGAGCCTTTCTATTAGCTTATCTTATTTTAGAAAAGATGCTATTTCTGAGTTAGTATACTATTTACTGTTCTTTGTATATATTTTTGACAGAATGAATGATATAATACCTTTCGTTAACCATTTTTTAATAAATTATTTACTTTTCTTTAAGATTTCAAAATGCATAGTGCAGAACTCATATCATAGAATAGAAGATGAAGAATTACGACTTCAATTATAGAATAGCCCTGTTTTTTGAGTGTATTTAAATTATTATATTATAATTATAATTAGATTGGAGAGTTTAGTGCTACATCAAAAGTGTAGAGTTTCTACCGAAATATTTTGGATTTTACTAAAAGAAAATTAATTTATTGTAAAAAAAAGTATAATGCATAACAATTCTTCGAGCACACTTATTCCAATATTAAATCCCCCCCCCCCCCTCATTGGTCAAATTTAAAAATAATCTTTAATTATGGATTGATTACGACAAAAAGAGATACTTTGTTATGTTTTCAATTTTTAGAAGGAGGAACTTCGTACCTTCTTTATTACCCATTACCCATTCTGAGTTTGTTGTAAAACCTGTTATTATTGTACTTACTTCTTAAGCAGACATCAACTTTATTACTGAGAATGTTATACCTATTAAGTATGATTATTTTATTTTCAATTGTTTTAAATGTCTCCATCTACGTGCGTTGCTTAACAGCCCAAAATTATAAAATTGCCGATAGATAAAACAACATTTTTACACCTTTGGTGTTTTTTTTCATAAAAGGAAGCTAACTCCCCAATTAAATTTCTTCCGAACTTATCGAAGGTAACGGAAGCTATATGATCGTTTTGGAGAACGTAAATTATTTATGCCTCCGATTTCAAAAATTCCAAGACAAAAATCCGTTTGTGACACCAGGGAACATTTTTTGTCCCGTGTGTATCTGTCGGTCTGTCTACTCAATTTTTGCATTAAAAAACTACTTGTCTGATTTTAATGAAATTTGGATGGTAGGTTATAATTAGGCCATTGTTGGTCGCATATATAATTTTCAACCTTCTGCGCCTCTTTGTTTCTTTTTCATATGCGAAAAACATATATTTTCGGATTTCTATGAAATTTAGATAGTTTGGCGAAAGTTACCCGCAAATAAATTTCAACCGTCTGCGCTCTTTAACTTTTTCTAAATTGATACTTTAATTAAATTAAAACAATTTTGACAGATTTAAAAAACGGGGAAATAAAAATACATTTGACAAATAGGTTGTGAAGCCTAAAATCATTAAAGTATACGAAATAGGACGCGAGGAAGCTATGTGCCACACTAATTATCAGACCATTATTTTTATACATTCCTATAATATGAGTAATATACTAGTTAGTATATGAGAAAACTATATTATAATGAGATTATGGCTGTATGGCCAGCATAATTTTAATGTTACAAATTGATTGGAATTCAATTGGAAATTCAATTGGTTTCGTTTGTACAAAATGTTGCGTATAAATGGCCGCCATCGTAAATCAAGACGGTGGATCATAAGGAAATTTCTTAAAAGGAACCTTCCTACAAAAGATTAAGCTTGTTATGGACCAGTGGTTCCAGAGAAATCCAAGGATTAATTTATTTGTATATAAAATGTGTATGTATGGCTCATAAAAGAAGTAAATCATGTGATTAATAAGATATATATGGTATAGGATAGGGTAGTAATAAAAATATTTTACTCGAAGATATTGTTATCGATGGTTTTGAGATGTGTTTATAAAATTTTGTATGTCATATGATAATGTATCCGTATCATATTTAGTTTACTCTAGTATAACACTATTTATTTTGTTTTCAAATCTAATGGAAAGTCCTGTTGGCTGAATAGTAAAGTGATAAGAGCGTTAGAAATATACATCAATTTTATTAAAAGGGTTTTTAGATTCCGAATGTTTGAGGAGTCAATCTTTTTTATCGTTTTCAATTTATTGTGTTAGGACGCGACGTAGTTACCGTGAGCCCGTTGTGTTGTGAGTTCATTCACTGGGAGGAATCTGTGCCAAATAGAGCACGCTCCACTTCCCTACGTGAGCTACAGATCCTCCTGTCAACATGCAAATTCATATAAAATCCGTTGAAAGTTCCTTTTCTCTACTGTGGCTTTATTCTTTGTACAATTTTCTGTACACACTGCTTAAGGCAAGACATTGAGCAACGCAATTAATGTTAATTTAAAGAAATATTGTTTCATTTTTTAGTATCTAACTATATTATTAATTGTATTAAATTAATTTCCTTGCCATCATTACATAGTATATAATATACTTTATTTATTCGACATTTTAAATGCTAACATATATAGGAAACAATGCATGTGTATTGTTTTGTTTTACTTGCTCTTCTTTTATTCCCACGCTACATTAACGACGTATTCACTTTTCATACATTTTATTTACATTCAGTATTTACAGTTATTTATAATTATTATTTAATAAAACAAAAATCATTGATAATTCACTAAAAATGTTTATTCATTTAAACTTATGTCCAATAATAATAGGTAGTTTCTTTTTTAACAATAACTAATTACTGGTTTAGTAAAGGACAAATAAATGTATTATTTACTTATAGATAATTATTGTTATTTAAGTATGCTATATTGCTACTTTATAATGTATATTTAGTTAGTTTGTTCGACCCGATGAATATAAAGTCAATAAGAAAAATATATTTTACGGTGAAATCGTTCCGGCCCTATCCGCCGGAATGGTGGTGCCCGGATAAGCCAAAACTGAATTTGCATGCACACTATACGGCAAGTTGTGGTCATTCGACAATTGAGACAGCAACTCGGACTTCCCGCCTAACATCAGTCTTTCCAGTATGTTCTTCTGTCTTGACGTTTCTGTATCATTTGCGCAATCGCATTGTGTAAACTGGAGCCGTACCCTGCGTCATCCTCATTTTACGTTTTGTTTCAGGTTTAACTGAGAACGTATGGAAAAAGCCAGGAATGTTCATATGGTCGTCGGAACAGTCTGCAAAAATAAATAGACCATGTCTGGCGACCATATAGTGTGTTGTGTTGTGGCCTTTACGGTTTAAGTTTTTAATTTATGAATGATAAACATTTTTTAAGATTATTAAGACCATATTATTCAATTTTGAACATTATTTGGCTTCGATTAAAAAAATACAACTTTTTTTACAATAAAAGGCCGACTGCCTCAATGAAGGGTTTTAAAATAAAATGCAAATTTAATTCTTGTGTAACATAATACGAGTACTAATTGTTTATACTATGTTGTATTTATATGTATAGAGTTATCACATTATCATTTTAATTGTTAAACATTATAAAGGCATGTCTCGAATGGTGGTAGCCTTTTTTATTTGTTTTTTATTCGATATAATAATTTTCATTTATATTGTTTTCGCAACTTAATGTTTTAATGACTCATTATACTTTGCGTGTTGCAGTTTAAGCACATTGATCCCATTTATAAAAACAAGCTATGAAAACTAACCCGTTTCCAAACAATGTTAATATTTTATTTATCACTTATTACCTAATCTAATAAAAGCAATAAAATTGTAACTCGGCTATGACCAAGCCCCTAAGAACTAAAGATTAATTTAAAATCTTGGAAGTAATGATTATTGTATAACTTTATTAAGGGCCCATTTGAAAAAAACCATTACATGAATTGCTATTGCATTTTTTATTTTTAAATGTCAGTATCGTAAATAAATTTTTTATGTAAGACTTATTGATTCCTAAAAACCATAAACCCCTCTTTTAACTTAACAGAAAAAATCCTATATTTACTATGTAGAAAGTAGAAATTGTTTTGTACCGTGTAGTTTTTGTTTTTATCCCTCTGGAGTATTGTATGAAGTAATGTATAGGAGTTAGTTTTCTACCTAGAGCTGGTGTAGAGGTTCGATAATTACTTAATCTTTTACTAAGGTGAAAGTTTTTTTCACTATCTCTTTGTAACATATTTTTCTATTATCAATAACATTTTTTTAATGTAACTTGTTTAATAGATAGGAAATACTTCCCACTTAAATAAAGTCCATTTTTTAACAGTTATTTTATCACAGATAGCCTTGATTGTCTGTATTGAGTTTCCTCGATTAAACAGAGAGATATTGTTCATTTTTCTTACCGTAACTTAAAACAACTTTTTGCTTCCTCAAACATTATACTAGAACGGTAAATAGAGCTGTTTTATATAGTTAAATGAGAAGTATTAAAATCACAAGAATAAAAAGCTGTTTACTATCCAGAACATCCATCAACAGGATTTGCAGCTGTTTGTCAATTAAACATATTAATCCTGCTTGTATAAATCACTCTTGTCATTTTTCTTTTTACTTTCTTATATACAACGAATTTGAGATTTTGATGGATTTATATTGTTGACTTTGACAAAATACTCTAACAGAACTCTGACTCTGACAAAATAGATACGATTTAATCAAAGTCATCTGAAGTTACGTGATGAAATCAATTACTTAATTACGTCTCTGGTAATGGTTTCTAAATGCATTAGCGTAGCTAAGGCTATAGACGACAGACGACAAACAGACATTTTTGAAAATACAAATTTAAAAATAGTCGTCTAAAAACTATTTTAAAATAGTCGTGTGACTCATAGCTTACTCGCGACTTATTGGACAACTGGTCAAATGAAATTTCAATCTGTGGGCTACATTCGACAAACCATCCAAATTTCTTCAAATATGGATCAAGTAGTTTTTTAACAAAAATGGGATGAGTATTTTTTAAGGTGGGGGGGGGGGTCGCAAACATTTTGACGGACAGACCGACCGACCAACAGACAGAAAGATATTTTGGGATTTAAATTCAGTATCACTGTGTACATAACAAAGTTTAGAAGCGTGTTGGGCCGATTTTTTTTAGTTCTTGTTTTCTACTGCCGAAAGTCTTCTCGAAGACTTTCATTCTCGAAGTCAAAACTTCGACTACCGAAAGTCGAAGTTTTGAGGGAAAAGACTAAAATTACATTTATTTATCTTTTATACCCTTGGCAATTAAATTACTTTTTTGAAACAAATATTTACTTTTTGTTACAATTCAAATTATAATTTCTTAAATTGTAGTCCAGTTAAGTATTCCTTATTTTAAAGCCACCGAGAAAAAAGAAACATAGAAAAAGGAGTAATCACATTTAATAAGCTTTTTTGTTTGTTAGTTTTGAAAATTAGAGAAATTACCTTGCTCGAATTTCAAGGACATAATAACATGGATCTTGTAAAACTGGAGCTTTAAATCTATATATGTTTTAAATTACTTACTTATGTAACTAACATTTTATAATGATTACCTGTATTTCTAAATAAAGAATTTAATCACAAGGTCATTTTTATCTTGTTTTTCAAAAGTATATTGATTTTTTAAAATTGCACTTTTTTTACCTCGATATTATCCATCTTAAGTCTTATTTTGACGCTTATTCATTTATAAAACCAGGTAAACTTTGTTGGAAATCATGTGCAAACATTAAATAAATGGTTGCTTACTTTCTTTTTGTATTGCGCATACCTATATATTTTAGATAACTTGAGGGCCCTTGTGGGATTATTTTTTTTATCATACAGGGACTGTTAGACTGATTAAAATAATAGTCATAAAAGGAATTTAAATAAAAATAATCTGTCAATTAGTGGGGAGTGCAAAAAGAAACCTTATATAACGGCTCTGTCTGTCTGTCTGTCCGTTGCTTGTTTCAATTCATAAACTACAATAGCTAGGAACATGAAATTCGGCACACAGGTGCATCTCGGCATTTGAGACAACTGGACAAATTTTGGATTTTTCATACTTAATATTTTCAAAATGGCCGCCAATATGGAGGGGGACTAAAAATAAATAGGTAGTGCGTGATGTCTCACGAAAAAAGGGTTTCGTTGGTGTTGTAAACATGAAATTAGTAAGAGGGGGGGGGGGGGGGGGGGGGTAGACAAAATGGCGTAGACAATTAAACGCATTACTCAAGTGCTATATATTTTTGTAATCTACTCTTCAATACCTTTCATTTGATACCTCACTCAAAATTTTAAAAAATATTTTTTTTCCCGTGACATCAATCAGCCGCCATCTTGGATTCCCAGTTAATCCTACCAAGTTGCTATTCTAATTTTTTCTTTAGCCCATCAGACCGCACATTTATCAAATTTTTCTATATTTTTAGTATGAGTGGAAATACGATTTTAGGGGGGGGGGGGGACACGCAAAATTTCGATGTTTTTTGTTAAAATGGCGCCGAAAATTGAACACTTTCCCTAAGTGGTATATATTTTTGTAATCTACTCTTCAATACCTTTCATTTGATACCCCACTCAAAATTTTAAAAAAAATATTTTTTTCGAATGACGTTAGTTATCCGCCATTTAGGATTTGAACATCTGATAATTTTGAGTTCGCTATATTTATGTGTGCGCGTCAAAACGATCTTTAATATTGGAAAGTTTCATGTTTCTATCTCTTTTTATTCAAAAGTTATTGGAACCGTACAGAGTGACAGACAGACAGACACATGAACGAAACTATAAGGGTTTCTTTTTTTGGTTTTACCAACGAAACCCTAAAAAGGTTTTTAGTCACCATGACATGCATGTTATATATCAACTTAAAGGTCTTGAAGTGTAGTAAAAGAATATGCAATTATTAAAATTTTCAAGATGGCGGCCAATATGGCGGGTGACTAAACATTGTTTTAGTTACCATAACATGTTATACATCAATTTAAAGGTCTTGAAGAGTAGAAAAAGAATATTACTATTAAAATTAGTGCAATTATATTACACTAAATAATTTTAACTTTAATGTACAGAACGTGCTAACGTGAAGCGCGCCTTACTTGTTTTTATCTATAGCGAACTTTAATGATGTTCTCCTTTTACAACCCATTGTTAAGGGTGTGTATCAAGGATTAATGTTTTGTGATCGTTCTAATAAAACAAGATTATTTTATGCTTCCGATTATAAAAATGTCAAGGCAGAAATCCGTTTCAGACATAAGGGAACTTTTTTTGCCCCATATCTGTCTGTGGGGTACTTCTTAGATTGTTACTCCCCTAAGTGTTTTTAGAATATTAATGACTGTAACTAAATAACTATTAAGACAAAGTAATGTTACGTCCAACGTTTTTTGGGACAGAGGAATATTACTCTTTAGTTTTTATAAGTGGATAACAGACTAAAGAAAAACATTCCGTACACCTTCTTTAGATTGTTACTCCCCTCTGTCTTCTTTAAGGGGAGTTTATACACCCACAAACACACATTTAATTATATCTACATCATCAAAAGATCTAATCTTATTTCTAAGAGCTTTGGATGATTTGTAGAAAAAAAAAAGAAAAGCCGCTGTTTACTCAGATTAATTTGAACCGCCTGCGCGTTATATGTGTTGCGTACTGCGTGAATATTTTCTCAAATGATACTTTTATCCGTAAAAATTAGTCTTTTAACTAGTGTGGCACATAGCTTCCTCTCGTATTTCGTATACTTTAATGATTTTATGATTTAACTACCAATTATTTTCAAATTTATTTAATTCTCCCCTCCCTCAGTTTTTTTTTTTTTTTGTCTGGCCAAATTGTTTTGAATTTTTATAGAAATAAAGTGTACATTTATCAAAATTTTAAAGAGCACAGGAGGTTGAAATTAATATAGCGCTGCGTGCTGGCTACTTTCGACAACCCATCCGAATTTCCTAAACATTAGATGAGTGCTTTTGAAGATATAGGTGTATATTAATGAATATTTGTTGATGAATTAAATTAATAATAATTTAATAGTTACACCTTATTAATTTTAAGTAAAAAGAAAGATCAGATGGATATTGAAGGTGTAGGAAGTTCATTCTTAAACAAGAACCATCACTTTATTTGTGTTAAAATAAGACGTTTCGACTCAAAATCAGAGTCATCCTCAGTTGAATTTATTCTTAATTTATGCATTTGCTGTGAATTTACCTCTACCCCATAGTGAGGGCGTCAACACATAACATTTTTTTTGAATATCAATAACAATTTAATTTAAAAACCAACAATTTCTATTAAAACATTACAATAATTTAATTAAAAACTTAATCACAGTATATAAACATATTAACACAATATGTGTCGAATGAATATTTGTGTGGATGTAGAAGATAAACAAATATGCGCAGAATGACCTCCCATCCACATTTCATTAAAATCGAACAAGTAGATTTTTAGGGTCCGTAGGCAAAACCAAGGACCCTTATATTTTCCTGCGTGTGTCTGTCCGACCGTCCTCTCGCGTGCTCTCACGGCTACACCTTTCGTCCGATCACTTTGAAATTTGGCATGTATGTGTCTTGTACCTACCCACATATTTTAAAAATATAGGGACTTAAAAAAAATATTTTTCAAAAAAATTAGGGTACTTTTTCGACACCGTGAGGGGTATCATATGAAAGGGTACGTCGAGCTGATTACAAAAATATATAAATCTTTGGATATAACTTTGACAGGGCGAGCGTAGGCAAGTTTGAAGTGGGTGTGAAACGTGTCCCCCCCCTTCTATCTCGCTTATGTGAAGTGCAAAAAGTCTGAAAAAATTCCTGAACATTCTTCGACCAAAAGTAAAGATACCACTGTTTGGAAATTTCGAAAAAAATATTATTTTATTTTTTATTGACAAAATACGTTTTTTTTTTATAATTATGGTCTTTTCGATGTATTTATATGGTTGTAGTCCGGTTCAGTGGCAAAAAAAATACTTTATCAGAGTGTGCTTTGAGAATATCAGACCCTTAGAATGGTTCAAAGTAAGCTTTTTAGCATTTTTAAAAAACACTGTTTATACACTCTACACTTAAACACTATATAGTGTGGCCTACGGACCCTCGCTGTGTGCTGACTAGCACACACTTGACCTGTTTATTAAGTTATGGTTCCCAAAAATTGACAGACAGACCGAGAGACACGAGACCCAAAATGTTTCCTGAACCCTGAAACGGATTTCCGTGTTGTACTTTATAAATTATTGGAAAAGAAAAATCTTGGTTCTTCAGAACGATAACATTATATAGCTGTTACCTTCGGTAAGCTTTAAAGGAAATATATGAATGGATGGTTTTTATATTACTTGCCTTAGCAAATCTTTCGACTTGCTTCAGCTATAGAAGAACAAACTTCAAGTACAATTTTTTTGCTGATAAGCTGTTTAGATACTTGTGCAGTGTACATCAAGATGTCGTACGAATCTTTTAAATGTCTCGAAGTAGCAATAATAATATTTCTGCCGCTGGTACAGCTCTCCTAATAGAGGTTTCTTGTTTAGTAATTTTTAGATACACGATTCAGTAAAAATTCAATAGTTATTTACGCACCAAGGGAGGAAAGTAAGTGATTGCACCCTGAGCGATGAAGTTGGTTCCTGAGGCGAAGCCGAGGGAACCATAACGTTCACTCCACTATCGCGAGGGTGCAAGTGATTTTTACTCCCAAGGTACGTACAAGATTTTACCTCCAGAAGGGAGAAAAAAGTATGGAGAGATTTTAATTTTAAATTACGTTTTTCAACAAATAATACATAGGTTTATATTTATTTTAAAAAAAATATAGTTGTTAGATATAACATTAACAATTCTCTAAATAAGTTTAATCACGTTAAAATTAAATTATAGATAATAATTATTTGAATTTCAATGCTAAAATTAAATGGGAGAATCAGCTGGAAGCTGAGTCGTGTATTGAATGATGTTGACAACTGATGTATTTAAATTTGGATTAGTTAATCTACATTTAGAAATTATGTTTCCACTTTTAACTTGTTTGTTTCTTTTACTGACGAATCACTATGGCAACCGTTGTGGAGGTTACATGACATGTGTGAAGATGACATAATAGATTTCGACATTAAACAAAAGTTAGTAAATGAAATGTGTATTAGCACCAACCTTATTTACTTGTGCTTTATCTAGTCTAGGGCAACACTGGAGGGAATCATGAGAGTTCATGATTCCCTTATTTTTCATTACTCCCTGTTTAACCCGACCGGGTGCAATGAGTAACTTCCCTCCCTGTAAACTAGGGAGGAAAGTTCACTTTTTCTCCCCGCTGGAGGTAAAATCTTTTTCCTTCATTTGAAAAAAAATATGAAAGCGTCCGTATTCCATTTCCACTTTGAGATTTGATATTAAATTGGTTCCACCGATTTATGCTCTCCACCAGCGTCGTTTATTCTTCTTTTCTCGCTTTGGTTCTTAAGCTGCTTCGCACACTTCACTTCCTACGACACGGTGTTGCAAATATATAGCGGTTGTAGTACATTCAACTCACGGAGCCAACTGAGATCCCTCTGATTCTATCGGAAATGAACAAAACTTCTTAACCCCAATCCCTTGGTTCCTCTCCCTTCCTGTGTAGAAGGGATGACCTACACCTTGGGTTGGCGACCAAAATTTGACGTGCTAGTCTGTCCTTTGCTATTCTTAAGCCATTCGTTGGCGCAGTGTTTTGTTTACCCGTATGTAGGTGAAAGTCTGTCAGTTATACATATATACAGGGTGTTCCAGCTCAACAGGGACACAGAGCAGGGTGTGATTCTATATCAAATTTGCTACCAAAAATGTTATACTATCACATGTCCTATCGATCTTCGTTTTCGAGATAAATCGATATATATATATAGTTTCGATATATTTGTGAGTTTTTCAATAAAATGCTCTGTAACCCAAAAACTAATATAGCTAAAAAGGTGCGGTCTTCACCGTTGGAAAGTGCATTATATTCCCTTTAAAAAACTCTAAACATTTACTCGTGTAGCTCCATTTGAAGTGAGAATACAATCAATAAAAACTAATAAAATGTTTATTTAAAAATGACAACAAACATATGGTCCTCCATAACTTTGTTGTTTGCATAGTCAACATATAATTTTGAATAGCTTAAAAACTACGCCAACTCATAAGCTTTCTAATGACGTAACATATGCTGTACTCTACTGATAAGTATGGAACAGAAATGCAAAAATATTGTGAATAATTCGCTAAAGTTGAATATTTTTTGTCGAATAAATAAATTAATACATTGATATAATTTTAAATATCGTTTATACTTAACAAAAAAATTAATTGTTCTGATTGCAACTGTTTTGAGCAATTTTTTTAATGATAAAGACTAGTAAGAAGATGAGTAAGAAAGAGTAGTAATGGAAGTTCCCCAAAAATATGAACTGTTCATTTTTTTTTTTTTTTTTTTTTATTAAATAAATATAACTCGTCATTTCTTGGAGTTATTTCTTTTTTAGTATTTTTATTGTATGAAAGAGTTAAAGAAAGGGTTTCTCGTTAAAAATTAATATGATATTGTAAGCATTTCATGTTTCACTTTTAAACGCAATATGTTAAAAGCAGTTTAAGCTCGTACGCCTTGCTTCTTCGAATGGAGAAATATTTACTTAAATATTTATTACTTAATTTTCATAACAGTTCTTAGAATCATTCTCCATATTTGCATTTCGACGTAATCTCGCTTAAACAGCAGATATAGTAATACTTTATGTTATTGTTTCCTTTTCTAATTGAAAATGTTCGTGTGCGTTTATATTAAGCATAAAAAAGAATGTGGTTGTCCCCAAAGGAATTTTTCCCCGTTAGGTATACAGCAGCCCAAGTTCGGTGTCAACTCGTTTCTTGCCTGGTGCCAGCGCCGGTGCTGCACTTTTGGCCGCCACAGGCAAGACGGTTTTTGGCCGCCCCATTGAAATAGGCTTTCTTTTTTTTTTGGGGGGGGGGGGGGGAAGGGTTATTTTTGGGGGCTTTCCTACATTTATGTGTTTGGGTTATTACACAAAAAATAACTGGAAAGTTTCAAGTGTTTGTGTTGGGTTCTTTCGGGAATAAAGAACCTTTAACGACCTCCAGGCAAAGTCAGACAAACGAAAGAAATTATAATTGTCCTCGGTTTGGTTTCGCCTACGGACCCTAAAAATGGATACCTAGATATTATGCAAATTCAATAAAAGTTGATATACCTAGATATTATGCAAATTCAATAAAAGTTAGCTTATAAGTTGGTAAGCTAAATATTTTACTATTTAATCTAAAATATTCCTATTTTAAGTTGGTATTAATAGTATTGATATTATAAAAAATAGGCCTAAACTGTCACTGGGACATGACTATATAACTAATTTTTTGGATGTTAAAAATTGTATAATATTAATATCATCTGAGGAAAAAATGGCCTGAAATTTTCTATGGCCATATTTTTAATATTATTCTTAGTGGACATTATATTGTGAATTGTAATGAACACGCCTCCTCTGAGACTTTAATTTAGATTAGATTAAAAAGTAAATTTTTACTAATAAGCCAACTTTTGTTAACTTCGGACAGTCTCGGCTTTTTTTGTTCTTGGGGTATAACAACTTAAATTATTTTCAACTTTTTAAAATCAAATAATTTTTCCACTATCAATCGCCCTTACAGAGACAGAGGGCTGAACAAAGTTTATTTAATATAACCTGACTGCTTTTTAAAATAGTGCATATCACTATTATTTAGCTATGATAGTTTTTGAGTAATAAAGTAAAGTAGGCTATTATTAAAAACTCAATATTAGAGGAAGGGTACTTCTTTAGATAGTTACTCCCCTATGCTGCTTTAGAATAAAAGTGACTTTGACTAAATAACTATTAAGAAAAAGAGATGTTTAGTCCAATGATGTTTGGGACCAAGGAATATCCCATTTCTGTTTTTATAAGGGGAGTAACAGTCTAAAGAAGGACATTCCGTACACCTTTAGATTGCTACTCCCCTCTGCTTTTTTTTATAAGGGAGTAACAATCTAAAGAAGTGCCAGAGGAAGAAACCTATAACAGAACTGAGCTTTATATTTTCAAAGAGAAAGTAAAAATATTTGTGATGAGAAGCAAAAATTCGATTTTGAGATTTTGATGAATTTACACGTTTTGAGGTCCCCTGAGTCCAAAAAAGTGGGTTTTAAAAAATGTCTGTCTGTCGTCTGTGGATACGCCTGGAGCCTAAACTACTGGGCCAATTTTCACAAAATTTGGCATATACATGTTCAGAAAAATCATACCCCGAAATGAATTTTTCCCCAAACACTCTGAAAAAAAAATATTTCCCGAAAACGGTTTCCACGATTTTGATTAAAAATTCTACAATTTAGCCCATTTAAATACGAATCTAACGATACAAGCCGTTTTCCCTGGGAAAATCTAGTTCCTGGGAAAATAGCTTTGACCGTGGACGGAGAGAGGCCAGGATCGATTCCCCGCCGAGGAGAAGTTATTTTTAAATTTTGATGAAATTATATATTATATTATATTATATTCAATAATAATTAAATGTACCTACTAATAATTTTTTTCCCTTTATTTGGCATTGGCTTTACACCATAAACCATAATTGTAAATGTACCTACTAAAACTAATAAATTGAAAACACTGGGCTAAGTAATTATAAACTCGTATATCAAAAACTTTGTCTGATTTGTCTCGGACCGATTTTTATTTTATTAGGACTAGGTGAGATATAACAATAATTATTAAAAATTAAGGGAAGAAAATATAACAGTTATAAAGGGGTAAGAAAAGAGTTAAGTGAATAAATAAAAAAATGATATGAGGTATAATAAAAAAGATTTAAGGAGGGTCACATGAGAAAGAAAAATACATACATAACAAAGACAGCCGATAGTTTTTTTTTAGGAATAAAAAAAGAAATAACACCGGTGTAACCAAGAAAACCCGAAATGCGATTAGCTCGGCTAGATAACTAAAACAGCACCTGATAAGGTATTGTCTAGTGGTGTTATTACTAGGGTTCCATCTCTAACTTGCCTACTCAGTACGGGGGTTACGCACATTATTATCGTTTTGCTACTACAGATTTTGTTTTTCAATTTATAAAATAAAACAAACTGAGGACGTCATCGGCCGCCCCCTGAGTTTGGCCGCCACAGGCGGCCGCCTGCCCCGCCTGTGCGTAGCGCCGGCGCTGCCTGGTGCTTAACATCTTTTGAAGTTCTTCACTGGGTATTTTGTTGCCGCAAAGCAAAGTACTTTCAACCTATTATTAGAATTAGAAAAGATCAGAAGAAAAGGGAAAACGTACTTACTATTCAGATTTCTAAATTAACTAAGTTTATGTTTTATGTTTTACTAGTTGAAAGCTCCTATGATGTCCTATTTCTAAGTTAAAAAACATTGCGACAGTAAATTTACTTGTGGAGAGGCTTCTGCTTTTTAGGGTCCGTATGCAAAACCAAGGACCCTTATATTTTCCTGCGTGTGTCTGTCCGTCCGTCCGGTCGCCTGCTCTCACGGCTACACCTTTCGTCCGATCACTGTGAAATTTGGCATGTATGTGTCTTGTACCTACCCACATATTGTAAAAATATGGCGACTTAAAAAAAATATTTTTCAAAAAAATTAGGGTAAAAAAACTTAAGGGTTATTTTTTTTTCGACACCTTGAGGGGTATCATATGAGAGTGTACGTTTAGATGATTACAAAAATATATAATTTTTTGGTTATAACTTTGATAATTTATAACCAAATAAAAAAACTCTATCAAGAGTGGGTATGAAACGACCCCCCCCCCCCCCTCTACCTCGCTTATGTGAAGTGCAAAAAATCTTAAAAAATTCCTGAACATTCTTCGATTAAAAGTAAAGATACCACTTTTTGGAAATTTCGTTTTTTTTAATTATGGTCTTTTCGATGTATTTATATGGTTGTAGTCCGGTTCAGTGGCAAAAAAATACTTTATCAGTGTGTTTTGAGAATATCAGACCCTTAGGATAGTTCAAAGTAAGCTTTTTAGTATTTTAAAAAAAAAAAACACTGTTTATACACTTTACAGTTAAACACTATACAGTGTGGCCTACAGACCCTCGCTGTGTGCTGACTAGCACACACTTGACCTGTTTATTTCCAGTGATTGATTCCATATGATTAGCGCATAATTATGATTAGCGCAACTAACCATCTTTTAGTTTTTATTTTATTATATCTAATAATGTACTTTTTAAAATGTACATTTGTCATTAACTGACTATCGTTCAATTAAATTTTTAATTCTTTTTAATCCTAAAACCACATTTTATCACGTTAGAGTATATTTGTCCTTTTTTGTCACTGTGTTTGTTTCTTGAACCAGATACGTCGATCTTTAGTTTAAGTAATAAGTTGGTATTTTAATATAAAAAGGTATGTTTTCTTAGGTGATTCACTTGTTTTTAATAATATTGTATGATTTGATGGGAATATCCTGTAACCTTGGTATGAGACGTCTAACAGAGATGTTTGGAGAGGTATCTGTTTAGTTCTTAGTGAAGTGAGTTAGTTTTTTTTGTTGCGGGCATAGTATGGTATGTCCCTGTTCTAGCGAGGCCACTAGGCCAAGGCTATATCCCTCAATACATTCCACCCTCTCCAAGCCTTTGCTGCCTTCTCTTCTCTTATCAATAATATCGCTTCAGACCGTAACAAATAGCTAATTTCCCCCTATTTTTTAATTACAATACAATGTATATAGGTTGTGTTAATAGTTTTATTGCATTCATTTAGTCTTTTTATTATATGAGAAGGCAGACTATAAAAATTTTATTGTTATTACTGCACGACATTATATGTTGGTAGTTTTAAGGTCTCAAAACGAGGGTAGGATAAAAAGAGTTTAATTGCCTGTCCAAAAGTAGCCCGTTATCGTCCATCCACTAAATTTTATGTTAAGGAAGTACCGGATGGTTACCCTTCTTTGCCAATATTTCCGTATGGAGATTGCTTATAACTATAACAGTCTCGAATAACTAAAGGTGCTTCGTTTACTCAACTTGGTTTTACATAATTGTTAATGCAAATTTTTATTGTAGGAAAGTTGTTCATCAAACAATTGACGAGTCACATAATGTCTAAATGTATTTTTAACTATTTCACTTTCAACGTCAACTAATATCAGTTTTATGTGAACTGACTACTTAGTTATCATATTAGTTAATCCACTGTCCTCCTAAAGTCAAAGTGCTTCTCCTCTATATAATAAATTATTGCTTTATTTCCTCCATTGATAAATACTATTTATTAACTTATGTTACTAAAATTATTACAAAACAAATAATAGAATATTAGTAGAAAATGTAACTGAATATAAACAAAGCAATAGCAAACTCAATGGTGCATATCTCAGCTTCTGGCTTTTAAAATTTGAAATATAGATTAAGCTGCTTAGTACACTATAAACAAATTGAGCCCTTATTATTTAAGTCTTATCAAAAGGGAATCGTTTCAAAGTTGATAACTTTGTTACTGACTCACTTATCAAAATTTATCTCTTCCAGAATTGCTAGAAACTTGAAATTTGGCACAATTGTAACTATAGCTGTGTAACTGACGGGAAATTTCAAAATGTTATGTTGATTAACATTATTTAAATACAGAAACAAATAAACTTGCTGTATGTAAGTTCGTATCTCTCTCTTAATAAAGATGGCATTAATTCATTAGTTGTATTAGTTTATTTTTGTTGTAAAGTCACTTGATTCACTCATTGTTTTTCACTAAAAACTCGATATAAACAGTTACTTTAATAAAAGAACTCCAAATTAGTTTTGTTAAATGTAAACAAACTCACTAATCGTGCGTAAAGCTGAAGAATTCCTCTTCTTTACCGCACTAGTGTGTTAAAGAAGAGGAATTATTCAGAACTATGAGACGCGCATGCGCAATGAATACAAGTACGTAAATAATCACTTTCTACGCATCTAAACAAAGATATAATGTTTATATTTCGTATCAATCGTAGATAAAAATGTTTATTGATTAAAATTAAAATGCACGCTCAACTCAATGTTGCAAGCAGACAACTGCATTGCACCCCTAGTATTGTAATAACATCATAATAATAATCATAATCAATAATGATATATATATATATATATATATATATAAAACAATCTATAACCAGGGTTATTCTTCGTCGGTTTAATGTATATATGTGGGGAAAATACAATTGCCTTTAGATATTACAACTTACTTTGATAGGCTGAATTTTTTGGGAGGGGGTCTGGAACTTGGCCCTTTTTTAACGGTGAGGTTTTTGTTAAGGATAAATATTGACCTTATGAAAAATGATTTGACGTTGATCAGGACATTTTATTAACTGTGTAGTGCATAACAGTATAAAGACTCAAAGGACTGTAAGGTTGCGTATGCTAATGACAAATCAATTACCTGAAGGGACTTGACTTTTCTATGGGAACCCAAAAATACGGAGGATTATCGTTTTGAAAAGGCGAAGGGGGTTGGTTACGGGGATTTCAAAAGGAGCTCCTGTAAAGGTTTCAACAAGGTTGTCATCTGAAGCTTTTTAAGGGGCCGCCTCACAATAGACGAGAGCCCTATTCAAAAAGCCATGAAGGAGCAAGGTGTATAAGCCTCGGCTAGCCTTCCAGCCGGATAAATACCCTTGGGGGCTGGTAAATATTTAACTACAAGACTTCATTTCAATCTGTTACCAACTTTCAACTTACATGTCCATACTACTAACAACTCCCAGATCTAACCGCTACAAGAAAAATAACACCTAATATATACCAATGTTTATATCTACTTCTCTGCTACGTCAACACATAAATTTACTTGGCAACAAATTTATTGGTTCCAGTAAAGGATAGAACGGCTGTGCTCGATTGGGCTGGGTACTGCCGAGCCCCAGATTTTTACTTTTTATTTGTAAGTCCCTTTTTTGAATTCACATTGTCATCAGTATATTCTTAGTTTTCATTTTAAACTATAAATAATGCAGTTAAATTATTTCATTTTGTTGGCTACAGTAATTAAACCGGCTGCAAGAACCTTATCTTATAGGGAAACTTATTAAGGAATTCTCTCGCTACTTGTGAATGTACGGCAATTTTTTAATAATGTAATTTCTATAGTGACTGTGTGCCCAGATTGACATCACAGATGGGTTGGCTAATATTATCAACATGTAATATGTTATGGGGGAACGCCAAAGAACACTGTTTAAGAATCTATTTTTTTTAATTTGAAAACCCAAAATGGCGCCAAGCTTCCAAAAACCTTGTGTTTTAAAATTTCGAAAACTACACATTTTTTAGGGTTTTGTAGATACTTCTCAAAAACCTTATGCCGAGGGTGATGTGTCCGTCCGTCCGTCGCTCTTTGGTTCATAGAGGCTGAATCGTTTAAGCTAAAGTGCTGAAATTTGGATAACTGGTGCAACTTTTTGACCCCAACCACAGGAAAAATATACAGAAGTTAAAAATTAAATATGCGCATACGCAAATAGCAAAAATGTAATAAACTCAAAAATGATATTTTTTTAAATTTTTGAGTCGGGTTCAAATGAAAGCTGCTGAAGAGTAGGACACAAACATATTTATGCTTTTTTAAATTTTGCATTCCTTATTGGTTAAATAAATCAAAATATTACAAACCCCCCCCCCCCTACCACTATATAACGGCTGGTCCTAAAATTTCGAAATAATTCATGCTACCTCTTTGTACCTCATTGTATTCATTAATACCTTATTGTGGGGCGATGAAACTTCCAGGAGTTCGTCCCCAAATTTCAAAAATTGCTAATTTTGTGCGCAAAAATGTGAAGTGCGCCCAAAATTTATTGTTTTATTAAAATTTTTAGTTGGGTATCAGATGAAAGCTGCTGAAGAGTAGGACACAAATACATATGCTTATTTAAATTTTGCATTCCTTATGGGTTATATCAGTCAAAATATACCCCAACTACTCTATAATGACTGGTCCTTAAATTTCGAAATAATTCATGATACCTTAATAATTAAACCTTAATTAAATTAATAATTCAAATACCTTATGGTGGGGCGATGAAAAGTTCCGGAAAATGTAATTTATCTTGTCGTTATTACCAATAAAAAACATGGTGACCCCCCGGGGGATCGACCCCGGGACCCTTGAGATCAAAGAAAAAAGTCATAATTACATAACGGGTATGCATAATCATCTACAAACCCCTAAAAAGTACTTGATGCAAGTACTTCCCTGTGATTTTTATTGTTTACTGAAATTTATAGATTAAAGAAAAACTATTTTTGACATAAAGGTTTGCGCCTCTTTCCAGTTGTTTCGCTCTGAGGTTTCAACGCATGCACGGTCCGCACGTATTGTATGTGTTGTGTAGGGTACTAGATATTAGTAAGGATTATCAATTTTCAGTGCAGTCTGCTGTTGATTCTAGGCGATTTTTTTTCTTTTTTTCAGTTAATGTGATTAATATAAAACTAGTTGTTATGTGAATAATAGACCTAAAAAAAAAGATTTATGCATAGTTTTTAATAGTCAAGGAATATCGGTGTAAAATTATAATAGATTAAATAACGCGTTTGGTCGTGAATGCGTAACAAAAAAAAATCAATTATTAGTATAATGTTATTATTCTGCTATATTATGTTAATAATTTTCAAATTACTATAATATTGCATGTTTATAGAGTTTTACTAAAAATGTTTTACGGATAGAATATCCTTCTAATAAGACACTTTTTATTTATTTATTTTCCAAATTAGCTGAAGGACAGAGAGGCGGTAGCCTGATTGTGAAAGAGGCGCCGACTGAAGGCGCCCCTCTGACGATCCGTAGCCTCTTAGTTCGGTGAGCAGCCCTTAGTTACGGTTACTTAGGCCCTTAGTTACGACCCTCTCTCTACCCACACCCTTCTAACAGTAATTGAACCAGCTTTACCAACAAGACCTTATAATTAAATTAAAAATCAATTGCCTGTCTTAAATCAATCAAAATATACTTGTTTACTGGATTTTTTTTTTTTTTTTTTTTTTTTATCATTTTTATTAAAATATAAAATCTTTTATAGTGATTTTTTGCAATAAAGTGAAACTTAATTCTCTGAAGTTATGTTTAATTGTTTTATGTTTTGGCGGGGGTGAGTTCGAAAGAACAGAAGTGAACCCCGCTTCGCTAGTGGCAGCGGTTGAAAAAATGCAAGAAAATAAGTTCAAAAATTAAAACCAAAGTTAAAAATAAAACTATAAATCCCAGCACTATATTAGATTCAAAGTAAAATAGATGTATTTTGTAAAATAAAAGGTTTAGGCCGGAAGCACATTGTGACGCAGGCGACACAGGGCAGGGTGCGCAGTTTTTTGATCCGCAAAATTATACGAGACCGCGCGAATTAAGATGCTAGATCCACAAGTGTAGGGCAGCGCACGGGCACGTGTTGCGTACTTAGTTTATAAGTTATCTTCAGACTTGTTTGCTAAAATTTATCCTCCTGCATTTTAACTGGCATCAGAAGTATATAATAAGTAAGTGTGATCGGGGGTGTTTCCGAGGAGCTCTGGGCGGAGGTCGTTTTGTCTGTCTTATGACTATGACAGTCATGGGCGTAGCCAGGGTTGCCTTTAGGGGGGGGCTAATTTTTTTGGATATATATATACATATATATATATATATATATATATATATATATATATATATATATATATATATATATATATATATATATATATCTATCGTCTATATGTGTGTGTGTGTGTGTGTGGTGTATGTAACACCAAAAAAGTGTTTTTCTTGAAAATGCCAAGAGTCTGACAGTACCATTATTAATATTTTCAAAAGGATTTATTTTAATAAAAAAACTCAATAGAATTATTAATTTTATAGGGAAAACAGTTTTTATTTGAAATTTATTTTTTTAAGGAAAACTTGCTGTTTAAATCCACTCTTAATGTAAAATAGTTCACATTAAGATTGGACAGAGAGTATTTGAAGCGACGTTAGCACACTGAGATATTGTCTGAACTACTACATCTCTAATTTTAAATTTTAAATAAATAGTAATTAATTGTTTTTTAAGAATCAAATATGCAGAACCATACTGAGTTTTATTGCAAAACCATAACCAAATAAAAATAGTAGGGTATCTAACAGTCCAGTCAATAAATACAAAAAATAGTCTTCCTTGCGAAAGGTCGGGTATCTGCATTTTTTAAAATCGTATTCTACAAATTAATTAATATTATTTATTCGATAATTAAAAACTATTCTAATGAATGCTACTAACTATTTTAATTAATATATTAAAGTTAAACTGTAGATTAAAATAATAACTCTTAAAACAAGACAATATTTAATTAAAAACTTGATCTAAAAATTTTATATTGTAACCTTTTATTCAAAATAAACAATGGATAATAATAGTTGGGAAGAAATTCGTCCCACTAAAAAGTTCTGAGCATGCGCAGTCGTAATTTTATGTAGATTTTTTTTCCAATAGACTATAGACGACACTTTTTTTAGGTATATGTACTTAGTAGGTACTTAGTGCTCCATCCCTATTTTATAGATCCTGATCCTTGACCTAAACGGATTGATAACTTTACTACTTCAATTCTTCTTCTTCATCTTCTTTTTTAACGCCAAAAAAAAAAAAAATATATGTTGGGCAAAACTAGGTATATAATTACTTATTTATTTATTTTTTTGACTTGCTTGCACAAAAAAATAAATAAATAATAAGTAATATTTACTTATTTATTAAGTAATACTTACTTATTTGCATACTTAAATTTTAGGACTTTGGCTTGGGGGGGGGGGGGGGGGGGGACGTATTTTTTAACACCAAAAAAAAAAAAAAAAATGTCGGGCAAAACTAGCTATATAATTACTTATAATATTTATTTATTTTTTTGACTATCACAACACTATTACTTTAAAATGTGCTGCGGAATTGCATACTTAAATTTCAGGTCTTTAGCTTTGGTGGGAGGGGCCGGGCCCCCTGTGCCCCCCCCCCCGGGTTTGCCACTGGCTGAGAGAAGGAAAACATAATTATTGTCCAGCTTCTTTTCTTATCATAGGCATCTTTTTTATCAAAGCAATGTTAACCAAACCAGTGCAGCCACGCCACAGCTGTTGTAGTAACTTGACAACTAAAACGAGATTTACATTTTTTTACCTGAAGACCCCCTCTAGCCATAAAATAAATTTGTATAATAATAATAATATATATATATTATTATTATTATTATACAGAATTATTTTTACTTTTTATTTATTTATTTTTTATTTTAACCTGTATATGTATAATAATCGTTTTTTTTAGAGAGTTGAGCCGGCCTAGGGGGGGGGGGGGCATGGCCCCCCCCCCCCCCCTGCCCCCCCCTGGCTACGCCCATGATGGCAGTAAAACGTCTATTTGTTATTGCGGAACAATAGTTTTTAGTTTGCTCAGATAAATTAAAAGACCCATAAAATTAATTTATCTGAGCAAACTAAAAACTATTGTTCCGCAATAACAAATAGACGTTTTACTGTCATAGTCATAAGACAGACAAAACGACCTCCGCCCAGATCTCCTCGGAAACACCCCCGATCACACTTACTTATTATATACTTCTGATGCCAGTTAAAATGCAGGAGGATAAATTTTAGCAAACAAGTCTGAAGATAACTTATAAACTAAGTACGCAACACGGGCCTTGCGCTGCCCTACACTTGTGGATCTAGCATCTTAATTCGCGCGGTCTCGTATAATTTTGCTGATCAAAAAACTACGCACCCTGCCCTGTGTCGCCTGCGTCACAATGTGCTTCCGGCCTAAACCTTTTATTTTACAAAATACATCTATTTTACTTTGAATCTAATATAGTGCTGGGATTTATAGTTTTATTTTTAACTTTGGTTTTAATTTTTGAACTTATTTTCTTGCATTTTTTCAATCGCTGCCACTAGCGAAGCGGGGTTCACTTCTGTTCTTTCGAACTCACCCCCGCCAAAACATAAAACAATTAAACATAACTTCAGAGAATTAAGTTTCACTTTATTGCAAAAAATCACTATAAAAGATGTTATATTTTAATAAAAATGATAAAAAAAAAAAAAAAAAAAAAAAAATCCAGTAAACAAGTATATTTTGATTGATTTAAGACAGGCAATTGATTTTTAATTTAATTATAAGGTCTTGTTGGTAAAGCTGGTTCAATTACTGTTAGAAGGGTGTGGGTAGAGAGAGGGTCGTAACTAAGGGCCTAAACTAAACTGTCAGTTTGATTATCAACTCATGACAAATTTCTCTTTGAGAAACGTTTTTTAACAGTTTTTTATAAATTTCGACCATAAAATGTACAAGTGGAGTGATTAAGTAAGTAGTTATGAAGCTGCTACAGTCGAAAAAAAATTTCAGAAAATGTTTAATAAAGTTTATGTGGATAATTAAATGATTGTAAGCTTGATAATGGCCCAAGTGGGGTTGAAATATTGCTGCATGATATAAATACTTAGTTTTTATTTATACCCTTAAGACCAAGAGCAAGTGGCAGACTGATCTAATAAATCATGTTTATCCCCGAATTTGAAACATCGTTTTTACTGATTCTGAACGAGTTCAAAACGTAAACACAATCTGCACTGAACGACCCTCTGCACAAACAATTATACAGGATAACTCACACTGAACAGTACGACATATGGCGAAAATTGCTGACCTCGGACAGTGAATTTAACCGACCCAGTAGGTTTAAAAGAAGAATCTGCCTTGTTGTCGTCTTCTTTACGCTGAAGACGTTTTAAGTATACATTAAAGAATATTTATTGTAAAAAAAAGGCAGGACAGGCATAAACTCTGATCACTTTCTGAAATATACCAGAATCAACGTTATGGATTCTTCCTATTGTATAAAATTAATGTCTTTGTATGTAGGCTCTTAGACTATTTTCCTTTAATATTTGAGATTTCAAAACTGTACTGGCTGCCTTTATACTGTTTATTGAAACTTTCTCTCGGTAGCCCATTGTTGGTCCCTTAATAGTAGATTACAAAAATATATAACACTTCTGGAAAGTGTTTAATTTTTAACGCCATTTTGTAAAAAAAACATCAAAATTTGGCGTGTTCCCCCCTTAAACTTTATTTTGCTGTTTCTAAAAATATGAAAAATGTGCGGATTCTGGACCATAGAAAAAATAAGAATAGCAATTTGATCTGATTAACTCGGATCTAAAATGGCAGATAATTCCTATCACGGGGATTTTTTTTAAATTTTAAGTGGGGTCTCAAATGGAAAGTATTAAAGAGTACATTACAAAAATATATAACACTTGTGGAAAGTGTTTAGTTGTTAACGCCATTTTGTCAAAAAAAAACATCAATATTTTGCATGCCCCCCCCCCCCTTATACTAACTAATTTCGTGTTCACCATACAAACAAAACCCTTTTTACGTGAGACTTCACGCACAGCCAATTTATTTATCACAAAATTCTTAATTCCCTACATTGAGGACTTAAAAGAAATAATACGATTTTTTTAACCTTGATAAACGTGATCTTCCATTTTTTTTATCATTTATATTTTGTACCTGTTCCTTTAGTGAAGTGGCGAGCAGTTTAATGGTGAAGTGAACGATATAACGTGGCTGATTCATTCGTCTGACTCATAATACCTTTCCCACTTACCAGTTACCCTTTCTGGTGATTTTATTACTCACTAAACTAATACTCTACTTAGTTGTTGTTATTATCGTGTCAGTTCAATCTGGAGTGTCAATTTACAATAACAAAGACCAAGCAATAAAATAAAAACCGCTCTTGTGGTTGTTAAATATTTTAATTTGTTCCTGTTTGTAGATACTATTTTATCATGATATTTGAGTAGTATTCAAGTAATTGTAGGTCACAACTATTGTGGGTAATAATATACTTTTTTTATACGGAGTAAACAACAAAACTATACTTTTTTTACCTAATAAGAAATTTAATATCCATCTAAATTGATTATACCTTAATATTTGAAATAAAATATTATCTTTATTTAGTAACTAATTTTCGCAGCCAGCAGCTAATTTGAAAGATAGATATTATTATTATTCTATACATAGAAAGTAATGCGATGTAGAAGTAATCCGATTTTGAGATGTCTATGGATTTACGTGTTTCAATGTCCCCCCCCCCCCCCCCCCCCCCCTTAGTCTGAAAAAATATGTTTCAATTTCTTATTGTTATAAATATTGCTTCCGAGCTTACCGAAGGTAACGGAAGCATTGTGTTCACATTTGATGCCTCCGATTTTAAAAATTCCATGACAGAAATCCGTTTCAGACATCAGGAAACATTTTTGGTCTCGTGTCTGACGATAACTTGAATAAAAGAAGACCGATTTTGATAAAATTTGGTAGGCATGTTCATTTTACCAATGGCCAGGACGAGTTCGTTGGATAACGTTATCCGCCCAAGCGTTCGCGCGCAACGCTCGCGTAATCGTGAACTTCAAATTTAAAATTGGAATATTTGACGGGGAAAAAAATCTAATTTCATCTATTCAATGAGACAAACATTATTTGGCTGTTAATTTTATATTGTTAAAAGTTTAATTATTTCTAATATTGATTAATCATCTATAAATAATAAATATCTAAAAAAATTTAAGGCAAAAATAAAAATAATTATGAAACAATATTATTGTAATACTATGTAATAATGTCAGTAATTTTAATTTCCATGTTTGAGTGGTTTAAATTTTCCTTTTCATTCTAGATGTATGTTACAGCTAACTTCCAAATAACATCTGTAAACCGGATAATATATAGTTGAAAATTTTATTTTATTAGTATTTATATTGATAATAAGAAGATTATGATTTCAAATAGGTAAGTAAATATTTAACAGAAAGCTGTAATAAGAAGGTAAATAATATAAGATAATATTACGCTCAATGTTTTTAAAAGAAAGGATTATGTTATTTTCTTAAAATATATTATATTTTAGCGGTTGGTTTTCCTCTTTATTTAGTCAAACTTCTTTCATGTGTTATTTTTGCAAGCTTCTGTAACTTAATAAGGGAACAAGAAGGGTGAAATATTTCCATTTCTCTCCACATCCAGTTGTTAGACAACTGTTTGGGCGAATCATGCTGCTTTAAATAATACCTTTCTCTGTAAAAGGGTTATTTTCTCTGGGTCTCTCGGATTCGGATTATATTCCAAGAAACTACTGTTACATATATTTGAGTTTTATGTCTTCCTACTGAGTAAGAAGTAAAAGAACACATCTCGTGTTCTTCCGTATAATTTATAAATAAATAATGTTTATTCTTTTGATTATACATTTTCTGTTGTCAGATTACATTTAAAATATTTTATACACATAATAATATGTATTTATATTTTATATTTTTCCGCATCTCTTAATAACATTTTTTAAATCTTCAAAGCAGTATAATAATGGAATTGATAATTGAACTCAATATCAGTGGAAACAAATGTAAACTTTTTTTTTCTTTCTGATACATCGAATTCTTACCTTCATTCTAATATTATTAGATGTTTATTGTTACTTCATTATGAACTAAAGTTTCCGCCAGTGGCTTGATCAAAATAACGAAATTCTATCAGCGTCATATTATTGAACTATTATAGTGCGTTTCTTAAATAAGTTATCTTCCTTTTGAAATATTGGCTTAAAGATTGACTTTCAGCTATGCGGCCGCAGTGCGGTTGATGCTAGGGTGTCATTTGCTTTTTTATTAGATTCAGATTTTTTACTATATATATTTCATTAGATTTTTATCTAAGATCTTGCATTAATTAAATAAATTATATTTATAATTGTTTTCTAATAATAATTAATTTTGTTACGATAACTATCAACTATTTAAAGTCCATCTTAAGTTTTTATCGGTGTATCGATTATAGCTCATGTACAACCTTTGAGTATTAATTTGAATTAATATATTCGGTTTGTGACCTGGTAAAAATGATTTTGTTTTTCATTCTACTACGTGAGATTAGAATCTGTCACAAAATTCATTCTGACGGCAGAGCGAGGATTAAGTTGTACTTGTAACGTAGAGTTTTCCTGTCACTCATTTTATTATCAGTTTACCGGTAGCCATATACTCTTTTTTAATCCTATAATTTAATTTTAGTACTAAACTTTTGCATTATTGCTATTCCATGAAGAGCAAAGTTAAATTATATAGACTTTATTTATATATTTTGCTTCCGAGCTTACCGAAGGTAACGGAAGCTATGTGATCGTTCTGAAGAACGAAAATATTTTATATCTCCGATTTCAAAAATTCCAAGACAGAAATCCGTTTCAGACATCAGGGAACATTTTTGGTCCCGTGTCTGTCTGTCGGTCTGTCGGTCTGTCGTTCAATTTTTGCGAACCACCATATCTTAAAAACTACACGTCCAATTTTAATGAAATTTGGGTGGTAGGTCATAATTAGCCCATTGTTGGTCCCATATAAGTTTCAACCTTCTGCTCTTATTTGTTTATCTTCCACATGCTCACAAACATACATTTATTTACTGCCATATCTTTAAAAGTAATCATCTGATTTGTATGAAATTTTTATGGTTTGTCGAAAGTAGCCTGCAGATAACACCTGCCTAATTTCAACTTTCTGCGCACATGTGCTAAATTAATATGTCTATATACTATAAAGCCGCATGGCTAACTCACTCACTCACTGACATTAATGTTTACCCACTTCCAGAAGAGCTAGAGACTTGAGGTTTGCGCCATTCGACGCGCAATGTCCATATTGTGAACCAAAATAATTATAATAAGTTCACTTTTCCCACTCCTTCCCCCCCTAAAAAAAAATAAAAATGGCCGACTTGATTTTTAAGCTGTTTTGGGGCTTGTTGCGGCTAAACGGTAAGTCGTATTGGAAAGCAGATAGCACCAGTGGTAGCTGATTTTAAAAGATCTACAACTTTGGTTCTATGACTTTTTGTCGTATCATCATCGGTTGTACCTTAGATGGTGATAATTTTGTTATATTTTGGTTTTATTTTTTTCCATTTTTGTCTTTGAATGGCCATAGTTTCTATAATAGTTGGCCGATTTTATTTCTGATTGCAGCGATTGAATCTTACACTAATGCTCTTTAAATTGAGTATATTTTATTTCATTAGTTCATCCTACTTGGTGAGAACATGAGAGTAAACTTTTTCCCGTGTGCCGTGTCACGTGGCCATTTTTTTTGGTTTTTAATATTGTGTCGTATATCATTTTAAAGGCCTTGATATGTACATTAAAGCTATTTTATTTGTTGATTTTTTAAAACATTTGTACATGTACTTTAGTACCGATTTATAATTTTATTGTAGGTTAAAGGGTTAAAATACTTTTTTGATATTAGGTTTTTTATTTATATGTATTTATTAGTTAAATTAATGCCCTTTTGTATTGTTTGTTTTTTAAAAATATAATTTTGGTACCTCAGAGTACAGGGGTACAAATGTTAAAGTTAATCTTTTATAATATGATGTATATCGTTAAAAAGCTCTTGCATAGATTAATTCTTGTTATATTCTATTTTGTGTTATTTTTAGTTTTGAGGGGGGTAAAATAAAAAAACTTTTTATACAGCGGTTTCTACGATTTGGTTGCAGTTTTATATTTGTTTATTAAATTAATTATATGTGCGCTAACTTTTGGTGCTTGTTGGAGGCTTTGTTTCTCCAACAAATGTTTAAATTTCTTCAACTTTATTAAATATTTACTGGAACAGTGCCGTGCCGTTTGATTATTTTTATCGAAGTATTTTTCTTAATTCAGTCTTTTCTTTGCGAGGAAGCTATGTGCCTCATTAATTGGCAGAGTATTTTTTTCTACCTTATTAATGTTTGTGTAATTTTAAACATACTAAATATTATCTGTAGGTATTGTTTTTAACGTAAAATGTCCTGAAGCGTGAATATTTAAAATTATATATCAATATGACTATCATACATTATTAAAAATCGGTCCGAGACAACTCAGACAAACTTTCTCATATATGAGTTCATAATTATTTAGCCCAGTGTTTTCCATTTAGTAGTTTTCGTATGTAAATTTAATTATTATTGAACATTTCATCAAAATGTATCATAAAAATAACATCTCCTGGCCGGGGAATCGAACCCGGGCTCTCTCCGTCCGCCTTTTACGCTTTTTTCTCAGGAACTAGATTTTTCCCTGGGGAACGGCTTATATCGTTAGATTCGTATATAAATGGGCTACATTTTAGAATTTTTTAATCAAAATCGTCGGAACCGTTTTCGAGAAATAATTTTCACGTTTTTTCTGAGTTTTTGGGGGAGAGCGCCCCCAAATTTGGAGCTAAAATTCGTTTCTTGATTTCGCCTCGGGGCATGATTTTTCTGAACATTTATGCCAAATTTCGTCAAAATCGGCCCAGTAGTTTAGGCTCCAGGCGTCTGCACAGACAGACAGACTACAGACAGACATTTTTTAAAAACCACTTTTTTGGACTCAGGGGACCTCAAAACTTGTAAATCCATCAAAATCTCAAAATCGAATTTTTTCGCCATCACAATACTTTCTCTTTATATGAGAAAGTAAAAATCCATTGCTAATATTATAAATTCTTATTCGATATTTTTTTAAATTAACCATGGTACTTATATTTGTTTAGGACCACACTTATGATTTCATTACTGCTGGTTGGGGTGCATCAAGTTACGAGTAAAGTCTGTTTAAAGAAATTGAAACCAGTCATATTTTAGATTTACTGTTATGGCATAATAATTATTTCTTTCCAACTATAATCGTTTTGATTTTTGTTCGCTGTAAGATCGGGACACACATTAACGCTTCATGGTCAAGCAACGAGTCAGGGCCGAAGGCGAATTGTTAAATTTACTTTTTGACGTCGACCGGTGCGGTAACAGTAGGGAGTCAAAAATTCTATTTTAGTATTCATTTTTTATTATTTTAGATTCCTCAGTTAACCGTGAGGGAGAAGGGAGCATTGCGATCATGGCGAAGGTCGATACGGTTTCATCTTAAATTCAAAATTATCTTTTAAAATGTGACATCAGGAAACATTTTTTGACTCGCGTCTGTAGGTATGTCAACTTATTTGTGAACGGCTATAATTTCGGTTTTCGGTAAATTTATATTGCACTTGCCAGGCCGAGATATAGACACCTCTAAACATCCTAGACCCCTCTAGACACCTCTAACCACCCTTTAGGAAATGTCTCTGGCACCTACAATGTACAATATTAATTAGCCATAATTTCTTTTCTAATTACCATGTCAATAATTTATTTCATTTTTAGGGTCCGTAGGCAAAACCAAGGATGATATATTTCCTGCGTGTGTCTGTCCGTCCGTCCAGTCGCCTGCTCTCACGACTACACCTTTCGTCCGATCACTTTGAAATTTGGCATGTATGTGTCTTGTACCTATCCACATATTTTAAAAATATAGCGACTTATAAAAAATATTTTTCAAAAAAAATTAGGGTAAAAAGACTTAGGGTTAATTTTTTAAAATTTTTTTTCGACACCGTGAGGGGTATCATATGGGGGGTATCATATGAGGGTACGTCGAGCTAATAATAATAATAATAATATTTATTTCACCAAAAAGAAAAATAAGTACATCAATTACATTTTTTCACATATCATATTTTTCAATAATATTCCCATTTTATTTTAAAGAAAAAAATTTGTTTGGTAAGGACCCTCAGTAGAGTGAGAAACTCTAGAGCGAGGGCCTCGTCTCCAGAAATTATTTCGTATTTATAGTGATCTAGAAATCTCTCTAAAAGTGATTATTTTATAGGATGTTTATTTATAATATAGTAAGTAGTAGTAGTTTAGTTCATTCATGTTGTTATCAGTACATTCTAGTGTTGCTGTCTATTGAAATCAGTGAGAATAGGTAGGGTTTTAGTTTCTGTTTAAAAGTGTTAATTGTTTGTATTTGTTTGAGGTTGTCAGGTAGTTGGTTGTAGTATTTTGGTCCTAAGTACGTAGCGTGTCTCTGTTTCTTTGTTGTTTTACAGTAAGGAATTTGTACTTTATTGTTTATTTTATGTATAGTTGAATAATTATGATGGACATCGGTTTTTTCATGGTTAAAAAAATACATCAGGGTTGCCTTCATTAAAAGCAGATGAATAGGCAGCACCATCAGGTCTTGGTAGCAAAGCACCGAACTGTATCTAACTGGTTTTTTCAATATAATTTTAATAACAGTTTTTTGTACTATTGACAACGGCTCTAAATTAGTTTCGGCTTCGCTTCCCCAAGACAGTATACAATAATTTAAAATTGACTCTACGAGGGCGTGGTATATAATTTTTAGTGTGGACTTGTTAACAAAGTTTCTTATCTATATAAAACTGTAAAATGTTTTTCTGATTCTTTTGACTACCCAGTCGATATGGAGTTTCCAATTCAAGTTAGAATCAATCATTACCCCAAGGTATTTGATAGAGTCTACTTTTTCTAAAAGGGAACTGCATGTACAGGTGAAGTCTAACGGTCTAGTACATTGAGGTTGGTGTAAGATAAGTCTAGTCAAGTCGGGATGCGGTTGTCCTCTTACGTCATGTGAGAAAGTCATATATTTGGTTTTAGCTAGATTAAGAGTAAGTAAGTTGTTGTCAAACCAAGATTTTATTTCAGTCATTCCTTTTGTAGCTTTAGTTAGAACTTCCTTCCAAGTGGATCCACCAGAGTAAATATACCAGAGTATCGTCGACAAAGGAAATTATTTCTGAATAGGAGTTTTTTAGTTTTAGTAAGTTATTTACATTAACCAGGAATAGCCAGGGATATGCTGATTTCAAAAATATGTAATTCTTTGGTTATAACTTAGGGCGAGCGTAGGCGAGTTTGAAGCGGGTGTGAAACGTGTCCCCCCACTCTATCTCGCTTATGTAAAGTGCAAAAAATCTGAAAAAATTCCTGAACATTCTTCGACCAAAAGTAAAGGTACCACTTTTTGGAAATTTCGAAAAAAATACGATTTAATTTTTTATTGACAAAATACTTTTTTTATCATTATGGTCTTTTCGATGTATTTATATGGTTGTAGTCCGGTTCAGTGGCAAAAAAAAATACTTTATCAGAAGTTGGTTTATGTGTTTTGAGAATATCAGCCCTATAGGATAGTTCAAAGTAAGCTATTTAGCATTTTAAAAAACACCATCAATAGGGTACTACTTAAACTATACAGTGTTGCCTACGGACCCTCGCTGTGTGCTTACTAGCACACACTTGACCTGTTTATTTTATAACGAAAATTGCTGAATATTGTTTTCTGCTAACACACCGCGGCAAATTATAAAGACTGCCTATCAGGGTCAACGCCAGTAGCAGCACCGATGAGCTGTCAACAGCAGTCATGGACGAACGGTGACTATCGAAATGTGGGGGCTCTCCCAGAAACAGCTTACTTACGGCAAAGATATGGCCATATACATATTGCTACACATATACTGTGCAGCAATGTATGTCGCGACCTATAGTCACCCTAAATTAAAGCGAAGAATTTGCATTTAAAAATTGTGAATACAAATGTACTGTGAAAACTCTTTTTATTCTAATTTAGGTTTATTATTTAGATTTAAAAGCTTGTTGAAAAGAAATGGAATACATATAGTGAGAGCTTTTATTTTTAATGAAGCCTTTTTATTCCTAAAGTCTCTTATGAATATATATATTTTTTTAAATATTAATTTACATATATTAAATATATAATATTAAATTGTTAAAGATAATCAACTTTATCCTCAAACTTAATCTTAAATTGTATGTTTAATGATTTGGTTAGTTTAGTTTAGAAGAAATAATCTGGGTGAAAGAGTTGTTTTAATTTACTGGAGGAGTTTTCCTTCATCAAATTATAATGTTTCATTGTAAGTCAGAGTCAGAGACTTGGAGGAAACTCCGAGGACAGGAACAGGATCCCTTGTTTCATTCTGAAATCCCGAATGAATAACAAACTCGTCTCCACTCGGCTACCCTTGCTTATTCACGCGAAAAGAATTGCGAAATTAACAAAGTTTTCCTTCAGTCCATAGTAATGAATTATAATTTTTTTCCCCTTAGACGAAGAAATGCCCTTTTTAATATCCGTCCTTATTCGATACAGCGATGAAATCGAAAACTTTTCTTCTACTTTTCGTTAGGTCATAACTCATTAAATCGTTAACAATCTCGATGTGCGAGTACTAATAAGAAATAGCTGAAATTTGGCCATTTATTTGTTTTAAAAGTTTTGAATAATTTAAATAACATTCCACCCGTGGTTCGGAAATTTAAGTTAACAATCCTACTACTTTAATATTTACTATGATTTTTTTAAGGTTTCCCTCTATAAATAATACATTTTTATACTTATTATTGTTTAATTACCCAAATGCATTTAAATTGGGTAGGGTGATAAACATAAGTGAAATCAACTTGCATGCAGGGGATAAACAAGCATTTAAAAATTGTAGTTTTATTCCTTTTAATTATATAGAAATAATATAATTATATAATAGATACTTTAGTGTGTTTTTTAGGGTTTCGTTGGTAAAACCAAAAAAAAACCCTTATAGTTTCGTTCCTGTGTCCGTCTGTCACTCTGTACGGTTCCAATAACTTTTGAACCAAAAAAGATAAAAACGTGAAACTTTCCAGTATAAAAGATCGTTTTGACGCGCACACAGGAAAAATATAGCGAACTCAATATTATCAGCTGTTCAAATTCAAAATGGCGGATAATTCACGTCGCGAAAAAAAAATATTTTTTTTAAATTTTGAGTGGACCAAATGAAAGGTATTGAAGAGTAGAATAGAAATATATATACCACTTAAGGATAGTGGTTAATTTTCAGCGCCATTTTGTCAAAAACATCGAAATTTTGCGTGTCCCCCCCCCCCTAAAACCGTATTTCCGCTATTACTAAAAATATAGAAAAATATGCAAAATATGTGGTCTGCTGGGCCATAGAAAAAATATGATTTGCAATTTGATCTGATTTACTGGAAATCCAAGATGGCGGATAATTCATGTCACTCGAAAAAAAATATTAAATTTTGAGTGGGGTATCAAATGAAAGGTATTGAAGAGTAGAATAGAAATATATATACCACTTAGGGATAATGCTTAATTTTCGGCGCCATTTTGTTAAAAAAACATCGAAATTTTGCGTATCCCCCCCCCCCTAAAATCGTATTTCCGCTGTTACTAAAAATATAGAAAAATATGCAAAATGTGCGGTCTGCTTGGCCATAAAGAAAATAAGATTATCAATTTGTTCTGATTTACTGGAAATCCAAGATGGCGGATAATTCATGTTATCCGATTTTTTTATTTTTTTTAATTTTGAGTGGGGTATCAAATGAAAGGTATTGAAGAGTAGATTTCAAAAATGTATAACACTTGATGTTAACATTTAATTTTGCGTGCCATTTTGTCAACAAAAAAAAATCAAAACTTATCTCCCCTCCCCCCTTACTAATTTTGTGTTCACAATACCAACGAAACCCTTTTTACGTGAGATTCACGCCTTACCAATTTTTTATTTTAATATTTACCATTATAATTTGAATTTAATATTGCCCCGTGGTCTCATATAGTATCACTTTTTTTTTGTTTTGTTTTTCTAATTATGATCATTATTCCTTAGACCCTAATAATTATTTTTGAATTGTTTTGCAAATCCACCATCTTGAATCAAGAAAGGCTATTCTCTAAAAAAGGATGCAAAAAGAGGGTTTGATGGCGATCAGTCCATATCTTTGATTTGTACACAAAGAATGTAGTATTTTAGAAACAAAAATGCAAACTTGGATATTTTATTTGAAGTTTTTCTTATCTGTTGCGTGATCCAAATTTTATAATAAATCACTTAATTTAATTTCCTTAGGTAACTTATTATTCAGAGAATTGTATTTTGCTTAATTTTAACGATTCTTGTTTATAATTTTAACACACATACAACATTCCGGGTATTTAGCTATAGTATAAATATATCAGTGAATTCATATTATGTAATTGTATTTTATTGTGACGAAGGAGAAAATAAAATGAAACGAGGAAAACAGGATAAATCAATATTATGAGGAAAAGACAGACTCTTCCACGTGCCTCTAATTTAACTCTACTCTACTTCTTGCTTGAGAAACCCCTTATTCAAATTTTTATTTCATAATTTCGTTGCACCAAATTACTTTCGTGTTTAAAATTTATGCAAGTCCAGGTTTTCCAAAAAAAAAAAATAAAAATAAAAATAAAAATAAATAAATAAAAAAAATTAAATAAATAAATAACAAGGATATTGGAGCAACTAAATAATAATTATTTTTTGGTTGAGTTGTATATTTTTCGACAAATGTTTTCATAATTAAATTACATTTATTGGTATAGATAATTATGAAGAAGTAAATGTACTCCTCCTTTGTTTAACAGGTGTAAAATCTGTCACAATTAGACATAATATAAATTTATCTTAAATCTTAAAATTAGGGATATTTTAAGGAATACGATTATCTCTCCAAGTTATTTAGTTAATTTTAAAAATATACATAATATTAAATTACAAAAGCGATGTATTATTTTTGTTAGTACTTTTGCCTACAGCTGTGTCATTATGAATGCGTAGTTTAGGTCTAGGTTCCAATATTAATGATATTTACTTTTTGATATTTTGGTAATATTAATATTTATGATAGTAATATAACTCTTATATTTTTATAATGAACTATTCAACATTAATAACAATATTTCTTAAATTTTTGGTGGCTAAAAATAGACTTTACATCCAATACTGAAAGTACGATTGCTTAGGATTTAAAGCTCGCTACCCTATAATAAAGCTATTAATGGGAAAAAAATCTAACGAATAAATTTTACCTCAGTAATAAAAATAAAGATGTATATTAACAACGGCTGTTTATCTTTACTGTTTTTATTTTTTTATTTTGTGAATAGAATATTTAAAAAGTTTATCTTATGGATTTTTGTTTATATTTATCATTATGTATTCTATATTAGATCCATTCAGTGATTTCTTGGAGGGGAAAATGGTAACGGACTAGTATTATGTGTATTAGTTCTTTGTATTTTAGCTATAAGTTATTTTAAACATAGGCCGTTTTTTAACTCAGAATGATATAAAGGTATCGAAAAATGAAATTTTCATAATAAAGAATATCAAAACACATTTCAATCTGAAAGAGAGACGAAAGGTGAAAAAACATTTTTTTTCTTGCCACCTTTTTGGTGTTTTACTTTATCCTGAAATATCTGTTACGTTAAGAGACTTTTTATTCTTCGAATTGAGAGAGGAAAGAAGGTGTAGATTCGTTCCTTTGAAATCTGGGTTGTCAATTTGACTTACCTTAGGAAAAAAAATGTCAGAGCTGGGGGAGTTTTCCTGCTGAAAATTGAGACTGAGAAATGTATTAGACTTTCTCCGTTTTTTCTCTCTCTTTAAGATCTTACTCCCAACGTTTCTCAATATTCTGAGTGCATAAAGTATGTTTTTCAGGCATCAGAATAATATAATTCATTCTATACAAATGTCGTAAGAGAAAATAGGTGTATAAGATTGTACAAGTTGTTTTACATTTTTACTTTTCCTCACTACCTATAGTAGGAAAAGTATTGTTTTCACCAAACAATTTTTTTTCGAGATTTCAACGGAATTATCCGTTTTGGGTGTTTTTAAGACCTCCTGAGTGGTTTTCAGTATGACGTTTGCATGTATGTGTGTTATTATCGTAGCGCCCAAGGTATTTAACCTAGAGAGTTGAAACAACAGAAAAATCAGTCCTTACCTGTAGTGGTGCCGCCCGGAAAATCAACTTTTTCCGCCTTCTTGAACCCAGTTTGCTGAGTCAGCCAAAATAAAAATAATCGTAATAAATCGAAAATGGTCCTGATTGAGTTGAATGTACCTCTCTGTATGACAAACAAGCCCATTAAATTTCATTTTGATATTGGCCGCCATTTTGAAGTTATCAATGTTTGAATTATTAAACTTTGACGGTTAATAATACCGAAAGTATAAATAGGTTTTTGACGTATAGCATATCGTTGGAACCGGAAAAAATTAAGGAAAAAATATAAAAAAACCCGATGAAATTCCATTAATTTGTTTATAAGTTATAAGCTAATATAATTATTTATTAGTGCGATAATTTTGATGACGTCAAAGTTTGTTTACATCTGTCAAAATACCGCCAAACTTCAAATAATTACATAAAATATAGGTATTATAAATAAGTTTTTTTTGAAGAATGATAATAAATCAGTTAGTTCAGAACGGTCACCCATCCAAGTACTGACCACGTCCAATGCTGCTTCCTCCTGCTGCTTCGCAGCAGGAGAGGCCACTTTAGTGGCCTGAGGTGAGGAAAAGTTCCGAGGTACCCCGTACCCAAATTTTTTTTAGTTATTGATAACTTGAACAGGACAGTTTTGAACTTATTTAAGTTCCACTTATTAAGATCCACTCTTTTGGCTTCCGAGCTTACCGAATGTAACTTAAGAAGCATTGTGATCATTCTGAAGAACGGAAAAATTCTGAAACATTTTTGGATTATATAATCCTTTGTATAATCCGCAGGCAAATAATAAACTTTGGTCTGTCCGTGTATGTTGACAACGGAGACGTGATCTCGTCGTTTGTTTCTCCACTAACGCACATACCGGGTCTGTGGATTTCCCCAAGTCTGTTGGAAAGGTCCGTGGTCCATCATAAAAATCTGCTCGTGTGTGGCCAGCTATTAACCATATTGAATAAGATGAAAACATCACAAAAATTAAGTAAGTAACTAAATGAAACACAAGAATTCAAACTTCATACTCATGACACATTAGGAATAATTTTGAGATGACTAATATGGTTAGATTTGTAGAAACTAATTGACAGACTTATGTTAATCTTTATAATTATTAATATCGCTTGAAGAAATGGAACTCTCTCTCTCTCTAATTGAGTAGTATTTTTATGCTCAAGCTTGTTTTAATAAAAATTGTTACATGTTTTAACTAGTTTGTGGTCCCCCCCCCCTTGGG
The DNA here is from genome assembly GCA_951217055.1 of Gerris lacustris. Taxonomy (NCBI): domain Eukaryota; kingdom Metazoa; phylum Arthropoda; class Insecta; order Hemiptera; family Gerridae; genus Gerris; species Gerris lacustris. The sequence continues at coordinate 61,510,962 of OX578276.1, read as the reverse complement.
CTTGTTGAATTTATGAGATTTAAACATTTTAAAAAAGGAATGTATTATTTTCTCTTTTCTCTTTATAATTTTTGATGTAAATGTTTATCCTACTTATTTACCTGTTACCACATATTATAATATTCTTTAATTTTATTTTGTTTTCGAGGTTTTTCTCTGTGTTATTATCCTTTATGTACTTACTGCATTCCAAAGCTGACTTTTAAATATTTTTTCCCTTGTTTCCTGTTAGCTCCTCTTTAAATTTCAAATTTCAAATAAACTCTATTTTTTTTTAATAATTAAAATAAATAAAAATTAAATATTATGCAGTAATTACCTCCAAATTAAGTGACAATCCTTTTCAAATGAAAAATCCCACGGCAACCCCTATAAATTATATTATTCCTTTATAAGGTACACGCCTAGTTGTATAAAATTCTCATTCTGCTTACACAAGACATTTGCTCTTACGCTACACATTCACTATGTATGAACACTTTTACTCAGGTTATCGCGCTATCGATAATGATTAATTATCTTAATTTCTTGATAGATATATGCATTAATGCTTGTCCGTTCGGAGTATAGAGACCCACGCGAGCGGGGTGAAATGTGTAGTGAAATGAAATAGTTTCTATACTTGTATTTTTGCTATATGGATAATTAAGGTGTTTTTTCATAAATAAATTCACATTTATTAAAAAATATGATTTTCTTTATTCATTTCTATTATTTTTTTGTGAGACGTTTCGACCCTTCTTGTTATTTGAATTAAGGTCATCTTCAATCACTCTTCTATTATTTCTTTATCTAAAAATTACATATTATAATAATTATAATTTTTCTGTATAACAATCAATTCATATCTCATCATAACTGCAACTATATAATAATAATTAATCTACAACTATTACTTACATAGGTTTTGTGATAAATAAAATTTTTCGTCTGAACAGTTAAAGTTAAAATTTTAAAAACAATTTTCCCACGCAGGATTCGTCAACAAGAAGACATTCATAAAATTAACAATTTAAACATTAATGATGACTTAAAACACATATATATATCATTATAACATGGAAAATATAAATACATAAACATTTTAACTACTTTGACATAAATTTTCTTAATTTATCTCTTATACATTGTTACCTTACCTTTATCACCGAGAACCTGGGTTATTTTACTTCATATATTTTTACTTAAACTTACTTTAATTTATTTCTTTCTTATTATGCTCTTAATCTATACTACCTTGTTAGATTAATTTAATACTGGATTATCTATAAGTTTCAAAAATAATCCTTCTATTTCTAATTTCTTCAATGTGAATTGACTTAAAGATGCTCCCCTGACTAGTGGCGCTGACTAGGAGAGGATTCTTTAAGCTTACTCTTAAGAAAGCTTTATTTAATTAAAATGTTTTTCTTAAGCATTTAATATTTTATTTATTATTTACGTGTAATCTAACTTTATGTTATTGTTATTTTGTTATATAATTATCCTGAATAACTAATATACTTCCCTTTAAATGTTGTTCAAATCTCATTTAATGCTAAATGATGTAATCCTACTAACACAATCTTAGTATACTTTTCGTGAATTTACATAGTTTTATTAATTTTTAATTTTTTTGAAAATTGAATTATAATTTTTATTTAAATGACCAGCATCTGTTTTGTGATTGATTGTTCTATCTAAATTCTTAAAAATGTTAAACGATTCTAATATTCGTCTTTTTCCTGTATTATTTTCAAATCCTATGATTTTAGTATCTTCAAATTATAATAATTATAATAAATTATTATAATTTATGGCCAGTATTATTAAAATATGTTGAAAGCGCAGTTTTAAAATTTTTATTTTTAACATCATTCTGATGTTGGTATAATCTATTTTTTAATTTTTGTGACGTTTCACCTATGTATGCTTTATCACAATCATTACAATCCACTTTGTACACTAATCCCGATTTTTCTTCTTTTTTAATTTTGTCTTTCATATTAGTGAATACTGATCTAAGTTTATCATTGGGTTTATGCGCAAATTTAACTTCTTCCCCGTCATTGCATTTTATAATCTTTTGTAGTTGTTCGGAGAGTCCTTTAATGTAATTGATGCTATTGTAATATTTGTTATTATTCTTTTTATAATTCTCTTGTGCTATTACTTGGTTTGGAGGATTTCCCGTTATATTTATATTTTTATACCATAAAGCTTTTATTGTTTTTATAGGGTATAAATTATCTAATAGTTTTTTTGAAAATTACAGATTTTATCTCTTTAATGTACGGTCTATCTGTTATTTTAATTGCTCGTTGGATCATATTTTTTCCCTTGTTTCCTGTTAGCTCCTCTTTAAATTTCAAATAAACTCTATTTCTTTTAAATAATTCAAATAAATAAAAATTAAATATTATGCAGAAATTACCTCCAAATTAAGTGACAATCCTTTTCAATTGAAAAATCCCACGGCAACCCCTATAAATTATATTATTCCTCTATAAGGTACACGCCTAGTTGTATAAAATTCTCATTCTGCTTACACAAGACATTTGCTCTTACGCTACACATTCACTATGTGTGTGTGTTCACTTTTACTCAGGTTATCGCGCTATCGATAATGATTAATTATCTTAATTTCTTGATAGATATATCGTCGTTGATACTGCAATAGGTTGTATGTAATAACAAGTCGTTTTTCAGGAGAACCAAAAAACTTAATTGCCAGGTATTTTTTAGTGCAATATTTCTGATAATTCGTTTATAATATTCAAATTCGCTCTAAAACCGAAGAACCAAACAATTATTTTAGAAAAAAATTTAATTCACAATAAACCAATCACATACGTCATATTTCTGGGAAAATATGGCTACTTTTAAGGGACATACGACCTGTTGTTAATTATTATGTTTAAGATTACACCTGTAAAGATAGTCATAGTAATGGAGTAAATCATAACTCAACAACTTTAATTTACAAATTTATTTACACTTTATATAAAATATTAATCATATTTTTCAGAGTAGTAAAATGTTAATTAAAAAAAAAAAAGAATTGAAAACAATAAAATTAAGAAGAACTGTAAGAAAAAAAATACAATTAAAGAAAACTGGAAACAAACAATTGAAATATGTAAGATAAAATAAAAAGTTTTTTTACTTTTCCTCACTACTAATAGTAGGAAAAGTATTGTTTTCACCAAATTTTTTTTTTTTTTAGTTTTTGCGTATAGCATACCGTTGGAACCGGAAAAAATTAAGGAACAAATATTTAAAAAACCGATGAAATTCCATTAATTAGTTTAAAAGTTATAAGCGAATATAATTATTTATTAGTGCGATAATTGTGATGACGTCAAAGTTTGTTTACATCTGTCAAAATACCGCCAAACTTCAAATAATTAAATAAGATATAGGTATTGAAAATAAGGTTTTTTTAAGAATGATAATAAATCAGTTAGTTCAGAACGGTCACCCACGTAAGATTGCCAATGCTCCCTCCTATGTAGCCAACCGAATTATCCACAATGACCTAAAAGTTCCCTTTGTCCAAATCCTCGCATCCCTCCGATATAAATCCTTTCATTCCAAACTGACAAACCATCCCAATCCTCTTGTCAAGAACCTATCCTCCCACCATATTCCTGGCAATCCTAGACGTCGTCTCAAGAGGAAATGGCCCCGAGACTTACTTAATATGTAATAACATGTAACAATGTAAATCACGTGATAGGAGTACCTTCAGTGGATGGCCTCTCCTTATCAGTGACTCTGTGTAATAGTTGTTTTCATTATGACAAAAGTCACTTATTATAATTAATATTTGTAGTTGTGGCTAAATAAATAATTAAAAAAAAAAAAGAACGGTCACCCATCCAAGTACTGACCACGTCCAATGCTGCTTCCTCCTGCTGCGAAGCAGCAGGAGAGGCTACTTTAGTGGCCTCTGAAGTGAGGAAAAGTTCCGAGGTACCCCGTACCCGATTTTTTTTTTTTTTTTTTTTGCTTACATAGCGTATACATATTAATATTTAATCCGAATTTAAAATTAAATTATTGAAACAGAAAGTCTTGTTAACAAAATAATAGCACGGACGACCAAATGAATAATAGCATTATAAATTGTGGTACAAAATAATCTTGGTAAATAATCTTACAAAAATTAAAAATCGTAATTATGAAAATAAATTAACGCATCATGGTTACCTAAATTAGTTTTAAACAACAAATAATATAAATTAGTTATAAAGCAATAAGACATGGATGTACAGTTTATAAATACAAATGAGTAAATGAGGAATTATGCTGTAAAAAAATACACTATAAACCACCATGCACTCATAACAATATAACATACGATGTTTTGTTGTAACCAAATAGAAAGGCTTTGGACATAGGCCCTATTGTCACTGCGCGCGCATCACGTGTTCTATTGGTTCTTCACATTAGACCTCTTGCTAATAGACGAATACAACTGTTTTGATTACAGAGGCTCAATAAAAAAAAAAATGGAATTTTTTGACATACGACCTTTTGCATTATCAACGACGATATGCATTAATGCTTGTCCGTTCGGAGTATAGAGACCCACGCGAGCGGGGTGAAATGTGTAGTGAAATGAAATAGTTTCGTTTCCTAAACCTTCATAGAATGGAATCAAGACTATATATTATACATAATTCATTTCATTATTAAGAATAAAATACCCAGTGTATCGCAGTTAAGAGGCTATTTATTATATGCGAAAAATCCTACATTTCATTATTAGGCACGATAAATAACAAAAAAATACTGTGGTGTCGCGGGACACCCGGTAGGAAAGAAGTTCCTTACATTTTGCATTAAATATAAATTATAAAATCACACTTCTAAGTACGTATACATTGCTAACTACTTATACTCGTACATGACGGAGTTAGAAAAGAGACAAAATTAAAAGTAACGAACTCTTTGTACCTAGCAGAGTTTAGGCAAAATTAAAAGAAAATCATTATTTGTATCATTAAAGCAAGCGTCTTACAATAAATATATATTGAATATAAGAAAAAAGTTTATAGTTAAAGAGTACTCGTATGTTTGTTAAAGGATGTTGGATTAAAATAGGACTGTTTTCTACCTATACCCGGCATATTAATTTAAAATATTATAAAATACATCTCTTCCCTACTCTAAAGCTTCTGCTTGTATCCGGTTGAAATTTTACATATGCCTGTTTCAATTGTACTTTAGGCAATGTGTAAGAAGTTTTATTAAAATCGTTATACGTTAGAACGGAAGATATCGGTAAAAAAAGTTGTTTTCTTTATTTTATCTACTTGCGGCAGCAAAATGAGGCCTAGGCAGTAAAATTTATTTTACTGCCTAGGCAGTCAAATTTTTACTTTTATAATGTTGGCAATGACAGTTTATACTATTATCTCTATCTTATAACATCATATATTATAGTTTAATAAGTAATATTTAGTAAATAAACGTTTTAATTATAAAATAATTTGTTTATATTTGTTAATTCTGTTAAATAAGTTCAATGATTAGTAGATCTTTGATCTTTAATTAAAAAAGTAGTAAAGTCACTGGTTATACTGCAGCGTCATGTAAACATTGAACATCCATATTATTTTTATTATTGAAGTCATTCTAAATTAGACTATCTACTTTTCTTGATTTATCCTAGTTACTTCTTTTCTTTTAAGCAATAGACGATATCTATAATACTTTAAGTAATTTGTTAGTAAAAATATAAATAAATATTTTATATTGCGTTTATATTATTCATTCAGATGTGTGTTATAAACGTGTGTTTTGTATTTTGTTGTTATAGATTGAGTTTGCTTTTCACTTATTGTTATTATTCCCAAGTTCCTTATTTAAACATTAATTTTAGTTAATACATAGTTATTATCTTTATTAATATGACACATAGTTATTAACTATGTTATATTAATAAAGATAACATTTTAGCAGCTTCAATTTTCTGCCTCAAGTACATAAAAAATTGTATGCAACAAGGCAGCAAAGGAAATATTTCTGCCTCGTTTATTCATTGCCTGCCTCGGCTTCGCCTCGGCAGTTAATGATCATAGCCTGTTCTCGCCTTCGGCTCGGAGGCTAATCTAATCGCTCGTCAGTAAAATTCCATTTTGCTGCCTAGTTACATAAATAACTATTAAACGTTTGGGTCCACTTTAATAAATTTAGCGATCTTTATCACTTCATAACAGTGTCGGTATTCGTTTTACTATAAAATAATATTTATAAAAGTTGTTTGTCTCATTAAATACATGAAGTTAGAATTTTTCTTGGATTAAGTACGCAGTATTATAATAATATACCTAATATATTGAAATAATCGTCAGCACAGATAAATTTTACTTTTAACAAGACCGTGATGATATTTTCTATATTTACAAAACCAAGTGACATTTTGACATAACGAAAATAAACAAAATAAGTCAAGGAACAGGCTTCCTTAATAACATTTTTTCCCGTCTTATTAAAGCAAGTTTACGCGAGCGTTGTGCGTGAACGCTTGGGCGGATAACGATTTCCAACGAACTCTGCCTGGGCATTGGTAAAATGAACATATGTACCAAATTTCAACTAACTCGGTGATATTTTACTCAAGTTATCGTCATCGGTAGATTTCGTGACGGATTTTGCGTGACGGTGATTTTGGTCGTTTTTTTCGGATTCACTCCCGGGCTCCAGAACGTGCCATAAGGAACTTCGTTCCAAAAAAAAATTGTATATTCCTAATCTACGCCTCTTCATACAAGATTTTAAAATATCGAACCCCGGCCGTCTGGGAACCTTTTTTTTACCAAATAATACCACAATGTGGCAGATATTTAGTTTAAATATATGGAAATTATTTGTCTAATAAAGAGCTAAAATTGATGCAAATTTCAGCGCTATCGGAAAATCATTAATTTTTTTTACGAATTTTGACATTTTTTGGGTTAATAACATCACAAACGATTTTCCGGGCGTCACAACTACGAGTAAGGACAGTTTTTTTGTTTTTTTACCAAGTTTCAAATCTCAAGCTTAAAAACTGTGGGAGTTATGCAGACTGCAGACACACTCATGCACACAAAAAGACAGACAGACGCATCAAGCTAAATAGCTAAGAGTATTTATATACATACATGCCAAAAATTCCTCCAACATGTTTAGGTACACCTCTCCGAAAAAAAAATACTTTATATGGTTTGCCGGTTATGCGCTTATTAAGTCGTACTGGTCTCGACAGACACTCACATATAAAAAAAACATACATATACACATATATATTTATATATATTTTTGTTTTGGGGGTGATAGAAATGATGCATTGTTAGAAATCAGTCTGAGCAATCTATACAAACTTTACTATACAATATCGCTATCATTGTCCTCATTGTCCCTCATATTTTCTCTACATATTTCATTGGTATTTGAATGGACTACTTCAATTTTCTTTTAGAATTTTTTAAACTATAAAAAAGGAATCTTTTTCTAGGTTCTTAGAGGAGCATCGAAAACAAATTGATAGTCAACAAAATTTTTCGATTTCGCCGTGGGGTAAGACCCTTCTTTAGGGGAGTCCCCCATGACCATAGTTTTTTAGGATTCACAGGTACGTATTTAACACGTAGAAATCCAAAACTATTAAAATTTAATTTATTGTGACATCATACATCATATATTTATACATCTACAAATATGCTGCGCGTTATAGAATGCTGAAACTCTACAACTTATATTTCACCTCGGAAGTTGATCTCTTTCATGTATATATCAAGCATTTAACTTTTATTGTAAAATATTTACCAGTTATTGTGATTTATTTTGCACAGTTCTATTTTATTTTGCTTCCGAGTTTACCGAAGGTAACGGAAGCTATGTGATCTTTCTGGAGATCGTAGACTCCGATTTCAAACCAGAAATCCAGAACATGCGCGCAAACATACATTTATTTACACCTGTATCATCAAAAGTACTCATCTGTTTTTATGAAATTTGGATGGTTTGTCAAACGTAGACCCCAGATTACACCAGATTAATTTCAACTGACTGCGCTCTTTAACTTTTGCTTAGTTAATACTTTAATTCATGTAAAAAATCAATACAATTTTTGACATTATCGAGCGGGGGAAAGAATAATTGTTTATAAAAGAATAAAATCAATAAGTATATACGTGGTAGGATGCGAGGAAGCTATACGTCACACTAATTGGAATTCTATTTTCAATCAATTAAATGTGTTGTATTGTATATTACTTTATTATATTAATTACTAGCTGGATACCCGTGCTTCGCTACGGAGTGTTTTTAAATTTGATAAGTTTATAAACTACCAGGAAAGCATACAAATTATTTTACTATGCGAGAATATCTAGATTCTATCCCTCCTAGTTATATCCCCTACCTCTTTGATAAGATCATTTGCAAATATCCTAAATTTACCCCCTCCTAAATGAAAATATGACAAAACTGTACACATAACAACAATTACTGTACTCTTAAAGAGCATTTCAACGATATGCATCATGAAGATAAAGGGTATTCATTACTTGTACCCCGTACCCCTTTGAACCAAAAGTTATAGTTCGAAAATTCATGTAAACAGTTATCTTCCCCTTGCTTTGAAGGTCAAGTGTGCAAATTTTCATCGAGATCGGAATAAAACTGTAGATTTGTATAAAAGAACATGCATATGTACACACATATGTTGACTTTTATATAGATATAAATTTCCATTTTACCTCTCCCCCTTCTAAATGAAAATAAGACAAAACTGTACTTAAGAACAATTACTTTTCTCTTAAACAGCTTTTCAACGATTTGTATCATGAAGGGTATCCATTACTTTGTCATTTGTACCCCGTACACATAACAACAATTACTGTACTCTTAAAGAGCATTTCAACGATATGCATCATGAAGATGAAGGGTATTCATCACTTGTACCCCGTACCCCTGAGTACCAAAATTTTAATTTCGTAATCTCATGTAGTCAGTGACCTTCACCTTGTTTTGAAGAAAAAGTGTGTAAATATTCATCAAATTAGGATAAAAGACATACTCTCATACGGATACACTTCTTTTTATATAAGATATAGCTATATTTTTTAATTATACCCCCCTCCTAAGTGAAAATATGATAAAACTGTACATAACCACAATATTACTGTTCTCTTAAAGAGCTTTTCAACAATATGCATCATGAAGGATGTTCATTACTTTAACATTTGTACCCCGTACCCCTGTGTACCAAAATTAAAATTTTGAATATTCATGTAGACAGTGATTTTCCCCTTGCTTTGAAGGTCAAGTGTGCAAATTTTCATCGAGTTCGGACTAAAACTGTAGATTTGTATAAAGAACATGCACACATGTTGACTTTTATATATATGGCCGCCATCTTGAATCAATTTGCCCGATAGGTAAACTATTTATCAAAAGGTACTAATTTCATAAAAGGAAGCCAACTTCTGAATTTCAAGGTTCTAGTACAATTGGTTCCCGAGATATCGTCTTGTCGAATTTTGTATATAAATGGCCGCCATCTTGAATCAAGATGGCGGATTTTAAAAATATTTCTTAGCGAGCACCTAGGAGGTAAGAGGAACACACCTACAAAATTTCATGGTCGTAGGTCCAGTGGTTTCAGAGATATCGTGATGTGTCAGTGAGTCAGTTAGTGGTATTTGGATTTTATATATATGTACAATAGATAATAGGCTAACTGTTTTATTAATTTTCTTATGAAGACCGATTTTGATAAACCTATGGTCTTATAATATAATTTTTTGTACTTATTTCTATATATTGTTGATTAAGTTAATTAGAAAAAAGTATAAAATGAGTTTCCTTAAAATATTGTACCAAAACTGTCTCATATTAGAGCTAATATAATACATAACCGTTCAAGTGAAACAGAAAAAAGGTTAGGAAAATGTATCTTGAGAAAAATTTAAGAGCTTATTTAGAGTTTCTTTTTAATGTAATCCCCTAATTTAGGGCAGATTCTTTTGCTACTGAAAATCTATAGGTACATATTTTAATTCGGTTCACCAGCTTAAACACTAAGCCTACACTAGCTTCTCGCTTTCTACACAGATGGCAAATCTCTTTTTGATACAAGTGATCTTAAATCGTTTAAATCCATTGAAACCAGATTTTCGAGCAATCACTCTATCTGCTTATGTATTTACTGTTTGTATCTATATATGTATTGTATTTATAAAAAAATTATACTTTTGACTATACATTACTCGTATATATTTTTACTACGTTTTTATTAGCTTGCTTTCTTGTTTGTTTGTTTGTCCGGTACAAATCTGGCAATCGATTTCTAACTAACTCTGAATAGCTAGACATTTGAAACTTTTAGCATAGCTCAGAACACGATGGCAATGCATTATTTTAATACTTTTAGCCATCTTTCAGCAGAATTTAATTGGTTTTCAGCAAATTTTGCTTTATGGAAAGTTAGTTCGGAAAAAATCCGCAAGTTATTATATTTGTTTTGCCATGTCCCATATTTACAATCTTCATTTTGACGGGTTTCAAATTTGTGATTTTTATAAATAAGAGATAAACATTGAATGACAGCAAAACAGGAAATATATCGATTATATTATTTCAAATATATCGATGGCACGGTTTAGATTTGGAGTTGGGGAGATCCGTTGTACAAAGATTTGTCCTTTTATAGAGTTAAGATCAGCCCTCTAGATGGTAGTCATTTATGTGAAGTAAATAAATTTGGAACTATTTTTTTTTTTTTTTTTTTTTTTTTTTCACTATCATTATATATTATAAAACAATAACAATTATATTATCAACATTACATACGATTTAACAGAAAATTTAAAAACGTAGTATATAAAAAGTTCTTTTTATCTTGAAATTTTTTAATGTTCTAAATGTATGAATGTCCATATGCATGTATGCATTAAACTGAATAAAAAGTGAAGGAGAAAATAAAGTGAAACGAGGAAAACAGGGTAAATCAATAATATGAGGAAAAGAGAGACTCTTCCACGTGCCACTAATCCTACCTTGCTCTACCTCTTAGTCGAGATTATATCCTTAACTGAGCTTCAACCTATTAATATCCTAATTTTACAGCTGTAATGATCTATAATGCGAACCACACTCCTGCTCCAAATTAGTGCTTATTAACTACCACAATATTACCACGGTATTAACATAGGTTTGAATAGGTTTAGTAAAGCAGCATTCATAGTTCTGGGGGCACTACATGCACTTTCAACTCCCTTCTATTATCTTATTGAAGATACTTAGATATATAAAATTAATTTTAAATGAAAGTTCATTACTAACTGAACCAGAAATCAAAATTTCACATCTCTACCTATATTGGTCCATAAGAGTATATTATGAGCCTAAAGTTTTATTATTTTTTTCTCTGATTTATTGACTAAAAAATCATCATAATTCATCATCCAAATTCTAAGGCACTTCTAGCAATCCTAAAAGATTAATGTACAAAAAGAAAAAATTCTGTTTCTTTGCCCCTCTCAAGGCTAATAGAAAAAACCGGCTATAGAAAATTAATAAAAACTTTACTAGCGCTTTCTAGTTGAGAACTTAGAAACTAAAGTATTTTTTCTCCCATTGACAATGTTTGTGCGCATGTGGAAGAGAAACAAATGACGCAGAAGGTTGAAACTTGTATGAGACCACCAACAATGAGCTAATTATGATCTACCATAATAATTTAATTATAATCAGACGTGCGAAGTTTTTAGATATCTTGGTTCGCAAAAATTAAGCTACAGATAGACTGACAGACAGACATGGAACCAAAAAATTTGTCTGATGTCTAAATCGGATTTCTGTTGGAATTTTTGAAATTGTAGCCATATAAAATTTTGTTTTTTCAGGACTATCTCAAACCTCCGTTAAATAACAGCAAATAACAGGTAAAGCAATAACAGGTGGTTCTATACATTACTGCCCAGGACATAGTAATTATATATATTGGGATCTCTTTTTTAAGAATTGTATATCGCAGAATCTAGAATTTCCCTGGGATAACGATTTATTTTAGATTGCTTGCTGTTTTACAACCGAATAAACCGCTTTATTAGAAGGCTAATTAAATAAATCTGAAACGTATTTCTGGTTTGGAATTTTTTAAATCCGAGCATACAATATTTTCGTTCTTCAGAACTATCACATAGCTTCCATTACCTTCTTTAAGCTTGGAAGCAAAAAATCAAAATTAACTTAAATTAAAAAATTCCTAATAATTAAACATAATTAAAAAAATAGTACAATTAAAAGGTTAAGATTAATGGTCAAAGAATTTTTTTCGACTCTTACATTATACTAACTATAATTCTAATTATTATAAAACGTATATTATTAAAAGTTAATAAATGGTACATTCATTCATCAACATTACGCCAAAAGAAATGAAATAATTCTAAATTCGATGGAAAAAAGAAAGTCAGGTGGAAAGAAAGACATGACTTTTTAAGGTGGCTGTAATTCTGTCCTTGTAAAGAATATTAGGAAGAAACGGAAACTTTTAGGTAGATTTTTATAAAGAGAGGAAACTTGCTACAATTCTATAGAGTGAAGGAGGGAGGCAAAGGATAAGAAAATTAAACACAAAACTCACTTCTATTGAGATTTTTTCTTAAACCTTATTAACTTAAACCATTCAGACTCAACTGAAGCTTCAAAGAGGAAAGTTTAAGAATTAGAAAAATCTATAATTTAACATCGCTTAATTTTTATAGTAGGTAAGAGTGATTATCTGCCTTAAACATTTTCTGCTTTTAAAAAAAGTAAATTAAATTGTACTTTCATTTCTTTTTTTTAGCAATTGAATTAACTATATTGTTATTATTTTTTGGTAACATGTAATATTTAATTTACTTTTATTGTTTCTTTGTCGTTCTGAAGATTGTAAATTTGTTCTCCGATTTTAAAAATTTTAAAGACAGATCCGTTTTAGATTTTAGAGAACATTTTTTAGCTCGTGTTTGTCTGCCTGTCAGTCGTTAATTTTTTGCGAACCAACGTATATTTTTTTTTTCCTTTATAAGTTTCAACACTGCGCCCATTTGTTAAAACATATATTTATTGATACTTGTATCTTTAAAAGTACTTATCTGACATGCGAAAGAAATTTGGATAACCGCAGATTAATTTTTACCGATGGTGCACATTAAATATTGCTAAATTGACACTTTTATTTGTGTAACATTTTGAAAAAGAAAGGGGAAATATTTAATAAATTTGATAATAATGGGGATCTATAAGCATAAAATCGTTTAAGTAAGGACGCGAGGAAGCTATGTGCAACATTAATTGGCAGACTATTTTGAACGATTTCATTTTTGTTCCATAATATTTATTTTTAGTTTCTCCTTATAGTACGCCTTCCTTATACTAAAAAAAATTGTGGATTTAATAAATGCGTTATGTACAATAAAATAGTATAACACACAACTAATAGAAGTTGTAAGAAACAAATCATTATAAGAGGTAAGAAGATAGATTATTACTTTAAATGCTGATTCTCTCAAGGGATGAAAGTATTAATGTGCAGGAAGTCCTTAATAAATAATTATGTACATTATGTCATTGTAAATCTTCATACTGAGAACAACCTTGGTATATGCGTCTCCTTGAACATATCTTCTTTTAAGCTCTTGTCAAGTTCACGTGATCGCATCTCTCAAAACTAATTACATCATGTCGTGACCGCGAGTAAACCTTATCATTTATTAGCTTGAAAAGCATTTCTGATGTTATTAACGATTTATTTTATTTTGTATCTATAGCATTTTAATAAAATGCTTAAAGATATGTGAATAATCTACTCAAGGACCTCACCAAGCAATAAAATAATTGCATAACTACACATATATGTTGATATATGGGGGAACTAAACATATATTTATTTATTGAACGTAATATCCTTAGTAGGATATGACTAGGAAAGTATTTGATCAGTTTGAGGAAACTATTTTATTAGTCCAGGAGATAGCGTGCAAAAAAGTGGCTGACTAACATCAAACTAGAATTTTGTGTACAAGTTAATCTTTTAGTGCCTTTTAAGAATATGTGGTCGGCTAAGTTCGTCTGCGGGACATAGCTTTACAATAGACATTTAAAAAACACAAAAACGGACAGTGTGATTTTCATGGTCCTGAGTACAAATAGCGTAATTTTCTTTGAAAATTCGCTAAAAGAAAGTAGGCCGAAAATCAAGTCGATGTTAGTTTTTTCCCTTGATAAGTTAGTTATTCAAATATTAATCCAAATCAAAGTGGTCACCTATCAAGTTTCAAACTAACATCGTCTCGATTTTTGGACTACCAATTAATTTTGTACTCAGTATCATAAAAATCACATTGTCCACCAAAACTGGCGGGAAATGGCCACTCCCCACTGATTTGTTTTCTTCAAATGACTATTACTCTAATATCATAAGCATCCGTATGATATATACAATATACATATTATATAGTACATAATAATATAAAATTAAAGATAAAAATATATAATAGAAAGATAAAGAAAGATAATGGAAGGAAATAATTGGAATTAAATAGTTATAGGGAATAATAATATTTGTTTATAAAAAGGGGTTAACTTACACACGGAGTAAACACGTGTTCAAATTGAACTTAACAATTCTGGTGTATATTTGCAGACGAACGGGAAGGGTATGGTTATAATCTTCGAGCTTAATACTCAACAATGCTCAACCACTTTTATTCCATGTACAAATTTAAAATGAGAGTAAAATGATACTTTAGTTTTAATGTTCTCTTTAGGTAGCACTAGTTACTTTTTTTTTATATATATATTTTGAATAGGCTGTTTTTTTAGCCTTGAGAGGGATAAAGAACCGGATTTGTTTTTTTTCACATTAAACTCTACCTATTTACAATTTTTTTCCCATTATCAAATGTTTTATTTTAGTAATGCTCGTACTTAAGCTGGGTTGACACCAATAAAAATTTAGGTTGTGCCAATTTTTAATTATTTATGTATAATTAAATAAATTAAGTCTTATAATGTTTGCAATTAGTTTAATTGTTTTGGTGACACCTGCAGTAGTTGCACCAGACTGTGTTTAGTTGTACATTTAGTTTTAAACCATAAACATTATGCAATTACCTTTTTTATTCTTTTTGTGACTCTATTATACACACCTGTTATTACTGATTGTTCTACTTACAATGTGGAACTCTAAAAACTAATCTAAATATATCATCATTAAAACTATCCTTTTTTTTTTTAATTATCTTCTTTTAATGTTGTAATTATCGCATATTTGTTGCTTTCATTGAAATGGTAGGCAGAAATAATTAAATAATAAGAATAAGACAATATTATTAGAAACTTATCCATCAGTTTTATTGTTTTTAGTCGATTAGAACTATAAAAAGTCGATTGATGAGCTGATGATCTTTTTCAAAACATCAGGTGTGTATCGTATCACCTTTTCCGCCTCTTTTTGTTTTTTGACTTATTTTCATTTATTATTATGACTTATTTTGATTATGTATTTTGTTTTTACGCCCTTTTAAATTAACCTCACATGTCTGTCCGGGACAAATGTTCTAACCTAAATTTCACCCACTTCCCAACTTCGTAGGAAGCTGAAACTTGCATAGTTTATGCATTTCCGCTGACAATACGATAATCAGTAATTAATTTTACTTTATTATTAGTATAAGTCGGTAAATTGCTAACTTTCTTAGAAATGTTGGTGTTAAAATTCAAAATCAATTATAAACAAACACAGGTAAGAGTGGTTATTACCGTTTAAATAATTTAATTTTTAACGTCAAGGATTTCGCTTTAGAGTAGAGCAAGCTCGATTGGAACCCTGTTTAACTCCTTGAACACTCCACTCCCTGGAATCTTTTGTGACACCCGCTGTCACCCACGATGTTTCTGAACCTGTATGCCAAATTTCATCAAAATCGTCCCAGTAGTTTAGGCTCTACAATACTCTACATGTCTACACAGACTGCAGACGACAGCATTTTTTTTTTAAAACCCCCTTTTTAGAAATAAGGGACCTCAAAACGTGGAAATTCATACAAATCTCAAAATTAAATTTTTGTGCCAAGTAAAAATTGGAGGTCCCATTTTCTCATATACTTACGGCGTTAGTCCTAATTCTGGAATATCCTTATCCCATTACTTTTTTTTATTGCGATAGCCCCCATTCTCCAGTTTTATTCGCCATTATCTCGAAAAATAGATGTTTCAAAAAAGACACTTACTTAAGGTCAACTATAAGAAATGATGGAAATCTGAGGAGTGCGCTGTTGTTGTCTTTGTGTCATGTATAGTCAGTTTTTTATAAAATATACTAATATGTTGTAAATATGAAGTAATTAATTTTTGTCGGTTGCCTGGTTCAGGTTTATAACTCTTTCTCTCTCTCTGAATGTAAACAAAGTTTCCAAGTTCAGACTATGTCGATCTAATCATTTACACAGGGTGGTCCAAAAGTCCCCCCCCCCTCCCACTCTTAACTTTTGAACGGTTTGAGATAAATTAATGAAACTTGGGGGAACTTGGTTTTCATGCAATCGGGGCCGTAGGGCAACCACCCACTTTGCCCCAGGCCGCACCTAACTTCACAATTTCAAATTTGAGTGTATATTTTGGATAGCATACTTGGATTCAACGGTGAAAAATAATAAAATTTTACTTGAAACTTTTGTTTCTATCTCCAATAATTCACCCTTTATATGAGAGCATAGATAGCAAAATAATCCTTCCGAAAAAAGTGAAAAATAACACATATCATATCTAAACGGTTTGAGGTAAATTAATGAAACTTAGGGGATCCGCACATGTAAAAGGAATTTTGTTATCATGCGATCGGGCTGTAGGGGCAACCAATCATTTTGCCCCCTGGCCACCCAACTTAAACATTTCAAATTAGAGTATGTATTTTTTATAGCAGATTTGGATTTTACGGTAAAAGATACAAATATTTTAGTTCAAAGTTTTTTTCCTATCTCCATTATTTTTCCCCCAATATAGGGCAAAAGTATAAAAATTGTAGATTTCAGCGTCTGTGGGCAAAATGGGTTTTGGCCCCTAGTACGCAAGTGGATGAATACACTCTTCCCTTTACATAGATCCCCAAGTTCCATTAATTTATTTCAAGCCGTTGAAAAGTTAAGGGGGGAGGGAGAAACTTTTGGACCACCCGTATAAATTTTGTAATTTAACAATTGGTAAAAAGTGTTATAAGACACGCTGTCACTGAGAATTTACGTAAGAAATGCAGTTATAATTTTTATAGGAAACAATTCATTGTTGATTCTTTTGTTTTTAATAAATATATTTTATTTATTTATTTTATTAAATTCCAGGTGTCGGACTACTAAGGTCACATACACCTGGTATACTTAAGGTACCTTTAAAGATACGTATAATAGAAAAGCAATAAGAAAATAAAACATATTTTTCCAGACTAACGGGGGGGGGGGGGGGGGGGGAGGTAACACGTAATTCCATTGACATTTCCAAATCGGATGTTTCCGCCATCGTATTACTTTCTCCCTATGTATAAGGTCGTTTTAATACAATTGAAAGTCTAATAATCTTAAAATTATTTTTAATCAATGTGAATTCATTTTTTATTAATGTTCACTCTCTTTATATAATATATAATTGAAAGTCTAATGATCTTAAAATTATTTTTAAGTTCATGTAATCTTAAAATTATTTTAAAGTTCATGTAAATATTTTTTTATTTCGTTCACTTTTTAAATAAATATAAAATTCTATTTGAAGAAGAATAAAAAAGTATTAAAGTGAGTACAAACAATTTCTTTTTTTATAAGCTCTATAAAATCATAAACAAATCACTATTGTTTTACTACGTTGTACATGGTTATTTCACTAAGTATTATCAATCTGATGTGTTAAATGTTTTTGCAAGTGTAAATCGTTTAGCGTCCGTTGTAAGGATCCTTTGTCCATTGTGCTGTTTTTCTCTTAGCATGCACACAATTACTCGTACGATGGCAGTTGTTCTTTTACCCCTGTTATTTTCTGCGCTTATTGTAAGTGTATACTGCAACATCTCAATAAAATGTATTTGTGCTGCATCAATTATAATTTTTTGCAAAATAATAATCAAATATTACAAAAATTTGAAGTTGTTTAAAATATTTCTGTTAATGTAAAGCTCAATTATGATATAAAAATATTTTATTACAAACATTTTATCAACGCTATAATTTTTTTTTAATCACAATGATTTATCTTGTAGATATTTACGTTTTTACGTTTAATTTATTTAATGGTAAAAAAAATACATTTCCATTATTTATGTTTAAAAATTAACATAAAAAGTATAAAACTAACTTCTTTCTCCAAAAAAAGAAAAATACAGCTATTACTGACCTAAAAATGTAATTAATTAAAAATACCATCAAATCATTGTTATTACCATCAATGTTAACCTCTTAAATAAAATGTTTAATGAATAATTTAATTATATTTAACACGCTGAGTTACATTCAATATAGCCCCTAATTTAAATTTTTTACACATGACTACTTGTAATATAGTTAGCCCTGATTTAATGCCGATGATAGTGATATATAAGGGTGATTCCAATTTAAAGTGCAATTTTCATGTCCTAGATGAATAACTGGAGCGTTTTTCACATAATTGACAGGATTTTTCTTTATGGTAACTCAGTTAAGCTAACAGAACTACAACCAAGCAAAAAAATAATGCGACGCTTAATTTTAATCGCTACAAAAATTTTCAAAAGGCGATTTTGTAACAACCGTGGCTGTGCTTAAGTCAGTTGTTCTTATTCACTTCACTCTAGCTCATACATTAATAATTTTATTTAAAAACTTATTGGATAATTTTGAAGTAGGGTCTTACCAGGATTAAAATATGTGTTAGTTATTAAAAATAATAAATTATTACTAAACGGAACTTCAAGTTAAAGTTTGTCCTTTAAAAAAATGTAATTACCGTGGCATTATATATATGTGAACCCTACTCTGGTTGTGGTAGGGAGATTTTAAGTGGCGAGAGATTTTTGCAATGTTGCAACACTGGTTTTCTAGCAACAGTTGATAGGGAATGAGCTGAACCCTTCAGTTGGGAGCTAGCGCTAATTCCGATTGTTCTTCCAGTTACGTACTCTTTTAATCGTAATTACCGTGCATGTTATTAAAGTCTATTTTCCAAAACTTTTTAGGTTAAGTTATAGTTCATTGTTTAGGCTTTTAAGAGTGCTATTTAATGGTGTATTAAAATTGATTTTTATTTTAAACTACTGACCAAAATATTTTCTTAAAGTGTGAAATGTAACAACCGTGCACGAAAATGTGTAATTCACGTGGCTTGATTACCATGGTTTAAATAAACTTATTTCCGGCCTAAAAATTTAAAACATTATTTCCCATCTGTCCCGCATGCTGAAAATAGTCATATATATAGGAACATTCCATAATTTTTCCTGAATTTTTTTAAAAAGTCAAAATTTTCAGTCTAAGTCCATTTTTAGGTTCCAAAATAGCACTTTAACTTGGGATCACCCATAATGGCGGTGGGTATTGAATTCATAATAGCTATGAATTCTATAATAGCCATGATATATAGGTACGCTTAGTACCTAAATATCATAGTACCTTAATATTATACCTTAATATTTATCATAAAAACAGACTAACAGATAAATTCAAAACATATCCATGCTTAGCAGAGGCCTAAAAATCATTGAGTAAATGTCATCAAAACGAAATTTTAGTGCTCTTGATGGACGACATTTTGGTTTGGGTGGTTATTTTTCAGCAAATTGCAAATTATGGACGTGTTGTTTTTTTTATTAATTTGGTTCCTTTTAGTAAAAGCAACTACATGAAGGTAATAAATGCAACCATCATGTTAAGTATTGCCATTTTTGCATATAAAGGTATTCATTTGTGTTTCCTTCTTTTAATTCAAGGTTCAAATTCCGTCTCAAGTTTATATCTTCTGTAAAGTTATATAATGAAGATGAAGTAGTTTGTAGCGATCTCATAAATTAATGTGTTGAAAGATAAAGTTTTCAAGACTTGATATTAGCTGCCAACATATACTTTTTAATTAGACTTTAAGAGTCTAGATTTGGACGACTAAACTTGATTTATAACTAGTTGTCAAGCAGTTGTCTTCTTGCGCTCCTAATCTCATTAAACGCTGTGGGATTGCTTATGTGTCATTAGCAATTTTAGAATATCTCTTTGAATTAATTTGTTATTCAACATTCAATCTAAACCTGTTTATAAAAACATAGGTTCTTTTCCCCTTATTGTAAATAGAGTCATGGGAAAAGACGTTCAAACTTACTCTTACGGAACAAAAGGAATGTTTTCTCCTATATATTTCTTTATTTATCTATGAAAGATTAAACATCCTTTTTTCGGGTTCTTTATATACTGTTCACTGTTCGGATTTGTGGAAAAAAGGACTCTAAGGTTTTTCCGCTTTTTCCTTTTTTTTATATAAAAAGAAGAGGCCCGAGGGAACAAAAGGAAGCGTTGCTTGGAGGTTTGAAGTGAGGTGCAAGGAATGAGAGGGAGTGCAGGGAGTCCCCAAGGCTGCTAGCTTTGGCCCGCTCCTCTTCCTCTTCTCTTTTTACTCTATTGTATCGATCACTCGGATTCTCCTTGTAGATACAATGAGTCCTGGAGCCGCCTCTACAAGAGCTTTGCCACCAGAAGATACTTTAGTACCCAGGCACACAACAGCTTTTCAACCCGAAGCCTTCCACCCTGCCCTATCACTGTTACCAACACAAACAAACACTGACATTTTTATTTTACTCTCCCACTTTTTGGGATGTTGGATAACCCAATTTTTTTTTTCACTCGCTAAGAGAAGTGTGACTGGGTGTTAGAGTGGAGAGTACGTTGTAATGGGGCCGAGAAAGAGGAAAGGACCTAAATTAATTTGTTATTGCTAGAGCTTAAGTGGGAGAGGATATCACAATCATTTTATCACTGGCTTCCATTTAAAAGATTGGATTCAAAAAGGAATTAAGTACGACATTTTTTTACTATTATTTTCTTGAATAAAGATCGTTTTCACAGTTTTATCTTAATTAAAGAAATATAATTACTTAGTTTCTCCCTTTTTCAAATAAAAAAAAAGAATCTTTCTATATTTTGCTTTTGATTCGTAATGTTTAGTTTTCTATTAATATTTCAATTTTACGCAAAGTTTTTTTTATTATAAATTAAATTATAGTAATTTATATAATCAATTTAATTTAGTCTTGTGATAATAATTATAAAGTTTTCCTTAATACGTTTGAAATTAAGAAAATAGCATTTTGTACAAAATAATTATCATCCATTTCTATGTAGTAATGATAATTAAAGACGGTCATGGGGCAGTTAGTTAGCTAAAATTGTTTCTATTTGTAGGTTCGTTTATAATAATGTGAGACTGCAAGCATTAATTTATCCACTAAACCACAATAACAGAATGTAATACTGTCCGACATTAACTAATGACGATGTAATTTTGCCGTCTGTTACGGCTATAGCTACAAGTGTGTCAAATTAAACGTTTGTATCAATTTTGAAGATGATTTAGTCAGTGTTTCAGTAACAAAAATGCAAACTTTGAAACTCTCCCCTTTTAAAAAAAAAACTTAATTTTTAATTTAAATCAAATTATAATAATTATTAACTACGGGAAACAGACAGAGAAAAATAGACTCCAGCGCGGGGATTTGAACCACCGGCCTCTATATCCAGAGCGCTATACTGGAAATATAGAGGCCGGTGGTTCAAATCCCCGCGCTGGAGTCTATTTTTCTCTGTCTGTTTCCCGTAGTTAATAATAATTATAATTTGATTTAAATTAAAATTTAATCGTTCCGTAGTATGAATACTACCAAAATCGTAAAATATGAAAAAACTTAATATTAAGATTAAGGGCTCAATTTATTAGTGTCCTAAGCTACTTAAGCTTAATTTATGTTTCAAATTTGAAAATCCCTTCTTAATACGAAGCAAAGATATGAGGGTGAGAAAACCGGATGAATTGGTTCAAATAAAGATACACACTCCATGCTTACTTGAACTTGACCACGAGCACTTGAATAGTGCTCACGTGCGCTCAGATTGGTCGCTGTATGTCTATTATTTTATTTTTAATTTAGGAAAGTGAACAATTTTATTATCTTTAGAGAATAGAAAAGTTAATACTAAATAATGATACGAATTAAAATATGACATTTCTATAATTCCGTTCCATTGAAGCTCAGAAAATATGAAATTAATTGAAAATATTAAAATCTACTTAACTCTTTTTAATACCATATTATGGTATTATAATTGAAATAGCGGATGTATTTTATCCAAAAATAAATCATTAGCTCAAATGCTTCCCTTATTTCATTATTAATATCCACTTATATTATAAGTGGAAATTATTCTATAGTATTACTTACGTGTATATATTACTACTAGCTAGATGTCCGTGCTCCGCTTTTGAGTTTGCTATTTTTAATGGTTTTTTTTTTTTTTCAATTTGATGGTAGGTATACACACTAGAAGCTAAATACCACGAAAAAATTTTGCGCCGGAAGGTTACAATCCTAGATAATAGGTTACAATTGAACCTCATCAACAAGAGAAGGTTATAACTTTTAACTCGTGAACGGTGTATGGGTTTACTGAATAGTATGTTATGCGTTACTTTTTTAGTATTTTTCTGTATAATAGTAATTAATAAATAAATTGTAATATGTATCATTTTTTTCTGTATAAAGGTAACATTTAAGTGTTTTTAAGTATGTGTAGGAAACAAGAAAAGGAAACTACTTGTTCATTTTCCAAGACTTGGATTGGAAATGAAGAGTGGAGCCAATATTAATTCTTTTAATTTGTACAACCTAAACTTGCGAAACAAAAATATTTACAGGTACCTAAATAACAGGAATCAGTCTGGAAAATATTACATTTTTCATAGAACAATTTTAACTCTGCTAGGCTAAGACTAAGACTTATAATAAAGAATACTAAAGAGGTGGTCTTTGTTTCTAAAAAGTATTGTGATAGTTCAATTTAGCTGAATTGAATAAGCTTCAATATTCAATAGGAATAGGACTTATAATTTTATATATTTCTTTGAATCATACTACTCATTATACCCCGTACCCGGAGTATAAAATTAATGTTGATGTAATCACATTAATCTTTGAAATCAACAAAACAGCTCACTTAAATTTCATGAAAGCTGCATTATTCCCTTTATTGTTATAAAAAATAAAAATAAATAAAGGAGAAATAGACTACCAATTTCGTATGGTTGTAAATTTATTTGATTTTCTCCCGTTTTTGACATCAGTCAAAATTGTTTTGATTTTTTAACATGAATTACAGTACCTACTCTTTTATATTAATTAAATTCTTTAGAAATATATATTCACAATTTATTACTGAATTCTGGCTAAAGAAAGTTTTTCTTTTATTTCTCGAGGTGTCTGTGTTTACACTATCGTTTTTAGAGTTTTTGCAGAACTCAAAAATTGGTGAAGTACGAGCTCTCTTTCTCACTATTTTCTTGAAAGGGAGTGAAAAAATTTTGAAAACAATATTTCTTTTCCTTTTTATTACATAAGTAAATTACTCCAATGAAAATTTGCTAAAGAAGAAGAAACATAACTTAAAACTGATACGGTAAACAAAAACTATTATTATAACCTGTTGTTGAATTCAACTATAACATGACTATAAACTTCCGGCGCAAAACATTTTCGTGGTATTTAGCTTCTAGTGGTATACTACACTAATGTCAAGAAGCATTAAAGTTATTTTACTCAGCGAGAATGTCTAGATGCCCCCGATTCCTGCATCCCTCCTTCCTTATTGCTCTAACCCTACTTTTTGGTTTATATAATTTTCTAATATCCCTTATTAGTGATTGACTCTGACTACTGAAGACACCGATATGAAAATTAACCTTCCGGAAGAAGCAGAGGTATTTTCTCTCTGTGCCGAAAATTCAGAGAATCCCATATTGGCAGACATTATTTAAGAAATAATTAAAAAAGACAAACATCCACACATCCGCACGCTTCTTTACATACATTTTTTAAAGTGAAAACGACATTTTTTTTAATACGTTTTCGCTAATAAAACCTCATTTTCTCCACTCCAACTCAAATGTTATAACCGTTCAAAAACGTTCAATAACATTTTTAGAAAATAATAAAATTTATGAAATTCTATGTAAGCTCACTGTTTTCCTAAAATGTGGTTTTATTTGCAAATAATGTGTTTTTGTAAAAATCATATCTTGGCAATATAAAAAATTGGTCCATGACAACTCAGACAAACTTTCTCATATACGCGTTCATAATTACT
Source organism: Gerris lacustris (assembly GCA_951217055.1). NCBI lineage: Eukaryota > Metazoa > Arthropoda > Insecta > Hemiptera > Gerridae > Gerris > Gerris lacustris. Next base: position 61,486,576 of record OX578276.1, on the reverse strand, counting down.
TGGCCCAATGTTTCCCACTTATTAGTTTTGATAGGTAAATTTAATTATTATTGAATATTTTATCGATATTTATCATAAAAATAACTTGTCCTCCCTGGGGAATCGAACTCGGCCTCTCTCCGTCTGCGTTTAATGCTATGATCTTAAGAAGTAGATTTTTCCCGGTAAAACGCCTTATATATCGTTAGATTCGTGTTTAAATGAACTTTCATTTTAGAATTTTTTAATAAAAATCGTCGGAACCGTTTTTGAGAAATATTTTTTTTTTCCACTTTTTTCAGAGTTTTTGGGGAGTAGCGCCCCAAATTTGGGGCTAAAATTCATTTCTCGATTTCGCCTGGGGTATGATTTTTCTGAACATGCCTAATTTCGTCAAAATTAGCCCAGTAGATTAGGCTCTAGGCGTCTGCACAGACAGACATTTTTTACAAATCATTTGTTTGGACTCAGGGGACCTCAAAACGTGTAAATCCATGAAAATCTCAAAATCGAATTTTCTCGCCATCACAATACTTTCTCTTTATACGAGAAAGTAAAAAGTGCGCTTCGCGGCGTTATTCTCCATTTCGTATCTAGAGCTTAAATGTGTATTTCTCAAAAAAAAGTTTTAAGTTTAGGTCGGTTCCACCCTTTATAATATACCTACATATACATAATAATAAATTAAACATTGCCTATGTCACTCAGGGATAGTGTAGCTTTCTATCAGTGAAAGAATTTTCAAAATTGGATCAGTAGTTCCAGAGATTATCTCCTACAAACTAACATACATATAACCATATAAGCGCATACAAACAATTTTGCCTCTTTATTATATTAGTATTGATTATTACAAATTAATATTTTTTTAAATTAGAATGGACTACCTCAACTATATCATTAGGTTTTTATCCTTATTTATACCTTAATTTCTTTTTGCATTATTATATCTACGCATCTTTTGTACGCGACTGATATTTTGCCTTTTACATTATTTTGTGGCGATTAGCCAAAAAAGTGTGCCCTTGTCCTCATTCCAATAAAATTTCATTCTTACCGAAATATGAATATTGAATAAATTAATTTTGCTTCCGAGCTTACCGAAGGTAACGGAGGCTATGTGATCGTTCTGAAGAGTAAAAAATTTTAGGTCACCGATTTCAAAAATCTAAGACAGAAATCCGTTTCAGACATCAGGGGACATTTTTGGTCCCGTGTCTGTCTGTCGGTCTGTCGCTCAATTTTTGCGAACCACCATATCTTGAAAACTATTTGTTCGATTTTAATGAAATTTAGTTAGTAGGTCATAACATAATTAGCCCATTGTTAGTCCCATATAAGTTTCAACCTTCTGCGCTTATTTGTTTAACTTCCACATGCTCACAAACATACATTTATTTACAGCTATATCTTTGAAAGTAACGGTAACATTTCTATAAACCCAGATTAATTTAAATTAATCTTTTGGTTTCAAATGAATGTTTGTGATAAGAGCTGTGATAATTTTAAATTGTTAATTTTTACTATTTATTTTGTTATGTGATGTGTTACTCTGGAAGTCATGTTAAGTTTTAGTTTTAATGTTAAGTTTAATGGGAAGCGTAAAACTGATAGAATTACTTATATATAAGTATAGACAAATAAAGAATGTGGATACAATATGAATGTAAGTAAGATATGTACAGCATGTTTCTGTACATTTCAATTGTAAGACATTTTCCAATTTTAGCCAAAATGTGTAACTGTGTTCTAGGTGGGGTTTAGATTTAACCAGATTTGACAGTAAGTGTATTGGAAGCACTGTAATAAAATAGTATAATGATTTGTAGAGGTATGACTATTCTGGTTATAACCATGAATTAAGATCAATATATAGGTAAGAAGGTTTTTAATTAGTCTTATTTGTTATTAATTAATCATAATCTAGATCTAGGTTAAAGTAACAAATAAAATGAGGTGTTTGATTAGTTTGTAATTTGTTGTAGATGCTTGAAAATGACTCGAAAGGGAGTCGAAATATAGCTAAATTAGACAACATGATGAGATAGAGGTTTTTCTTTATTAATACATCCCTTAAGACCCACAATCTCCGAACCATTTAATTAGCTTTGTATTTTAGGTATATTTAAAAGGTAAATAAATATAGAGATTCTAGTTGGATCCTGTATTACGTCAGCTAATAGTCTAAGACAGTCCATGGTGTTGTGGGTACGAGACTATTCCCTGGCTGTGTCGCCTGGTTGGGAACATGAAAGTGAAATAGTTCTTGTGAATAGGCTGGTTCTCGGGTCATCCACCTCTAGTTGGATATTTTAAGTCACCTTGAATTCTTTCATTTCAAAGATACCAATCTTCTCTTGTTTCCCACTGTTTCTAATTGTTTTTAAATTAACTAAAAATATAATATGTACTTTTGTTTTACTATACACTAATTAGTAGAAAAAAATAATTAATAATAGTATTTTAGATTTCAGTAACTCTTTAACTCTTGATGATTTTTCTTCTTTCTTGTGATTCAAGGTTTAAGTATTGATAGCGAAACTAAGTATAGACTTGAAGTATTGGCACTAACTTGGAAAGAGTTTAAAGGATTTGACAATAATGTGTTGTAAAAGCATAAAATATTTTTTGGCTGACTATTTAGTACTTAAACCTAAGCTTAAAACACACATCAGGTAACATGATCGAAAGTAGTCATTTTAATCATGTTTAACTAAAAACGCATATTTCCCTTTTTTTTCCTCCATTTTATCCCCTTCTTAAATGAAAAAAGTGTAGATATGAACAATTATGAATGTACTCATAAAGAGCTTTTCGACGATATGGTGTATATTACTTTGAATTTTGTACCCGTGTATGTAACAAAATTTAAATTTCTAAATCCCATGTAGACAGTGACCCTGCCTTTGTTTTTAAAGTGTACCAATTAGATTGGAATGAATTTGTAGATTTGTATAAAAAGACAAACATAAAAGCAAATTGAACCACGTAACTCGTTTTCCGGGAAAAATCTTGTTTCAGAAATATTAATGTGATAAATCTGATTTAGCTAAAAATTAAATAAAAACCAACACCTGTTGAACATTTCTTAAAACTGATTTACAATATCACTGTGTATAAGAAAGTTTTGTTCGAGTTTGACGATACCATTACTTTTTACTTTCTCATATACGTATATAAAGAGAAGTATTGTGGTGACGTTAAAATTCAATTTTGAGAACATGAAATTTTGAGAACATGAACAGTGAAATCGAGACATGAATTTTAACTCGTTTAAACTCATGATTCTGACGATTTTGATTAAAAAGTTCTAAAATGTAGTCCATTTGAATACGAATCTAGAGGCATGAGTATTTTGCCAGGAAAAGTATAGTTTCTTAGATATTGATAAAAATAAATCTGATTTTGTAAAAATTAACTGATGCCAAAAAGTAAATAACCACCTGTTGATCACTTTTTAAATACATAATATGATAAAAAAATAAATTATATGGATTATTATAGGATTCAAATGCAGTATCTATATGATAAAGTTTTGTTCGATTATGTATGTAGGGAAAAATATTGTACTTATTTATTTAGTCTCATTTATGATTAATTGTCCATCTTGAATTCCTAATAAGCTTATTTATATGCTCCAATATATGTATGTATGTATATAAAAAAAATAATTGTATTTTTCCCTGAATATTTTTTAACCCTAAAAATATAACAATGGTAATGGAATTAAAAAGGGGATTACACGTGGCTAATTGCATTACTTTCGGAATATAAAAGGACCTTACGAGTGTTATCCGTGACCCGAGTTGAGAGGTTTGTCCTGTGTTAAAGTGTATAAAAGCTTGGACTGGCTTTTATTGAGTAAATAAATACAAAATACTGAGGGTTTCTAAGTAAGCTCCCAGCTTGCCTGATACAAGCTTAAAACCAACTCACTCGGTACCTGTATCAAGCTTTTTATTCACTTTACCTTAAATCAGTTTAGACCCTCCTCTACCCTTATTATTAGAACAATGTTATATATATATATATATATATATATATATATATATATATATATATATATATATAATATGAAGAGATACTTACTGACGATACTTGCTCGATCTGAGAATCACTGTTTTTTTGCTTTTTTATTTCATTTTATTAGGTTGTCTCCTTAAGTATAACTATGAAAATTGTAATAAAAAACTAATACAATTGCTTTGCTTTTTACTTTCTCATATAAAGAGAAAGTATTGTTATGGAGCGAAAATTCGATTTTGAGATTTGGATGGATTTACACGTTTTGAAGTTCCCTGAGTCCAAAAAAGTGGTTTTTCAAAAAATGTCTGTCTGTCGTCTATGCAGACGCCTGGAGCCTAAACTACTGGGCCAATTTCGACGAAATTTGGCATACATGTTCAGAAAAATCATACCCCGAGGCGAAATCGAGAAATAAATTTTAGTTCCAAATTTGGTGGCGCTACCCCCCAAAAACTCTGAAAAAATTATTTCTCGAAAACGGATCAAACAATTTTGATTAAAAAATTCTAAAATGTAGTCCATTTAAATACGAATCTAACGATATAAGCTGTTTTCCCGGGAAAAATCTAGATCCTGAGAAAATAGCTTAAAACGTGGACGGAGAGAGCCCGGGTTCGATTCCCCGCCTAGGAGAAGTTATTTTTATGATACGTTTTGATGAAATGTTTATTAATAGTTAAATATACATACGAAAACTAATAAATGGAAAACACTGGGCACAGTAATTGTGAACTCGTATATGAGAAAGTTTGTCTGAGTTGTCTCGGACCGATTGTTTATTTATTTTTTTGGTAATATTTCGTCTCTCACTTTGAGACACTTTGAAACCTATGAAGAGTCATGAATCAGATATCACAGTATGATCATGACTCATAGTTTTTAGTGCCTAATATAAAAATATTCAGGTTTAAAAATGTCTCAAAGTGAGAGACGAAATATTACCAAATAAATAAAAAACCAAAGCAAATATATTAGTTTTTTTATTATAATAATACCCCTGAAGTTGGTATAGGTTATAGGTCGGTCTTGTCTTGTAACTGAGTTGATAAGTTTGTTCCTAAACTTGTCATATTAAGTCTTTATCTGTCTGTCAATGTCTTTTTATTCTGTCGTAAAAACTAATATTGTTGTCAGTTCCTAGTAGGTAAGCTATCTGTAGGTGAAGTTAAGTTTTTCTTTCTTAATGTAAAGTGATCTGATTTCGTTGTTAATGCGTGAAGTCAGTGCTTGAAGTTGGGTAGTGGGTAGTGCAACGTAAGAAGTTTGTTTGATTAGTATTTTAGTATAGTAGGAGTTATTCGATGAGTAAACATTGTTTGTTAAACCAAATGTTAGAGATATTTAGGTGAAGTTTGGAAGAAAGATTGCAATAAGTCTAATTAATTAGCAATTTTACTACCGCAAGTTAGTAAGGTTTGATATAAAGAGATACTTACCGCCGATACTTGCTCGATCTTAGTATTACTGTATCACACACTCACAAATATATATATATATATATATATATATATATATATATATATATATATATATATATATATATATATATATATATATATATATATATATATATTATATATATATATATATATATATATATATATATATATATATATATATATATTATATATATATATATATATATATATATATATATATATATATATATATATATATATATATACATGGTGTATCAATTTCAGATGGCCATAGAAAAAGGGGTATATCTACAGGTCATTTGGAGCAAAAAAAGTTCATATAAGCTATAGTCCAATTCTCAACAGGTTAGGAGCTATAGGCGAAAATAGACTGTTTAAGAACAATCGACCTTTGCCTTAAAAACTGAAATAACTCAAAATATATTAATCTTGGAACAATGAATGAACAATCGTTGGAAAGAGCAGGTAATTTCCTATAAAATGATGTATGTTTTAGTTGAGTTGTTGCCTTTTTAGTGTGACCCAGAGCTGTTTGAAAACAAAAAAATAGATTTTTTTAAAAAATCTGAAAAACTTTGAGCACACTTATCGATATGATCCGAATGGGAGAAATGCGTACAAAGTTAGGAAAAGTGGGCGCTCTTAATAAGCTTTAAAACGATACCAAATACTTCAAAATATTCCAACTCTAAGTGGGCGAACAAACCATCGTTGTAGAAAAAAACATGTCGTGCTTGCAGCTGGAGAAGGGCAAAGAAACGTGAATTATCAGCCGTGGCATCTTTGACAAAAAGATGTCGAATGTGCATTGCTCAAGGTGGCGGCCATTTTGAGCAGCTTCTGCCTTGAGATACCATGGTAAGTATATTTTACAATAATAGATCTTCTAGTTAGAGAACTAAAATTTCAATTTAATGGCCGCCACCTTGAGCAATGCACATTCGACATAATTATGTCAAAGATGCCACAGATGATAATGTCACGTTTCTTTGCCCTTCTCATAGTTATTTATTTTTTGTTTTATATTTTATTGATAATAATTTAAGTTGTGCGTACTTACCTGGAAAGTCATCGTTCTTAAATGAAACATGTAAATTAAAATAAAAAAGCAAATAAAAAGTATGAAAATAAAAAGTGATGGGTGTATATCTTTAATAAGAGACTGCGGCAAGGATTGGGTAAATCCCTCCTATTGCTTAACTCAATGACGCACATCTTGTGCAGGTACTCTAAGAATTCTTATGTATAAACAAGACTAAATATTTTGTTACTATATTATAATCTTGCCGTCATATATAGAAATAATTAGGTGTACCATCTACTGAATTATTTTGTTGTTAATAACTTAGAACTACAGACTAAAGTTACAAACATACAGTACCATTAAAATTATTTAACATAATTATTATACTTGAGAATGCTACAAAACATTAAGATATTTTAAAACGTCAAACAATCTGTTTATATGCTCAAATTCAATACTGCTTATGAATTCATAATATGCAAAAAACACTAAATATTACTTTTATAAAGTACACAATAAATTTAAAAAAACATTTTTTGACTTAAGATTATATTACTTTTCTAATATATGTAATGTATAGTATCTATCTATATTATTAAAAAAGTTTTGTAAACAAACAAGTTCAGTGAGAGTGATATATACTTTACTGTTTGTAAGAGTGCGATAAGAGATAAGAGGGGTTAGGGGGAGGTCCTCGGGGGGAGAAAGGGGAAGTTCTCAGAGTAAATAGACTGTGTTGAGCGGAATGACACAGGGAACTGTGAACTGTGACGTCATTCCCGAGGCAATAAACAAAACACGGGACGGTTAGTTCAGTGTAATAAAGAAAGCGCAATGTTTGTTTCCTCGATAAGCGCCTAACATGGAATCCTCACACCAAGCTTAAAAGGCAGGAGACTAACAGGCGTTACAGACAACTTCTTCACTTGCTAGACAATAGGTCTAGTCTTATACTTGAGAATAAGGTGCTCCTCTATAATTCATTAATAAAACCAATTTAGACTTACGGCATCGAGCTATGGGGCTCCACAAAACGTTCCAACTCCCAAAGAATCCAGTCCTTACAGTCCAAAATTCTCAGAAAAATGACTAATGCCCCATTCTATGTTTCGAATCTTACCCTCCATAATGACCTCAAAGTACCCTTTGTCCCCGACCTAGCAAAATCCCGCTACCTTTCCTTCCATAATTCCCTTTCAAATCACGATAACCCTCTTGTCCAATCTGTATCCATCCCAACCCTACCGGAAAATCCCCGCCGACGTCTGAAGCGAAGATGGCCCAGAGATAATCTGGTACCTTAAAATAGAAAATGTATCAATATCTAAGAATGTATATATTTTTTCGTGTGTATATGTGTGTGCTTGAGCATATTTGTATATAATAATAGTGAAATAAATAATAAGGATGTTAATGTAATAATGTAATGTAATGACGTAATCAATTAAATTTAATTTACATTCTGTATTCCATTTTGGAGGATTTACCATAGGGTAATATCTCCCCTCATTGTTTTCCTGTTTTAAATACTTTTAAACCATTTGCTTGTTATTGTATATATATATTTATGTGTAATATATTATACTTTTATAGTTGCAAATAAAGAAAGAAATTAAAAAAAAAAAAAAAAAATGTTTGTTTACAAGCCTTAATCAAAAAGTGACAGCTTTCAATACAAAACAAATCAAAAATATAATTTTAATAAAATGTCGGCTACTTTTTTGATAATTTATTATATCTATTTGAAGACCAACAAATCAAAGCAAGCCTATACTTTTATTGGTAGCAAATAAAAAAAATGTAATCTTATTAATTAACGTTTAGTTTTGATAAAATTATCGGTCACTATTTAGATAAGTTATTATATTTTTTTCAACTCCATCAAATCAAAACAAACCATTATTTTTGTTCGTAACAAATAAAAAAAATTGTGTGAGGCTCTCACGCATTAAGCCGTGTCCAGACTGCCGAACCGAACAGAGAAAACGAGCCGAACATTGGTGTCTACGCATGCCCAGTCTAAAGTGCCCCTGCGCTTCTTACTCTGGGCATGCGCAGAGACCAATGTTCGGCGCGTTTCCTCTGTTCGGTTTGGCAGTCTGGACACGGCTTTAGAAGTGAAACTTAAGTTCTAGAATGCATTGCTCTCTTTTATTTTTTGACGAAGTTATTATTTCAGGATTAAGAAATGGTTATGGAAAATTGGAAAAAAATTAAAACAATGTTTATATTATATATTATCATTTATATAATCGAGTAGTGTCCCGACGTGGCCGACCTACCTCGAAATGATTTGTTATTGTTACGCTAAGGCAACCACATTTATTCCAATAAAAATATATGTTTGTTTTGATTTGCTGGTCTTTAAATAGATATAATAACGACATTCCGTAACACAAATTTAATTTCAAACCTTTGGTTTTTATATTTATATTGGATAACTAAACCCTAATCATCATACTTTTAATAATATACCTACCTAAAAATGTAATTGTTCTTCATTTTTCGGGCAAATTTAAAAAAAAATCGCTCTTCCTTTAGAGCGCCATGGGCTCACGGTCCCCGGTTTTACTGAGTGGATATTTTTGTTCTGAGGTAACATCTTTATTTTAATTTTTTTTTTTTTTTTTTTTTTTTTTTTTATCTTTTATTGATTAACACAACTACATAATTTTACATGTTATTAGTGTTAACGATGTATGTTTTGTTGACAGTGTGTTACATGAGAAAGGTAATAATCCAGTGACTATTCCTTTCGGCTGGGTTTAATTACAATAGGTTAATTATATGCACTTATGAAAAAAAAAAAAAAAAAAAAAAAAAAAGATAAATAAATAAATAAATAAATAAAATAAAATAAAAAAATATAAAATAAAATAAAAAATATATAAAAAAATATATATAAAGAAATGAGATAGTGAATTTTTGATAGCGTTAAAATGGAGATATAATATAAACGTTAAGCAATGAGTAAATCTCTTGGCCACTGCCTCTTCAGTCGGCGAGGAGGGTTATCTGGGATAATTTGGGATGCAAGAAGTTCTACTAGAGGATTGGGATGATTGGATAATGATTCGTGGAAAGTATGATATCGGGATACAGATAGGTCTCGGACAAAGGGAATATTGAGATCGTTATGTAGAGTGAGTTTATTTTAATTAAGTGCAAAAACTATTAAAGCGGTCGCGGACTTAAACTTTTAAAACAGTCCTCGGTTCTCATAGTAAATAGACAAAATAATATAATACTATAAATAATATAAATAATAATAAAAAATACTAGGCAGCGGCCGCTTTTGGGGGGTTGACGAGCGAAGCGAGTAGGGGGCGGAGCCCCCTAGTATTGTATTAAAACAATTGTTTATTATTTTTTTTTCTTTTTATCGGACTGTGTTTTGTTGTAGGTCTTATTTTTTTGCTTTTTATTTGATCTACATTGTAATTGGTTCGTTTGAGGAGGTGGAATCGTAGGTGTGTCCTTTAAAAGAACTATTCCTTTGATATCAAGAATTGATTATAAATCTTGATTAGGAAATACTATTATAATATATATATAATATATGCAGTTGTGAGTTGTGACGTTAAAGTTTATTCGCCCACTTTAACCTGTTTTTTGAACATGATATTGTAATTTATGTGGAACATAGCATGCTACTATTAATTTTAGTTTAAGCGTTTTTTTTTGTTGTTCTGCAATTGCAATGCCCTTATTTTTCCAATTTGTAACTAAATTTTTCAGATTATCAAATTTAACTATTGATATCCCGATTATTGTTTGTATTTATATTATCCGGTAGCAGTGAGGTGATTCAAAGTGTTAAGGAAGAAAAATATCATTTTTAACCATTTTGTTAACTCCACTTAATATTATACGCCTGTATTTCGTGACCAGAATAAATGAAAAAAAAGTCGTATTTGATTACAGTCCTTTTTTGCACGATTTTATCTCTAATACGAGAGCGATCTGAACGGAATATCTGATGCAATTGGTGCCAAACAACTTAATCACTATCCACGGTTTTTTTAAACTTTTTCTCTTGAAATTGATTAAATGAATGTTTGTCTATACAAGGAATTTTTATAAAATATTTGAAATTTAATCATTTGTCTGCTGTTTTTTTTCTTTTCGTGCTAATATATATCTGTGCTCTTTGATTAATCTTTGTTTGTTATGTTGTTTTATATGATCCAGGTATTATTTGTCATTCCTGAAAATTAAAACAGAACACGTACTAGGCTTCGCTACTCAATGGCCACTTTATAATACAAATTTCCTTGTTTTACTGCTGTGATACTAGAAAAGCTGTTGATTAAATAGGTGTCACGTAGCTCCAAGGTGCTGCGATATTCGAGCATGCTCTATTGATTTTCATTATTTATACAATGCAGTATTTATAATGTATTGCTTTGGAGAGATGATACATTCTTGTATTTGAACTTACTATATATTTAACAATTACGGGATGTACCATTTTATTTTATTAATAGCGAAAAATTACTGAATCTTAACTTAGCGAAAACTTTTAAACGTAATTGCTTATCTTCGTTGTTATCTTGTAGTTTCAATTAGATAAGTTCATGTTTATTTCCGGTTTTTTATTTCTAGCGAATAATTGCGCGGTTATCTAATAAAATTATATTACCTAACAAACTGAGTACGTTCATAACATAAATATTATAAAAAAATACTCTGCCAATTAATGTGGCACATAGCTTCCTCGCAAAGAAAAGACCAAATTAAGAAAAATACCTCGATAAACATAATCAAAAAGTTGGAACGGCGCGGCACTGTTCCAGTAAATATTTAATTAAGTTGAAGAAACTTAAACATTTGTTGGAGAAACAAACCCTCCAACTAGCACCAAACGTTAGCGCATATATAATTAATTTAATAAACAAATATAAAACTGCAACCAAATCGTAGAAACCGCTGTATAAACAGTTTTTTTTATTTTACCCCCCTCAAAACTAAAAATAACACAAAATAGAATATAACAAAAATTAATCTACTATGCAAGAGCTTTTCAACGATATGCATCATATTATAAAAGATTAACTTTAACATTTGTAACCCCTGTACTCTGAGGTACCAAAGTTATATTTTTAAAAAACAAATAATACAAAAGGGCATTCATTTAACTAATAAATACATATAAATAAAAAACCTTATATCAAAAAAGAATTTAAACCCTTTAACCAACAACAAAATTATAAATCGGTACAAAAGTATATGTACAAAAATTTTAAAAAATCAACAAATAAAATAGCTTTAATGTACATATCAAGGCCTTTAAAATGATATATGACACGATATTAAAAACAAACAAAAGTGGTCACGTGACACGGCGCACGGGAAAAAGTTTACTCTCATGTTCTCAGCAAGTAGGATGAACTAATGAAATAAAATACAATCAATTTAAAGAGCATTAGTGTGAGATTCAATCGCCGCAATCAGAAATAAAATTGGCCAACTATTATAGAAACTATGGCCATTCAAAGACAAAAATGGAAAAAAATTAAACCAAATAATAACAAAATTATCACCATCTAGGGTACAACCGATGATGATACGACAAAAACTCATAGGACTAAAGTTGTAGATCTTTTAAAATCAGTTACCACTTGTGCTATCCATTTTCTAATACGACTTACCGTTTAGCCGCAATAAGCCCCCAAACCAGCTTAAAAATCAAGTCACCCATTTTTATTTTTTTAAGGGGGGAAGGAGGGGGAAAAGTGAACTTTTTATAATTATTTTGGTCCACAATATGGACGTTGCGCGTCGAATAGCGCAAACCACAAGTCTCTAGCTCTTCTGGAAGTGGGTAAACATTAATGTCAGTCAGTGAGTCAGTTAGCCATGCGGCTTTATAATATAAGACATATTAATTTAGCACGATTTAAAGTGCGCAGAAGGTTGAAATTAATCAGGTGTTATCTGCAGGCTACTTTCGACAAACCATAAAAATTTCATAAAAATCAGATGATTACTCTTAAAGATATGGCTGTAAATAAATGTATGTTTGTGAGCATGCGGATGACAAACAAATATGCGCAGAAGGTTGAAACTTATATGGGACCAACAATGGGCTAATTATGACCTACCATCCAAATTTCATTAAAATTGGACGTGTAGTTTTTAAGATATGGTGGTTCGCAAAAATTGAACGACAGACCGACAGACCGACAGACCGACAGACCGACAGACCGACAGACCGACAGACCGACAGACAGACACGGAACCAAAATTGTTCCCTGATGTCTGAAACGGATTTCTGTCTTGGAATTTTTGAAATCGGAGACCTAATATTTTTTCGTTCTTCAGAACGATCACATAGCTTCCGTTACCTTCGGTAAGCTCGGAAGCAAAATATGTAGTTCTTGAATACAAAGGTTATGTTTCATAGAGGTATAGTATAGATAAACGCAACAATATCAATCGAGTTCACAAATTTAAACAGTGCTACGCTCTCTTAAAATATTTCCACTTTTTTACACCAATAATTATACTTTCACGTTCTTGAATAAAAGAGTACATTTTTTTGTCCCTCCTGGAAAAGTTATATAAAACCGCACTTACGATTTTACCATTTGAGGGTGTATCCATATATATTTGTGTTATTATTATGCAAATTCTTCTGCATTTGAGTGTTATTAATTGTTGAAACTATTGGTATAACTGAAGAATATGAGGCGGTCTATAGAAAAAATGGCAGGGCCTCGCTCCAAAGTATTTTTTTGACAAAGGGATATCAACTCTCCTATGAACAAATCATTCATATATCAATTCTCAAACATTTAAATCATATACATGTACTGTTTGACAAATTATCTCTCAAGTGAATAAACTAAGCAAAGTTGTGCCGCTAAGCCAGCGTTTCCCAAAGTGTGGGTCACGACCCGGCACCGGGTCGTAGAACATTTTTGCCAGGTCGCGAAAACAAATTGTAAAAACATGGAAAAAATGTTTCGGTTAAAAATTCGGTGTTATATTATAAAAATTAAAATGAAATTATTATATCAATAAACATTTTTATTTAAACCTATCTTAGAAAAAATGGAGTTTCTTCATTAATTTAATGAAGCTTTAAATCTTTTGAAACATTACATATAAATTTATTGAAACCCATGCAAAATATGATGAAGGAGATTTACATCTAGAAACATTATCAGTTTCAATTCAAGAACATCTTTCGGAGCTAATAAATTGTTTTGAAGACTGCTTTCCGGATATTCCTTCAAACAATTTGTGGATTAAAGAACCTTTTTCTGTCGATATTGAAAAGGAAGAATTGTTACATCTTAGTGAACAAGAAGTTGATAATGTAATTGAATGTCAATACTATTGACTGTGTGCGGAGGTGGTATTGATATAAAAAAACAGTATTGATGAAAATTTGTTATGGAATTGCATATTGACAATATTATTTTCAATAATATTATTGACAATAATATTGATCGTGTGCGGGGGGCTTTATATAATTATTTTGCAATTTTTGAGTATGAATAAACAAACAAATATCTTGATTTTTATTAAAAACATTTTTTTTTTTGTAAATACATACATTTATTTATTCAAGGTGGGTCGCGAAAAATTTTAAAATCTCGTACCGGGCCGCGGTCAAAAAACTTTGGGAAACGCTGCGCTAAGCGATTCTCGACCGTATCATCTCCTTCAGTTCAACCAAACTATTTATTGTCATAACTATATCTCATTCTTGAGTGTCTCTATATTTTTGCATTGGCTCTTATTTGAATAAATATCATTTCAATATTTGTTTTTTATTAAAATAGTCGTATGGACTTTTGAAGGAACGAATATTTGTATAGCTTTGAATACCCCAGATTTAAGTTCGAAATTTACCATTTTAATTTCGTATCGAGCCAACACTACAGAATAGAATATGTATTCTGTATACAAAATTGATTGAAATTGTTTGTTGTTTAAGCACAAAGCATTTTTACTGACGACATACCACAGTTAAGAATGATTTGTTACTTGGAAAACTTAATTGAAAGAATAATGTTGGAATTAAGGTGATATGAGAGACTGAGAGATAACATTTTATTGTTGAGTTTCATCCATAATCATTGTTTTAAAGACGAATGCTTAAATATTGAATGTTAAATTTACAATTTATTGATGATTTATTTATTGTGTACGAACAGAACAACTGAAGTTTGTAAGTATTATATTATTCCCATCAAATTATACCAGGATATTATATGTCTACCAGGGATTCTTTACATGTTCTATTAATCTATAGGGCTGATAGACGATTTAATATAAATTTATTTTTTATATAAGAGACCACAGTGACTAGTCTGTTTCTGAATCCATGATGAATCTGGTTTAATATAGTTAATGTTTCCCGGGATTCAAACAACCTAGTTTGACTTGCTAATGTATCTTGGTTAGATTTACTTAAATCCCAACTCACAGGGGCTGAAGTCCTCAGTATCAGCTTCTAACTCAAACCACCAGCTTTCTCGCAATCACTTAATATAATAAGTATGATGTTCGACGTCTTTAAATATTTTCAATCCTACACTAATTTTGCATTTGTAGAAAACATTTATTGTGATAAAAGTTCAAATGTTATATTATTTATATATTTATTTAATGTTGTCTTAAGATCGATTTCAATAAAATATATATATGTATGTATATATATATATATATATATATATATATATATATATATATATATATATATATATATATATATATATATATATATATATATATATATATATATATATATATATATATATATATATATATTATATATTATATATACAGTGTGTCCCCGGAAAGACTAAAATTTTTTGAATTGAAATTTCATCTTCTGGGGTTCAGCCCTGCTTGGATAGAAACTTATTTATGTCATAATTTTAGTTTCGAAAAATCATGTAATGTCTTGGAAATTTACAAAAAAGTTATTTTTCTTACTAATAAAGTGCTTTTTCTCTAGGAGATACGACAAAATGGTATTTAAAAAAGTTGTTCAGAAATACAAACTGAGTAAGAATACAACATTTTAAAAGCCTCAACCTACTTTGATATATTGAATTATTTTCCATTTTTTTTAATTGTTGAAGATATTGAATAATTTCGTTAGAAAATGTTCTTACAAAATTGATAAATCATTCAAGTGAAAAAAAGTTTTAGTTTACTTTCATTAGTCTGTTAAGACATTTAGTTAAATTATTACAAGAAATAAGAATTATAGCAAAAAAGAAACAACAAATAATTCACGAATAAATTTATGTAATTTCATACTAATACTGGTTCTACTGTATAACATTATTCACAGAGGTATTTTTTAGGAGACATACAATTTTTTCGCCCTTCAAAACGATCACATTAGCTTCCGTTACCTTCGGTAAGCTTGGAAGCAAAATAAAAAAAAAATTACATTAAAAAAACGGGGAAAAAATTAAATAAATTAGACAATAATGGGTTGTAAAAGCATAATATCAAGCTATGTGCCACACTAATTGGCAGTCTATTTTTTTTATTCCGCATTCAATCCGTACATTAAATTTAATGGATATAGAAATAACTTTAGTATATCAAAAATAAATTTGCGGAATACCAAGTTGGGGAACAGAGCCGGCCCTAGCATTTGCGGGGCCCTGGGCTAACTTGGGCGCGGGGCTCTTTTAAGCGTGAGAACACAACCTGGCTGACGTCGCACTCAAAAGTTGCTCGCGCCAATCCACTAAGTGGCAGAGTCAGCAAAATCGCAAACAAATAGAGGAAAAGAAATATCACTTTTAAAATTTTAATATTGGCGTGTTAAAAGTCATCATAAATATAAAACTAAGAAAATGTATTATTTTTTTACATTTAATAACTTAAAAAAATAAAAATAAATTATAGCGATTTGAGCCAAGAAATATCAGCCTGTAAAAAGTTCGTTGTATTGACTGAGATTTCGTGGTAATCAAACATAATTAATCGTTTATGTCACTTGTTGAAAGAAATAAAACACTGCATTATAAAAAATAAGTTTATTTTATAATTTATACCACAATTTTTAATTTATTATATATCAGATCAGACCGGTGTCAGCCTCTAAAATACTTCAATGTAACAGTTTATAAAAGTATGACGGCTATCTTCAGTGACTTACCTATACAGTCGAACCTCGATATAACGTTTTCGTTGGGCCCATCTTAAAAAAACGTTATATCAAAGAAAACGTTGTATCAAAATTGAAAAAAAAAAAAAATTGAAAATGAATCGGGAGTAATTTTTTACTAAGTTTCTGATATATCGTGTATTAAAAATTAGTAGTTACATACATAAGTAACAAAACATGCTAATAAAAAAGTTATATAATTTGTTACATTAATTTACAGTACGTCCGATTATATAAATGTACACCTTCATTCATAATATACATACATATTTACTTATGGACATTAAACATAGAAAAAGCAAACAAACATTGATTAAATTATATATAAACTTAAATTATATTAAATTATTATATTAAATTAAATTAAAATTAGTAGTAACATACATAGATCAGTAACATACATAGATTGTTGCAAGTTAACAACTTATTTAAAATAATCTGTAATCGTTTTTTGTTTTTTAAATGTAGTTTTAAACAATTGAGTTTCTATTTCAGAAAAGCTAGAAGAAAGGTCACACTCACTTTTTGATAATAAGTACCTCCTGCATAGCTCAAAACCCTCCAGTGCTTCACGAAAGTTAGGGATCCGCTCGTTTATTTCTTCTTCAGCTTCTTCCTTTTCTTCTTCAGGGCACTCTTTTGTAGCTAAAATTGCATCCGCGATGTCCTCAATGTTTTCTATACCGCTAGTGGTGACTGTTTCATCACACGCCAGATAGTCGTCAAATTCTAGACCGTCAGATATTTTCTCCCAGTTTTCTACTGGTATCCTATCCTCTTCTCCTTCTAATGCAGAAATGTTTTGCATATCGTCATTGAATCCGGCTTTTCGGTAACAATTTTTGATGCAGGTGCTCGTTACTCCGTTCCAGGCTGTAGATATTAAATGCATTGCTTCCAAAACGTTTATGGTTTTTGGAACGTTTCCTTCTTTCTCTAGGGATAAGATTGCTTTTGTTGTGAGCATTTTCCGGTACTTTGCCTTGAATGAATTTATTATCCCCAAATCGAGTGGTTGAAGCAGGCTTGTGCAATTGGGGGGCAAGAACTCCACCTGGACGTTAGAAAGTTTTATGTTCGTTGGATGAGCGGAACAGCAATCAACCAATAGCAAAATCTTCCTTTGTTCCTTGCTAATTCTGGAGTTTAAATTCACCAAAAAGTTCGTAAATAATTCCGCTGTCATCCATGATTTTTTGTTTGACTTATAGAGGGTTGGAAGCGTTTTCACATTTTTAAAACACCGAGGATTTTCATAACGTCCAATGACAAGGGGCTTGAGCTTTTCAGAACCGTCGGCATTGCAGCATAGTAAGACCGTTAGACGCAGTTTGCTTTTTTTCCCTCCATGGCAATCGTCATTCTTTAAAACTAAACTTTTGTCAGGTAATAGATTAAAGAAAAGGCCGGTTTCATCCGCGTTGAAAACATTTCTCTTTTCGTAAGTTTCCAGCAACTTTGGGAGTCTGGTCGTTCTCCAATGTGTGACAGTTTGCTCGTCTACAGCTTTCGACTCCCCACTAATGATTTTTGATGAAATTCCAAATCTGTTTTTAAAGTTGCTAAGCCAACCCAAGCTCGCTTTGAAATCGGGGATGTTAAATTTGTTAGCAAGAACCATTGCTTGTTCTTGTAGAATTGGTCCCGAAATCGGAATGTTTGCCGCTCGCTGCTGACGAAACCATGTCAGTAATGATTCTTCTAAATCAGAAAATTTTCCTTTCGTGATCCGTTTTTTGGTGGAGGTGCTACAACCTGCAGTCGCCGCGTATCTCACTGTTTCATCTTTATTTTTCAATACCGTCTGTAACGTCGTCACAGGGATGTTTAAAAACTTGGCCAATTCCACTTTAGACATCGAAGAATTTCTTTCTGCGGCATCAATAATTTTTATTTTGTCTTCAATAGACATAGATTTTCGTTTCGGAGCCATGATCTAAGACGTAAGATATCTCACTACGTATAAAGAGAACAACCGAATTGAAACTGAAGTAAGAATAAGAATAAAATCTCTTTTACAGAAATGAGGTAGGGAGGAGAAGCTTATTTTCGGGGAAAATGTTTTGTTGTTTTTATGATGCCGACTTTTTGGAAGTAGAAAAGAGAAACAGTGATCGGCATTGTCTTGAGCTTCTACGAAAATGATAATTGAGATTAATTATCAGAATTTGTCCTCTCAACCTAAAAACTTGTGTTTACGATATTATTCAAAGAAAATAAAACGTTGTATCGAAAAGTATAATTTATGTGGGGACGAAATACATATACGTTTAATCAAAGAAAAACGTTATAACGAGTATTTTAGAACGTTATATCGGAACAAAAATGCCTAGAATTCTATTCAAAATGTCGGGACTTTCATTAAACAACGTTTTATCAAGAAAAACGTTGTATCAAGTGACGTTATATCGAGGTTCGACTGTATATCTAGAAAACTAAATTCTCTTTTTGCTTCAAGACATTTCATAATGTAAACTCAATCGTAAAAGAAAATGTATTTAACAATATATTAATTAGCTGGTTTTATGAAAATAAACTGTAAATACTAAATTAAAATGTGAAAAACAATGTTGTTGAAGGAATCGATGAAGAAACGGATTTATTAAAACCAAGAGGAAGGTCAAGCTGGATGAAATGAAAAACTGCAGATAAATTAATTTAATAAGCGATAAAAAAATATTAATATATAAAAGGGTGTAATCATTTAAAATAAAAGCAAAATTTACACTAGAAACTTATAAATTGACCTTAAATTTTTCATTATCCAATAAAATAATAAAAAATTGAAAAAGTCAGAAATAATATACTATTTTTCTTTAGGCTCAGTTTTAAATTAATTTCTTCTTCCTGTTCTTTCTCCACAATAGGCCAAAATAGCAAAAAAGTAATCAGTGTAGAAAAAATGTAAACATTTTTATTTTTTATTAAAAAATAATAAATTCTCATACAGTTTTCTATAATCATTTTGACTCTAAACTCAGGTATGCTATTATTAAAACAATATCATTAACTATTTACCTCGATCGTTATAATTACCTTAAGCTTTTATAGAATAAGTTGCGATTGACACCTTTTAATTTGATTATTGACGTTATGGTTGATGGACCAATTTTAGGTGTAAATAAATAACCTAAGCTTTTATAAATATCGTCCGGGTATTATATTACGGATATAATATTAATATCATAGAATATTATTATGTAATGAGCTTAACTTTTAAGTTCTGAGTATTATTTTAGTTAGCTTATAAATATCTTGCTTGTGCCTATGAAGTCCTCGATCTGTTGAATAAAGGTTCGCTTTTTTTTATTATTTTCTCTGTTGTTTTCAGCGAAAAAAGAGGAGCTGAGAATGCAGTTATTATAAGTAGTTTTTAAGGCATTGCCTATATGCAAATAAAAAAACGGCAAATCACTCATTTGTTAGTGAAAATAACTCAGAGAACCCCAAATTTTTACTTTTAAATTGTTACTAGCTTAAGTTATAATTATTTTAAGGATTAAATATCACGTGCTTAATGCAAAAATAAAAACTAAACCTGAAAAAGTCTTATAAATTTAACTAATAATCAGTTTAATCAATTGTTTAAACACATTATATACAGGTTACAAACAAAAACATAAAATAACATGTTACAAATTTCAGGTAAAATATTTAACTAGAGATAGTTTTGAAAGTAGGTAACAATGTTTTAATCTATTAATTACCACAGTTCTTCGCAAGTGCTAAAAGAAGTTGCAGTTAGTGTGTGTGTGGATGAAACAAAAGGCTTTATTTTATTATCAGTAACTTACTTAAGACTTTATAGCTCTAGTAGGTCTTGGCTTCCTCGACCGTACATCTCCATTCACATTTATTCTCCATCTTGTTCGGTTCATATCATCCACAATATCGTTTAACTATCGCCTCCTCCATCTTTCTCTTCTCCATACTACTCTCCATACCGGACTACATTTTATGAAGAACCGGACTGGATTATTTTCCGCCACATTAAGGATCATCCACACATTATCCAGTTGTGCTTAGGTCCTGGGAGAATCTGGTTCCACTTGTCTCGATCTTGTGTCTTTCTCAACGTCATTTAAGATCATTATCAGTATCCGAAAGAAAATAAGCAGGCAAGAGGTGTTTATTAGAGAAAGACGGTGGAAAGAGCAGTAAACCCGGCAAGTGGAAATCATCAGGTGATTGAAAAATAGTTTGAAGAGGCAATTCATTCAAAAGAGAATGTACGAGTATTGTGTTATGATCTGAGCCCTCAGCAGTAAACGTTACTTTAGCTATTAGTCCAGTCACTCGGGCTATTCCCCTCCGAATTCTGTCGGACTGAACCGATTCACTTGAAATTTGGTGAGTTGATGGGAAAGTGCTCAAACAACAAAAGTTATATAGTGCCGATGTGTGCTTCCACCCCAGGGGTGGTTGCCACCCCTTCTCGGGGGTGGAAATTCTTTTGCTCAAAATAACCACGGGAATCGATAGAGGATCAAATTCTAAGCAACTTTTGTTCTATAGAGTTTTTTTCGAAAGTCATTACTTTTTGAGTTATTCGTGGTTGAAAACAGCGACTTTTCATTGAAAAAAGTCACGTTTTTTAACGGTTTTTCCCGAATAACTAAAAAAATATGCCTCTGATCGAAAAAAGTATAGAGAACAAAAATGAAGCTTATAAAAAAACAAAGAGATTAATTTTTTATAAGATATTCTAGGTGGAATACAAAGGGAGATATGGTCGGTGAAAGGAGACATTTTTTTGCGAATACTTGGATCTTTTGTATTCAACGTTAAATTGCAAGAAAAGGGTTGATTTTTCGGGGATAATGATAGGGAAGTTTTTTATAGTCCATGAAAAGACCTTTAAAATGAGTACTGCTAAAAATCATTTGCATGTAAACTGAGTGAGTTACAGCTCGTAAAAGATGGACTCCTCGAATATTTTAAGGAAAAAAAGGCAGTATAATCAACCTAATATCCACCAGAATCAAAATTAATCGTTTTTCTTCTATAATACATTTTATTTTAGTGTTCTTTATTAGATCCAGGAGTTTGACTGGTTTAAAATGCATTATTTTTGAAAAATAAGTTCGATTAAATTATATCGCCTATTTTTAAAATTTCTAAAAAATTCCCTTTTTTCAAAATAACTTAAAAACTATAATACATACATTTAAAATGATAGAATACAAAAATGAAGCTCTTTTTTCAATGAATATTTTCATTTCTTATAAACTTCTCCAGCATGAAAATCAATGGAGATATCACCGATTAAAGTGTGGGTCTTGGTGTGAACACCCCCTGTTTCGAGTGCTTCAACCCTTAATTTTTCAAAATTGAGGGGTAGTTTGACTTTCTAATGAACCTAGCCTTGTAGCCCTTGAAATTACCTTTCAAATGGCTATGTATACATATATCAAAGCTCGAAAATTAACTAATTTATTGAAGAAAAACCAATAATAGTTTTAGGAGATAATTTTGGAGCGTGAAAAATATACGTATTTTGGAGCTCTCAG
This sequence comes from Gerris lacustris, assembly GCA_951217055.1. Taxonomy (NCBI): domain Eukaryota; kingdom Metazoa; phylum Arthropoda; class Insecta; order Hemiptera; family Gerridae; genus Gerris; species Gerris lacustris. Next base: position 61,464,451 of record OX578276.1, on the reverse strand, counting down.
ATATCTAAAGTACGTATATTAGTTTTGTAGATGAATTTTATGATATCACTTACTAGATTGACCACATTTTGGAAGCTGGCAGGTACTGCACCATTTTATTGTATGGACTTGCTAAGGTTGCTCACGTGAATAAATTAAATAAAATTGAAGATTACTCATCGTTTCTACAGCAAATGAGGTACGAGTCATTTATAAAAGCCACTACAAAGGATACTGCGGTTAAATTATCTTCCCTTGTGCCAACAGTTGGTGCTCTCAATGAGCACATAAAAAGAGTATTCTTACAAACCCAGTTATGGCTGGGAAATAAGAACATAAAAATAATTGATTGGGGAGAATGCAAAGTTTGCCTGCACCAGAGGAGCTGTTGAAGATGATTTTTTGCAATTGTAAAAAAGGTTGCGGATCTTCGTGTGGTTGTTGCAAGGAACAAATTTTTATTGATATAAATACATAAGTTAAGAATTTTAAAGTGTAAAAAGCTATATTTAAAGTTGTAGCCGCCTTTAGGGGTTGAAAAATTGAAACTAAAGAAATATCGTTTCATAAGCGGGGAATGCATTTTTAGTGATCTAAATGGAAAATTAAAACATTTTAAACTATAAATAGGCTTTTTTAGTTTTTTTTTTTTTTTTTTGCATGAAGGGGTGCTTTCTAGGGGTTGAAAATTTGAAACCAATGAAACATCATTTCACAAACGATTAATGCATTGTTATTGATTTTAATTCACAAGTTAAGCATTTCAAAGCAAAAAAAAGAGTTATTTTCGTCATAAGGGGGTGGTTTCTAAGGGTTGAAAATTTGTATTAATGTACTAATTATCATTGAATATGTTTATTTTACTTAATTCAATCACATTTTATTTAATGCATAAAATGCTTAAATACGTGTTTTCCTATTATTTTCACTTAGGGGTAGTTTTAACCCCTTAAAATCAAAAAGCACACCTCGCCCATATATAACTTTTGAAAAGGAGGGTAAGACAAGCTTAAATCCAAATTTTCAGCCAAATCCATGCAGTCCGACAGAATTCGGAGGTAAGGCTCTATTTTTCGCCCGAGTGACTGGACTATATCTTTAACTAATGAATCCTAAATCATCATACTTCTTTTCTGCCGAGTGCTGATGATACCGGGGATCTCAGGGATCTATCTATCTGCGGTATACCCTTATAAATAAAACTCCCAATAAACCTAAGTTTTCGCACATCCTTAAATTTTCCTCGTTAAAAAATATGTAAACAAATTCTTTTATAAGAATTACCCCAATCTCATCTATACATGTCTTTATCTATACATGTTTTTATTACATATAATACAAATATTATGAAGGATTAATTATCCTTTATAATATTCTGGCTTGGTTTCCTCTCCCTTTTAATAAAATTATATATTTGTACTAGTTTTTTAATATAATACATTTAATTTATAAAATGTTGAATATAATACATTATAGTTTATGTACTTTGTTAAATTGAAACTTTGATATTATTATTTTTAATGATGTATGAATTTAAATTAATTGCCCTCTTAGCTTAAAAACTATATACCCTAATAAAATAAAAAGGAGTTTATGGTGACTAAATATCTCTAAAATTAATAATGTAATAGAATTATCTCAGTGAAGGCAATTAATTTGTTAATGACGGTATTATAATTAATGTTATTTTTTTAATAAGCTTTTTCCAAACATCTTTGTAATAAAGTAATCATAAAATTAAATTAATCAAACTAATTTATTAATTTAACTATATATTTTTTTATCGTTATTTTCTCTAAAGTGTTAATTTTTAAACAAGATTTTATATACTGTAATTACCTCTATAATTTGTTTCTTGTTTTTTCTTTAATATATATATATATATATATATATATATATATATATATATATATATATATATATATATATATATATATATATATATATATATATATATATATATATATATATATATATATATTAATTATGTATTTTAGAAGTTAATTAGTTATTGAGGTTTTTTCTCCTTAATAATTTATTAAAAATAATAAGTTATATTCTTACCTGATAGAAACCTTTTTTGTGTTATATTTAGTTTGTGATGTATATGGTTGTGCGGTGCGTGGATGTAAATAAAAAATGGTTGTGCTATGTTATATTTGGCGCCTCTGTATTAATGTGTCAAGTCGAATATCGTAGAAATTGACCCTGACACTATTCTTAGTCCCCGACTGGAATACTTAACCTTCTCCCCCTGCCTTTATTATAAGTCTTGTTTTCATGCTATAAATAAATGTAATAATGAAAGTCGATTGAACTTAGCTTATATATCACATTTTTAGCTATTATTTCTGACCCCTTTCAATATTAATAAATTTAACATAATGTCATAAATTATAGTTTGTTTGAAGTGTTTAAAGATATTAATAGAAACTTAATGAAATTGCTTATGATTATATTACGTATTAACTAATCATCATTTGGGATATTAAATAACAATCAGTCTTATCTTTTGGTGTTATAATTAGGTCCACGTGTCAAAATGTTTTTAGGAATTGAATCAGGTCAGAGCCGTCAATTAAATATGGGACGATATATTTCTGTAAAAAGTATTATTTTAAAAATGGAAATAAATCACGGACTTTTATTCCAACAAACTCCTTTACTCTTCTTATACGTTATAAATTATGTTTGACAATTCTAGTTATAAGTTAAATCATTTAGTAGATAGTAGATCATGTTTTTATCAAAACTGATCAGTTTAATTTTTAGGAAAAAACGACAGAATACCAAATGCTTATTATGGTTTTGGGCACTTTGTGCGTCAATGTGAGTGCTCTGATAAGCAGCAAAAGTACTAGGCGATCTATATAATGTCATTATTTCATGTTCTTCACGAAAAGAGTGTATAATGTTTTTGTTTTTTATTAAATTACCAATATTTGTGATGATTATGCTTTTGGTAGGTCATTATACGGATCTGCTTTTGTAGTCTTGACCAAAATTATGTCAGTATTTGACCTCTCAAATGCTTACTGAATAATGTTGATTTTTCGGGTCCTCGAGAACGTATCTTTAAAGTATTGCATTTGTGTTATTTATTATTTAATTTGTATCTAATGATAGTGTTGTGTCGCATTCTAGTAATTTTAAATTAATAAAATTATAATAATCTTCTGTTCTGGAAAAAAAATATTTTTCTGTTGGTATTGTATAGCTTGTACTATTTGTTTATTCGGATTTACTACATTGATTATAAATTTATGTACAATGTTTAACAACTTTATTAACTAGATATTATATCCTTGTATTCTTTACTTTAGTCACTTACTGACCTTGCTATTCCGTTTATGTAATTTGTATTTTTTTTTTTATTTTTATATGTTACTTTGTTATGGAAGCCTAGTGTAAATTATAAGGTAATAATATGGTATATTAACTTGTCAGTAATATGTAATTATGTACAAAATAATTAAAAAGCATGATATAGGAATATATATTAGGTGCTTCTTTAATATGCATGACATTTCAAAACGTAAAAACTCTCCTTTTGTTTTTTCAAATGGCTATCATCATTTGCGGTAATGAGTTATTTGCGATACATGCATAATAGGATATATATTTTATACATATTTTGTTCTTACTATATCCGTCCTAAAATCGTATCACATCTTAATTATCCGTTCCTGATAAAATCAATTAATATATTATATGAAAGCTAGAAATTCATCAACATATTTTATTATATTAGTAGAATTTAAGGGTTAGCTTACCGAAGATAACTAAAGCTATGAGATTGTTCTGAAGAACGAACAAATTTCATGTCTCCGAATCAAAATTCAAGACAGGAATCAGTTTCAAACAGCAGGGAACAATAATTTAGGTCTTGTATCGGTCTGTCCTTAATATTTGCGAACCAACATATCTTAAAAACTACTCCAATTCCAATGAAATTTGAGATATAAATCTATATAGGTCTCATATAAGTTTCAACCTTCTGTGTGCCTTTTATTAGTTCTCTTCCATATGTGCTACATAATCAAAGCTTAACATCATTTATTTAGTATTTAAGTATTATTTAAGAGGCCGGCGTAGCCGAGTGGTTAGCGCACTCGACTCTGAAACCAAGGTCTAAACCCCTGCTCTGAGTTTGAATCCCAGAGAGGTGAGACATGTTTCACACTGATGATCTCATTAGGGTAAAGTGGCCAGATAACCCTGTCCTGTAATAACCCTGGCCCTGGCAGTTGATCGGGACTAAAACCCAAAAGTAAAAAAGTATGTTATAGAATGCGTGAAAGTTGTGTGCCACACACTAATCACTAATTGGCAAACTATTTTAAATAGGTATGAGAGGGACAATAAAAATAACGTTTGATATAAATGTTCGACGTAATTCTACAATTGTCTTCTTTTCCTATAGAGTAAGTAATAGTTGGTTTTAAATGAATAGTGTAAGTGGGTAATATATTTTATTTGGTTAAAAATATTTAAATTCAATTCAATACTTGAAATATTAGGCGAAAATAAAAAGCTGTTAACAAATTTCCAAGATCGGATATTCATGTTTAAGTTGAAAAGTTTTTTATTTATTTATTCTGGTGATTCAGATTCGGTACAGGATGGGGTGGGGATAGAGAGAAGGTTGTATAAGAATGCAAATTTGATCCCTGGGAAACAGGGTTGGTAACTCTTCAAGTCTGCTAGAGAAGCAACTCCTCCATTAAAGTGATTATACCCGTTTTGAATTTTCCCGCCCGGCCCCCCTCCCCCGCCCGGGCGCCCTACCCTTCTCAGTTTGGGGGACCCTGCAAACTTGTTACATTTACTGGCCTGACTTTACCAAGAGGAAATCTTTAAATCACTTCCCCTCCTTTGAGCCTTCTCAAAACTTTAAAATTATTATTCTGTCATCATTTATCTGATACTTTACAACAGTTAGTCACGATTTATTATACCGAAATCGCTTTTATAAAATTTATTTTTCAGAGTTTTGTCATGCTAAGCAAGATTTTAAACATGAACGTTCTACTTCGCTTATTAGAGAACAATTACTTTTTTAGGTCAACAATTATTTTATTTGGTACTGTTAAATAAAATTATTTACTAAAATTAACAATTTATTATTTTATTTAAAAATGGACGCTTCTCTAAGTTATGCCCCTTGCTTGGAAAAAATTTACTTCTACATAACTGTATATAAAATATTTGCTTGTACTATATTTTAGCTGTCGTAAGTAAGCCATTCCTCGACACGAGATCTGCTCAATGAGGAATGTGCTCATATTATTATTTTTTCATAATATTCTCAATTTTTTTTTTTTACTTTTATTGTATTTCTTACTTTTTACATTGTCCTTTGAGCAACAATAAACTTATTACTTATGTCACGCAGACGAACTTAGCCGTCCACATATTCTTAAAAGCCACCAAAAGATTTTCTTAAACACAAAATTCTAGCTTGATGTTAAACACTTTTTTGCACGCTATCTCCTGGACTATCACATCAATTACTTTATTGATGATATGATTTTACAACCCATTATTGTCTAATTTATGAAATTGCTTACCTCTTTTCTTTTGCTTCCGAGCTTATCTAAGATAACGGAAGCTGGAAGCTATGTGATCGTTTTGGAAATCGACAATTTTTTTGTCTCCGATCTCAAAAATTCCAAGCCAGAACCAGAAATCCTTTACAGACATCAGGGGACACTGTTTCCGTGTCTGCCTGTCAATGTGTATAGTTATCGTTCAATTTTTGCGAACCAATATAAATATTAAAAACTATTCGTCCGATGTTATTAAAATTAGAATCAGCCCATTGTTAGTCCCTTATAAGTTTCAATCGTCTGGACTCGGTTGTTTCTCTTCCAAGTGTGCACAAACATACTTTGATTTACTCCTATATATTTAAAAGTTCTCATCTAAATTTTAAGAAATTTGAATGGTTCGTCGAAAATGGTCCCCAGATGATTTTAACCGTCTGCACTCTTTAAATTTTGCTAAATTGATACTACTCGTATTGTTCATGTGAAAAATTAAAAAAAATGTATCTAAACAATAGTCTGGCCATACTTTAATTTATCTTATACTTTTACAATCCATTGTTGTCTAACTTATTTTATCCTTCCCTCCCCCATTTTCTATCTGTCAAAATGGTTTTGATTTTTGTCATGAATAAAAGTATCAATTTGAAAAAAATTGTGGACAGATCGCCATACAGACATCGACCTAAAATGTTCTCTAGTGTCTGAAACGAATTTCTGTCTTGGAATGTTTGAAATCGGAGATATATGAATTAGATCGATCATACTTCCTTTACCTGTGGTAAGGTCGGAAGAAAAAGGAGGGATAAATTAAATAAATTAGACAATTATGGGTCGTAAAAGCATAACACCACATTCTTATTGGCAGACTATTTTTAGATCAGTCAATTATTTGAATGAATAAATGTGTCAATTTAGCAATATTTATGTGCGCAGGCGGTTGAAATTAATCTGGGACTATCTACGGACTATTTTTGACAAACCATCTAAAATTCTTAAAAATCAGATGTGTGTGAAGATATACGTTATAAATAAATTTATGTGAAAAAGAAACAATTAGGCGCAGAAGGTTAAACTTACAGGGGAACAATGGGCTAATTATGACCTACTATCCAAATTTTATTAATATCAGACTAATAGTTTTTAAAAATATATCGGTTCACAAAAATTGAGCGACAGACACACCGACAAACAGATCCCAAAAATGATCCTTAATGTCTGAAACAGAATTATGTTTTGGAATGTTCGAAATCGAGGAGACATATATACAAATTTTTCGTTCCTCAGAACGATTACATAACTTCCGTTACCTTCGGCGCTCGGAACTAAAAATAATAATAATTATGTATTACGAGAATAATCGACCATTTTACCGCGTAAACATCTAGTTCATCTCATATTGAATCTAGATTGATGGAATATCATTTTGTACTTGGAAACTGAGTGAATAAACCTGAATCACAAATTGATTTATCAATTTTACCTCCTTCCATGTTGAACTATTCCGATTTCTATCTATTTTTTGCCTTTGTTTTTTTTTTTTTAATTGTTTTGGAGGTTTTGTTCGTTTAATAGATGTCGACAAATTAGAAAAATACTCTTTCGTGTTGATTTGTAATTTTTTTTAGTTTTATTTTTATTTAAATACTTATTTTGTTTTATTTTACTTACTAAAATGTGTGAAATCATAACTTATTTTACTACGTTTTTATTAGCTTGTTTGTTTGTTTGTTTGTCCGGTACAAATCTTGCAAACGATTTTTGACTAACTTCTCGAATAGCTGGGCACTTGAAACTTTTAGAATAGCTCAGAACACGGTGACAATGCATTATTTTAATACTTATACCCATCTTTCAGCAGAATTTAATTCGTTTTCAGCAAATTTTGCTGTATGGAAAGTTAGTTCTGAAAAAATCCGCAAGTTATTTTATTTGTTTTGACGTATCCCATATTTTTACGATCTTTATTATGACGGGTTTCAAATTTGTGATTTTTTATTAAGAGGTAAACATTGAATGACAGCTAAAAAGACTAAATTAATTGACGTATGACAACCAGGTTTCTCTACACTTGTGTACTAGATATCGGTTTATATTTTCTACATCTGTACTTCTTTACTTGTACTTATTTTTCTTCTCTTACCCTCCCTTACACGGGGCCATATCGATGGCCACGGTTTAGATTCGGTGTTCAAAGATTTGTCCTTTTATAGTTTTAAGATCAGCTCTTAGATGGTTGTCATTTGTGTGAAGTAAATTAATTCGGAACTATTTATATTTCACTAACATTTTATATAACAATAAAAATTATATTATGATTCAAAAGAAAATTAAAAAACGTAGTATATAAAAAGTTCTTTTTATCTTGTAATTTTCAATAATTAATTAATTTTTTTAATTTTTTTTTGTATGTTTCAGGTTCTTCGCTAGATGCCGTGGCAACACTGCGATCGTTGCATTTATAAAAAGTAAGTAGTTTATAAAATTACTGTTACATATTAAGACTATCCAAAAAACTTTAATAAATGATATAAAGGAATAGCGGGGATTGGGGATATGAAAATAAGTTGTTCATGAACATTTTCAGAAATAATTCTAAACAAAATCTAAATTTCATCGGCTGTAGAACAGTTCCGCGCTAAGCCGAAATTAAGGATTAATAAAAGTTGACAAAATGTAGTGTTACAGTTCCGCGCAAAATTTCACCGTTAGAGTTAGTAGAAAAGTTACAACATCCGTAAAAAGATATTTTTATTTAGATAATGGATATGATTTTTACTAATTAAATGTAAATAAACTTGATATTAAAAAAAATTAAATGGTGTAAATGTTTATTTATTTTTCTGTAATGTTGTTTTATATACTTTTCGCATGGAACTGTCATATTTTTTAAGGATATGTGTGGAACTGTGTCGCCTATTTCATTCTATTGTCAAATACATAGAGAATGTCAAATAGGCTTAGTTCAAAAAGTCAAAATGAATAGTTTTTATTAAAATTAGACTGTATAAATGGAAAATGTCTAGTATTTTGGATAAATATATTCCATTTTATATTTATCGAGTATTTATTAGGTATACCAAATGTAAGAAATATATTTGTTTTAATTTGACCTAAACCTTTGAGTATCTATAAAAGCTTTAGCGTTTATAGCATTTCAGCGTTTATTTGACATGATTTAACATTTCATTTACTGAAGAGTTATCCAACTTTTAAATAAATATATACAGGGGATCGAAGCTGGTTCTAAAAAGAAGCCTTATATTCCAGTAAAAAACGGCTTTGTCGACCAAACGAATTGAATTGAATTAAAATTGAAAAACTATTTGTATATATAACATTACTTAAATTTATTGTTGTAATTTTATAGTTTTCTACTGAAGGTAGTATTGATCCTGCTAAAACTAACTTCATATTGAATTGTGAGCGATCCTTGGAACGATCAATATTTCCTGAGGTAGTTTAGTTTCCTGAAAGAGGCTATAAATTATTAACACCTCTTCCCCACACTGCACATTCTAAAGTTTTATTTACTCTAAGTCTACACCCGAAGAACATATGCAAATAAATTCAATTTTAAAAAGCGTGTAAAAGAAAGTGAATAAATTCATTTTTTTTATTGCATTTTAGTTTATTTAGTTTTGCTTCTGAGTTTACCAAAGGTAACTGAGGCTTTGTGATCATTCTAAAGAACTTCTTTTATATCTCTAAATTCAAACTTTCATCGACAGAAATGCAATGACATCAGGAAACATTTTGTTCTGGTCTCTATCTGTCGGCTAGTATATCATGTTTGCGGACCACCATCTCATAAATCTACTTAAGTCCGATTTAAATTAATTTGGATGGTATGGGTTCGTCAAACTTAGCCTGTACCACAGATGGTACAATATTAATTCAACCTTCTGCAAATTTATTTATTATTAAATAAAAATAAATTTGACCTCGCAGATGTCCGACAATAGGGCATATTTAGGACATATTTTACTGAATGTTTTTCCTGTGATTTCACTTGTGTTATATATATATATAAAATAAATCCAGGGGAAAAAATTAATTTCTTAATGCTATAGTTGAATTGTTCGTGTTTGGTACGAAGCGCTCTTAAAACGCGATGCAATAAGTTAAGCAATGGAGACTACATTGCCGCTGCAAATGGAGAGCGTTATCTAGTTGGAAATGGGTCGTTTTGGAATTCGAAGCCCTGTTTATTAATTATTCATAGAGAAACAAGAAAGCTATAAAACCGATACGGGGCCCCTCGTTCTGAATATTTCATTCATACAAATGTCTACATTTGCCCTCTCGACCGTCCCTCTAATTCACAACTCAATTGTTCACCATAGGGACAAAATGTAATAGAAGCGTAACCGACAGTTAAACGGACTCCCATCAGATAAATCGTTCCGATTCTAATAACTAAATTAGCCCGCTTGTAAATGCAGGATAACAGCTTATCCCACAACAATGTTGTAGAACTGACCTTTAATACAACAATAAAAGTCAACAGTAAATGAGCCGCACAAGATTGCTGTGTAGAGTTAATCTAGTCATGGTTAATGTATAGGTATTTATCGCATCTTATGCCTCTCTAATTTTATTTAAAACTAGCTTTCACCCCGCGCTCCGCGCGGGGCTCATGCTAGGTATCAGTGGCTATTTCCTAAAAGCATGTAGGCCTAGCAATTTAATAAAATTCCTAAATAGTTTTATTTCCAAAGCCTTTTAAGGATAAAATCAGGACTATATTACACATCATTAATTCCATTGCTAAGACTATAATACTCTCCAAATCGTAGTTTGGTGTCTATCTATATATTTAAAAAATAGCCAATAGAAACTAAGTAGTATAGTAATATAATAACTAACAATGCTAAAAAAAGCTATAACAAATAAGAAAATAAACGTAGACAAGACCAATTAGACTGGGAAGTGATTGAACAATCATCAACCATGATAGTGTATTAATTAAATTACCGGTCTCTTCTCTCAATACGACAGTTGCACCAGTAAATATTTAATAACTCTAATAATGAAATAATAAATACTCGATTTTTCGAGCAATAGTGTTAGGTTTAAGTACCCCAATCAAAAATTTTATCGGTCAACAATTGCTGACGCCATAAAAGCTCAGTTAATTTTTTTTTTTACAAAAAATTAAATTTAGCTCTATTTAAGGTAGAACCGATAAAGGTACGACAAAAAGTCATAGGTACAAAGTTGTAGATCTTTTAAAATTAGTTACCGCTGGCGCAATCAGCTTGTCGATACGATTTACCATTTAGCCACAATAAGCCTCCAAAAAAACTTTAAAGTGCGTCCGCCATCTTTAATTTTTTAAGGGGGGTAAACATTTTTTTTTTTAACTTTTCGGATTTATCCAGTCAGTTTGGGCAAATTTCCGACCATACGCAAAAAACCGCGAGTCTCTAGGTGGTCTAGAAGTCCCCAAACATTTTGATTAGCGAGTCTGTGGGGTTTGTTTACGGTGGGTCAACCTAATTTTTTTTTAGGTTATTTTTTATACATTTTTTTTTTTTTTTTTATAAAATTGTTAATAACTTTGGTTCTACTCCATATTTTTAGATGAAACCAAGCCTACTAATTGCGCAACATGTTTGCGCACACCCCTGAAAAAAATTAATCGATTTCATTTAGCCAGTTTTGCTCCTATAAAGTCTGACTGAGGCGACAGACACACATACATACCCACATACATACACGAAAATAGTTAAGGCCGGATTCGGTTTTGGAATGTATAAAATGAAAAAGAATCCAAAAAATTTTCATTTCTGACCAATGTACAGACAAAACTTTAATTTTATATATATAGATATCTTGTCTGTAATTTTTGTAAATGAAGACAGCAGAGTGTCCCTTTCGTTAAATTCTTTACTTATTTGCTATCCTAGAATATTTCATCCTCAAGACATAATATGCCGTGCCTAACATACTCCTATGTTGGGCCGTGACTAATAAACTCATAATATATTGACTCTACAATTTAGTTCAATTACTTATATTAAAAGAAAATAAGTGTTTAAAAAAATATATAATATTACTTAAATATGCATTATTACTTTAACAAAAAACACTAAGTATTAAGCAAGTATGCAATAAAATAATAATCCGTCACATAACCACCTATCTATGTCCTGTTATTATTATAATATAATGTATTTGCAAAACCAAGACCGCTCGATCGTAAAACCCTCGCTAATAAAAAGAATTCTTAAGATTTTATATAGCATTTTACATCTCAACACTGCACATTGCACATGTAGCAGTTAACTTCCGATTTAGACCAACTCATTTATTACAACACTTCCGAGATCCGTCATTTTTAATCTTGTCACATAGCAAATTAACCCTAGGTATACTTTTAGTAAGTACAGTGCCACCGAATTGGGTTAGGGCCTTAACATTTTTTAAGAAAAAGAAAGGTATACTCAATTTGATGAAACATTGTAATCGTAGCATTATATTTATTTATTTTTAAGGAAATGTCAAAACAATTTGTATTGATAGGATGCAATACTGAAATAAGGAAATTGTAGGGCATAAGTTAATTGTGTTGGATCTGTTAATGAGATGTACATGGTTTTGGGAGAGTTGTCAGTTATTAGTTGGTTTATGTTATGTTTATATGTATATAGTATTTTATGAGGTATAGGCTACTAGGCTGTGGGTGGTAGCGGCAATGGTTCTAGTTAAGCCGGATGGATCCCTTCCTCCCAGTAAAGTAGTCTCATATCCGAGGCCTGTCTTAGATCCAGCCCTTATACTTCAAACCCATTGTACAAGCAGGATTGCTCTTACACTAGGCTCGGCTCAGGCCCTCCGTCTCTCATCCTTCCCCCACCCCCCTTAACCAAGAATTCCTTTTCCTATCACGAGAATTCCCTTCATTGTGCCACATGTAAACACCCTTAATCCTTCATTTTCCCACTCTCAGTAAAATTAACAACCAGTTGTAATCTGCTAGGATTTCCTGATTTAGCCCTTTATGTTAATTACCCTTCATAAAACAGTAATTTAAAGAACTAATACGGTAAAACCTTTCAATTCCGATCGCGAGCGGTTTGCGGTTGGTTAGTTGGAATTATTTTATGCAGCGAAGCTTCATCGATCCATGGGAAAGGAACAAACCAATCTCGAACCACCAGCAGTCTTTAATAATTTCCTTTATAATGAGTTAATCTTATAACATACATCTGACATTAATTAAACTATTAATAAAACATTTAACATTAATTTTAACTTTATATTAATCCAGGGAAATAAGGTAAGTAAAAACCTAATCTGCGGAATAAGAGAAAGCAAGCTGAATTTTTGCATAGACCTTCGTTATGATGTTCTAATGAAGCACCAAAAAGTCTCATGCTCACCCTTGTGCGTCTCGAGATATCGAAGGTCAAAGGTCAGGAAAATCAGTTTTTTGCGAAAATCTCGCTTCCGGTTAGTCTGAGGTCTGAAGAAGTTATAACAAAACTTACTTAAAACAGCATTCCCAACAAGTTTGGTTATATACATTTTTTTCGTACGATCAACCGTTTTCGAGATATAGCGTGAAGATGCGGGAGCGCGCATGTTTACTTTCTCATAGAAAGAGAACGTATTGTGATGGCACAAAAATTCTGTATTGAGATTTTATGAATTTACACGTTTAGAGGTCCACTGAGTCCAAAAAAGTGGTTTTTAAAAAATGTCTATACGTCGTTTGTCTGTCGTTTGTCTGGCGTCTGAGGAGACGCGTGGAGCCTAAACTACTGGGCCGATTTTGACGAAATTTGGCATACATGTTCAGAAAAATCATTTTTTCCGAGGCAAAATGGAGAAACGAATTTTAGCTCCAAATTTGGGGGCACTACCCCCCAAAAACTCTGAAAAAAAGTGAAAAAAAAATTATTTCTTGATAACGGTTCTGACGATTTCGATTAAAAATTTCTAAAACGTAGTCCATTTAATTACGAATCTAACGATATATTTCATTCTCCCTATAGATTATCTAGTTCCTGAGAAAATAGCTTTAAACGTGGATATGGAGACAGGCCGGGTTCGATTCCCCACCGAGGAGAAGTTGTTGTTATGATCAAATTTAAACAAATATTAAATAATAATCAAATTTATCTATGAAAACATGAAAACTAATAAATTATGGAAAACACTGAGTTACGTAATTATGAACTCGTCTATATATATATGTATGTCGTTTCCCGGTAAAAATTTATTTCCTGAGAAAATAGCTTTTTGTATCAATTTCCTCAATAGTCCTACCAAAATAATGAAGACGAGGATAAAGCATAAAGTGTGCCGGAAATTGCGAAAGACTTGTAACAGTTTTACAAATGAACAAAACTTTCAACCGGAATAATAATGGGAATTCAATTTTCTAGTATAACTATACTAAGAAAAATTGCATTTATAGTTATAGTACCTCAGTACATTATATAGTAATGTAATACCTACTAAAAATAGGTCCGAGACAACTCAGACAAACATTCTCAAATACGAGTTCATAATTACGTAACCCAGTGTTTTCCATAATTTATTAGTTTTCATGTTTTCATAGATACATTTAATTATTATTTAATATTTGTTCAAGTTTGATCATAAAAACAACTTCTCCTCGGTGGGGAATCGAACCCGGCCTGTCTCCGTATCCACGTTTAAATCTATTTTCTCAGGAACTAAATAATATATAGGGAAAAAGAAATATGTCGTTAGATTCGTAATTAAATGGACTACATTTTAGAAATTTTTAATCGAAATCGTCAGAACCGTTTTCAAGAAATAATTTTTTTTCACGTTTTTTCAGAGTTTTTGGGGGGTAGTGCCCCCAAATTTGGAGCTAAAATTAATTTCTCCATTTCGCCTCGGAATATGATTTTTCCGAACATGTATGCCAAATTTCGTCAAAATCGGCCCAGTAGTTTAGGCTCCACGCGTCTCCTCAGACGCCAGACAAACGACAGACAAACGACGTATAGACATTTTTTAAAAACCACTTTTTTGGACTCAGTGGACCTCTAAACGTGTAAATTCATAAAATCTCAGTACAGAATTTTTGTGCCATCACAATACGTTCTCTTTCTATGAGAAAGTAAACATGCGCGCTCCCACATCTTCACGCTATATCTCGAAAACGGTTGATCGTACGAAAAAAATGTATATAACCAAACTTGTTGGGAATGCTGTTTTAAGTAAGTTTTGTTATAACTTCTTCAGACCTCAGACTAACCGGAAGCGAGATTTTCTCAAAAAACTGATTTTCCTGACCTTTGGCCTCGATATCTCGAGACGCACAAGGGTGAGCATATGAGACTTTTTGGTGCTTCATTAGAACATCATAACGAAGGTCTATGCAAAAATTCAGCTTGCTTTCTCTTATTCCGCAGAGGAAGTCTTATTTCCCTGGACTATATCGCAAAAAAGAGATTTAAAAATAAATACATATTGTTACGACATGACAATGTCATGTGATATTGACAGTTATTATTCATTGATATTTTTAATGTGAGAGTTAAGTTACTTTTATCTTTATTGTGTAAAGAATATACCATTGTATTTAGTTGTACTTATTTTTGAACCTTTAGCTCGTAACAATATATATATGACAAACAGTGGCGTACACAGGGGGGGGGGGGCCAAGGGGCCCTGGCCCCCCCCGAAATGATTACATACCTAAGACCCGCCATACACTTAAAACCAAAAAAACACAGTAATGTCAGATGCATTCGAATTGGCTGTAAATATTTTTCAATAAAAGGAATAAATTAAGTATTATCTTATGTTGTGTATACAATTAATCACCCCAAATAAGCTCGGCCCGGATTTGCCGATAGAATAAAATTCATTCAGCACACATCCGGCCCGATTGTCGGCTGGGCCCGGATTTTGCGGAAGGAATTGAATTTTTTAAACACTATACCGGCCCGTTGTCGGCTGGGCCCGGATTTTGCCGATGGAATTGAATTTATTAAACACTATACCGGCCCGACTGTCGGCTGGGCCCGGATTTTGCCGATGGAATTAAATTTATTAAACACTATACCGGCCCGACTGTCGGCTGGGCCCGGATTTTGCCGATGGAATTAAATTTATTAAACACTATACCGGCCCGACTGTCGGCTGGGCCCGGCTTTTGCCGATGGAATTAAATTTATTAAACATTATACCGGCCCAACTGTCGGCTGGGCCCGGATTTTGGCCGATAGAATTAAATTTATTAAACATTATGACGGCTCGACTGTCGGCTGGACCCGGATTTTGTCGATCGAAATTGAATTTATTAAACACTATACCGGCCCGACTGTTGGCTGGGCCCGGATTTTGGCTGATGGAATTAAATTTATTAAACATTATAACGGCCCGACTGTCGGCTGGGCCCGGATTTTTGTCGATGAAACTAAAACTAAAACACTATAGCGGCCCGATTTTGGCTGGACCGAGATTTTTGCTGATGGAATTAGATTCATTGAATTAAATTAGGATGCATGAAATAAATCGGCTCATTTGCCGACTAGGCCTTGATTTTTGCCAGTGGAACTAAAAACATTAAACTTGATCGACCCGATTTCGGCTGGGCCTGATTTTTCGCCAATTGAATTCAATGATTTTTTTGTGGTTTTAGTCCAGTTCAATAGCATAGGTTGCATTTTAGGACAGCCTCAATTCATTACGAATCCTAATGCAATGAATTGAATTTGGATTCGTAAAAATTGACTGCTCCGATTGACAGCTAGTCCCGGATTTTTTGCTATAGAATTTAGTGCATTGAATTGATTAGGATGAGTACAATGAATCGGTCTGATTTCTAGTAGGCCCGATTTTGTCGATGGAAATTATGCATCAAAATAAATTGGGATGCGTTCAATAATAGACCCGATTGCTGGCTCGGCCTAGGTGTTAAGCACATTAAATTAAATGAGGCCCGAGTCAACTCGAACTTTTGCCGATGGAATTAAATTAATTGAATTAAAATATGCACACTAGACTGGCTTAAACGGGAAAATGATGGTTCTGGATTTCAGTAGCAAATTTTTGTTTTGTGTGTAGAACGCTACGTGGGTCCTCTTGTCTATGCGGCATTCCCCTCTTTTTGACTCAGGTCGGACTAGTGTTCTTCGACATGTAGTGGGAAAACAGAGGCAATATAAATAAATCGGTTTTTCATTTTGTGAAAAAGCTGATTCATATTACATAGTAATAGTAAATTTAAATCTAAAAACTCAAAAAGCGTTCAGAAAACATTTGATGTTAAATGTCCCATGTAATTACCCAGCGAATGAGCGAATGATTCTTTTGTTTTGCAATAGGTAT
Source organism: Gerris lacustris (assembly GCA_951217055.1). Lineage (NCBI taxonomy): Eukaryota > Metazoa > Arthropoda > Insecta > Hemiptera > Gerridae > Gerris > Gerris lacustris. The sequence goes on along the minus strand of OX578276.1, from coordinate 61,447,604 downwards.
TTAATTTTCTTAGAGAAGAATTCTCTTCTAGATAAAAATTTGAAATTTGTATGTGCTCCAAATCCACGTTTGCTTTTGCAGTATGGATCACGTTTTGCTTCCGAGCTTACCGAAGGAAACGGAAGATATGTGACAGTTCTGAAGAACGAACAATTTTTATGTCTCCGATTTCAAAAATTCCAAGACAGAAATCTGTTCAACATCAAAATACAGTTTGGGTCCCGTGTCCGCCTGTCCTTCAATTTTTTCGAACCAACATATCTTAAAAGCTATTCGTCCAATTTTATTGAAATTTTGATGGTAGGTCATAATTAGCCAGGTTATAACATTGCTGGTCCCGTATAAGTTTCAATCTTCTGCACCTATTTATTTCTCTTCCACATTCGCACAGACATACATTTATTTACACCTATATCTTCAAAAGTACTCATCTGATTTTTATGAAATTTTAATGGTTTGTTTAAAGTAGCCCGCAGATAACCCAAGAATAATTTTAACCGTCTGCGCTCTTAAAATATTGCTATATTGATACTTTATTCATGTTAAATTTACTCAATTTTCCCTCCTTTTTTAAATTAGTCAAAATTGGTTTGATTTTTACATGATTTAAAGTATCAATTTACCAAAATTTAAACAGCGCAGACAGTTAAAATTAATCTGTGAGCTTCTATCAGATAAGTTTTATAAAATCAGATGAATATTTTTTGAAGATAAGGTGTAAATAAATGTATGTGTGTGCACATGTGGAAGAGAAATGGTGGCAGGTGGAGAAATGTGGTGGAGGGAAATGGGACCTTATAGGACCAACAATGGACTTTGTATATGCTAATTAACTGCCATCCGAATTTCATTAAAATCAAAAGAGTAGTTTTTAAGAATTTTTCGCCATGATTGAGCGAAAGACAGACTAACAGCCAGAAACGGGATCAAAAATGTCTGATAACTGGAACAGATTTCTATCTTGGAATTATTGGAATCGGAGACATAATCGTTCTTTAGAACGATCACATAACTTAGTGAGGTGTTACCTCATACGATTTTAATTTAATTAAATATGAGGTTAGAAATTGAAATTAGAGTGTTAAAAAGGGGGAGAAATTACAATTATAATAAATTATGGGGTATGCTAAACCCGCATATAAGTTAAATTAGGTTGGGCCCCCCCCCCGAAAAAATTTTCTGTATGTACGCTACTGATGACAAATAAACTAATAAGAAAATAGACTGCCAGTTAGTGTGGCACATATAGCTTCCTCGCATCCTATCATGTACTTTATTGTTATATTAACATTAAAATTATTGTTATATTACTTTATTGTTTATTCTGTAAAAACTATTAATAGTTTTAGCGATCTTTAACACTTCATAGCGGTGTCGCAGTTATTAACAAGTTGTTATTAACAATTGTATAAAAATAATAACCTAAAAAACTTGGTTGATAGTGAAGGAGATTATGATTTACTGTTTCTGTTGACCACCATAACCAAAACCTACAGACTCGCTAATCAAAATGTTTGGGTACTTCTAGACCACCTAAAGACTCGCGGTTTTTTGCGTTTGGTCGGAAATAAAGGGAACTTAAAAAAAAAAAAAAAAAAAAAAAAAAAAAAATGGCCCAAACCGACTGGAAAAGTCCGAAAAGTTGAAAGACAAATTGCATCCCTCCCTAAAAAAAATTAATGATGGCGGACGCAACTTTAAAGTTTTTTTTGGAGGCTTATTGCGCCTAAACGGGAAGTCTTATCGAAAAGCAGATTGCACCAGCGGTAACTGATTTTAAAATACCTACAACTTTGGTCCTATGACATTTTGTCGACCTCAATCGGTTGTTCTACCTTAAATAGAGCTAAAATTGATATTTTTATAAAAAGAATTTGACTTTTAGCTCTTATGGCTTATAGCATCCGCAATTGTTGACCGATTAAATTTCTAATTGGGGTTCTTAAACCTCACACTAATGCTCTTTAAATCGAATATTTATTATTTTATTAATTTTTTTTAGAAGTAGAGTTATTAAATATTTACTCGTTAAACTACCGTATTCAGAAAAGAGACTGGTAATTAAATTAATGCACCATCATGGTTGATTACTGTTCAATGACTTCCCAGTATTATACCTTTTTTAGCATTGTTATTTATACTTTATTACTTATTTTCTATTGATTTTTTCTTCCGAGCTTACCGAAGGTAACGGAAGCTATGTCATTGTTCTGAAGAGCGGAAAAATTTTAGGTCTCCGATTTAAAAAAATCCAAGACAGAAATCCGTTTCAGACATCGCAGGGATCATTTTTGGTTCTGTGTCTGTCCGTCGGTCTGTCGCTCAATTTTTGCGAATCGCCATATCTTAAAAACTAATTGTCCAATTTTAATGAAATTCAGTTAGTAGGTCATAATTAGCCCATTGTTGGTCCCATATACGTTTCAACCTTCTGCGCTTATTTGTTTATCTTCCACATGCTCACAAACATACATTTATTTACAGCTATATCTTTAAAAGTAACCATCTGAATTTAATGAAATTTGTATGGTTTGTCGAAACTAGCCTGCAGAAATCACTTGCCTGATTTCAACCGTCTGCGCACTTTAAATGGTGCTAAATTAATATGTCTTTATATTATAAAGCAGCATGGCTAACCGACTCACTGGCCGACATTAATGTTTACCCACTTCCAGAAGAGCTAGAGACTTGCTGTTTGCGCCATTCGACGCCCAACGTCCATATTGTGAACCAAAATAATTATAAAAAGTACGTTTCCCCCTCCTTCCCCCCTTAAAATAATAAAAGGGCCGACTTGATTTTTAAGCTGTTTTGGGGGATGATTGCGGCTGAACGGTAAGTGGTATTGGAAAACGGATAGCACCAGCGGTAACTGATTTTAAAAGATCTACAACATTGGTCCTTTGACTTTTTGTCGTATCATCATCGGTTGTTTATTAGATGGTGATAATTAGGGTATTTTGCTTCAGAGCTTACCAAAGGTAACGGAAGCATTGTGTTCACTTTTGAGAACGAAAAACTTTTATGCCTCCGATTTTAAAAATTCCAAGACGGAAATCTGTTTCAGACATCAGGGAACATTTTTGGTCTCCTGTCTGTCTGTCGGTCTGTGTGTCCGCGAATTATGAAACGTGCGACTATAACTTGAGTAAATGTCAACCGATTTTGATGAAATTTGGTATACATGTTCATTTTACCAATGCCCAGACGAGTTCGTTGGACAACGTTATCAGTCCAAGCGGTTGTTAGAGACCGACCGACTTTGCCTCTCCCCACCATGTTTTGTTTTTGTAGGGGGTTTTTGTAGGGGTCTAGATGTAGGGCCCATGGAGAACGTCACTCCTGGGGGCAATAAATATTATGTCACTTTTACGGATAATTATTCTAGATACACTACTCTATATCTAATGAAAAGTAAAGATGAAGTGAGTCAAAAGCTTGAAGAATATTTGGCTATGATAAAAAACAAATTTAATAAAACGCCCAAGGGTATAAGATCTGATGGAGGAGGAGAATATATTAGTGCTAAAACCCAAAATATTTTGAAAAAATTCGGAATTGAGTTCCAATGTACGGTTCCCTACAGTCCGGAACAAAATGGAATATCGGAAAGAAAGAACCGTACCATATGTGAATCCGCTCGTTGTATGTTAGTTGACGCAAATTTAGATAACAAGTATTGGGGGGAAGCTGTGGTAACAGCTAATTACTTAATAAATAGGCTACCCTCTAAGGTTATTGAGAAAACACCATTTGAACTTTGGTTTGACAAAAGGCCAAATTTAAAACATTTAGTAACGTTTGGTACCAAAGTGTTCATGCACGTCCCAAACGAAAAACAAACTAAGTTCGGTCCTCGAGCAGAGTCTACAAGGAGAAGAAAATTTACTTGATAGCAATGAAGAATACAGATCGGCAATCGGTTCCTTGCTTTACCTTTCCACCACCACCAGGCCAGATATCGCCTGGGCAGTCAGCTGTCTCGGGCGGAGAGTTAGCAAACCCCGACAGAAAGACTGGAATAGTGTCAAACGAGTTATTAAATATCTCAAAACTACGATTGATATGAAATTAAAATTAGGTACTGAAAATGAAAAAATGGTGCTAAGAGGCTACACAGACGCTGACTGGGCGGGAGACACAGGAGATAGAAAATCCACCAGTGGTTATGCTTTCTTCTTAGGAAAAAGCGCTATTTCTTGGTCGACAAGAAAGCAAAACTCTGTTGCTCTCTCGTCAACAGAGGCTGAATACATAGCAGCTTCTAATGCCTGCCAAGAAGCAGTTTGGCTAAGGCAGCTGCTGCAAGACTTTGGGTTTCCTCAGCAAAACCCTACTACTATTTATGAGGACAACCAAGGTTGCATTGCAATGGCAAAAAGCGACCAATTTAGCAGTAGGACAAAACACATTGACATCAAACACCACTTCATTAAAGTACTTGTTGATGAGAAGAAAGTAAATTTCGTTTACTGCGAAGGCGAAAACATGATTGCCGATGCTCTTACAAAACCAGTAACACAACCAAAACTGATAAAGTTTAGAGAAGAAATGGGTATCTCGTCGAGTGGGGGGTCTGACAAGGCACGTCAAGATACTTGATGAAAAAAAAAATAAATAAATAAATAAATAAATAAAAAAATAAATAAATAAATAAATAAATAAAAAAAAAAAAAAACCAGTGGGGGTGCAGTCGAGTGGGGGTGTTAGAGACCGACCGACTTTGCCTCTCCCCACCATGTTTTGTTTTTGACATATTTATATTTTTATGTATATTCTGTCATTATTATATTAATAGTTCTTAAAAAGGAATAGTGTCTTATTTCACAGTTAATATAATAGCGGTCACGAGCAACGCTCGCGTAAACGTGAACTTCAAATTTAAAATTGGAATTTTAGGTCGGGAAAAAAATCTAACTTTATCTATTCAATGAGACAAACATTTTTTTCAAATACAATGTTTTAGTAAAACCAACAGCGACACACCGCTATGAAGTGTTAAAGATCGCTAAAACTATTAATAGTTTTTACACAATAAACAATATAACAATAATTTTAATGTTAATACAACAATAAACATGATAGGATGGGAGGAAGCTATGTGCCACATTAATTGGCAGTCTATTTTGGTTTTATTTTTTCATTTTTGTCTTTGAATGGCCATATAGTTTCTAAAATTGTTGACCGATTTTATTTCTGATTGAGGCGCTTGAATCTCACTCTAATGCTCTTTAAATTGAATATATTTTATTTCATTAGTGTATCCTATTTGCTGAGATCATGAGAGTAAACCTTTTCCCGTGTGCCGTGTCATGTGACCACTTTTTTGGTTTTTAATATTGTGTCGTATATCATTTGAAAGGCCTTGATATGTACATTAAAGCTATTTTATTTGTTTAATTTTTTACAAATTTTGTACACGTACTTTTTTACCAATTTATAATATTGTTGTAGTTTAAAGGGTTTAAATTTTTTTTTTTTTGTTATAATGTTTTTTATTTACATTTATTTCTTAGTTACATTAATGCCCTTTAGTATTGTTTGTTTTTTTATAAATATAATTTTGTTTATTCAAAGTACAGGAGTACAAATGTGAAAGTTAATATTTTATAATATGATGTATATCGTTGAAAAGCTCTTAAATAGTAGATTCATTTTTGTTACGCTCTATTTTGTGATAGTTTTGAAGGGGTAAAATTGAAAAAAAAAAAAAAACAAAAAAAACAAACAAAAAAACTGTTTATATAGCGGTTTCTACGATTTGGTTGCTGTATTATTTGTTTATTAAATTTATTATATGTGCACTAACATTTGGCGCATGTTGGAGGCTTTGTTTCTACGAAAAATGTTCAAATTAAAGACTAATTTATCAAGGTATTTTTATTTCTTAAACTGATATTTTCTTTGCGTACTAGAGTGAGGAAGCTATGCCAGGCCTAAATGATTATAGGAAACATAGCCACTAACATCTAGAGTGAGCCCCGCGCGGAGCGCGGGATGAAAACTGGTATTGTTATATACATATAAAGTCACAGACCTATTTACTGAAAGCATATTTTATATTTTGGCATATTTATTTAACCCTTCGTTACACGGGCTGGCGCATTGAGTGCGCCACGGGTAAAAAAGTTTCTGTAAATCAAAGATTCACGATGCGAGAATAATAACCCCTCACTTTACCCTACCACTAGAGACCCCTAAAACAGATGAAAAAGTCTGCTTTGATTATTACTTTGTTCTGCATTGTTTTGCCGTGTTTATTTGTCTTGGTGCACTGTTTACGCCGCCATGTCCGGTATAGGTGTAGAGATGTTATGGCTTCCGATCAATATTCTTCGGTTTTTCATGAGTTTTCGAATAAGGATGATGGTTGTGAGGTGTTATCTTAGAACTTTGACAACTAATAATAATTAATTAAGGTTGATAGCCCGATACTAAGTCAGGGCGCTGAAGGAGTAATTACTTATTTTTTATAGTAATTTTTATTTTTATTATTAAAGATATCATTGAGAAATAAATATGTAATACATTAATTGACTTTTTAGTTCAACATTTCCAAAACGCAATCTAGATAATCTGGATTTGACCTATTTGTGGTTGCGGAAAAATGCATTGGCGCATAAAGTACGCCGCCCGTGCCTCATTGTTTGTCCACTATTATAGCCGTGCCGCGAAGGGTTAAATATTAATATAATTTATCCAAATTAAATCTGAAAGTATAAGAGAAGTTATTTAAAATAAACCTTGTTTTTTTGTTGTTTTTTGTTTATAAAGAAAAAACCTTGAAATAATTGATTGATTGTGATGAAGTATGCCTGTCTACCATGTGTTAGGGAGAAATTGTTAGTTACTAAAATTAAAATGTATCTTATACATTGATTTAAAATACTTATTTTCATTTCTCTTTCCTCAAACTAACTAAAAAATGTATCTTATACATTGATTTAAAATACTTATTTTCATTTCTCTTTCCTCAAACTCCCCGGTAAAGAAGGTGGTGAATAAAAAGAATATAGACCCTTAACCTAGTACCTACAATATGACCTATGACCTAAACTTACCTTTATTTGTGACCTTTATTTTAAATTACCTTATATTTATACATATTAAATTTTCTTCATTATGTGAACTTTCAACTTTACCTCTAGAGGTTAGGTTTTAAATATAAGTCCGATTTTTATGGATGATGATTTATTAGTATTAAAGCTTTATTGTTAGTTATTTATTATGAGAGCTTTGCATAGAGAATCTAAGCATCAGTATATTTATTGGGGATAATAAATCTTTATTTCTAAAACCGGGACTTTTATTTCCAACCTAACCTCCAGAATATTAAATGGTGACGTTCACTGAACTACCTACCCTCAATGTTTGAATTTTACTTTATTTCTATTGATTTATATTTTATTAGGGTCAACATCACCAAATGACTACCTTAAAAGTTCTACAAAGATCGTGTAGGTGTGATTATACTCATAAGTTACTTTTTTACTTTTCCTCACTACTAATAGTAGGAAAAGTATTGTTTTCACCAAAAATTTTTTTTTCGAGATTTCAACGGAATTATCCGTTTTAGGTGTTTTTAAGACCTCCTGAGTGGTGTTCAGCATGACGTATGTATGTGTGTGTGTATGTGTGTTATCATCGTAGCGCCCAAGGTATTTAACCTAGAGAGTTGAAACTTGGCAGAAAAATCAGTCCTAACCTGTAGTTGTGCTGCCCGGAAAATCAACTTTTTCTGCCATCTTGAACTCAGTTTGCGGAGTCAGCAAAAATTTAAAAAAATCGTAATAAATCGACAATTATCCTGATCGAGTTGAAATTTGGCCAGAATATACCTCTCTGTATGACAAACAAGCCCACCCAATTTCATTTTGATTTTGGCCGCCATTTTGAAGTTATAAATTTTTAAACTTTGACGGTTAATAATACTGAAAGTATAAATAGGTATTTGACATACTTATAGCATATCGTTGGAACCGGAAAAAATTAAGGAACAAATATAAAAAAAAACCAATGAAATTCCATTAATTAGTTTAAAAGTTATAAACGAATATAATTATTTATTAGTGCGATAATTTTGATGACGTCAAAGTTTGTTTACATCTGTCAAAATACCGCCAAACTTCAAATAATTTAATTAAATATAGGTATTAAAAATAAGGGTTTTTTTTAAGAATGATAATAAATCAGTTAGTTCAGAACGGTCACCCATCCAAGTACTGACCTCGTCCAATGCTACTTCCTCCTGCTGCGAAGCAGCAGGAGAGGCCACTTTAGTGCCCTCTGAAGTGAGGAAAAGTTCCGAGGTACCCCGTACCCGATTTTTTATTTTGCAGTTCAATTATTTGTTTGTTTTTAATAATCAAATGATTAAAAACACAACATTTAATAACAATATTAAACCCTAAAACAACATTGGTGACTAATAATTTAAGCTCTGCTTTAAACTTTGGGTAAATAAGACCTAAAGAGATATTAAAATATCAGGTTGTCAAGTTTCTATTAACAGCAGAATTAATGGGAAAGGGCTGTTAGCTAGAATTAGGTAGGTTGTTAACTAACTCTAGAGCAAACTCTGAATTAGATTTACGCCACATCAAATATGCAGAATGTTTTCTCTGTAATTAGAACTAGTTTTAACTAACTTAAGCGGACATCCAGCAATTCTGTAGGATTGATATAAAATTAATAAAAGAATCTCAGAAAAATGTACACTGTTGAAATAAATTAATATTTTTTATAGCTTTCCCAATCCTAAAAGATATTCGCAACAAATGCTGAGATATTCTTTAAAAAGAGCTATCACCAATCGTCTCTTATTTTAATATCCCGGTAAAAACTCTATCTTGTTTCCTTTTTTTAAGTATTTCCTCCAATCCAACGATATTTTTACGTTTTAATCAATAAAATTGTTAAAGTTTTTTTTTAACAAATTCTATTTTAACAGGTAAAAATTAGGATCGAAGTCAGTTCAAATAAACAAATATTCGGATAATTGGATTTCCAATTAAAATTAAGTATTTAATGGAAAACCTTGAAGTAATTATTGAACGAAGTCTTAAACTTTATTTCCCTTAAAATACTTTTTATTTACTTACTCTTCGGCTCTACACCACAAGTAGGGACCTTTTAAATGCATAATTCTCTTCTTGTATCATTTAATTTAGCTTAAATGTAATAATATACGTAAATGTAATAATATTATGTAATAATATATAAGGTGGATTTCAAAATACTAGTGGACTGATATAATAATTGTTTTTCATTGAATGTCTTTAAAAAACTGATAATCTAGTTTACTAAGAATATACTCCGGTCACTTTTGTCTTGCGTCTTTCTTGTTTTAAAGGGTAGTGACACACTTCGCCACACGGGTGGCGAAGTGTGTCACTACCCTTAAGCTTAGTAGAGCTTCAGGCCAACCCCCCCCCCCCCCCTCAACGATAATATATTGGTCAAAGGTATCTAGACATGTGTTGGTGCGAGTAGTATATTTATGCGTGTTGCGTTGGTGGTACATATATATTTATTCTGATAATTATTTTTAAAATAAAGCTAAAGGGGAAACTAATTAGTTAGTTATCATTTCTATAATAATGGTTAGTTAATAACCAGTTAATATCGAGGCCCGATGACTCTTATTTGTCGGGTATTGCCTTTGTTTTTAGTGCTAGAGCTATGTCCACAAAATCACGTAATACGTGTCTATTGTTGATAGACATCCGGGAACAATTTCGTTGTTCTGCAACTCTCCACAGACTTAATATCATGCCTATGAGTCTTCCACCTCGAATAGAAAATTACTTGTTGCGGAATATTTCCAAAATGAGTAAAAACGCTTGAAACAATTGCTTCCGAGCTTACCGAAGGTAACGGAAGCTATGTGATCATTCTGAAGAACGAAAAGTTTTGGTTCCGTGTCCGTCTGTCGTTCAATTTTTGCGAACCAACATGTTTTAAAAACTATACCTCCAATTTTAATTAAATTTGGGTGGTAGTTCATAATTAGCCCATTGTAGGTCCCATATAGGCAAGTTTCAACTTTCTGCGCCAATTTCTTTCTCTTCCACATGCGCACAAACATACATTTATTTACACCTCTAGCTTCAAAAGTACTTATCTGATTTGTATGAAACTTTTATAGTTTATTGAAAGTAACCCGCAGATAGCCGCAGATTAATTTGAACTGTCTGCGCTTTTTAACTTTTGCTAAATTAATACATTAATTCGTGTAAAAAATCAAAACAATTTTGACAGGTTAAAAAAACGGGGGAAACAATTAAACCAATTAGAGAACAATGCTTGTAAAAGCATAAAATCAATAAAGTACGTGGATAGGATGCGAGGAAGCTACGTGCCACACCAATTGGCTGTCTATTTTTAATACCACTTGTTTTGACAAATATTCTGAAGGTGTACAGGAGTCTGTCAAATAGGGTACTTAAACTGAACATTAATAGATTATGTGTTCCCGAAAGTTAACAATCTGTAGCACTTATGCGTTTACGGAATTATTCAAGCTGAACCAAAAAACATTAGGTTAGAACCCTATACAAATCATCCCTCAAAAACAAGGGGTGAAGTTTAAGGGGGTTGGATTCTTTTTAATGAAAATGCGTCGTGTGGAGTATTAATTTAAAGAGGGCACTCTGAGTGCAAACATATATTTGGTTCGGCAGACGGCTTTTAGCCATGCCTGATTTACTTTTCTACTATGGTAAATTTAACAAAAATTTTATCTAAATAAAAGTATTATTTGATTGATTGATTGATATATTTGGTTCCTTTTTTAGCTGTACCAGTTCATCATTGTACCATGTGCCCTGAATGAGGCATCAAATATCAGTATCATGTGTAGTCACATCGGAGTTACGTGGGTAATGGGAAGGAGACAAAAGAAAAAAAAGTTCCAGACCCCCTCCAAAACAATTCAGCCCATCAATGTAGTGACATCTCTAACAAGTCTTTTGTATGCCTCATTCATAAACTGACGAAGTGTTAAGCAATAAAAATAACAGCCGGCTTGCTCATGAAAGTCGGAGCGAAATGAGGTTATGGACTAAAGAAAGAACAACCTTTGCTACAATGTAGATATCACTACTGTTATAGGCTGACTCTTTTGTGAGGGGGTCTGGAACTTAGCCCTTTTTTAAAGGTTAGGTGTTTGTTCTAAAGAATATTTTAATTAGTAAAATTGCCTTTTTTTTATCCCTACCAATAATATAAAATAAAAAAACAAGTTATGCAATCATTGTAATAAGTTTGCCCTTTAATGATTTAAATACCTTACTTTATTATTTGTATTAAAAAGATATTTTATTGTACCTATAACTAAATAAAATATTACTAACAAATAAAATAAATATCAAAAATATATAAATACTTTTAGATGGCAAATGTATTTTATAAGCAAATATATGTAGTTTGCTGTTTTGATTATATTGTTTAAGTTTTTTATACTTGAATTTGTTTTTAATGTTAACGGACTAGATTATATAGGTAGTTTACGATTTTCGACTGTACGCCACCTCCTAATTGAGATTTACCGTGATTGATTAACATCATTATCTTTGAATTATTATATTAATTTATGTATTAAGGGAACTTTAACAAATACGTAGTGTTAATATTAGGCCATTTATAGAATAGGTTACACGAAGCGATATTGTTAGTACCTTCTACCTTCTCCTAATTTCGGTTTTATAAAAGAAGATTTTTAATTATGTAGTATAGTGTGTAGTGACTGAAAATGTTCATTTTAATAATTTGTAAATTAGATACTTTAAATAAATTTTCAGGCCTTCATTATAGTATTATGACTTGAAATAATGTGTATATAATTTGGTATAAATTGTAATAATTAAAGCTTAGTGTCATTAATTCAGCTGAAAAAAAGTATGAGTTTATAAGAGGAATAAAAATAATAGTTACGATGTAGTGAGCCCTCTTCTAGTAGATGCGATGGTGGTGTAATGGTGAGCATAGTTGCCTTCCAAGCAGTTGATCCGGGTTCGATTCCCGGCCATCGCACTTAGTTTTTGTGCTTATATAGCATCTGTTTTTGTGGCAAATTTTGCCTTGAATTATTTAATTAGATATTTTGAATTATTTTATTGTGGACATTTTTTTTTGTGCAATTGTTTTCACTATGTATATGTAAATATAAAATCAAAGTAACTTCTGAATTAACGAACTTTTTTATAATTTTTAAAATGAAAATTATTTCTTAAGTCCTATGTTCGTACGTCGAGGTTGAATGTGGTTTAGCGGTAGGGATGGAGGACTACCCCCCTCCTATACAGCAAATAGTCTTGAGGGGCTATAGATCCGGCTAGAATATTTGTCACGCATTGCTCGACTAGACTGTCCTTTTATATTATAATAGTGTTTGGATGTTGAATCAAAGTAGTAGTAATAAAGCTTAACATTCTTTATTTATGTATTTCGGGTCTTGACGCTTAAATGTAAAAATGTTCATGGGCTCAAACCTTTTACTAGGTATTTTAATTTAATATATTCGTTCATAATGGAAAATTCAATAACCATATTATTCTTTTATGTGTTGTATCAAGGGATATTAGTATGTCTAGTTCGTAGTAGCATTTTGAATAAACAATCTTTAAAAACATAGATATCATGGTAATTTATTTATTGTTGCTTCCTAGCTTACTTGAGGTACATAACAGAAGCTATGTGGTCGTTCTGAGGATCTAAATATGTTTATTTCTCCTATTTAAAAAAAATCCAGGAAAGAAATCCTTTCAGACTAACAACATTTTTAGTTTCGGTTTAGTTAATGGTCGGTCTGTGCGAACCACCCATATTTTAAAAAATACTCGCCCGATTTAATGAAATTAGATGGTTGGTCATAACTACTATAATAACTAGCCCATTGTCCCATTTAAGTTTTATTCTTCTACGTCCATTCGTTTCTCTTCCACATGCGCACAAACATACATTTATTTAGACCTATATTTTCAATAGTACTTATCTGATTTTAAAGAAATTTGGATGGTTCCTCGAAAGTAGCCCGCAGATAGCACCAGATTCATTTTAACCGCCTACGCGCACATTAAATATTGCTTAATTGGTACTTTCATTCGTTTAAATAATCAAACAAACAATTTTGAGAGATTTAAAAATAGTCTAACAATATATGTGTGGCACATAGCCTCATTTAACAGACAGACACGGAACCAAAACTGTTCCCTGATGTCTGTAGAGGATTTCTATCAAGGAAGTTTGGAAGTCCAAAAATACATTTTCGTTCTTCGGAACGATTACATATAACTTCCGTTACCTTCGGTAAGCTCGGAAGCAAAAGGGGGAAACAATAAATAAATTAGACAATAATGGGTTGTAAAAGCATAACGTCAATAAAGTACGTGAAAGGATGCTTGGAAGCTAAGTGCCCCACTAATTTCTTATAAGTCCCGACCATAGCAAATAATTACAAAGGAATCGGCCACTTTACAAGTATCCTCGATGTGGTGATCATCTCACTCTCTCTGAGAATCGAACCAAATACCTATATTAGGACTGTAGTTTTAATCGACTAGCTTCGCTAATCCCTAAATGAATTATCTATATATGTAGTTTAAACACTCATAACATGATGTGAATTAATTATGAATAATAAAAAGAGATAGATAATACGTTAGATAGATAATAATAATAGCGCACGTTAGATCTATCAAAACTTTTCATGTGTGATATTTTGTCGATAAGCTTGAATCGGTGAAATCTTAACTACTTACTTTCAAAAATGAGCTAGTAATAAACGAAAGGCTAATATCATATTCTAGAGGTCGACGTCCCTTCGTCTTAACTCTTAGTATTTGGCGAAGGGATATTTTTACTTCCATTAAAAAATATGTCCCTTAACATGAATAACATTATTGGTAAGAAGGGGCATCATCCATGTAATAATGAAAGGTCAAATGTAGAAAGGAAAGGTCAGAGCCCTATTACGGGCATTAAAAAAAAACTTAAGAAATTACAAAATAAATATTAATATTTAGGTAATTTACCTTGAGATAAACTGAAAGTAAAATTATTTTTATCTACTCGCGGCAGCAAAATTAAACATTACTTAACTGTTTTTAGGCTGGAAAGTACTATTTCCCTGATTTGTCATTAAAATATTAAAAACAGGCAGGAAAGTAGTTAAAACAGTCAGGAAAATACTTTCTCTGCCTAGGCAGGGAAATATTTCCCTGCCTAGGCAGAGAAAGTAACAGTGTTTACCTCTGCGTGTCATAACCTCTTATTTTGACAAGAACAGTTTATACTGTTATCTCTATCTTATAACATTATATATTATAGTTAAATAAATAACATTTAATAACAAAATAAACGTTTTAATAATAAAATAATTTGTTTATATTTGTTAATGCTGTTAAATTAGTTCAGTGATTAGTAGATCTTTAATTAAAAAAAATAGTAGAGTCACTGACTAAACTGTAGCGTCATGTAAACATTGAACATCCATATTATTTTTATTATTGAAGTCTTTCTAGATTAGACTAGCTACTTTTCTTGACGTATCCTAGTTACTTCTTTTCTTTTAAACAATAGAAAATATCTTTAACACTTTTATTAATTTTTTTAGTAAAAATACAAATAAATATTTAATATTGCGTGCATTATTCATTCAGAAGTTATGTGTGTTATAAACGTGTGTTTTGTATTTTGTTGTTATAGATTGAGTTTGCTTTTCACTTATTGTTATTATTCCCAAGTTTCTTATTTGAACATTAATTTTAGTTAATACATATGTTATTATCTTTATTAATATGACACATAGTTATTAACTATGTTATATTAATAAAGATAACATTTTAGCGGCTTCATTTTTCTTCCGCAAGTAGATAAAATATTGTATGCAACTAGGCAGCAAAGGAAACATTTCTGCCTCGTTTATTCATTGCCTGCCTCGGCTTCGCCTCAGCAGTCAAATAGGTAAATTACCTGCCTCGGCTTCGCCTCGGCAGTTAATTATCATAGCCTGTCCTCGCCTTCGGCTCGGAGGCTAATCTAATCACTCGTCAGTAAAATTCCATTTTGCTGCCTAGTTACATAAATAACTATTGTTTGTTTGTTGGTTGGAGGCATGTGATACATTATATATATTATGTGAAATTTCTCATTAAGCATTTAATTTTATTTATCTTTTATATTGATATTCTTATTTATAATGCCATTTCGCAGACGATAAAATATGATTTGACGTTGAAAGTTCTCTCAACGCATTTTCCGTAAATAATTTGCTGGAGTTATTATATAATGTATTTGTATAACCGAGGCCATGTCAACAGTAATGCGGCATTTATAAGGTTGGTATGTGTGGGGGTATGGGTTGTGCCATTTGTCGGAGTGTGCAAAGCTTTCTATTTGACCTGTTTTTCCACCTGGAACAGGAGCATGCGCTGATACCAAAGCCCAGGGAGACCCGCAGATAAACACGACGACGAGGGTAGGTTTAGAGAATTCCTCACGCAACAGGTGTCAATTCCCCTCTCAATCCTAGGCTAAAAGGAAAATATTAAAATAAAAGCCCTGTGTTCGTGCCTCTATGGTCCTCAGTCGCTTAGTGCCTTCGTATAAACACCCGTACAATTTCCGCCCTTTGCTTTTTTTAACTCCTCTGTAAAAGAGGAAAAAGCCTTGTTATTTTCGTTCTGCTTGTAGACTCTTTGTAAGGTTGGAAAAAATTGGATGTAAATTTGATATGCTTCCTTCCTGTGTCCTAATAAAGTTATTTAATGTGCGGCAGTAAATCCTTCGGCCTTTAAAGTGTTTAGTGGGATCTAGTGAATATTAATCGGCGCATTTTAACCTGCTAACTTGGCACTTTATTATAATGAGCTGATGCTGGATTACTCTGGGAGCAATTAAACTCTAACCCTCCTTGCCTTGTTTATTCCGCTCCTGAATATTAAATATCGTTTAGACATTTCCACTACTCCAACTCCCCTATTAATTCTTATTTAATGTCTTTTCTTTTCTCCATTATCGTTTTATGCGATTTAAATATTTTCCTTTATCATTTCACACTTATTAAGACTATTATGTTATTTAGTTCATTTTTTTTTTTTTTAATTTACTGTCAGCTATTAATTTACAAGAATTAAATTAAACTGTTAGATTAAATTTATTGGATCCTAATATTTATGCTGGTAGGAGGAGGGATATCCCGTGATTAACAAAGTTATTAATATAAAGCCTTATAATATGTACGGACGGGATATGTAAGCGGACGTAACAAGCAAAGATGTAGGAATTTAGGTAAGTTATTAAGCATATTCACTCCTTTTTTACTTTTCCTCACTACTAATAGTAGGAAAAGTATTGTTTTCACCAAAAAAAATTTTTCTCGAGATTTCAACGGGATTATCCGTTTTAGGTGTTTTTAAGACCTCCTGAGTGGTTTTCAGCATGTCGTATGTATGTGTGTTATCATCGTAGCGCCCAAGGTATTTAACCTAGAGAGTTGAAACTTGGCAGAAAAATCAGTCCTAACCTGCAGTTGTGCCGCCCAGAAAATCAACTTTTTTCGCCATCTTGAACCCAGTTTGCTGAGTCAGCAAAAATTTAAAAAAATCGCGATAATTTTGATGACGTCAAAGTTTGTTTACATCTGTCAAAATACCGCCAAACTTCAAATAGTTAAATATAACTAAAATATAGGTATTAAAAATAAGTTTCTTTTTTTAAGAATGATAATAAATCAGTTAGTTCAGAACGGTCATCATCCAAGTACTGACCACGTCCAATGCTGCTTCCTCCTGCTGTGAAGCAGCAGGAGAGGCCACTTTAGTGGCCTCTGAAGTGAGGAAAAGTTCCGAGGTACCCCGTACCCGATTTTTTCTTATATTATCATTCCTTGAGTCCTATAATTCTCCTTAAACCCAAAGCCCTTTATTCTTTTTTATTTTCTCGATTTAGAAATTAATGAAATGCTTAAATGATTAATTTTAATAATCTTAATCTTAATTAAATATAAAATTGGAGTGGTGTCTGTACATTTATCCGATTGAGCACAAATTTTATATTTACACTTAAATGAGTAGCCCTGATAACGAATTTAAGTTTAGAAAATTTTGTGTCTGTTTGTCTGTGCATCAATCACGTCCAAACGGCCGAACAGATTTTGTTGGTTTGTGGGTACAATGTTAAGCTCACTTTTGCAGGTGTTATAGGCTATAAAACTTTTTGCTAGCTTTATATGGGGCGGAGAATGGGGCTTCTAAATAGATTACAAAATCCTAATTTTATTTTTTATAAAAAATGTATTTAACAAAATTGCAGAAGAAGCAATTTTGTTCTTAATTTTTTGTTCTTAATTTTTTTTTTTTAATTTACTGTCAGCTATTAATTTACAAGAATTAAATTAAACTGTTAGATTAAATTTATTGGATCCTAATATTTATGCTGGTAGGAGGAGGGATATCCCGTGATTAACAAAGTTATTAATATAAAGCCTTATAATATGTACGGACGGGATATGTAAGCGGACGTAACAAGCAAAGATGTAGGAATTTAGGTAAGTTATTAAGCATATTCACTCCTTTTTTACTTTTCCTCACTACTAATAGTAGGAAAAGTATTGTTTTCACCAAAAAAAATTTTTCTCGAGATTTCAACGGGATTATCCGTTTTAGGTGTTTTTAAGACCTCCTGAGTGGTTTTCAGCATGTCGTATGTATGTGTGTTATCATCGTAGCGCCCAAGGTATTTAACCTAGAGAGTTGAAACTTGGCAGAAAAATCAGTCCTAACCTGCAGTTGTGCCGCCCAGAAAATCAACTTTTTTCGCCATCTTGAACCCAGTTTGCTGAGTCAGCAAAAATTTAAAAAAATCGCGATAATTTTGATGACGTCAAAGTTTGTTTACATCTGTCAAAATACCGCCAAACTTCAAATAGTTAAATATAACTAAAATATAGGTATTAAAAATAAGTTTCTTTTTTTAAGAATGATAATAAATCAGTTAGTTCAGAACGGTCATCATCCAAGTACTGACCACGTCCAATGCTGCTTCCTCCTGCTGTGAAGCAGCAGGAGAGGCCACTTTAGTGGCCTCTGAAGTGAGGAAAAGTTCCGAGGTACCCCGTACCCGATTTTTTCTTATATTATCATTCCTTGAGTCCTATAATTCTCCTTAAACCCAAAGCCTTTTATTCTTTTTTATTTTCTCGATTTAGAAATTAATGAAATGCTTAAATGATTAATTTTAATAATCTTAATCTTAATTAAATATAAAATTGGAGTGGTGTCTGTACATTTATCCGATTGAGCACAAATTTTATATTTACACTTAAATGAGTAGCCCTGATAACGAATTTAAGTTTAGAAAATTTTGTGTCTGTTTGTCTGTGCATCAATCACGTCCAAACGGCCGAACAGATTTTGTTGGTTTGTGGGTACAATGTTAAGCTCACTTTTGCAGGTGTTATAGGCTATAAAACTTTTTGCTAGCTTTATATGGGGCGGAGAATGGGGCTTCTAAATAGATTACAAAATCCTAATTTTATTTTTTATAAAAAATGTATTTAACAAAATTGCAGAAGAAGCTACAGACAATATTTAATGTTCTGTGGAAATTTTTGTAGAAAGAACTTTTCAATCACTGTCAAAAATATTTAGATTCATTTTTTAAACATATTATTTAAATAGCTTATAAATCATCATGAAGACATTTTTTAAATAAAAATCACACCTTACTATGCCTAAACCTTTAGTTATTATCACCAATTAACATAATTAATATAATTATCACCACTTCTTTAAAACGCAAAAATAAAATCTTCGAGAGTATAATACATAGTATAATAATTTCTAAATTATATTGATATCAACCAATAGGGATTGTTCAAAATTTTATTCCTAAGGGAAACATAGGGGGGAAAAAAGTAAGAAAAGACGGGGAATTGAGCCCAGACTGATCTTCTATAGGTAGTTAGGAAGTTAATAATTGAGAAAGGGTTCCTATTTTGGATGTAAAAATATAATATATTAATAAAAAATAATTCAAATTTTAACCCAGCTTTTTCACCAAAGTTAACAGTTAAGAATTTTTGATCAGTAGTTGGAATTAATTAGTAATTTGGGATATTTGCAAATTATATTTTCAAATTGGAGGGGGTATAGAAATAAGAGGAGGGCTAGGATCTAGATATCCTAGATTAAGAAAATAATTTAAAAGTTTCTTGATAGTTTGATTTTTAGTTCTTGGTAGTTTGTAAACCCATCAAATTAAAAATAACAACATGAAGCAAGGGTACCCAGCTAGTATATTATAAATAGTTATAATTTTTTAGTAATTAAATTAATAAGTAATTATTATTATTATTATTATTATTGTGCCTCTATATGAATCTGTTGTGTTTTTTTATGCGTGGTTGATTTTTAAGGATTTCTAAAAAGAATTGTATTTTTTATCCTGACTTTCTTATAATTTGACCTTTTACAAAAAGGTAGTGTTAAACTTACAGTAAAAAAAAGATAAAATGTATGACCGCCATCAAAAGGGTGTTAAATAATAATAAAAGTGTTCAGGTGGGGTAATACCTCATTAGTCTCTTCGTGTATTACTTTTAAAAACATAAGGGCACAGTATTTTGTTGGATGTTGAATGTCTTTGTATCTTGTTTTGAATGACTTAAGTAACATGCTTTAATATCACGACTCTTTAAATACCAAGCTGCCACGAATATCACTCCGGCCAGGGACGGCTCATTTCCAAGTGCAAATACGACCTCGTTTAAGTATTTATTTAATTTGGAAACAAAATGGAAAATTACGAATACTTTGAAATTATGAAACGTGTATTTTTAATAGAAGGGCGTGGAGCGGGGAGCCAAGCTTTAAGGTTATTACGGTGTGATCGCGTGCAGAATAATTGCACTGAGAGAAAAGCCCGAGGACTCGATTTCCATTAACCCATCTTCGATCTCATGACCTCAACACAACTCGTCTATATAAACCTGTTTTAAACTTCAACAACTCCTGAGCTTTACAACTCCCTTCCTTTCAATTCAAATTATATTGAATGAAAACAACACATCTTCCCAAATAGTCTTACTTACCATTCATGCCATCCTCTCGACCATAAATTAATTCATCTTACTCTGGTTAAGCTAACCAATTTGTGTATACATTATTATAAATATTAGATGCTATTTTAGATATTGTCTAACTAGTAACTAAATTATTTTCTTAGCATTCTCTAATTTACAAAGTGTGCAGTAAATTAATGTTTTATAACAAAATGTACTACTGACCTAAACTTTATTATAATCATTCCATATTATTTTGTGTAGTAGATATAGTTTTTGACCTAAAAAGAAACTTGTAGTACTATCATGAAATTTGGTATTTAATTTTCCTCTTAAATATGCGAAAAGTTCTCTAAAATTGAACTTCTGGCCGCCATATTGGAAAATGGTGGTTACTTTATGCTAATTTTCTTGAAATTCCTTAGATATTGCAGGTAGAAAAATATGTCGGAAGATGTCGTTCCTTCATTTTGTATTCTTAGCAGAAATCTATCCATTTATCATCTATACTTTAGCTGAAACATATTTTCTTAGGTATTATGTTTAAAATTGGGATTTTTGGCAAATCAATAGGACTATATTGGTCAGGTAGACAACACATCAGTCCTAAAATAAAATATAATTATATACCTTGTATAATAAATAAAATATAATCATTTTCAAACCGTCCAAGATGTAAAATAAAAACATTTTATTTACAATAAACTAAAGTAGTCTGCAATTACCTTCCTCGCGTGTTTATTGTCGCATGTTGGTTTGCAAAAATTGAACGATTGACCCACAGACAGACACGGAACCAAAAATTTTCCCTGGTGTCTCAAAACGGATTTATGTCTTGGAATGTTTGAAATCGGAGACAGAAAAGTTTCGTTCTTCAGAACTATCACATAGCTTCCGTTACCTTCTGTAAGCTCGGAAGCAAAATATATATAGGTGAACAAAATACAAAATTATACAGTATGTACCTAATTATAATACAAACTTAAAATTTGTAATCGAAGCGAGCTTTTTACATTCAACAAAATATGTATCCTGTTTGTCTGACTGTAAAGGCATAAAGTTAACGTGACCAACGATTCGTGTCAACCCATTTGGTTGAAATTGGGTATACATGTTCGTTTCACTAATACTCAGGCTAAGTTAGTTAGACAGTGTTATCCGTTCAAGAGTTCGCGCGTAACGCCCGCGTAAACGTTAGCTTCAAATGTAAAATTGGAATTTTTAGGACGTAAAAAGATTCTACCATCACCAATTCGATAAGACGAACATTTTTTACTAATACAAATGTAGAGTAAAACCAACTGCGACACCGCTATTAAGTGATAAAGATCATTAAAAAACATAAACATCTAAAATATAGAAAACAATGTTTTTACCGATATCTTACGTTGTATAAATCAATATATAAATCGTCTAAAGTACAATAGAAACAGACATTTTTTTTGAGAAGGTTTTGTGTAGTTAAGAGATACATCTTATAATAGTTGAAAAGGAGGTGTCCGAATCGTGGATTTAGTGAAATAAGAATGCAGGGTGGCTCCCCCACCGCTATAGACTCTCTATTAAAATCCTATTCTTTATCTATCAACAAAATATGTTTGTCTCATTAAATAGATGAAGTTAGATTTTTTTCCCGACCTAAAATTCCAATTTTAAATTTGAAGTTCACGTTTACGCGAGCGTTGCTCGTGAACCCTTGGACGGATAACGCTGTCCAACGAACTCGTCCTGGGCATTAGTAAAATGAACATGTTTACCATATTTCATCAATATCGGTCGATTTACTCAAGTTATCGTCGCACGTTTCATAATTCGCGGACACACAGACAGACAGACAGACACGAAACCAAAAATGTTCCCTGATGTCTGAAACGGATTTCTGTCTTGGAATTTTTAAAATCGGATGCATAAAAGTTTTTCGTTCTCAAAAGTGAACACAATGCTTCCGTTACCTTCGCTAAGCTCAGAAGCAATATAGTTTACATATTAGAGGTCGACCAAGAAGTCATGAACACGGGAGAAACGGAAAGCTTAACTTCGTTTAAAATCGGAACTTCCGAGTAGTGCCGAAGTCAGTACAGTCGGGTGCTAAGACAATATCCATTTCTAGTTTGTATGACATGCGCAGTTACGTCAAATCTCACGAATAACAACAAGAAGAAGGTTTCCAATCTGTTAGGTTTCCTGTTTTGTTTGTTTTTATACAATACGAATTATAGTCACAACTGTCACAACAATTTTGATTTTGTACCATTCACCATGCGGTGATGCAAATGCAAAGAACACTACAAATAATGGGGTTGGAACAATCCTAATATTTATTTTTTTATTATAAAATGATTGCTCTCCATGACAATTAATCAAAAAAAAGTCCAGTCATGCACCATGACTTAATGAGCGAATTTTCAAAGAAATCTGCGTAATATTGGGTTATGATAATATAGGAAAATTTTGGTTTAGAATTTGAATGGGGAAAAAAATTGGTACACAAGGGTACGGGGTACAAAAGTCAAAATAGTATTTACCCTTCAAGATGCATGTCGTTGGAAAGCTCTTTAAGAGTACAGTAATTGTTGTTATGTACACTTTTATCATATTTTCATATAAGAGGGGGGTAAAATGGATAAAACACGGTTTTATGCTATTTTTGACCCTAAATTGTAAAAATTTGACCCCTAAATGAGCTCCAAAAATTCTGGCCAACGAACTCATCCTTCCTTTTGATATTATTGACATTTTAAAATTTGTTTGAAATTTTTAAGTGCATCCTAAGGAGAGATATCGTCTGGAGTGACACATATATACATATATACATACATATATACATACATATATACATACATACATAAAAAAAAGTGTTAAATTTTAGGAATCGATTCAGAATGGTCTGAAACGGATTTCCATGGAAAAAATTTTCAAAAATTCGCATTACAAAAATTTTGAAGCCATTGCAATAGCGTAATTTTCTTTGAAAATTCGCTAATATTAGCGAATTTCTGTTTGCTTTTCCCCATTATATTTTAAGAAAAACTTATCTTAGAATCTCATTATTTTTATCATTTCTTCCTATTTTTGAATTCGTGTTATTATCCATGTTTTTAATAATACCAGGAAATTTAATTTACCAAAGAGAAAATTGCCAAAAACAATCCGAGAGAGGTAATAGTACAAATAATAATTCACAAAAAAGTAAGAACTAAAATCCAGAAATAAGGAAAGTAACAAATAAAACAGAAATAAAAAAGTAACAAATCAAACTCAGAAATAAAGAGGAAGAAAAAAATCGATTAAGAAAGAAGAAAATGTATTTAGATTTAAAGAATATTATTGTGAATAGTCAATAAATAATAATATAAAGATATTATCGTATATTATTGTGATTTCTTATCAGGTACAGTGTTGCCTGTTGCAAAAAATATAGAAGTTATCAAAAATAAAATTATTAATAACAAAAGAGCGCAACACTGTATTTTTTGACAGTGGTCCATTTTAATAAAAACTGACTGTACATGTCGACACTAGCGCACTCCTCACATTTCCATGACTTCTTGGTCGACCTCTAGTAAATATTTATATATATATATATATATATATATATATATATATATATATATATATATATATATATATATATATATATCCTTTAATGTTCTTTTTCATTTACGAATATCTACCACTTTACTTAAATATGTAGTTCTAATAAGTTATGAATTGTTTAAAAAAAAATGTCTGCCAATTTGTGTGGCATATAGCTTCCTCGCGTCCTATTATGGACTAGTGGTCACATGATAAGATTTAGGCCTTTTTCGATTATTTTTGTTAAATATTAAATGTACGCAGACAGTAGAAATTAATACGGGGCGATCTGCGGCCTACTTTCAACAAACGATCTAAATTTAAAAATCGGATGAGTACCTACTTTTAAATAAAAGTACTATGTACTTGTTTGGTGTTAAAAAAAAGTTTGGGCGCATGCGGA
Organism: Gerris lacustris; assembly: GCA_951217055.1. NCBI lineage: Eukaryota > Metazoa > Arthropoda > Insecta > Hemiptera > Gerridae > Gerris > Gerris lacustris. The sequence goes on along the minus strand of OX578276.1, from coordinate 61,423,563 downwards.
ATGGAAAGAAATTGGCGCAGAAGTTTAACATTAATATGGGACCAACAAAAGTCTAATTAGGACCTACCACTACCATACGATGTTCATTAACATCGGACGAGTATAATTTGAATGGTTTAAAGGCAGAGTGGTATAAGTCTACATCCAAAACCTACACATACATATATATATGTATATATGATTACACTTATATATCTTATAGGTATATATAATTACAATTACACATATATACATATATATTCCTCAACTCTAGGTGATTGTAATTAAAATAAATAAATAAATAAATTAATTAATTGATTAATAAATTAAACAATTAAGATAAATAGCTAAATACAATTATTATATTAGATATTTAATATGTGAACTCGGGCCTCCTGTTCCTAGGGTTTTCCTGGAGGCTTATGGATCTTTATATTAATTTGTTAAATTCTAATTATTTATGTAAGCAATTGTAATTTATAATTATTTTATGTGAATTTTTAAATGTTTTAAATAAATAAATATATATTCTATAGTCGGATGTATAAAAAAAAGATTTACATTGTCTTAATTAAATTAATATTCTTTTATAAATATTATAATTATTTACTAGTTAGATTATACGAGTATAATAATTACTATAAACTATATTTTACAACAGTTATGCAATAATGATAATTTGTGACAACACGCATTAATAATCATATATACCTAAATATACAAGTTTTAAATATTGACTTATTCCACTCTGCCTTTAAACCATTCATTTATAAAATATAGAGGTTCGTAAAAATGTGGAACGAGAAGAGGAAAAATGTTTCCTGATAATAATAAGATGTATGAACGGATTTCTGTCTTGGATTTATTCCAGCCGGAGACATAAGAAAGTCGTACCTCAGAATGATTAAAATGCTACTGTTACCGTAGGTAAGCTTGGAAGCCAAAAATAACATCATAATTTAATTAAATTATCGTCTAGACTCGCGGATCACTGAACATATAAATCCATTATAACCACAATATGGAATTTATATAAGCGCCATCACAATACTTTCTCATAATATTTATTACTAACGAACTAAATGAGACTAAATTTATATATGTATTACAGTTCTGTTATATAATTTTTAACTCCTTGGAATAAAGTTAAACTCTTTTTATAATTAAATTTAATGGCATAATTAGGTTATTTCTAATAAGATAAACTTTTGAAATTACTCTAAATTTATGTCTTAATTCAATTTAAGTTTATTAGATAGTTCATGTTTTTATAGAATATCTTTATTTCCTAGAAACATGCTACTATGAAGGCAATGGATGAAATATAGTGAGGAATATATTTTTTTTTTTCTTTCTTAGTTAGCCGTTTTGATTAAATGTTTTATATGGTTTTTGCTACTTGACAGCTGTTAAGTACACTTGAGTGTTACATTGCATGTTATATTTAAGTGTGCTTGTTATATTAAATATGTAAGCTTCAGTTCTACTCGTCCAAACCAGCCTTTCTCTGCTTTAATGATTCATTTTGAGAGAGCTAACTAAGCTGAAGCTCTTTATTAATAAAACAGGTTTATTTAAAACTTTTTTTATTCCTTTTAATTATTATTTTAAAATTAAATTAAAAGATACTAATAACATTTTAATTATAGTTAGTCTTGTCATTAAAAGATATTAATTATATAATTACATCAGTTTTTCTTTTTCTTTGACCTCTTACAAGAAAAATACCATTTTCTCATAAATAATATCTATCAATATAATCTTCTCTCCTTAATCTATTCTCTTTAAATTATGGGTATTATAGGTATTCAAATACATTGTCTTAAATTAATATTCTTTTATAAATATTATGCTTTTTTACTAGTTAGTTATTTATTAATTACTCGTATTATACTTTACTTATATTTACTTTTACAACAGTTATACAATAATGATAATTTTTAATGTAAATATAATTCTTCCAAATTGTGTACTTTCTTTAAAATGTGTTTAGAACTTTATTTTAAATTTTATCTTTGGTTTGTGTTTTAACTTAGCTCCTTATTAAAAATGGAATGAACCATGATGAAAAAAATATATTTTCTATATTTTCTAATTAGGGTTTCTACTGCAGCTCTATTTGAAATTAAGAAGTTCATTTCTTTATGTATGTCGTTATTCCTTGGATCATTTGTTTATATATCTTTGGGTTGAGAAATGAGGGAATGAAATATTTTAAATTAGCTCCTGTAAACAATCAAAAGATATTTTATTTTAAAAGATAATTATACAAACAATGATAATTCAGGTTGCACTTATGTACTGTTACTCTACAAGTTAATATCTAGTTAGTATAGCAAGTTAATATAGCAGTGAAAATGCACTAAAGCAATAGTTAGATTAACTCCTGATGTGACTACATTTTATGATGGCGTATACATTTTTCTTTTTTGTTTCAAATTATAATTCATAACTTTAAGTATGTTTAAACAAATTTATTTATGCATTTTTATTCATGAATTCTTTATGTAAGTATATATTCATGCATCTTTTGTAGGTAATCGTGGATTTTTTATTATAAATTTTATTATAAATTAATTCTGTAGGTATTTCTTTATAAATTATCGAAGTTAGTCAATGTAGCAATATTGGAAATGGAGAAATAAGTCCTTCACAACCTGTACTGCAAAAAGTGTTGGTAGTAATATTTAAGTTAACCAAGTTTTAACGCCTGTTTAGGTAGGATATTATTTATGGTTACAATGGCTCGAAGACTACTCTCTTTCTCCCACTGTTGCAGACCGTAAAATGTTTCCAGTGAAAGTTACCTCTTGCTAACAGGATCCGTCTTTCTATACCGTTTTACAAAACAGAGTCAAACCTCTTCGCTAGATTCCTTGATATTAAATGTAGGATAACTTAACCAACAAATAGTTATTTATTTCTTTTTTATTTGTCCCATTCTTTTATTAATTTCATTCAATTCCTTTTATTTGTATTTGTTTTCCTTTCCACGGGAAGTAGTACTTTATATTAGCACCCAACCATCCTTTTGGCTCTCCGTCCGGCTTAGCACTTTATTTATAATTAATTTTATTTTATATGCAAAATGATTTAATATGGGTAATGCTGACCCATTTGAATTATCAAGCTTTTTTTAGGGGTTCGTTAAAAAATATCTACATAGGAATCCGGAATGGCGAATAATTCATGTCACGCGAAACATAATATATTTTTGTAATTAGGGGTGTTAAATGAAAGGTGAAAATTATATATCTTAAGGAAATTTCCATGACATTATTTACGAGAGACTTCATGCTTAACATTTTCTTTTTTTTTAAATTTTTAATATCGTTAAATTGGTGTGTTTACCATTCTTTTATGCTGAAATAGATTTTTCTTTTGAATGTATTTTGCAGAAATTATTCTACAAGATTGTATATTAGATAGTTAATTGATTGTCATTTTATTGTTTCAGATTGTCTGGTGTTGGTAGTAAAGAAGATAGGAAGACAATTAGCAAGATGTGCTAGGCCAAGTAGAAGGGAGGTTATTGGGGGGAGGGGATATGAGGCTAGGGTGAAGGGACGGAAGAACTATGAGGAAGCCGAGGGACGAGGGCCGGAGCACCAGGAGCTCCGGCACTCGGACCCGGGTGACCGCCGCCCCCAAAAAGAACACCGTGCCCAAGGTGAAGCCTAAAGCTAAGGCCAAGCCTCAGCCCAAGAAACAAGGCAAAGATGTCGAAAGACCAATGCAGGTCACAGTCATCAGGGTGAGGAACCCCAAAACCTCAAAAAATATTATCCCTGGAGGAGTTTCCAAGCAGAAAAGTCAACAGAAAAGGAAGACTGCTGCTGTCGTTGGAGCTTTGAAGGACGATCTGCTGAAGAAACTCGCTGTGAAGGTTGACGACAAATTTGTCAATACATTGTTTGAAGTATCCGTGGTATCCAAGAAAGTGATCGCGAGGAAAAAGAAAAAAGATGAGGAAACCATGCAATCTGTTCAAGAGAAGCCCTTGAAAAGGGAAGTGTCTCCTGCTAAACAGCAGGTTAAAGCTAAGAAAGAAGCACTTGCGGATACCATGTCGGATGTGAACCCATTAAAAGAAACTGAGAAAAAGTCTTCTAAACATTCAGAAAAGAAAACTGTATCTAAAGAAACGCAAAAGAATTCTGCTAAAGATGATAAGAAGTCAAATAAAGAAGACAAGAAACTCGAAAAAAAATTAAGTTCAAAAGCGTGCGAAAAAAAAATATCGAAGAAGACTGAAAAGAAAAACACGGGTAAAGATGCCTTGAAACAAACTCCAAAGGAAATTAAGAAAAATACGAGAGGTTCAAAAATTTCTCCATCTGGTGGCAAAAAGAAAGTTCCATCTAAGACTAAGAATAAAGTCATTGAAGAAAATTTAAAAATTGTCAAAACTGAGAAACCTGACAAATTATCTGAAGTAAGTGAAAGAGGTTTAGAAGGCGGAAAAAAGGAAAGTGATGTAAGTAAAAAAGACAGTGATAACAGTAAAAGAGACCGAGAAATTGAAGAATTTGTAAAGACTATTAAGAAAGAACCTGAAGAAAGCAGAAAACCCAATGAGAATTCTAAAAAAGAGGTTACGTCTAAAAAAGAAAAAGATAGTGATGGACAGAAAAAGAACCCGGATGTATGTAAAAAGGAGGTTGAAGAGAATAAAAAAAATAGCGAACAAAGCACTAAACCCGAAGGTGCAAAAAAGTCCAAAAGCACAAAAGACGATGAAGCCAAAAAGCTGAAAATCGTAAAGGAAGAGGACAATAAGAAGTCCAAAAGCACAAAGGAAGATGAAATAAAGAGTTCAAAAAGTGGAAAAGAAGAAGAAAGTAAAAATACTAAAATCATAAAGAGCGAGGACTCTAAAACGCCAAAAAAAGTATCAATAAAAGCAACAGCCGAAGGTAAGAAAGCTGTAGAGTCAAAGACCAGTTCAAAGAAAATTAATGAAAAAGAAAAAAGTAAAATTTCGGCGAAAAAAGAGCCGAAAAAAGCCGCTGCACGACCTTCTAGCAAAAGTAGAGAAGTCGTAAAAGAAGAAAAGAAACCCACGAAGAAATATGTTAAAAGAAAACCTAAAATTGAAAGTGAATTAGATGGAAGTGCAAAAATTAGTCAAATCCTTAATGCTCCTAAAAGGCACAGAGAAGCTTCTCTCAATGCTTTGGCTAAAGTACATTGCCTATATGAAAATGAGAGTAGAGGGGCCATTATGGACATAATTGATAAGTCTGAAAGATTATACCAGGAGGAAAGAAAGCTCCAGGAGGAGAAGAAAATTCGGGAAGAAAAGAAACGGACTGGAAAGAAACTAGAGGATGAAAGGAAACTTCAAGAGGAAAAGAAGATACAAGAGGAAAGAAAGCTTCAGGAAGAGAAGAAGCTTCGGGAGGAAAAGAAACTCGAGGCAGACAAAAAGAATGACGAAGAAAAAAAGAAGGAAGAAGATAAAAAAAATCAGGGGAATATTACTAAAAAACCTGAAGAAGTGACAATAAAACGTGAACAGGTATCATCAGACGAAGATGAAATGGATGAGGCTCCTGCTAGAAACTTGAGGACTGCACCTGGTCGTAGAAGTGTTGGAAGACACTGGGATATTTTTAACGCGCTTAGCAGTTCAAGTTCCGAAGACAGTACAGACTCGTCTAGTGAGAGAAAACCTGTCGAAGAACCCCCAAAAAGCCCTCCAAAGGTTCCTGAAAAGAAAGTGAGAAGAAGAAGAAAAAGGACGGAAGTCATTATGGATTTAAAGGACATGGTGGTCAAAAAGAGGATGGCCAGCCTAAACGCTTCTGCGATGATGGCAGCGACTTATTCCATGGATAAACGATCGAGCAGAAGTGACGATGATAGCCTAAGAAAGGACAGTGATTCAAGCGAATCCTTGTCGTCTCCTGAGGTTGTAGAAGTAGTTGAGACGTCGGAAGACGAAGTTATACTAAGCGGTAGGAAGAAAGCCCTAGTCATTGTAAACCAAGATAACTCTGATCTGACCATCACCGGGGTCTATGTAAACAGCACAACTAGGACTAGACACGAGGGTTTCTGCAGCTTCGCTGGCATGCAGTACCGCATCTCGTCTACTTCTCACACTCAAACTGAGACTGCCGTTTCTACAGAAACAACTGTTCACACCGTAACCACTGAACAACATGTAAGTATTTTGTATTATTTTAATCTTAAATATGCATTACAGGAAATAATACCATTGACAGCAGTAAGACCAAAAAATAACGCTAAACAATATTAAAATGTAATTTATAAAAAGATGTTCATATTTCACTACTGTTAAAGACTCCTCTTAAGCACTTTTTAATAGCATTGATATATCTATCTCATTTAAATGATCACCAGCGAATTAAAAATATTTTATTTAAGAATGGAATTGTTGAAAGATAGATGTTTGAATTCCACTAGACATATTTTACTATATCACCTGCACGGACACGGAAAGTAGAAATAAAGAAGGTAAATCCTGTATACGGCCATTAATTTTGAAATAAGCTTTTTTTATGTTAGGTTTAAAACAAGTTTGAAGGTAGCATTTAAATAGAATTTTAACTCTGAGAAATGTATTAATATCACTGACATTCTTATGTAAAAACTTATTTTTCTGTTTGTCTCTTACTTTTTTTTTATCAGCTTGTTTTGTTGATATTTTAGGCTCTGTTGATATTTTAGGCTCTGCCTGTTTAATTGGATTGCCAGCAAATTATTATTTATAAGTAAACACCAATTTTATATATAATATTTACTTCGAAGCTTACCAAAGGTAACGAAAGCTCTTTGGTCGTTCTAAAGAACAAACATTTTGCTTCCGAGCTTACCGAAGGTAACGGAAGCTATGTGATCGTTCTGAAGAACGAAAAAATTTTAGGTCTCCGATTTGAAAAATTCCAAGACAGAAATCCGTTTCAGACATCAGGGAACATTTTTGTTTCCGTGTCTGTCTGTCGGTCTGTCGTTCAATTTTTGCGAACCACCATATCTTAAAAACCACAAGTCTAATTTTAATGAAATTTGGATGGTAGGTCATAATTAGCCCATTGTTGGTCCCATATAAGTTTCATTACCTTCTGCGCTTATTTGTTTGTCATCACAAACATACATTTATTTACAGCCATATCTTTAAGAGTAATCATCTGATTTTTATGAAATTTTTATGGTTTGTCGAAAGTAGCCTGCAGATAACACCTGCCTAATTTCAACCTTTTGCGCACTTTAAATCGTGTTAAATTAATATGTCTTATATTATAAAGCCGCATGGCTAACTGACTCACTGACTGACATTAATGTTTACCCACTTCCAGAAGAGCTAGAGACTTGTGGTTTGCGCCATTCAACGCGCAACGTCCATATTGTGCACCAAAATAATTATACAAAGTTCACTTTTCCCCCTCCTTCCACCCTTAAAAAAGTAAAAATGGGTGATTTTTAAGCTGGTTTGGGGGCTTATTGCGGCTAAACGGTAAGTCGTATTAGAAATGGGATAGCACAAGTGGTAACTGATTTTAAAAGATCTACTACTTTAGTCCTATGAGTTTTTGTCGTATCATCATCGGTTGTACCCTAGATGGAGATAATTTTGTTATTTTTTTGTTTAATTTATTTCCATTTTTGTCTTTGAATGGCCATTGTTTCTATAATAGTTGGCCGATTTTATTTCTGATTGCGGTGATTGAATCTCACACTAATGCTCTTTAAATTGATAATATTTTATTTCATTAGTTCATCTTACTTGCTGAGTACATGAGAGTAAACTTTTTCCCGTGCGCCGTGTCACATGACCACTTTTTTTGTTTTTAATATTGTGTCGTATATCATTTTAAAGGCCTTGATATGTACATTAAAGCTATTTTATTTGTTGATTTTTTAAAAATGTTGTGAATATACTTTTGTACCGATTTATAATTTTGTAGTAGGTTAAAGGGTTTAAATACTTTTTTGATATTAGGTTTTTTATTTATATGTATTTATTAGTTAAATGAATGCCCTTTTGTATTGTTTGTTTTTTAAAAATATAACTTTGGTAGGTACCTCAGAGTACAGGGGTACAAATGTTAAAGTTAATATTTTATAATAAGATGTGTATCGTTGAAAAGCTCTTGCATAGTAGATTAATTTTTTTTATATTCTATTTTGCGTTATTTTTAGTTTTGAGGGGGGTAAAATAAAAAAAACTGTTTATACAGCGGTTTCTACGATTTGGTTGCTGTTTTATATTTGTTTATTAAATTAATTATATGTGCGCTAACTTTTTGTGCTTGTTGGAGGCTTTGTTTCTCCAACAAATGTTTAAATTTCTTCAACTTTATTAAATATTTACTGGAACAGTGCCGCGCCGTTCCAACTTTTTGATTATGTTTATCGAGGTATTTTTCTAAATTTGGTCTTTTCTTTGCGAGGAAGCTATGTGCCACATTAATTGGCAGAGTATTTTTTTATGTCTTCCTTACATTCCATGACACAAATATAGTCTGCCAATCTGCCAATTAGTATTGCATAGCTTCCTTGCAACACATCACGTACTTTATTGATATATGCGTTTAGAACCCATTACTGTCTTATTTATTTAATTGTTTCCCCCTTTAAATCTGTCTAAATTGTTGTTTTTTTAACGAAATTAGTCTGGGGATACCTGACGGCAACTTTTGACAAACCAAAGAAAGTTCATAATAATCAGTTGAGTACTTTTTAATATATAAGTGTCAATAAATGTATGTTTGTGGGCATGTGGAAGAGAAACAACTGAGCACAGAAGGTTAAAAGTAATGTGGGACCAAAAATGGGATGATAATTATGACCTACCATCAAAATTTAATTAGAATCGGACGATTGGTTTTTAAGAAATGTTGGTTCGCAAAAATTGAATGACAGATAGATAGACACGAAACCAAAAATGTTCTTTATACTTTCTCATATAAAGAGAAACTATTGTGATGGCGCGAAAATGCGATTTTAAAATTTTGATGGATTTAAACGTTTTGAGGTCCCTTGAGTTCAAATAAGTGGTTTTTAAAAAATGTCTGTCTGTCTCAATGTAGTCTATTTAAATACGAATCTAACTATATAAGCCGTTTTCCTGGTAAAAATCTTGCCTCCGAGATATTTATGAAAATAAATCTGATATTGTTGACAATCGAAAAAAAATAAACATTCTCCTGTTGGACGCTTTTTATTTAAAAAAAAAAAAAAAAATCAATTAAATGAGGTATTATGGAATTTAAATACAGTTTCATCATTATGAGAAATTTTGTCCTAGTTTTCTCGGGTCTCGGACCTATTTCTTTTTTGTCTGTCTTTAAATTCTCTGGCAGGCTCACTGTTTCTCAGAACGGTCAAATAGCCTCTTTTACCTTTGGTATGATCTGAAGCAAAAATTAGACAATAATTGCGTGTAAAAGATTAACATCAATAAAGTACTTGATAAGATGCGAGGAAACTTTGTACCACACTAATTTGTAGACTATTTTATTTTTTGGACAAGACTGGTTTGCTATGCGAGGTTTGTTTCCCTAAATAGTTCTTTTTGTTTGATTATACATATATATTTTCTCTAAATTACTCGGAAACTATTAATTTTTCGTTTTGGTAAGGTAATAGCATCAAGAAATAAATAAACTTAAGCGGAAGTCGTTTATTCGATCTAAAATCATTTTGCTCGATGCATTATAATTTTTAACCATGCATATTTAACTATTAACGTTCTTTTAAATTTGTGAATCAGGTATCCATTCGTGTAAACTTTAAAGAACGCGACGTACTGACAAAAAACTCGTTTTCTCTTTTACTTACTGAAACAAATGATGTATTTATTATGTATTTTTATTATGCAATTTCTGTTTCGCTATAGTTACTTAAGAATGTATAAACATATTTTGTTTTTGTAAGGCATTAATATTTATGACCCGGGTATTTTATCCGTATCCGATCATAGTCCAATATTTGTACTGCTTTATTAATTACAGCTGCTACTCCTCCCCATTGACCGTAAATGTTATTGGGGAACATGGGGAATGGTATAGAAACGTATTGGTTTTTGGCAATACAAAAGTTAGATTGAACGCAATACATTGAGGTATTGCTAAAAAAACATAACTCTTATATTTGCAGTCTCACAACGATTTACTAGTATTTAATTCGTTTTTTGAATTTAGTTGAATAATTAATAAATAATTACAATACAAACGTATCCTTATCAATATCAATAGGTTTTTTTCGAAATTTCAAAGACCCTAAACTCATTAGAATCAAATGTTACTGTTAAACAATGGAAAAATGTAAAAAAGAAAAAGACAAAATTTATTTTATGGTATGCTTTATTTTTTTTCTTTTTTTAATTATCAAATATATATATATATATGTATAATATATAAAAATGTGAATGGCTCCCTTTTTACTGGTCTTATTTTACTTTGCTTTGTAAGTTTCATCGCACATTTCCGTTTCCCCAAATTTTGCTCATAGAAACAACTATGGTGAAGAATACAGAAACCAAAAAAAAAAAAAAAAAAAAAAAAATGGCGTCAAATTTATTTGCTTTTTAAGGTTCATCGCACACCTATTACCCCAATTTTGATCTACTTACCGTCATTCAATCTTCCCCAAATTTTGCACATAGATACAACTAAGGTGAAGAATACAGAAACCAAAAAAAAAAAAAAATAAAAAATAAGAGTTGAAAATAAGACCAGTTTTGAAAAATGGCATTTTTATATTAATTATTTAAAAATCAGGGTAAAGACCTGCTGCCCCCCTATGATTTATAATAATTAATATTATGATTACGAGGGAAGGCTACTCTTAATGAATATTGATAAAAAACATTTATTATTAATATTTGTCAACAGTTATGTGCTTGAAGAAAGTCGTTCTTTGTTTGTGCCAAGCACTGGTCCTAAATATTTAGTTTAAATTTTCTTTAAATATAATCAAAGCCTGATTTATTTCTCGACGGTTTAAATTAGTGATAATGACTTGTCAAATACGTCAAAAAAAAATACGTCTTAAAAATTGCTATAAGAAATCCTACGCAAAAATGTTTTATAATTTTAATAAAAAATATTTCATTTATAAGTTCGTTTCTTATCTGAAAAAAGTAAATATTACAATCAACATATTAATTTTATATTAATTCTGATGGCTTAAGCCTATGTTTAACAACCAGAAATTTGTTTGAGCTTGCCAAACCATGAGTAGAATACATTGTAAATTTACTTCGGAATAATTACAGTAAACACTTCATGTATAATATCACATTATGGGTTATCAATATTAACTTTTTACGTTTATATTGACTTATTTTTACCACATTTTTGAAGTTCTTAGCCCCACATTAATGATGGAATAATTAAAGCGATCTGTTACAGCAAGTACTAGAAGGGTATATTATAGTTTTTAATAATTTATATTCGCATTATAAGTAGTAAATATCTCCCAAAGAAACAATCGTTAAGATCTCACGAGCACCCAATATTGATTTCAAAAACATGACCATCAATCATCTGAGCAAACTATAGTGGTAAACTTCTGCATCTATTGCAAATATAATTTGGCTTAAATATCAGTGTAGAATTACTGTCGTACCTACCTCGAGACTAAATAAGGTAACTAATTTTAGATGTTTTAACAAAAATTCTAAAAAATAACAAAAACAATAACAACAAAAATCTATTAAACCAATATAGTCGCTGAGAAAATTTAGTTTTCGAGCCAATTTTAAGATAGAAAAGTGTGGGAACTATTAGAGAAAGTGGATTGGGAACTATTAACAAGAAAGTATATATATATATATATATATGACAAAGTTCGTAAGATTTTATTTTATGTTAGCGAGTACATAATTACTATGTAGTTTATTATTTATAGTTTTCTCCTTTAAATGTTCACAGTTAAATTGTTTTAAGTTTTTAAAACGAACGGCTCTCCAGAAATATTGAAAAATTATAAAATCACACTGCTAACTACTTATACATGGCGGAGTTAGAAAAGAGACAAAATTAAAAGTAACGAACTGTTTGTACCTAGCAGAGTTAAGGCAAAATTAAAAGAAAATCATTATTTGTATAATTAAAGCAAGCGCCTTACTATAAATATATATTGAATATAAGAAAAAAGTTAATCATGATGAGTTTATAGTGAAAGAGTATGTTTGTTAAAGGAGTTTGGATTGAAATAGGACTGTTTTCTACCTACCCGGCCAATTAATTTAAAATATTATAAAATATATCTCTTCCCTACTCTACAGCTTCCGCTTGTATCAGGGTGAAATTTTACATGATTATATTTTATTTATTTACAAAACAAAGTGACATTTTTGACATATATAACAAAAATAATCAAAACAAGTCAAGTAACAGGCTTCCTTAATAACACTTTTTCCCGTCTTTTGAAGCATATGTTTACGCGAGCGTTGCGCGTGAACGCTTGGGCGGATAACGTTTTCCGACGAACTCAGCCTGGGCATTGGTAAAATGAAAATGTGTATCAAATTTCATCTAACTCGGTGATCTTTTACTCAAGTTATCGTCATCTGTAGATTTCGTGACGGATTTTGCGTGACGGTGATTTTGTGACGGTGATTTTGGTCGTTTTTTTAGGATTCACTCCCGGGCTCCAGAACGTGCCATAAGGAACTTCGTTCAAATTATTTGAAGAGAGCCTTTTGTTTTTAACTAGATTTTATCTTACTCGCGAATCTATTATAGTAGACTTTTGACGGTATCTAAATAGAGGTGACGCAGATTTAAAAACTAATGAGAATTAGAGTATAATTAGAGTATATTGCAATATAACACATGAGGAGCAATTTTTTAATGTTAGATATTCATTTATTCAAATGACTTCATGATTGTGAATTTTTATGTTTTTACGTTTATTTTTTTTTTTTTGACGTCAAAAGAAATATTTTGCGTATGAATACATATTTTTGTGTTAGTTTTTAAACAAACTTATATAAGTTCTGGACAATAAAATAACAATAAAACTACTTTTAAGAAGATGCTACTTCAGATTTAACCGGTTCCAGAAGAAAAAGTTTGTGTTCCCTTTATTAAAGCATTATTAGCCTTAAAGTATTAAAACAAACTTTTGACTTTGTTAAGTTTTTCAACTCGAGTGAGGAGGAAAAAATGGTTTTAGTTAGTCTGTATCACTTACCTTGGTCCTGTGAGAGGTGGCAGTCGTGACACTGTTTATCACTCGAGATGTCACTGGGGAATGTGAAAAAAAGATAGGGTGATTGGGAGCGGTGCTAAGTGAGAGAAGACAGGGATATTCTATATTGTATTTAGTTTGGCTGTCTCACTCTCGCCTGCTACACAACTGTATGTTCCTTCTCTGTTTATGTAAACCAGTGTTTAAAGCCGCAGATATTTTCAAAGTTGCTCTCCCCATCCCCAACTGTACTCTACACCCTATACTTTACACGCGCGGTGCTCTGCCTGTTTCTCGCTGTGTAAACACAGGTTTCACTCTGGTCTCGCTGTTCTTGTTTTTCCCTCGGTAGCTCGTCCGAGTCTCTTCTACCAGGAATAGCTCGCGGCCTTCCACAGTCGATTACCTCCTAAATCAACATGTCACACAATTTAGCCTCCGTATAATAATGTACGGTGTGACTTTCTCTATAAATTCAAAATACACGATCCTAATTCATAATACAAATAAATGCATATCTATCTATAAAAAAAGCACGTGCCAAAAATCTTTCAAGAGATCCTAATGTACAAGTAAATTTCAGTAGTTTGTAAATTTAATGAGATTTGTATTTACTTCTTGCTTTTGTGTTCTTTGAATTGTTTCAGCGCTAACAGTTTGCTAAACAATTATTCAAATAGTCTCAAAATATCATTAACAAAAACTTAATGAACTAGTTTACTGTAACTTAATTAAGTTAATACATACACACATGGCAGCTTATATTTTGAGATTTTTCATTATAATTTAAAATTCTGTCAATCATTGTAGCACGTAGCACCCTCGCTTCCTACCACATAATCTTTAATGATGTCATGTTTTTACAATCCAATATTGTCTAATCTATTTAATCTATTTAATCCCCCCCCCCCCTTATATCTGTCTAAATTGTTTTGATATTTTACATGAATAAATGTACACCAATTTAGCAGATAATAAGCGGAGACGGTTGAAATTAATCTAGGGCTATCTGCGGGCGTCTAATCAATAAGGCAAACCATCCAAATTTCTTAAAAATCAAATAAGTATACTTTTAAAGATGTAAATAAATTGTAGGTGTAGATTATTGTATGTTTGTGTGCACGTGGAAGAGAAAAAGTTGGCGCAGAATGTTGAAATTTATATGGGACTAATAATAGGCTTATTACCTATATCCTACCATCCAAATTTCATGAAAATCGGACAAGTAGTTTTTAAAATATGTTGGTACGCAAAAATTGAACGACTCATAGACCAACAGACCAGCAGACAGACACGTGTTCTCTGATGTCTGTAACAGATTTTTCTGTCTTGGAATTTTTGAAATCGAAGACATAATAATGTTTCGTTCTTCAAAACGATCTCATAGTTACCTTCGGTAAGCTCGGAAACAACACTCTTATTAGAGAAATAATTATCACACAAAATAAAAACTTTTATCTACTTGCAGCAGCAAAATGAGGCATTATTGAATTGATTTCGGGCTAAAAAAATGTAATTTTACTGCCTAGGCAGCAAAATCTCGTCGCTCGGATCTTCCAGGCCTTAAATCCAGTAGAACTCCGTTCATCAGTATGTTGCTGTACTGCCCACATTTTACTTAATTGATATTTTGATTTAGTTACCAGTTACTTTATTGGCATGCTATTTTCGATCCTCTATAATTCGCGGGATGAGGACAAGCCATCTCAACCAAGGTTCTTTTCACAAATCGGCAAAACAATTTTCACATCAGTTGACTGAGTTCCTGTTATCTATGTCCCTTCCAACTGCCTTTTCTTAAAACATCCTTATCCTTATATCCTTAACTTAAAATAAGTTTTATGGTGTTCTTCGACCATGAAACTAATCTGCCAATTAGTACTTTAATGATATTATGCTTTTACAAACCATTTTATCTAATTTTATTAATTTGTTACACCTCTTTGCCTTCGAACTTGCCGAAGGTAACAGAAGCATTGTGATCAAAATTTGTTTACACTTCGGAATTTAAAAAATCTAAGATACAAATCCTTTTCAGAATTTCTGGAACGTTTTGGTCTCGTGTCTGACCTGACGTTCTGTCAGTCCAACATATTTCTACGATCACACAGCTTCGGTATGCTCGGAAGCATATAAAAAAAGAAATAAATAACAGTTTTTTTTTTTTGTTTTTTTTAAAAAAGGGGGGAAATTAATATGTATAATGTATAAGCGATAGCACGCAAGAAAGCTATGTGCCACACTTATTGGTAGCATTTTTTAAATGTGTCAATTTTCTATTTTTTTTTGGATGAAATTAATCTGGGGCCATCAGCGGACTACTTTCGATGTACAATTTTTGGTCTCGTATCTGTTTGTCAGTCAACATTTTTTTACCCCCATATCTTAAAAAGATACAAAGTTGCATAGGAGATAAAACTACACTTAGCCCAAATTTATTTGGGTTTTGTCAAGAGTTAAAGTCAAAGTTCTGTAGATATTTTTCCTTTTAGGTTTTCACCGTTTAAAATATCAATTTTAATTTACAACCCTTTTTTTAGTGGAAGCAATTAACTAGGATGATTTATAATAGCTAATTAAAAGAAAAAGTAACGATTGAAACAAAAGAAAAAGATTCATAAAGTCAACAGGTATGAGCACGTGTTATCTGTTATATTTACTAAGTGGCTTGCTACCTATTGTCGAGCCTCACATATCTTGTCTAGTTGGTTAGACCGCAGACTCAATACATTATCCCTCACCCACTCCCCTGTCACCTACGCAATGAATTCTTTTAAACAAATTTTAATCCTCCATTTGAAAGCTTACTTTCAACATGATATATGATCCTTGCTATCTAATACCGATATTCCGTACGGATATACCTATCTCCCCTTCGTTTTCTTTTTTGCCTTCTATAAAAAAATAAATTGATGTAACGGGATGTAGGGATTTAGGAGGTTTAGGAATAAAGGGGAAATTATTCGAATTCTATCACACTCAAATATATATATATTTTTAAAAAATTAATATAATTTATAATAGTTTAAGTATTCAAACTTTATCGAAGATAGTGTCATAAAACAGTTGATTTTTTTAACAGAAATAATCATGGCATTTTATTTTATAACATAATTTAAACTTAAATTAGTTTGCAAAATTTCTGAGGAACATCTCCTATTTATTTCTATTAATTTTATAGATAATTTAATTATTGTGTATAAATATAAAGGTTATACTTGCATACTTTCCATTAAGTTTAATTATAAAATTATAATTATTAATTAACAGATGAACAAATGTTGAGATGTTTCGTCAATGATTGGATGTTTTGACTGAGATTTTGTGGTTCCACTTCATAATTATGACTAGAGAGGTTAATAGAAAGTAACACAACAATATTGTCACTACAATTTTATATTAAGGATATAAAATTGTGGCACTTTCCATTAACCTCTCCAGTAATTATGATTTATTTAATAATTAAATTACTCAATTAGGTATTTGAAGTATTATATATAGTAATCATAACTAGTGGCACCTCAGCCTATAGATAGCTTGGCCGTTCAAAGACTTTTAAAATTGTATGCTATGATGGATAATAATATAATTCGCAACTGGTTAGACGCCAGTTCACTTAAGTTGCCACCCATTTATATCTCGACGAGCTTTGGTTCCCTAGCCAGAGTTTGGAATTGAATCCGTAACCTCTTGCCTGCCATAGGCGTATGGTAGCAATGAATCTACCGTGGACTATTATTATATTACAGAAAATATTTTTTCTCAATAATATTTTAGTTGCACAATTGTTATTTGTGCCACTAGTGCGCAAAGTTGTATTTTACTGCACTCGAGAGAAATGTTTACTCACAAGCCGCATGTTATAAGCGAAAAACTGAGAAAAGTGCCAAAAGTACGCCATTTTTGGCTCCCAACAGTTTAGCTCACCTCAGAAACCGTCGTAAACTTATATTACTCTTGAGGGATGCCCTAAGTGGATTAAAACTATTTTCAGCTTTGTCTGAATTAATCGGAGACACGGCTTTGTTTTGGTATAATTTTACTGGGCTATATTTATTAAAAAATAAATTGATATTTTATATAAAATATGCCAAACTTGCATATTAGGTGTTTTCATAGAGTCAAGCATGATTTTAACATAAAAGTAGCTCATAAATCGTATGTACGGATCCGTCTTAAGACAAGGCAAGATGATTAGAGGGGGGGGGGGGGGGGGCGCATTGTGACAGGGTGCCCAGGGCTCAGTAAACGTCTAAAACGAGCCTGGGTATTTGTGTGATGCTTTTAATGCCCGACGAATATTTGACTGTTCCAGTTTAAATTTGTTTTCCTATTAAACCTTTCTATCCTTTTATGCATAAATCTTACACTAAGTGAGAAATTATAATTAATTAAAACGTATAAACATTCACAGTTTTTTTTTACGATAAGAAAGCAAACATTATTAAATAAACTAATAATAGCAGTTAATTATTAAGCTTAAAATGCGTGTAGTAGTTTAATCTCTTAAGCAATGCTTTTCACATTGTTAATGAAATCAACAATGTGAAAAGCCAATTTTCTTAATTTTAGTAATCTTGGCAACCTTTAAAAATTGCTGATTGTAATGCGTTTTACTTGATTTGTTAGCAACCAATAGAGTACTATAGCAACAAATATGTTTTGAATATTTGTTGCTATACTACTTTGTGTCATGGTTGGACAGTTTGAAAGAATCAATGAGTGACTTTCTTAGAACAAAATAATGAATCAAAGAACTTATGTCCTAATTAAATAAATTAGCTTAACTTTCAAGCAGTTGAAAGTTCGCTTTTTAGTTTCTTTTCTTATCAGATATTTTACTAATTGACACAAAAACTAAAGTTTTTCTTCTTTTCTTATCCTAGTTGTCGTCTAACAAATCTTAAACTATCTGATAAAAAAAAGAAAGAGAATTTGTTCATTGTTGAAAGTTTTTGGCCAAAGAAAATATATATAAAAATCTAAGGTATGGTAGTTTAATCTTTAAAGCAACGGATTCCATTATCAATGTACTGGGAAACAATTTGACAAGCCAATTTTCTCAAATGGAGTAATCTTGGCAACCTTCAAAAAGTTGCTGGTAAACCTACTACACTGTTACCCTTGAGTACAAACACAGAGCTGGCTTCCCTTCCCACCACTCGACTCTTGCCTTTAGATAAACGCTAAACTTCTTTACTCAAACACTCCGACTTAACCTGCTCCGCCCCTTGAAAACTTGTAACAATCTTATTTCCAACAAGATAAGTCCCTTCTTTATCTACTCCATTAAATTAGTGTTGAAAATGGTCCAACTTTTTTTTGTTCCAACTTGTTTAGTGTAGTTATTATAAAATATAACACTGATAATTTATTTGTTTACACTTCTTGACTTGTTAAATTATTATAATAATAGTTAAAAGTAATATTAATTTAATTTCTTTTTTGCTTCCGAGCTTACCTTTGGTAGTGGAAGCTATATGATTGTTCTGAAGAACGAAAATATTTTATGTCTGCGATTTAAAAAAAAATCCAAGACAGAAATCCGTTTCAGAACATTTTTAGTTCCGTGTCTGTCTGTCGCTAAATTTTTGCTAACCAACATATCTTAAAAACCACACGTCCGATTTTAATGAACTTTGTATGGCAGGTCATAATTAGCCCATTGGTCCTATTTAAACCTACTGCGTCCATTAGTTTCTCTTCAACATGCGCACAAACATACATTTATTTACTCCTATTCCTTCAAAAGTACTCATCTGATTTTTATGAAATTTGGATGTTTTGTCGAAAGTAGACCGTAGAAAGCACCAGATTAATTTCAACCGCCTGCGCTCATTAACTTTTATAAAATGAAATTTAGGCATATGTTTTGCCCCTTTAAGGCATTTTAAATAGACTTTTTCTAAACTGAAATTTCCTTCTCTTTTCAACAGTAGCTCTATTTCAGCTCTATATAGTATCATTATTTTTGGAGCTTACTTTAATGTATACTTTTATTTAGTGCAAAAGCTAATAATAAAATAAATAAATAAGTATGTAAATGATATTCAATTATTTGATATCCCCTACATTTATCGAATTTAAAGACATTGAACATGGATAAAACAATGATTACCTTATTACTGGTCTTATATTACTTTGCTTTGTAAGTTTCAACGCACACCTATTACCCCAATTTTGAACCACTTCCCGTCTTTCAATCTTCCCTAAATTTTGCACATGGTAACAATTTAGGTGAGGAATACAGAAAGAAAAAAAGAAAAATATGTTGAAAATAAGACTAGTTTTTTAAAATGGTATTTTTATATTAATTATTTATAATTTTTGTTATAGAATAAATAAAAGTAATAAATAAAAAGGATAAGTAGACAACTTAATTATTGGATATAATTAATTTGTCATACATACATAAAAAAGAAATTAAATTACCTTTTGGTTATTTAAATTTAACTAAAGAAACACTAGGAATATATTATATATTATGTATAATCTAATATGTTTTAGGGGTGTTGCCGATATTTCCTTCTTTTCCGCTTCCGCTGTACAGAATTAAAAACATGACCTTAAATAATCTATTACATATTTTTATTTCATACTTTTTAGGGTTTCGAGGTCGTCCTAGAACTTATGCTTTTGGTAGTTCGTCCGTCCGTCCGTCCGTCGCATCTTGGAGTATATCTCCCGACCTATTGAAGCTATAAACTTGAAATTTCGTATACAAGTTCAACTTTTTTGCCCAAAAACAGAAAAACTATTGCGGACTTAAACACTTCAAATTTCTGCGATCTACGATCCCCCCAAAAAATAAAATAAATAATAATAATGTACTTATGAATTCTTATGACCGAAGAAACCCTTTTAGTAACTTGCTGGCAAGTACTTGACGGGATTTTTTCACTTGTTCGTGGGACTTCTTTGTCTTTGTGCGGACCTGCATCTGTTTGTTTTTTATTTTCTGAAATATTATGCGATTAAGAAGCGCGTGTGCCAAGTTATTAGTAAGTTATCGTTGGACGCTGGACACGCTTGTGATTTAAAGATGAGATCACATTGATATTCGAACGTCAACAATAGGGCTCTCACGAATTTTAATTGAAGGTTTAAACAACTTAATTTAAGTTTTATCTGCTCCCCTCACCCGTTACTTTTCTTTATAATTGTGTGTTACTAAATTAAAACTTGGACCTGATGACATTATTACTGAATATGACATTAATAAAGACATTATTTTGTGAAAAAAAGACGTCAGACAGATGAATCTGACCTCTGACATTTTTATTATAACACAACGTCACAGCCCAATGTTTCAGAGATTGTACTGCACAGAGGAACCTTGCTTCTATTACTCCGTACAGCGCTCTTAATTACTTGATATAATTGTCCAAATTTATTTATATTGCAATGCACCGGGGTAACAACTATTAAAAGCTTGAAACTATTTATACAATTCGACTATGTTTCCACTTCTTACGGGTGGAATATAATTTATACTTATTAGAGTGAGGGACTGTACAGTTAATTGTTTTATTATATACTATTTGCATTAACTATATAGTTATTTATAACTATTACTATTTTCTTTGTTCCTATTAACACAGAAGTGTGATATTGGGGTTCAGCCGTATATTTAAACTCATAATATAATTATCAGTGATACATGTCCCACCTCTTTGGGATTGACAATCATCAACTTTGGTTTCAGCCAAGTTCTGAGTATGCTAACCATGCGGCTACGCCAGCTAGAATAATTTACCTCTGAGATACAGAAATAATAAAATATGTGATTAGTATGTTTAAGAGGTTTAAAACTCTCCATTTAAACCCTAATAACTGAAATAATTTGGGTTCGAGGTGATCATAAAGCTGTAAAGTCGTTTTTACGAGTTTAACCTTTAGATTTAAAGAGTTGATCAGAACAAAAGGAAACAAAAATAAAATGTGGCTATTGGTTTACCTGTCGTTAATTGTGCCATTTTTCTTACAGAAGTTTTATTGCTTTCGAGCTTTCCGATTAAAGGTATGTTCATGTTATGCTTTTACAATCCATTTATGTCTACTTTATTTAATCGTTTCCCCAATTTTGCTTCCGAGCTTACCGATGGTAACAAAAGTTCAGAATTCAATTATTCCATTTTCAAGACAGAAATCCGTTTCGGACTTCAGGGAACATGTTTCGACTCGTGCCTATCTGCCAGTCTGTCTGTCTGTCGTTCAGTTTTTCGAACTCACATATCTTAAAAACTAAGCATGTCCGAATTTAACAAAATTTGGATTTTGGACTGATGTGACTAATATACTTACTCCTAGTTTAAAAGTACTCATCTGCCATTTAAGAAATTTTGATGGTTTGTTAAAACTAGCCTCACTCATTTTTAAATCCGTCAAAATTGTTTTTCAAACCATTCAATAATCTTAAATATCGGATGATTTCTTTTAAGGGTTTGGGTGTTAAAGAAAATAATCATGAGTATGGCACATATAGCTCCCTCGCGTCTTATTTCTAATACAATTAATGGTTTTATGCTTTTACAACCTGTTGTTCTATTATTTTTAAATTTATTTCATTTTCCCCCCGTTTTTAAATCTGTAAAAAATTGTTTTAAAGTAAAGTGTTTATACCTACCGAGTACTCGGTAGGTATAAACACTTTACCGAGTACTCGGTAGGTATAAACACTTTACCGAGTACTCGGTAGGTATAAACACTTTACCGAGTACTCGGTAGGTATAAACACTTTACCGAGTACTCGGTAGGTATAAACACTTTACCGAGTACTCGGTAGGTATAAACACTTTACCGAGTACTCGGTAGGTATAAACACTTTACCGAGTACTCGGTAGGTATAAACACTTTACCGAGTACTCGGTAGGTATAAACACTTTACCGAGTACTCGGTAGGTATAAACACTTTACCGAGTACTCGGTAGGTATAAACACTTTACCGAGTACTCGGTAGGTATAAACACTTTACCGAGTGCTCGGTAGGTATAAACACTTTACCGAGTACTCGGCCGAGCGTTCGACCGAGTAAAATGGCGAGACAGTCACTCGGACCCCTTTCTACTTACTCGGCCGAGTGGTCAACCCCACCTTACCGGCCCTGACTCGCTAGGCTGCTCGGCACGTTTGAACACTACTGTCTGGTTACTCGCCACTCGTTTCAATGCGCGCGCACCCAAACAAAAACTTCCTATCAACAATAAATATTATAAATAATCATTTAAAGTAAATTTAGAGGAAATACACTCACTCGCCCAAACTACTCTCTCGGCCGAGTGACAAATTGCTGTCTCGCCACTCTACTCGGTACGTGTAATCAAGGCTTAAGTCGGACGAGTAGTTTTTAATATTATGTTATAGTTCGCAAAAATTAAGCGACAGACCGATGGACCGACAGACTGACACGAACCAAAAATGTTGTGAAACGGATTTCTGTCTTGGAATTTTTGAAAACGGAGGCATAAAATTTTTCTCTCTTCAGAACGATCATATAGCTTCCGTTGCCATCGGTAAGCTCGGAAGCAAAATAAGTATAAAATAATTGATTAAATTAGACAATATTAGGTTGTAAAAGCATCATATCAATAAAATACACGTTGAAGGCCCCCATACACCGTCAAAATGTTTGCGCAAACATGATGTTTGACGTGTATGGCCTAAATTTGCCCTACATCAGGTTTGTGAAAAAGTTTGATCGTGTATGGGGGGTCTTTTGGATGCGAGGAAGCTCTGTGCCTCACTAATTATGGGAGATCATTTTTATCTATATTTCAGAAACTAGATTTTTCCCCGAAAACTATTTATATGGTTGTATTCGTACGTAATTATGGCTATTTGATCCAACATCTAAATTTCATTAAAATTGGATGAGTAGGTTTAAGGTTCGCAAAATTGTACGACAGACAGGAGACCAAAAATGATCCCTGATGTCTGAAACGGATTTCAGTATTGGAATTTTAGAATTAATAATTAAAAAAGATAAGAAAATATCAGATTTTAAATGCAATATATTCGCTATATGACAAGGAAGATATGTAATGAAGCAATATGCCACACTATTTGGCAGATTTTTTTTTAATTAGTTCAGTTTATAGTTTTTGGACAGAACCCCAAAAACTTTAGAAATGTAACTAATAAAGAAATTAAATATATGGTATTGTTAGTATTTAATAACTTAATGATGTATTATAAAAGCATTGATGTAAATCGTTCATCATTAATCTTATTACCACATTAAGTAATTATTTTTTTTTTTTTGGTTTTAGTTAACACAATAAACAGTTTATACATATCTAAACTCTTTTCATATAATTAAAATTCCTGTTAGTTTTATCTATTAGTGTTTCTGTAAGTTTAAGTAACTGAAAAAGTTTTTTTTTTTAAATAATTAGTCGAATGAATTATAAAAACTGTTACGTTTGAAATAATTAACCCTACTTGGTGCCGACTAATTACCGTAAGAGCATGTTTGTCTTAAGGATCCTTTTAGTAAAGATGAGATAGTATCAAAAGAATGCACTGCCTTTAGTTAGAAATGTAAGATGCATTCAATGCTACTTTTTCTCGAGAATTCCATTCTTTATCATCACAAAAGAACCAAGCTAATAATTGTTGGCATATTTGAGATGTTTCCTACTTTCACAATTGTTTTTCTTACTTTTATATTTACAAAAACTATTTTTTTTAAAAAAACAATATTAATTCTGCATTATAATTATTTTTTCAAATCTTATTCATTATTTTATGTTAAAAATTGTATTATTATACATAATACATAAGTATTTTGTATATATCTTCTTTTAAATTTATTGAAGTGTTTACGCTCAGGATGAATTATAAATTCATTTTATTATAACACTAGATGAATTCCAGTGCTTGGCTACGGAATGTGTAAAGTGTTTTAAGTTAAATGTATTTTTTTTAAAACCGCCAGCTAATTAGTGTTACATACCTTCTTCGAATCCTATATCACTGGATGAATGATTAATGAGTATAAAATTAAGTATAATGAAATAAATTTCTAAATATAATTTTATTAAATAAATGGACACTTCTTTAGATTATAAACACTTCTTTAGATTTTACTCCCCTTATAAAAAAACACACACTTCTTTAGATTTTACTCCCCTTTATTAACAGAGAGGAGTTACAATCAAAAGAAGGTGTACGGAATGTTCTTTTTTAGATTGTTACTCCCCTTATAAAAACAGAAGTGTAATTTTCCTTTATCCCAAAGTACATTGGACTAAACATCCCTTTGCCGTAATAGTTATTTAGTCAAAGTCATTTGTACTCTAAAAAAAACATAGGGGAGTAACAATCAACAATCTACCAAAAATGCAGCTTGTGCACATAATATGCTGGAGGAATTTAAGTGCGGACTATCTATTGCTATATTATCCGAATTTCATCAAAAATTAGACTAGTATTTCAAAGGGCGAAGGGCGTCCGTAAACATATAACGTATCAACGAACAGTCAGTAAGAGATAATAATATTTTCTGATGACATGCATTTTGGTTTAGAAAATTTGGAGATTAAAACATTCTTCAGAATGATCACAATGTCCCCGTTACCTTGGTGTGCTCTAAAGCAGTATTTAGAAATAGATTTAAAACAAACATCATCTTCTTCGTGACGGAATTCTGTATTAGATCAATTATTCAAAGCTGGGAAGTCCGTTATTTAGAGGTTTCATTGAAAAATCTTGTTCATGGAGAAGGTGGGAATAATATCCCCTAGCATGTTCAATTACAAATATTCCTTCTATTGAAGTAAATGACATTTAAATTGAATTAGCAAAGCCTTAAATAAATAACGCAATTCATAAATTCTTACTTAAAAATTATAATCTTTTGAATGTATGCCGTCTTTAGAAAAATTATTCTTTTTGATTCTATTATATAAATTATTTAGTCAAAAGATTGTGAGTTAGGTAAATATGCGGTGATTACGTGTAAAAAGAAGGTAATTTCTTATTAGTTTGAGTGAAAAGTTGTTTTAAAAAGTTTCTTTATTTCCTCTAATAAGCTCTTGGCTGTATAATTAAGCCCTCCCTCACTCTTTTATAAAAATGTTCTATTAAAAAAAGAGTTTTCTCTCTCTTTTATTTCCTATACTAATTAAGCAAGGGTGCGAAACCGTTAAAGTGCCACGAAAAGACGCCATCCGCCACGTCTAAAGATAAGGCAAATTAAAATTTAAATTAATGATAAAGGAGGTTTCTTTTTTAAAAACACTTTTTTCAGAAATCTGTAAAAAAAAAATGTAGATAAGAAATCATTTTCTCGGTGTTCAGATTTATATGTTTTAACAGATCAATGTTTTTGAAAAATTAATTGCCTTTTAAACATTATTTATCCCCAACGAGTGTTTTGTCACTAAATGACTGCAATCAGGCTTGTATAACTTTTATTTTCACGCTCTATTGAAGATAAAGTTATTACTACAAGTATCAAGAAGGAGTTAGTTAATTTTAGTAGAAATAAAAGTGACTGATATCTTATTAAGTAAAATTGTTTAACCACATTATTAATTGCTAATTTTGAAGTTATAACCATAGATATAAACTATAAGAGTTAATGTTTATTAGAGATCGGTTTCGACCAATTTATTTGGTCCAATCAAATGATCAATTTGGGCTTAGAGTTTTTATTCACCTTGTGTCCGTTTCACAAAATCTGTAGAGACGATTATGTTTTTATAATTTTATATTTCTAGCATGTACATTTTTCCTCAATTAAGTCCAAGTAGTCATTTTAATCGGTCACCTAAAGCTGCTTGCAGTAATGAAATGAAAAGCATATATAACCTTTAGGGAACTTTAGAAAACTTTTAATACAAATCGACTAATATATAAGCTTTAATTTTTATTGTTTTAATTTATTGTTCAAAAGAACTAATTATCCTTATATGGCTGAGTTTCTTATAATACCTATAAATATTTAAAATATGTTTTGTTTAGTCAGTCTACATTTATTTTTAAGGTTTATTATGTCGTTAGTTATCCCTCTTTATCTTATCTTTAAAGTTTGTAATGTGCTTGAGTTACTTTAAAACTCAATGGATGTTCTCTTTTTCCATGTATTGCCTCTCATTTCTCATCCACAAGTTTTGCTTTTATCCAATTATTATATTTATTATTTGACTTTCCAAGAAATATAAATCGCCAAGAGAAGTAAGCCACATCTAAGTTGAAAATAATATTCAGTTGGTGGAGCTCTAATGTGGAGGGAACGTGCTCCCGTCTAACCCAAGTAGGTCTCAACCATACAGCTTATTTCGTAAACAAACAATTCATCCAAGCTATGTTGAGTCAAGCTAAAGTTTCCTTACTAAACTCGAGTTTGAAAACAGCATGACACTTCTTGAGTAAAGTGTCTTGAGAATCTTCTCTTTATGAGCCTCAGTGTAAACTCTGGATAAAGTTGAGCCCCTTTTCATTGTATAATAGAGCCGTTGCTTCATCTTCTAGACTCCCACCCTCTGCCTCCGTCTCCAGCTTACATTGTCTTAGTTAATTTGATGTTTACGTCTTACTCGCCGCTTTCCTCTTGTTACCGGCTAATTGTTGTTTCTAAATTACTAATAGTTTCAAGTTAATTATTTAAGCAGTGCTCCTGTCAAATCTTATTCAAATGACTTTGCACTATACTATCTACGTTTAATTGAAATAGTTGTTTGCCGAATAGATAATTTACTCTTTGAAATTGAATTAATTCCGCTCTCCTAGAATATTCTAAATTTTATATAGTTTACTGATCTTGATGAATAGAAACTCTCATTGATTTAAATCAATTTGCATAAAGTCCAATCAAAATAAATATTATAAATCGATCTAAACAGATAGCATTCATATGTAGAATTAATTTTAAAAATTAAAGAATATTTTATTCCTTGGAAAAACGCGCCTAATTTGTTAAATCTCTAATTTTCAGAGATGGGAATTTAAATATTTATATACCTACATATTATACACACATTAGGTGTATATACATTATTCTTTACAGACAGTGTAGGTGTACTACTGCCGACTAAAAGAATAAAAGTAATTATTTTAAAGTAAATATAAAAATATACATTGTTGTTTTTACTCTATACTTTTATATCACTCATCAATGTATTGTATTTCTAATGTCAATACTGGTGTCACTACTACTATGAATATTTTTCTATACTAAATATGTATAGTGAGGGTGCCGTCACATTTCTAAAGGTGAAGCCAAGAAAGAATTTAGAGACTGATTAGTTGTTTAATAGATTATTACGTTACCGCTCATTAATGTTTTCAAACCCTCCTCTAGTTTAAAAATACAGTATTTTATTAGTCAGAAGTCGTGATAAGGTGTTGTCTCTATGATCCATAGTTTTAAGTGTTGCGAGTTATGAGTCAAATATGTCTTTGCGCGACTCTTGTTTTAACAAATATATCTAATTGTTTGTCCTCGATGAGAGTTAAATTTGACAATTTATCATGCTTGTGATATTGTTATTGCTTAACATGGCCTCAAATCGTAGAAATTTATTACTAATTGCTATTAAGTAAAGTAGCATACACACAGAATATAATATACATACATATATATATATATATATATATATATATATATATATATATATATATATATATATACACACACACCTTTTTTAGGGGGGGTCAACTTACCTTAATACTCATTTTATTAGCTGGATTCCTGTGTTTTACTATAAAATGTGTTTAGTACTTCTTTTTATGAATGAGATAGGTTTATAAACTACCATTAAAGTTCTTATGCTAAGAAGAATTATCTAGAAGTTATACTTTTTCCTTTATTTATTTTTATAATTAAATAATTAAATAGGGTGTACCGCTAAAATGTTATAAACATTTTGTGGAAGAAACTCCAACCATCTTAAACTCAACAAAGCGCCGTAAGATATACTGGCATGAAGCATCACCGGTTAATAATTTAAAAAATCACGTCAAGTGCTTGCTAGCAGACTACTAAAAGGGTTTCTTCGGTCTTAAAAATTCATATTTCCTACATTTTTTTTTTTTTTTTTTTTTTTTTTTTTTTTCTCTCTTTTTCTTATTAAAAATATATAAATAGTTACACTTAAGAGGAGCAAGGTGTGCATATTATCCTTTAGCATTACTTTCTCTTCAATGATCCCCCACTCAAAAATTACAAAAAATAAAATATTGGGTCACCATGGTTAGTTACTGTCGCATAAAATCTGTACTACTTACTGCCTTATAACCTCGTGACTTTTATTATATTTACTCCCGGAAATATCAATGGCCCACAGAGTTGTAGGTATATTTATGTATTTTTTCCTCAGTTTTAGGACCTGTCCTGGTAGTGAGGGGGGGCATTTTGTTTTTGTAATTTCGGGTGTAAAATGGCCGCCATTTTGGAAACGTGATATATACTTGTGATCTACCTCTCACCTCATCATTACCTATAAAATGATAACCACTCAAAAATTACAAAATATATAAGAATTTGCGATCAGTTCACTAATCAAAGAAATTTTTAGTTGTGAAGTTCATAACATTGTTTTCTGTTTTTGAGCAAAAAAGTTTAACTTTTGTACCAAATTTCAAATCTCTAGCTACAATAGATCGGGAGATATGATCCAAGATGCGACTGACGGACGAACTACCAAAAGCATAAGGATTTCTAGGATAACCTCCAAACCCTAAAAAGCAGATCTTATGGAGAATGATTGTAATTTCTCCCCCTTTGCAACACTCTAATTTCAATTTCTAATCTCATATTCAGAAATTAAATTAAATTACCTATATAAGATATCACCCAACAAATTGCCTTATAAACTACCTTGACAAAAAACCATTATAAAACATAAGCTATCAGACCCCTTGTATAGGGTATTCAAATACGTGTTTTGATCAATACAAAACCCTGCATGTCACTTAAGTAAAAATCGAGGTCAAAACTGGAAAAAAAAATCGTGGATCCGTAAAACTTCATCAGAATGAGAATCTCTCACTATGAATGTGGATTATAACTATGTGAAAAAGAGTTTTTTCAACCAGAAGGGAGAAAACATTAACTTTCCACCCTACTTTATAGGGAGGAAAGGATCCCATTACAGCCTAGTTGTGAAAATCGTGGCGGAAAGTAAAAATCGTGGTGGAAAGTAACAGTAGAGCCAACTTATTATTGTTTAAAAATCAGTATTGCCTGTTTTGTAACTAGTAGCAGTTTCTTTTTAACTGAATGACTCGACTGCTTAACAGTTTTTTTAAAAAATATTAGAGAGTTTAAATAACACGTACTTTTGATTGCCGTGATGCTTTAATTTTTATCGTCATTTTAAAATGTCTTATGACTTCATAATTGAGTTTAAACAAGACTTATACAAAAGAGGTAGGTTACGTCTAATCAGGTTATATTTATGTTTTTGATTTCTCGTATTTTAGGGTTAAACATTAAACACAAATAAATTAAATATTATTCAGTTAGTCATTTTGTAGTTATATTAAACATTTGAATTATTATTATAGTTACATAGTTATAGAAAGTCATTATAGAAATCAAATAAAACATAGTTGGAATTGATAAATTGCACATTTAATTCATATTCTTTTTTTTTACTACAAGATGTTATAAAACTTTTTCTTTTGCTTTTAAAGGTCATTTTTAAAATTAAAGGAACAAAAATTTGTAAATTTAGTTATTAATACCTAAATAAATAGATAAATCGAAATCATAGGTTTTATTTGTGTTGATTTTCTCCCTTCTAGAGGAAAAATCTTGTACGTACCACGGGAGCAAAAAGTCATAGTACCCTCGCTATAATTAACTCCCTCGGCTACGCCTCGGGATTAAACTTCATGGTTCCCTCGGCTGCGCCTCAGGAACCAACTAAATAACTCCCTCGGCTACGCCTCGGGATTTAGACAGTATGGTTCCCTCGGCTACGCCTCAGGAACCAACCAAAACGCTGAGGGTGTAATGACTTTGTTTCCTCCCTTGGTGCGTAAATAACTATTTCCAAATTTGTCTGATCGATTTATTTATTTTGCCTATGTTTCCCCTATATAAGGTTGTCGAACACCAGTGGAGTAGCTAGGGTGTTGCAGTCCTCGGGCGCAGCATCATGGGG
Source organism: Gerris lacustris (assembly GCA_951217055.1). NCBI lineage: Eukaryota > Metazoa > Arthropoda > Insecta > Hemiptera > Gerridae > Gerris > Gerris lacustris. Next base: position 61,393,300 of record OX578276.1, on the reverse strand, counting down.
GCGCCAATGCTCGTTTTTAAATTCCTTTTACCGAGAAGTTGGTAATATTTACTTAATAGTGAGAGAACACTCAATTATCTTGAAACACTTCAATTATTTTTAACAAATGTAAATAATTATTATCAAATAAAAAAATAAAAAATCATCATTTATAATATAATCATAGTTACTATTGTTTTGCAAAACTAGTTCTTTAGTTCTAATTAGTATCTAATAATTATGTTTTATCATTATTATTTTCCAAGTATTGTTATTTTATTATATTATTTATTTATTTTTATTAATTTATATAATACAGATTAATTTGACAGGTTGTTATATATATTTCTGCTATACTAATGTTCGTTTTTTGTCCCTCAATATTATTGGTTACGAATTATTCCTTCTCTAAGCATTTTACAATAATTATTTCATTATTTATATTTTTTATTATTCATTTTTAATGGTATTATACAACTATTAAGAGCCCCTTATACCTTGTGATTTGTTGTGCAACCAATTGCACAAATTGGCAATACAGTACAAATTAGTACGGAGACCAGTCAATTGAGCCACGTTGAGACGTGTTGGACCACCGACCTGTGCTGTATTCTTCAGTGTTTATTATTGTTTTAGTGTGATAGACTTTATTAGATTTTGCTTTAAGGGTTTTAAATTTTCGCTTATTGCTTCCGAGCTTACCGAAGGAAGCTATGTGATCATTCCGAAGAACGAAAAATTTTTAGGTCTCCAATTTCAAAAAGTCCAAGACAGAAATCCGTTTCAGACATCAGGGAACATTTTTGGTTCCGTGTCTGTCAGTCGGTCTGTCGCTAAATTTTTGCGAACCAACATATCGTAAAAACTACTCATTGATTTTATTGAAATTTGGATGGTAGGTCATAATTAGCCCATTGTTGGTGCCATATAAGTTTCACTCTTCTGCGCCTATTTGTTTCTCTTCCACATGCACACACACTCACATTTATTTACACCTTTATCATCAAAAGCACTTTTGAAATTTAGATGGTTTCGTCGGAAGTAGCCTGCAGATGGCCCCAGATTAATTTCAACCTAGCGTTCCTTAATTTTTGCTAAATTGATACTTTAATTAATGTAAATAGTCAAAACAATTTGACTGTTTTAGAAAACAGGGGAAAATTAAATAAATTTGACAGTAATAGGTTGTAATAGTATAAAATCATTAAAGTATACAAAAGAAAACGCGAGGAAGCTATGTACCACACTAATTGGAAGAGCATTTTTATTAGTTATCTATTTAATTTTTTTATTAAATAAATTTTAAGAGGATATCAGAAGTTTGATATCAGATTTAAGTTTTGAAGTCCAGGCTGTAAAATTGTACTGTACATTGTTCTATACATGTGAATTTTTTATTATTTTTTCTGAAAAATTAAAAAGTAAATATTATCTAGAACCAAGCACCACAATAAATAGACTCTTTATAGTGAATTCATTTTTTAACAAACCTGAGCATAAAAAGTGGACATGGAGAAACCCTGACACCATAACAAAAAATGAAATTGTTTTCATAATTTCGAATAAAAAATATAGTGAAAGTCTACACCTTTCACTATATTTTTTATTCGAAATTATGAAATAAGCTGTGTAGAATGAATTGTTATACACATGGTACATGTATGTTATTATAAAATGTTTATTTTCAATAAATGACAATAATTATTATTATAAACATAATGATAACTAGTTCACGCCCAATAAACACACTGGTGGTTTAATTTAAATTAATATTCAATTATATCTAACCACAATATTTATACTATAGGTAGTTAGCAGCATTAAAACTATACTGTTTCCTTAGAATTGGCAATTTTTTGAACTTGTTAGTTTTTTATGCGATGTTCTTTGTTTTGAATAATGTTCCACTGCATCTGTTTTCGTGTTATTTTTTCTCTTTTGTTTATACTCAGATGTATAAATCGTTATATTATGTACTTGAGTACTTGTGATAAAAAAGTTTCGATACCTATTGCTGCTATTCAGTTCACGAATCAAATGACATATATGATTGTTAAAAGTTCCTTCTTCCTGCCAAATCTGCCGTATCATCCCGACTAAAAGATATTGTCACTTCTAAACACTGGAGAGAATTCCATGTCTAAATAATTTTAGGACAAAGCAACAATTAAAAATAAAATAATAAGAAACGAAAAAAGGAACAATAAAAAACAAATTGTAATTGGACGTAAAAAAATTAGTCGGATATGGAAAATTTATCAAATATTTTTCCGGGTTTTAATATTAATATACATCATATTTAGATATACGCTAGTAATTTTACTGGGAGAAATGATTATTACTCGATATTTTGAAATCCCTTTTCACAGAACAAAGGAATAATGAATTAATTTAATTTCGTAGAATTTCAGTGAGGGAGCTTATATTGAAATCGTTTGTTGTTGTTCTTAGAATTAGATTCTGTATATCATGTTGCACTAGCGTCGCATTTCTTTTGTTGTTACTCCTGTTAACTTAGATTTCAGAGACAGCTCGTCTATTTCATATGCTCTGCTTTATTATGCAATGTCACTAAACAGCAATTTCATTTCATGTACCACACTGGGTAAACATGAAATGAAATTGCTATTCCTTGTAGAACACCGTTATGCTCCGATTTAATATAATTGAACCGAACCGTGTACGCTAGTTTAACATAATATGCAACTACGCATTACATTTAGGAATTATACCATTTATTTCGTAATGTTAAGCTAGATTCATCAATAATTAATGCTATTATAAATATGTTTATCTACGATTGATAAGAAATATAAACATTATATCTTTGTTTAGATGCGTAGAAAGTGATTATTTACGTACTTGCATTCATTGCGCATGCGCGTCTCATAGAACTGAACAATTCCTCTTCTTTACCACACAGTGTGCGGTAAAGAAGAGGAATTCTTCAGCTTTACGCACGATTAGCAAGTTTGTTTACATTTAACAAAACTAATTTGCAGTTCTTTTATTAAAATAACTGTTTATATCGAGTTTTTAGTGAAAAACAATAAGTGAATCAAGTGACTTTGACGAAAATGTGGAGAATAATACTCCTCCAGAAATAATTAATTCGGCAAAAAATACAACTCAAGAATTAATCCCATCTTTATCAAGAGAGAGATACGAACTTACATACAGCAAGTTTATTTTTTTCTGTATTTATAATTTAAATCTAACAATCGTAGATAAAGTACGGTACGCAACTCGTGCGAAAACGGCATTTTGCATTGCTCGTGTGGTTTTACAACCCTCGCTGTCGCTCGGGTGCAAACTCCACACTCGCATGCAAAATGCTACTTTCCGCACTCGACGCGTAATGTACTATTATAACAACCTTTACTTTAAATATTGTAATAACTTTGATCTACGATTGATATGAAATATAAACATTGTATCTCTGTTTAGATGCGTAGAAAATAATTCTTTATGTAGTTGTATTTATTGCGCATGCGCATTTCATAATTCCTCTTTTTTCCACCCTTGTGTGGTAAAAAAGAAGAATTCTTCACCTTAACGCACGATTAGTGAGTTTGTTTACATTTAACAAAACTAATTTGCTGTTTGTTTAATTTAAGTAACTGTTTTGTTTATATCGAGTTTTTAGTGAAAAACAGTGAGTGATTTAAGTGATTATGACGAAAATGAGGAGAATAATACGCCTCCCGAAATAATTAATTCGGCACAAAATACAACTAATGAATTAATGTCATCTTTATCAAAAGAGAAATACGAAATAGGAAGTATATTAATTTTTTTTTCTCTATTTATTATTAAAATCCGACAATCGTAGATTAAGTACGGTACGCATCTCGTGCGAAAACGGCATTATTAATACTTTGCAGAGCTTTAATATAGTTTATCCGTGTATTCCTTAAACTACTTCCTTGGCCGTCTATAAATAAATTGTAGTTCTAGTTATTTAATAGATATTTATCTATTGAAAAATATTTGTAGTTTTTTTCCTTAAGAACGAAATGTTATTCCTTTTTTTAAGCTATAGTTTGTTTTATCTATTTCAGTTTATATATGTTAGATATACCTATTTACTTTATCCGATAGTATAAAATTATTAAAGGATTGTAAATATAATGTTGAGAATGATTCAGATAAAAAATATATCTCAAGTAGGAATTGCAAAGAGTGATTTTCATTGGATCGTTACGAAGATTGCCTTGTATATTTGGATTTATTGTTGGACAGTTGTAAATCAGTGCCGCCGAGTTATAGAGCGGTCTGTTTTTATGTGCCCTGTCGATTGTCAGGGGTCCTTTGATCCGAGATGGTTAGATTTATTTTGTTCTCCGTATCTCGTTTCCACTGCAGAGACTTGTTTTGTTATCTCCCTTTACACTGTGTATCTCCGCTTCCACCCACTCGTCCCATTTACACCTCTTTTTTTTCCACCTTGTCTTTCATCCTACATAGGAAATAAACTGGAGTCTTACTTAAATCTGAAATAAAAGCTTTTTTCCTTTTGTGTAAGGGCACGTGAACAAATAAATAACATCGTCTGACAAAAGAACGACTAAAAAAAAACTTATTTGTCGTACAAATGATTTTTTTTTCATTTATACTACTCGCGTGAATAACCGAAGCAGTATGTTTTAATGCTAAATGACATCTAGAACCAATACTTTTTTTTAAAAAAATAATGGTAATACACCAACTTAATACTATATAAAAGGTTTAAACAATTATTTTTCTCAAGGATATGGAAGTCTCTCGTATCTATTTCTAGCTGGATGTACCCGTGCTTTGCAACGGAGTGTCCTAAAGGGGAGATTCATTTAATTTTGTTATACAAATACATTCGTTATTAAGTTATTTATACGTATATTTATTAAAAATATACGTAATAAGCTATTTATAACTTCGCTTCTAATACTTTGATTTACTTAAAAACTTCAACAAAAAACCCTTATTGGTAATGTCAAATTTTCTGAAAAAACCACTTACAAATACCACTCTTTACTAATTTTTTTAAATTAAAGGATAACTCGGAGCTCAATGTGAATTTTGCCGAACTTGAACAACTATTCCATTTACATCATATAAAAGGAAGATTTAAAGAAATTCCCTTTTTCCATTTTATTTAAAACCTAAGCAGCGAACTCAAAAAAAAAAAAACAGCTTCTCCAATCTTACCTCCGTTAAATAAAAATATGACAAAACTGTATTCTTTCAGTTTTTTTTTCAACGATATAAATCTTAACAGGTTTTACGGGTATTTTTATCTTTATACCCATGTACCTAATATTTAGAAAATCATATTTCAATAATAATCACTAAATACTTAGAAAGAATGACCTTATCTGGTCTGCTTAATGCATTAAACAAAACAAATACCTTAAACCTTAACATGAAACCTACATTTTGTACGAAAAGATACCTAACTACTAAAATATGGAAAAATATCCATGTTAACGGTTTTACGTCGCATATTTTATAAATGCTTTGATCGCCATTTTATCGGAAACTATGCAATATAAAAAAAGGCATATTTTCATTTTATAATTGACCCATTGAAACGCATGGTAAATTTCATAAAGATCGGAAGAAATGTTTATGTATTTTAAAAAATGTAACCAAGCCACTGCCATGCAAAATTTCGTTCACTTTTCATCGATATACATCCCTTCATTCTTCTTTTTTTAAAAGTCAAGTGTGCAAATTTTTTATTAAGATCAGAATTAAAAAATGTAACCAAGCTGCTGCCATGCAAAATTTCGTTCACTTTTCATCGATACACATCCCTTCATTCTTCTTTTTTTAAAGGTCAAGTGTGCAAATTTTTTATTAAGATCAGAATAAAACTGTAGATAAAAGACATACCTAAAGACACTCTTCTTTGTACATACATATGTATTATAGATATAACTCGCAGTATTTGTACTCTTATACAGGGTGGGGCAAGATATGAAAAAAGATATGAATCGGTTTTAAAGGGATGTAGAACAAAAACTATTTAACTCACAGAAATAAGGTTTATATTGTTCGATTCAGTAAATAATCTAATTTTTTTCATTAAGTTTTGAAGATGGCGGTTGTCAGCCGTGATACATTCTTGAAGTCGATTCCAAAAGTTTTCAACCGCTCGTCGGCACATTGGGATGATTATGGCCATAACTTCCTCCCATATTCTTTCCTGGAGCTCTTCCAGGGTGTGTGGACGATGTTTAAAAACTTTTTTCTTTAGGTATCCCCAAAGAAAAAAATCACTAACACTCAAATCTGGTGAGCGAGCAGACACTCTACGTCACCCCTCACAGAGACCAGGCGGTGGGGGAACATTTGCCTAAAATTTTCCATTGAAAAGCTAGCAGTGTGGTATGTAGCCCCGTCCTGTTGGAACCACATGTCTCCCAGATTATGCGCCTCACTCAAATCTTCTAGTTCAGGCTCAAAAAAACCAACATTGAAGCATAACGCTCAGCAGTGACAGTGACGGTGCACCCATTCTCCTCAAAAAAGTAAGGCCCAATAATCCCAAATTGGGATGCTGCACACCAAACAGTCACTTTAGGGGAGTGGAGCGGTTTCTGGTGAATTTCCCTAAGGTTTTCACTAGCCCAATAGCGAAAATTCTGTTTATTAACAGTTCAGGGAGGAAGTTATGGCTGTACCCATCCCAATGTACGAGCGGTTAAAAACTTTCGGAATCGTCTTCAAGAATGTATCGCGGCTGACAACCGCCATCTTCATGACGTCATCTTCAAAACTTAATGAAAAAACTAGATTATCCACTGAATCGAACACTAAAGAAATTATTATAAATCTTATTTCTGTGAGTTAAATAGTTTTGTTTTACATCCCTTTAAAACCGATTCATATCTTTTGCCCCACCCTGTATTTGTATGCGAGTTAAGTATTTTCTTTCATGTAGGATTTTCGTCGGTTGAATTTTTAGGGTTATTGTTATTTAATGAATTGATTTATTTATGTATTTAATTTACTTACTTATATATTTAATTAATTTATCTCATGTATTTAATGAATTAAGTTAAAGTATAGGAGAGCAGTTGGCTTTCCTATCAATCAAGTTTAACTTGGAGCGAGGTCTAAACCTGTATCTATAACTTGTGGTCACCTGACCTCAAATCTGGGTCCCATTTCTTCAGTGTTCACTTAGCATCCCTATATAAATGGATGAGCTGGTTATGTGGAGTGACGTTTATCCGGTTCTTTATGTTAATGTAAAGATTATAGAGCTGATGGAGTGGCAAACTAACCCCTTGTCATCCCTACATAATACGTATATAATAAGCCCTTTGATAGGCCTAAGTCCTACATGGGCATTTGCACCACGAAGTTTCTTATTTATTTAATTCATAATGTAATAATTGAACTGTTGAATATTGATTTATAATTCAATATAATATCATTGTCATTATAATTCACAATTGCAATTGTATATCCATATCCCTTTTATGCGGGATTTTTTTTTTAAAAAAAAGTTGTTTTCAAAGTTGATACTGATGACCCTTTTTCTGGATTACAGCAGCAGCAACAAGGAGAGTCGAGCTCTAGGACAGCGCCGGCTCCAGGCAGTGATGGTGCAGGTTGCGCTAAGACGTACACACCGCTTGGTGCTCTTTCTAACATGCAGCCCCCGGGTAGTCCCCGCTACCCACCCAGCCCTGCATCTTCTGCTTTCTCGGCTCCCCCGCACCATCACCCGCCAGCCCCCCCTCCACCACCGCCACCTCATCCTCATCAGGAAATGCATGGTAAACCTTTTATCATTTTTTTTTTATTTAGTTCAAGATAATTTTTGTTAATTTAGTTCATAATATAAAAAAAGTGAAATAGATATGCAATGCATGAACGTAACTAGAACGTAACTCTCTGGATGAACGTAACTATATATTAATAATAATTATATTTCACAGTATTCCACTTTAAAATAAATAAAAATAATACTTTCTCTTTTTATACTACTTATATGAGAAAGTAAAAATAGTAAGAAAACTCATTCTCCTACAAGCGTTATTAGATTTTAAAAAAAAGTCCAGTCATGTACCATGACTTAATGAGCGAATTTTCAAAGAAATCTGCTTATTATTGGCTTATGATAATATAGGAAAATTTAGGTTTAGAATTTGGATGGGTGAAAAACAAAAATTGGTACACACGGGTACGGGGTACAAAAGTCAAAATAGCTTGTTAACTTGTGACTTGTATAAACCCTTCAAGATGCATGTCGTTGGAAAGCTCTTTAAGAGTACAGTAATTGTTGTTATATACACTTTTGTCATATTTGTATTTAAGAGGGGGGGGGGGGGGTAAAATGGAAAAAACATGTTTTTATACTATTTTTGACCCTAAATTGTCAAAATTTGACCCTTAAATGGACTCCAAAAATTCTGGCCAACGAACTCATCCTTTCTTTTGATATTATTGACATTTTATGATTTGTTTGAATTTTTTAAGTGCGCATGCTAGTGTGAGATATCGTCTGGACACACACACACACACATATATATATATATATATATATATATATATACATACATATATACATACATACATACATACCTATATACATACATACATAAAAAAAAAATTTAATTTTATGAATCGATTCAGAATGGTCTAAAACGGATTTCCATGGAGAAAACGCTAAAACAATTGGGAGCATGTCTGTTTATGGAACGATGTACTCACCCTTATGTCCCCACAAAAAAACGTAGGTCCATGACTACTCACACAAACTTTCTCTTACATTGTTGTCATTATCCCTATTTTCCTAAAACTTGTGACTTGTGCTTAGTATTTATTAATCATAAGTATTTATATAGTATTTATTATACATAAATTGATTATTCCCAGGAAAGTGATTTCAAATATTATAATTGGCATTTACTATTAAAATGGATTACACGTATGATTAATTTTATGTTACAAATTTATAAAACAGCCCGAACTCTGTCTAAGAGAAAAAATTGTACAAATTATCTTATTTCACCATTGTTATAATCGCCTTTTGAATATATATAATATACATATATACTATTTGAAATTTTGTATATTGAAATCGATAATTTAGGCTCCACGCTTTTACAAATAGCCAACCACTCAGATATTTTTAAAAACCAACCTCTTAGGGCTTGATGCACTATTTCAACCTGAAAATTAATGTTGGAGCCTTCACAATATTATCTCTTAATTCATCTGCTGTTCAAGTTTTAGCTTTCTAGGTAGTCGAAAAGTAGTTAAAATTAATTAAGAAATTTGTACCTCACAAACAAGTGAAACAAGTGAATAAATAAAAGCGTGTAAAAATAAACAAATTAAACCCTTAATTCAGATTCATATTAAGATTATAATTTATTTAAATTTGAATTAATCCTATTTGGGAGTAATCTGACAATGCGGTAACCTTCACTGGTACAATCTCGCATGCATCTCATTGTATTTTGTTTTTTCCTTTCTTTCTTAATTATATAGCATTTCTTTATTAGAACGCAATAAGAGTGGCGATATTTGCAATGCAAATGCTCAACAAATAAAAAATCGGTCCGAAACAACTCAGACAAACTTTCTCATATATGAGTTCATAATTACTTAGTCTAGTGTTTTCCATTTATTAGTTTTCGTGTTTTCGTTAGTACATTTAATTATTATTGAACATTTCATCAAAATAAATAACAACTCCTCGGTGGGGAATCGAACCCGGCCCCTCTCTATCCGCATTTAAAGCTATTTCCTCTGGAACTAGATTTTCCCCGTGAAAACGGCTTGTATTATAAGATTCGTATTTAAATAGACTACATTTTAGGAACCGTTTTCGAGAAATATCTTTTTTAGAGTTTTTTTTGGGAGATTCATTTTTCGATTTATTCTATAGTAGCACTGATGGCCTTATAAAAGCCGCTTCGTTAATAAATAAGCAAATACTATTTTTTGCGAGTATACAAATTCCATGAATATATTAAAATGACCTCCATCAACGCTCAAATTCCTGAAATTCTCAATTGTTATTATAAATATATTTAAATCCCCTTTTGTCAAAACTAATTTATTTAGTTCCCTTTTTTAAAATGACGGGGAAAAAATATACTCGATATCTTACTAATTGTCTTATACTTTTTACTAAGTTACTACAATGTTTACTTATGAGTGGCTAAGTGAGTAAGGAGATTCAGTACAAAAAGAGACAAGCATAATTTGTTTTATTAAGGTGTCTCCCACAAAGACAAGACTTGTAGTGTAGAGTGACATTTTAGAGAATATTTTTATTTTTGAGAGAAATATAAAAGGGTAGTCAAAAATGTCCCAGCCTTAGGTTTTTTTTTTACTTTTAAACCTTAAAAAAAGACAAAAATAAGTCATACAAAATTTTTCGTCACGAAATAATGTAAAAATATAAAAAAAAAAATCAGATATTATAGAAACTTTATCATTTAAATTTTTACGAGAATATCATAGTTTTCAATTATAAATTCTTTGATAATTTTTTATTATAAAGCCTTTTGAAAATGTACACTTACATGTATATGTAATAAATATGATACATTTTTAAAAAACATCTCAATATGTTTGAGATTGCAGGTAAATAAGTTAGAAGTAAAATATTTTAATAAATAAGGAATACTATTTGAATTTATTTTTCCCTCTATTTAACTGAGAAACCTCGGTTGAATTGAGTATTATGGTTATGGTTGTAATAAATATTTGCCATGACAGGTCTTAGCTGCACATGAAATATTAAATTGATTTCAGCATCTGATAATCAGAGAAATCTAGAGGAAATTTATTAGGGGTTAACTCAACATTTTAATATAATATATATATCTACGCTATGGACCAGTTTAAAGCTGTTGATCCTTTTATTTCCAAGGGTGTTTTTTTCTATATGACTTAATTTTATTAGTTCGAGGAACATGAGTAAGATTCTGACAAATAAAATAAAGATTCTGATAAATTATGAATACATTTTTTTTTTTTAGTTTGTTTTTTTAAATTTCTTGGTTATGAATGAGGGCTATAAAAAAGTGTAATATTCGTAACTCAAGTTCTCAGATAAACAAAATTGAACCTGTGTTTATGAGTCACAATATATAGCCTACTTATATTTAAATAAAATCCAATCAAAAGGCCGTTAATAAACTCGGATCAATTCCTAAAGCCATAATCGTAGTGATAGGTGTTTGTCACTAAGCCCTATAGTGATCTAATAATGCGCCGGCTCTTGGGGCGGGCGAGCCGTCAATGGCACGGGGACCCGAACTCACGGGTACCACCCTTAATGCGAACATTTGCGCGATCCAAGAAACTTATGACTTATGATCACTACTGCAGAAAAATAATTCAAAATGTAATAATTAGCTAACTCGGTGGAAAAGTTAAATTGGTTATACTTGAAAGATTAAGAGCATTTAAATTATTTGTTGATCATCCTTGACTGCACATCTGATGATAGTTATACTGAACAAATGTTTTTCACTGTTTGATTTGTTGATATCAACAAATCAAACCGGGCAAGGATTTACTTCGCTACTGCTTGATGAGCTGGTAGAAAAATAAATGCCGAGGCCAAGGTTACCATCCTGGTGTTAACATGATAGGCAAGAACAAAGGGAGTGTAGATGAGGATATTAGATATTTATCCGCGAGCATTCTTCCATCCTTGTGGGTGCCATTCCTTGAGTTTGGCTGTTGGAGATGCAGCAAAATTTTCGGTCGTCAGTGTCCTATTTGCAGTGGCGCAGCTAAAGGGGTGAAAAGGGGACAGCTGTCCCCGAGAATGAATTTGACCCTAATTGAATTTGACGAGTATAGAGGGGGCGTGATAATCGACTTTGTCCCTTGGCGCCAATAACCCTAGCTAAGCCTCTGCCTATTTGGCGTATTGCAGCGACAGCGACTCTTTACCTTTTTTAGTCGATCTGTAAATAAACAGGTCAAGTGTGTGCTTGTTAGCACACAGCGAGGGTCCGTAGATCACACTGTATAGTTTAAGTAGTACCCTATTGATGGTGTTTTTTTAAAATACTAAAAAGCTTACTTTGAACCATCTTATGGGTCTGATATTCTCAAAACACATAAACAAACTCCTGATAAAGTATTTTTTTCCCACTGAACCGGACTACAACCATATAAATGCATCTAAAAGACCATGGTTAAAAAAAAAACGTATTTTGTCAATAAAAAATAAAATACTATTTTTTTCGAAATTTCCAAAAAGTGGTATCTTTACTTTTGGTCGAAGAATGTTCAGGAATTTTTTCAGATTATTTGCACTTCACATAAGCGAGATAGAGGGGGGGGGGACACGTTTCACACCCACTTCAAACTTGCCTACGCTCGCCCTATCAAAGTTATATCCAAAGAATTATATATTTTTGAAATCAGCTCGACGTACCCTTTCATATGATTATATGGTACCCCTCACGGTGTCGAAAAAATATAAAAATATTTTAACCCTTAAGTTTTTTTTACCCTAATTTTTTTGAAAAAATTTTTTTTTAAGTCGCTATATTTTTAACATGTGTGGGTAGATACAAGACCTGCCAAATTTCAAAGTGATCGGACGAAAGGTGTAGTCGTGAGAACAGGTGACCGGACGGACGGACAGACACACGCAGGAAAATATAAGGGTCCATGGTTTTGCCTACGGACCCTAAAAGTAAAAACTGCCCATTTTGAAGATAAATGCTGAAACAGTCCCCGTCAAAGCTGTGAGAGAAACTAGGTGAATGCAGGGTTTAGAGCTTAAAGGCTGTCTGTTATCAATTCCCCTAATGAAGCGAATAACCCAAAGATTTCTTTAGAGGAGAAATTGCTAACCATGTTCAGCGTCTGGTGCGACATACTTTTTCAAAAAAACACCATTCAGGCAATAGAAATAATCCTAGTTACTGCTGTAAACGTATTGGAAGGGTGTCGAAAATACCTACTGATTAAGAGAATAAACTCAAACAGCAAAGAAATGGCTGAAGTTCTTGGTGTTGATCCTATTTTTTAAGATGCTCTCTCACTCTTTGGATATGACTCGTCTTAATTGAAGATTTTATGAGTAAATTTTCACTAGTACAATAATTGTGCAATCACAGTGAAAATTACAGTTCACAATCTAAATATGGGGGAAGGGGGCGCAATAGCTTTGTTTGCTCGGAGCGACCAATTTCCTAGATTCAGCGCTGATCTAATACCATTGTCGATTATAACGTAACAAAGAACTACAAATGTTTTCCTCAATACGTCGTAATTCTATTTGTCTTTAAGTTGTAAAAAAAACCAATATCTAGCTCAATTAAATTTCCATGAATTTCGGTCTGTTTAATTTATTTGACAATAAAAAACAAATAGCTTCTAAACTAAAATAACTTACTTAATTTGATCCCCTGTCCCGGGGAGGTCGTGTTTTTTATCACGTAGCGATTATATGATGTCACATTTTTATCGGACTCATACCGATATGAATAGTTGTTTGTTTGTCTTTCTTGGAATTCCCCCCCTAATTTTTTTTTTTATGAGATTGAATGTTAAGGAAATGGGGGAGGTGGGGGAAGGATGATGACGTTTTACGGTACGACATATCGGTTGACACGGACGCATCAGGCCATGCGCAGTGTCAAAGAGAAGTGATAGAAGGATCTAGTTAGTTTGTTAGGTAGGTGTTTAGTATGAAGGGAGGTGCCTAGTTATAGTGGTTTGTTTTCGCGCGAGACTCGCTGTATCTGGCGGGTGGCTCGAGGTAGTTCGCCCGGCTATCTCAAGGCCGATTTTTCGGGCTCTGAGGGTTACGGGCCGTGTTTTTTTTCAGTGTGTACCCAGACCTTGCACTGCTTCCATCGCTTCCTCCTAGCCATTCAGCGCATTACACTCTATTTATAAGATGTTTTCCCCTCTTCCGTTTATAAACTTTTATCGGCCTATGTAGACAGGTCATTATACTGTGTACTTGTCTTAAAGGTGTTAAACTAATGAATTAATCTGTTTACACCGAGAATATCTAAACACGTGGTTTTATTACGAGTGGAGCGCCCTTGAATTCTCCCGCGTTTAAGACGTGAAAACGTAATATTATAATTTTTATCGCCTCATAAAGAAACTTGATTTTGTATTAATCCAATTTTGTGATGATTTGTGTTGTTCTGAACAGAAACCATTTTGGATCACAGTCAAGGTATGATTATATATGATAACTAAATATTTTTTTATTGTACTTAATATTTCTGTCATAACTTTCAATGTCGACAAATTCATTTCATCTTTTCCTCATTGCATGATGACAATTAATTTTGAACTGTTTCAAATTATTCCCAATGCATCCAATTTATTTCCAGGTGAATTGAGCCCCTTACTCAAGCTATATTCGAGCCTTAAGACTTATTTTGTACTTAAAATACCTTATTTCTAATCAAAGAAAGAAAAATATCGTGTATAAATAGTCGACATAGTACCCCAAATTTTATAAGTAATTATGATAATATGTTCATGGAATTACAAATTAGCGAAAATTAATTACTAATTAATTTATTATTACGTACTTACTGCAACTTTAAAGTACAGTCAGAAAGAATTGTGCGATATTATACCCTTCAAGTCATATTTATTTGACTGACATCTTTTATCCCTTACATTTTCAAAATCTCATACTTATTTAACACAGTTCTTATTAAACTTGGTTACTCACTATTTTTCGGCTTACAGTATTCTTAATTAATATTAAGATAAGTACCAATTAATTATTAATGTAATATAATATTAAGATCATTTTTCACTATATTTTACCTGTAATTAACCTCTATTTTACATGATAATTAAATTATGTTAATCGACTGTGAATAATATACGCTATTTTTATACTAATTAACTATACATTTATCACGCTTGCACTATGATGTGACAACCCGAGAAAGTCTGTTCACAAAGTTAAATCTATTGGTGGATGTTTGTTGCATGTGGTTTACTAACAACCATTAATGTTTTTAGTGTAAGCCTTTTTAAATCTCTAATTCTGTAAAGTGTAATCGACATCTTAAATGAGTAAAATATCTTACAAAATTTAATAAAGAAGGAATTTTAAAATAAAATATTAAAATTCTATATTCTATATTCTAATATGTGATAAATTAATGTATAAAATATAGCGTGATCAGGATTGAACCTTCATATTTATATATTGGGATTTATCATGTTTTATATACCAGGAATGAGGTATTTAATAGTAAAATAGAATTCTTGTTTCCTCTGTCTCTGCCCAGCTCGAGAACTCCTACAGTATGTGTTTTTAAGTGTGTCCACTCAGAAGGAAATGTGGTGCAATAGAGGTTGAATGGAGAGTTATAATCTATAGGCAGCACAACTTGGACTCCCCTGTTTGCCAATTTCTGGTTCTTTTGAATTCCTGTAAAATACGGTACCTTCCGAATAAAATCCTAAGAGCAAAATGGAATATTTCAAAATAGCTAATATTATTAGTTGAATTGAACCACAACAGTTCACCGCTCATCGATGATAGCCAAACTAAAGTGGTCAAAACTGGTCTATTACATTAATTATAATTATTGTGGTTTTGTTTACCCTAACTTCAATATAGCTCTTTAAGTTTGAATTTAACAGCTCTCAGTAGAAACAACTAAGTTTATAATTTTCAATTAATGACAAACTACATTGTATTAATTGATTGTTTTTAATAAGCAGTATACTAAGAGTTTTTTAGTCCCACAATCTTGATTGAAACAAACAATTTTTTACTTTTTCTTTTACGTCTTGATCAACTCATCATAAGGTTATTTATTACAGAAAGGGGAATCGCGGCCATTTTACACATCTACTTGATGTGATTATGAGTATGAAACATGTCTCACTTCACTTGGGTTCGAA
The DNA here is from genome assembly GCA_951217055.1 of Gerris lacustris. Lineage (NCBI taxonomy): Eukaryota > Metazoa > Arthropoda > Insecta > Hemiptera > Gerridae > Gerris > Gerris lacustris. The sequence continues at coordinate 61,377,445 of OX578276.1, read as the reverse complement.
CTCAACAGATGTGTGTATTTAGACATGGCGGGTTGCGAGTACGCTAATCATTCGGCGACACCGTTCCCCTATTATAAAATATTATTTTTGAGCTTATCAATAAAATCGTAAATAGCGTCACTAGAGCTACCTAGTAGAGAACTTAAAAACTAAAAAGTGATGTTGAGGTTGATTTGACAGTATTTTATCTTAAAGTGTAAACATATTTTACTCTAGATAATTTTATTTAGTTCAATTTGAACACATACCGCGTTCATACCATTATTACAGTTATATTACTACGTTTTTATTAGCTTGCATTCTTGTTTGTTTGTTTGTTTATTTGTTTGTTTGTTTGTTTGTTTGTCCGGTACAAATCTGGCAATCGATTTCTAACTAACTTCCTGAATAGCTAGACATATGAAACTTTTAGCATAGCTCAGAACACGATGACAATGCATTATTTTAATACTTTTAGCCATCTTTCAGCAGAATTTAATTTGTTTTCAGCAAATTTTGCTGTGCGGAAAGTTAGTTCGGAAAAAATTCGCCAGTTATTTTATTTGTTTTGCCATATCCAATATTTACGAAATCTTCATTTTGACGGGTCTCAAATTTGTGATAGATAACCATTGAATGACAGCAAAACAAGAAATATCGATTATATTATTTCAAATATATCGATGGCATGCTTTAGATTTGGTGTTGGGGAGATCCGTTGTACAAAGATTTATCCTTTTATAGGTTTAAGATCAGCTCTTGGATGGTTGTCATTTATGTGAAGTAAATACATTCGGAACTATTTTTTTTCACTAACATTATACATTATGTAACAATAACAATACTACATACGATTCAACAGAAAATTTAAAAACGTAGTATATAAAAAGTTCTTTTTGTCTTGAAATTTTATATTTTAGATTACTTACAAAAATAAGTGAAATCTCACCAAAACACTTGTGTAAATAATCTATGACTTGGCAAAAACACACCCCAAAGAGGCTAAAATTAAATGCAGTGTCGTATACCAATTTGCATCCTTGTGCTGTGACGCTCAAATGGAAAAATAATAATTATTATTTGATTTAAGTTTGTGGTGTGTATTTGCAAAGTCAGAAAATGTTTTTAAATTTAAACGTGTAGAGAGTGATTTGGGAAAGAATAGAGAGGGACACACAAACATCCTATACTTGCACTGGATTAATTAGACCTAGTAGAACTTACTCGGACAGTGGGAGACTTGACTGAACCTATGATCTCACATCTGTTCACGCGAGACGGCAATTTTTTACACTAGTGTTTTTGTTGGGATTTGTATGTATAATTTCTATCATTAATTATTCCAAGCAAATAATTTTTATTATTAATTATTCAAAGCAAGCAATTTTTATGGTTATTTTAAGCTAATAATTTCTATTATTAATTTTTTCAAGCAATCGTGTTATTGATGGTTAATGTTTTGAAAACATAAATTTAAATTAAGCAATAAGTCAAAGATAAACGGTGTATAAATCCTAATCGTTATACCTACTTAATGAAGTAATCGGGACGACGGTGATAAATAAATCATATTAAAAAAAGTTTATCTGAGATTTTAACGAAAAAGGAATAAATGAATGTTATAATAAGAGGCTTTTTTTAGGGAGTATTGTGTTTTTAATGTTCATTCAAAAAACGAGCCGTGTTGTCTCAATTTTTTTTTAGTGTTCCCGAATCCGTCTCATCAATGATTAATGACTTAGATTGCCCGTTGTTATGCTATCTGGTGAAACCCGATATATTTAATTTTTCCGCCCATGTTCAATTTAACTTTGTACCGGGAAACTGGTATTATTTGAATATGTAAAAGATGAGAGGCCAAAATTCAGGATTTAATTATATTTCAGTTCGAAGAGAATTCTCTTTTTTATATATAAATGAATGAATGAGATTTCACCTTTCGGTTCTCCGGACCATTAATTTAACTCTGTTTTTAATAAAGGAAACCAATAAAACCACGTTGTGTATTTTAGATATATTCTCTGCTCACATATTTGGTTAACTTTCTATGTGACATTTAACTTATCGTTTTTTCATTTACACTGGTTTTTTGTACTGATGCTAATATAATTGGACAATCTGGTTTTTAACAAACTGGAAATTTAGGTAATTTACTAGAATAACAGGTTATTACTTTACTTTTGTTGAATTTAGGACTTTTTTTTTTCATTAACTCTGGTAACATTATTTAGCAGACATTATAAGCTATTAATTTTAGGCGACAATACGACACATGATAATTATAATCTTGTGACGCAGAAGTAATTGATAACAAATTTAAACGTTTCTCTCGGCTACAATCAGAAAGATAATAACTATTTTCGTTACGTGATCAGTTATCATTTCTCAATAGGTGTTGATAAAAAATTGTGGGCTTGCGGAAGAAAAAGCAATGGGGAAGAAGGTTGAGATTAATATGACACCAATAGAGAGCTATGACCTACCATCCAATATTCATTTAAATCGGACGAGTGGTTTTTAAGATATGGACAAGTATAGACGGACATACCGAAATACTGACATGCAGACACGAGATCAAAAATATTTATATGATGTCTGAAACAGATTCCAGGAATTTCTTCTTTAGACACAAATAAATTCGTTCTTTAGAATGATCACAATGGTTTCCGTTACCTTCGGTAAGCTTAAGCTTGGAAGCATACTCGGAACAGCTAATATTTATTGAATAGAGACCGTTTTCAGACTATTATGAAATTTTTTTCTTTCGACTATAAACTGATTAATTTCCCTATATGAAATTTATTTATTATTAAATTTCCTAAAACATCACTTGAAACAATGAATTAGTTTATATTAGCCAATTTAAAATGAAAATTGAACGCACATATTGTGGTTAGAGGTGGTTAAGAGTGAGTTATTGCGTTGTTATTTGCTGTGATAAATCTTTACTTAGTATATATAGAGATAAAGTTTTGTGATGACGTACATGTATTAAAATTTGATATTTTGATTCATTTACACGTCCTCTGATTCCCAAAAAGTTGTTCTTAAATATGACTGTCTGTCTGTAGTCTGTAGACTCATGAAGCCTAAACTACAATCTACTGGACCGATTTCGACGAAACTTTGCACACATGTTCAAAAAAAGTCTATCTATGGGTAATATTTTTCACCTCTTTAATGATTAATTGTCAGTGAAATAATTTTAATCCTTTTTATACAATTAAATTATTTTTTATTTTACTTCTTGTGGATTATTCTCCGTGACCATGTTCCACTAATACTTATTGAAACATCTGACATATCAACAACTTCTAGCATTAGGTTTTCTTAATAAAACTTTTCGTTCTTGCATCTATATATCAGTTTAAAAACCATTTAACCTTACATTTTAATTTTATAAATATTGTTAGTTTGTCCACTAAAAAGAAAAAAGAATGTGAAACAGCTACTTCTGCTTTCAATTGTGTTTTTGCGCTTCATTGTCTGTCAAATAAAATTATTAACACAAAGATTAATAGAAGAAGCACTAACCAATAGTAGAACACTACAATAGTATAAACTAACTAACTAACATTAGTATAAATGTAAGTTATTTCTTAAATTTGAAGTATGCTTAAGGCAAATAGGGAGTAGGAAAAATATAAATTCAGTTATTCTTAACACCATGTAACAATTTCACCAATGTTGTAATATTTGAGTTGTGATTTACAGTTCTTACATAATAACCAACTACTTGCTAGAGAACGCACTTCTTAATAAATAATTCAACACTCTATTTTTACCTTATGATTGTATAAAAAACTATTGAATATCATAATTGTATTCTATACTCATAGTGGAGAGGTTTATTCATTCGAATGATTTAATTTTCCTCCTACAGGTTTTTTCCATCATGTTTATTTTACTTTTCGGATGTATGCTTTATTTATTTAGTTTTTACTAACTTTGGTAATCAAAGTGGCTAAATTAAGTGTATTTGTTTGGAACCTCTATTCTTTCCTTGTTCCGTTCTTCTTTAAATATGATAAATATGTAAATATATATATATATATATATATATATATATATATATATATATATATATATATATATATATATATATATATATTTGTGTGTCTGTGTGTACGTATGTATATGTATTATGTTCATTGTATTAATTTACCCTCGTCATAAAAACTAAATTAAATTAAATTAATTAATTGACCTTATTGAATGACAGAACATGTAAACATTTTTTAAAAACTAATTTTGAGGAATCGGGCGGACTTTTTACAACAAAATATTACGTATTTATATGTATATTCCGGAATTATTAATTAATAACAATTAATATTAGTTACATTTAATATTACTTACAAAAAATATTTTTAATAAGGATAGTAGGAACTATAATATAATAAGATATGTATAGTTTAAGGATTTTAATTAAAACACTCTTTAATAAATCCCTTAAATTAAAGATTTTTAAATTTATTTTTTACAACGAATTTGTATAGTATAGTAAAAAAAATAGCTTAATTTTGCTCTTACTTATACTTCTTATATCATGTCAAACATTTATTTGTGACATGATATAATTTTTTTTTTTAAATAAGTGTTTTAATGTTGAATTGTGAAAGCTGGAGAAGGGTTTGAACTATGAATTTATGTTTAAGTTTCACAAACATACGTAGAATGGTAGAATAACTAAGTTAATATACATATGTACAATATTATTTGTGTATTGTGTATTATATAATATGGGCATGTTATTATAATATATAACAGTGTTAATTCAAAATTGATATGTAGTATATAATTAACACCTTTAAGAGATATTGGATTAATTCAATTTATCCACTCTAGTTGTTACACTGTTCTCATCAGATTGACCTCTACATAATTAGTGAATTTAATAGATTATCATTTCGAAGATTGATTATATTACGCATTCAACTTAAATTATTTAAAGCCATATACGAGTTTGTTAAAGGCTATTCTCTTTTTAGGGTCTGTACGATAAGGACCCTTATAATTTGCTATTAATTTGATTTTGTTGCGTTTATGTAAATTAAAATTTAAAGGAACATTCATTTGTTATACCTCCTCTTATCTTTAAATTTAGAATGAATATTATCATTAATGTCGTATGATAACAAGTTATATTATTGCTTATTAATAATTAACGATTGGTATAACTGCTAGCTGTGTAGAAGTTCATTTAATGTTTAATATTCATCTGGAGTGAGCATGTTAAACTACTCATTTATACGATAGAATGATACTGGGCCACTATTGTATTGGGAAATCTATTCATTGTTGTCCCATTTACTTGTGCCCTAGCTCTTCGTTAAACCTACATTCAATTACACGGCTCGTCTCATAGACATACAATGACCCTACTTGTTATTGATTTTAAATATATCTCAGCTTTAAACTCAGTGCAGCCTTTCATACTATATATATATGTTTATTAACACTTAAAATAATTTAAATTTAAATTAACTTATAAAATAAATGGTTTGAACTATACCTAAGAAAGAGGATATTATAATTTTAAGTTATGCTGTATAAATATTATTTATCTATATATATATATATATATATATATATATATATATATATATATATATATATATATATATATATATATATATATATGCACACAGAAGCGCGTAAGGCCAAGTTCCAGCAAGCATTGCTGTTTATTACTTGAAGCAATTCGTACGGTTTTTCTCACTCTCATATCTTTGCTTCCTCTTAAGATGAGCTTTTGAAATTTGAAACATAGATTTAGCTTCAGCAGCTCAGGACACTGTAAAAAATTGGGCCCTTAATATTTAAGCACTTTTAAAAGGGGAAAATTTCAAAGTTGACATTTTTGTTACTATCATCAAAATTATAAGTGACTTCCAGAATAGCTAAAAACTTGATATTGGGCCCACTTGTATAGCTAGCCATTTAATACGCGAAAATTCTTAAAAGTTAAAAATAGCGGACGCTACGTTAAAGTTTTTGAAGTGAAACTTCTTTGGTGGCAGTAGAGTGAATTTTTTTCATATAGTGGAATCGTGTAACGAAGTTTGCGATTCGAGACTCGTCCAAGTGTAACATTTTTACAGATTAATTGTATTATATCTATTTAAAGACCAGCAAATCAAAACAAACATATATTTATAATGGAATAAATGTGGTTGCCTTAGCGAAGCAATATTTTTTTTTTCAATTAAATTTCCCGTAACCATTTCTTAATCCTGAAATATGTAATAATTCGTCAAAAAATTAATGAGAGCAATGCATTCTAAAACTTAAGTTTCACTTCTAATGCGTGAGAGCCTCACACATATTGTTTTAATAATTAATGGTAAGTCGAGAAACTGATGTCACAATTCACTACTTATTTTAAAGATCTACAAGTTTGGTCTAATTACTTTTTTCGTACCTCCATTGGTTGTACCTTAGACTTTGACTTTGAGCTCCCAAAGCGTGCCCAATTATTGACCTATTTTATTTCTGATTTAAATTGCGAATTAATGTTCTTTAAATAGAGAATTATTATTTTATAAATTCATCCTATTTGCTGAGAACATGAGAGTAAAATTTTACTTGAGTGCTGTGTCTTGGTCGGTTTAATGTATATATGGGGAAAATACAGTGGCCTTGCTTCCTCCAGTGCCCCGTAAAAAAAAACGATACGACGGTCATGATGCTGAAGCCAGCAAAAAGGAATAATATCCCGAACACCGTGAAATAAGGGCTAAGTTCCAGGCCAGCTTCCCCAAAATGACTGCTTATCAATGTAGTGACATCTAAATATTGACCTAGTTTGCTTTTTCTTTAGTCCATTACTTCACTTCTCTCTTATTTTCATGAGCAACACTGTTCTTTATGTTTCTGAATGAGGCATATCTCATCTATATTATGTGTAGTCAGTTAAGGAGTTACGTGGGTAATGGGAAGGAGTTAACTCAGGTAGAAAGAAAAAGTTTTAAAACACCTCCTACAAAATTCAGCCTATGAAAGCAGTTATATCTAACATTGCGGGCAAGACTGTTTTATGCCTAATTTAGAAACCGGTAAAGTGTTAAGAATTAAGAATAAAAGAGCAGCGTTGCTCATGAAAGTAGGAGTGGAGTAAGGTTATGAACTAAAGAAAAGGCAGGGTCACAATGTAGATATCACAACTTTAATAGACAGACTTTTTTGGGTGGAGATCTGGAACCCGGCACTTTTTTCACGGTTAGGTTTTTGTTGGGTATATATTTATTATATTAAATAATCTATAATTGATTTTCGAAAAAAATGTTTTGTGGCCTTAATATTCTTTCCAAATTCCTGATTTTCTAAAAGCTTCTATTTGAAGCGAAATTTCATGTCTGATAAAGAGGAAGTGAGGCAGCTGTGTATTTGTTACTCGTGGCTCAGCCACATCAAACTGTGTTGATAAGCTAAAAAAAAGTAATAAAATAAAAAAACTTTCTTATATAATCTCGGTCCCTAATGCCCGAAACTTTTTGTTTTCGATTTTCAACGTAATCAGATTGATTTAATCAACATCTTGAAAACTAGATTTTACCTGGGAAAACGGCTTATATAGTTAGATTCGTATTTAAATGGTCTACATTTAAATTTTTTTAATCAAAATTGGCGGAACCGTTTTCTGGAAATAATTTATTTCTCGTTTTTTTCAGAGTTTAAATCATTCTATCATATGCATCATCAAAAATAAATGCAATGTCTTTATAATCTAATTAAACAAAATATGCTCCTTTAGTAGGAATTCTACATAAAATGTATATAAAAAATACCTTGTAACTGGCATTAAATAAAGTATTACAACTAACCATTAAACCGACCAAGACACAGCACTCAAGTAAAATTTTACTCTCATGTTCTCAGCAAATAGGATGAATTTATAAAATAATAATTCTCTATTTAAAGAACATTAATTCGCAATTTGAATCGCTCTCAAATTTGAAGCTAAAATTTATTTCTCGATTTCGCGCTCAGGATATGATTTTAAAATGTATGCCAAATATCGTCAAAATCAGCCCAGAAGTTTAGGCTATAAGGGTCTGAGACGACTGACAGACAGACTTTTTAAGATCACAAAATAATCAACTTAAAACGTGTAAATATCTCAAAATTGAATTATCGCGCCATCACAATACTTTCTCTTTATATGAGAAAGTTAAAGTCCACGTCTAATTTAGCTGAAAGTCTGTCCGCTTGATGTTTTGTTATCCTTATATCTCTTTTGTTCTCGATAATATTGAGTACGAAGTTTAGTACAAGCAGTATCGAACAGATATAGTTTTCCTAATTTAGTTTCAAAACAGTTAATAGTGATGACTTGACTTAGTGCCCATTTTATCACATGTATAAAATGAAATAGTGTTTTTATATTATTGCGTTATAGTATGTATTCAACAAATCTTCTCTTTGTAGGTGGTTTTTAAATTTTACTTTATATCAAAATAAATAAATAAGTCATTCAAGCGAGTCCTTTGTTCCATGTGTACCTAACTTTAAATAAAATAGCAACGGATTTGTCCCACATGAAGAAATCTATTTGTTTTGACCGCCTATTCTCCCTTCACTTTCTGTTATAAATTTCTTTTAGCTCTTTTCCTCTTCTCCCTTTATTAATTTTTTATTTTCTTTATTTATTTACACTTAACTTCCGAAGGAGTGGGTGATAGGAGGAGAACCGTTTATAAGATCCTATATATGATTAATTTTGGACCGCATTTGTAAAATAAAAATATCAGGTTAAAGATAAATAATAAATCAGTTAAGCACAAACTAAGACTAAATACCTCAGTCAAGCATATTTTAAAATATATACTAGGTATATATTATGTACAGCCTTTTTTCATGTTTGTTAGTTCGATTTGAATACTATTTTTTGGATACTTCTTGATAGAATGGCCCCTAATGTCTATTTAGCTTTATTTTGCTTAGCTGTAAAACTTTATTTAATGCCAGTTACAAGGTATTTTTTATATACATTTTATGTAGAATTCCTACTAAAGGAGCATATTTTGTTTAATTAGATTATAAAGACATTGCATTTATTTTTGATGATGCATATGATAGAATGAGAATGAACATTGATAATTATTCATTTTCATTAGTAGATGGCTTGGTTGGAACATTTCAGGTTGTTGTATTTGTATGATTTTCACTGAAATAACATTTTAAATTTTAACTTATCTGATTCCCAGAGTTATAAGCTCGTTTAATGAGTGAATTAATAGCTTATGTATATATATATATATATATATATATATATATATATATATATATATATATATATATATATATATATAGTTATATATATAGTTATATATATAGTTATATATAAGTACATATATATCAATAAATATTTATTTTATAAAACAAAGGAAATTGGAATAAAATTGTGGAATAATAAATTGTAATAAAATGTAAGTGGGGAAGTTAATATTAAAGGAATTTCGTAATACGGATATAAAAAAGAGATAACAGAGAGTACTGAGATAAAAGAGTTAAAGAGATAGGGTTAGTGGAAAAAAGATGACTTGTTAAATCCAGATAAGATAAAAGGCCCGTTCCCTTTCCAATTAAGGTCTGGAGTGGATGAAGGAAGAGAAGGGGGAAGGCATCAAACAGAAACAAAACTTTCTCCTTATTTCAGAGCCCTTTCAGTTGATATTTTAATTAGTCCGGTGAGATTTTCTTTTTATTCCCTTCATCGCTATTTTTTACAATATTTTTTTATATCCACAAGAGGCTCAGGATCACAACACGCGGAGGGTTTCTCTTTAATGAAAGTATACCGTCCCAACCAAGCATCTTGAATTTATTATCCTTTTAAAAACGAGGGAACAAGGTAAAATAACATCAACAAGATGCTGCTTGTTCTTGCACATTTACATTTAATATTAAATTGAAGAAAGAATAAAACATTTTTTCTTTGTTATTAAATAGAAATTACGACTTCCAAAACAGCTTTGTAATGGCTGACATCGTGTATTGCCTCTTAATCTTAACTACTCTGAAATCTTTGACAAATTACTTGCACAATCAATTTTTATGCTCTAATTAATGTTATTATTATTTGAATCTTAAAACATCGGTCCGAGACAACTCCGACTAACTTTCTCATATAACCTCGGTCCCAGTTACCAGTAAATACGAATATATTGTTATTTATGCAGACGGATACGCGTGTCTATCTGTTTAGCTGTGACTGTGAACTCACCTTAGGAGGGTTACTATTATAAAACCTTCCAAGTGAAGTGAGATCACACCCGGCACTACCGTCTACTCCAATCATCCTTTTAAACTATAAAGTCATCATGATTAACTATTAATTTGATTAATATTAAATACTTATTGCACTAAGCTCGCTTCAATTATGAACCTACGCGATGCTTAGTTATTATATGTATGTATATTGTTTAAAATGTATTCAACAGGTAGTTGTTTACTTTTTGTTTTTGATTTTCAACAAAATCATATTTACTTTTATTAATATCTCGGAAACTAGATTTTTCCCGGGAAAACGGCTTATATTGTTAGATTCGTATTTAAATTTCGTATTTACATTTTAGAATGTTTTAATAAAATCGTCTTTGGAACCGTTTTTCCAAAGATTTTGGGGGGTAGCGCTCCCAAATTTGGGGCTAAAATTCATTTCTCGATTTCACTTCGGGGTATGACTTTTCTGAACATGTATGCCAAATAACGTCAAAATCGGTCCAGTAGTTTAGGCTCCAACGTCTGCACAGTCGACAGACAGAAATTTTTTTAAAAACCACTTTTTTGGACTCAGGGGACCTCAAAATGTGTAAATCCATCAAAATCGAATTTTCTCGCCATCACAATATTTTCTCTTTATATGAGAAAGTAAAAACGTTTTGCTAGTGTGTGGGATCAAGTGTTATTTATAAATATGTTTACTTTGATAAATTAAATTAATTATAATTTAATTAATACACCCTAATAATTTTAAAATATATAAATATATTTACAATTTTCTTTAGGTTGTCACATATTATAGAAAATTGTCAATTTTTAGTCTCAGTTTAATTTTTAAATGTAAATGTTAGCAGTTGTTAATAGAGACTGATTGGATGGTTGTTGGAGTTAATTATTGATGTTTTTATAATTTTTTTTTTTACGTGTTGACGCCCTCTTTATGGAGGTAGAGGCAGATTCACTGCAATTTCATAAATTTTGAATAAATTCGACTGAGGATGACTCTAATTGTGAGTCGAAACGTCTCGATGTAAGAAAAATTGAGTGATGGTTCTTTTTTAAGATTACCTCTTCCTACACCTTTAAAATCCATCTGATCTTCTGTTAAATATGTTTACTTGATCCCATCGGGACACAATTGTATAAACACCACATTGAAATAATTTCCAGCTATAAACACTTTTTGAATATAGCGTAATTACCAAGTCAGAATTTTTTTAAAATTTTAAACGTGTAGAGTGATTTGGGGAAAAAATGTTTGAGTTGGCGAGGAACAGAGAATAGAGAGGAGAGAAAGACAAGCAACATCACTGGATAAATTAGACCTAGTAGAACTTATTGGGACCTGGGGAGCCTTGGGTAAACCTATATGATGAACTTTTTACGCGTGACTTGGCATATTTTTTTACACAAGTGTTTTTGTTGGGACTTCACTTCTTTTTGTGAGTAATTTTTCGTTTCTTATCCTCTTGTTTTTTTGTGTTTTCTTTTTTTTGTTCCCATAATGTGTACTTATTATACATATAATACATAATAATATACTAAAAGAGAGAAGACAGGGAAGGACGTAATAGGAAATAAATTGTAACAGGAAATAATTATCATTGTTTCGAAGAATGAATGGTGGGTCTTTAAATTAAACTAACAGATAACTGGTGTACGTGTACGGACGAGCGGGTATGTATTAAAGCTTTGGGCTTAATTCTTAATAAAGATCAATATAAAATTCTATTAATGAGAGTAAAATAATCTCTCTATAGAATAAATAGCTCAAATAAATAATAGCTCTAGTAGCGCAAGTTAAAATTACTTTTTATTTATCAAAGTATCTTTAATAAGATGGGGGGGGGGGGGGTCCAAAGTGTGTTGAGTTGGTTTCAGTTAAGGATGTACGGCTGTGCTCGACTTGGCCGGGACCCCCAGATATTATTATTTTGTTTAAAACATAATTTTTTAAATAAAAATTTATTATTGGGTATTGGGTTTAATAAGGATTATATTTGGTTTAGTACTTGTGTCTTGGTCATAATAAGAAATTAATATAAAAATGTAATTTCAACAATCATTTTATACGCATAAATACAAGAATTGACCTTTTTCTTTAAAATATATAATATATAATTTATCGTTTATTCCACTCGACTGTAAGTTTAATTACATTTTATTTCTACTCAATCCAATGTCCTGGGGGTAAGATTTATTTGTTTGAAGAATAGCTAAACGCAGAAGCATTAAACAAGATTAAACTTGAAAATATAATATTAAATAGACAAGCACTTTAAAGCTATGCTTACTAAAAGTATTTTCTTTGCTCTTTAAATGTTAAGTTGTATTATTCTTTTGTAAAAAGAAATTAAAAATAAATATGAGTTTTCATTTCAATTTAATTTATATCAAATAATATTCGAGGAAAAATAGTACTTCCAATTTTTTCTATTTTTAGAACTTGATTTAGTTTTATATAAAAGGTTGATTTACTTAAGGATTTTTTCTTTTTCATCAATTTATTTATTAAACTAGTTGAATTTAATCCCCCCTTTGTCCTAATCCAGCTCCAGGTTAGGATGTCTTCCTGCCTAGCAATGTTTTCTATGGTCGAAACTTATTTCACTCAGTTTATTTTAGAATAAAGAAACTGTTATTACTTTAGCCTGCAGTCATCTAATATTGTTTAAAAACGTATTAAATTTTATCCAGATATCAACTTTATAATAATAATTTTAATACTTGCATAAGTGGCCTACTATAAATAATAAAACATTCCTTATCTGGTATTTAGAAATTCGTGGACATGCAACATTATTTTACTTAGCCAGACGATTTTAATTTTATATTACCTTATACACAAATTTTATGTATAAACTATTATAATATAAGAGACTAAAATGTTTATTAACTCTATTTTTTGTTAACAATTCATTGAAAAAAGTGCATATTTAAAAATAGGGAACACAAAATCATAATTTCACTAATCTACAATTATTACTCTATCTATTCTCTTGGTTCTAAGGTTGTCTTACAAGATATGCGGTAAAATATGTTGCTATACAGCTGTTTATGTATACATTTCTAATTTAATTGAAGGCAGATACTTGTTGCGCAATTGCTGTTGTTTTGTGACCTTATCACATCATTGAGATGTCATGACGTAGATATGTAGATGGCAAAGTGTTATAATATGTGCATGGGTGTAGAGTTGTAGAGTCGGGGCGGACAAAGCCGCCACTGTTTATAGTGAGGACTTAATGCTTCTGCCTCCAGAGGCGTATCCACCTTTACATTTCTCATTATAATTCATTTTTATCATGAAAATCAAATTCCTCTTCTTATTATTCTACAAAGCTAATTACCTTTAAGAAAATAACCTATATTTTTTATTTAAATGTTGCTAAGAATAATGGAATGTCTGATCAGAAGAACAGAATATGTTGGCTTTTATCGAATTGGTTGAGAAGCAATATAATTGATTCTATTTTTCTTAGGAAAAATTGGACAAAAGATTCAATTAAACAGCAGTAAATGTAGAATAAAGAAGAAAGAAAGAGACTTATTCAAACAGACGACAAATAGACAGTATTCAAAGATGTTTCCGAGGGTTTTAAACAAATTATAATAGCATTGAATTTAATTATGAAATGGAACAGCAGCAATATGATTAGAAAAGGAATAGACTTAGTTAATTACGAAAATTCTTCTAAGTTATTGATAACTATCAATGGTGAGATGTCAAAATAATGTGTAGTAGAATTTAAATTGTGACATTTAGTTAACAGACTTCATAGCTGTTTATAAGACTATAGATGGCGATGGCTTCAACGGACTGTTATCACTGCCACTGATTATATTATTGTCGGACTTCGAAAGGTGTGCCTCGATCGATAGTATTAAAATGACATTTGTAATTGATTTTGAAGAAGAAATAAGGTAGTCATACAAATACATATGAAGGGTACACGGGAAAAAGGATGAGAGTCACTTTTTTTGTATTTCAAGAAAATGGAAAACAAAGTTTACAGACTCCTGGAAAAGCTATTTGTGGTGTTATAATTTGGTAAATAACTTATTATTATAATCATTCTTAATCATATTTAATTTGAGAAAAATACATTTTTTTGAAATTGACAGCAGTTATTATCAAAAATAGCTAAAATTCGTTGGACTCTCATCTTTTTTCCCCAGGAATTTTTGGACAAATATCAATTGAAACTGGATTTTTTTTTTTTTTTTTTTTTTAATTTATTCTTATTATTTCATTTCTTTTTTTTTATTCTCTCATAAAATAATTGTTTCATAATTATATTTTTATAGGTATTTAACATTTAATTATTTATTTAAAAAAAAATTGAAACATTAAAAAAGGAATAAAAAAAAAAATTAAAGAACGTTAAAATTATCACAAAAAGAGTAACGACCATTGAACGTATTGCAGTAAAAATATACTGTGTTGATTCTGAATTTATTTTGAAGCAATAAATAGATCTTGTAAGATAAGGGCATTTTGATTTGTATAGTAGCTCTAAGAAGCGAGTCCATAGTAGGGGAGCATAGTACTTTTTGGACCCTCATCTTTCTTCCCCTGTACACCTTATTTTAAACACATATTATTTGGGTAGGTTTTAATAGTTTCATTTAGTAGTAGTTAGTACACGCTTTGAGCTACAAGATGGTGTTGCTAACTCAATTTTTACAAAAATGTGACTTATCCTTTTTCCCGTGTACCCTTCATATTCCTTTTGCCACTGGAATCTACAGCTCCCTTGGCTTTTCGGGTAAATAACCACTAGTTTGATACTACATATCAAACTACAAACTACACAGTTTCACCAAATACTGAGTGTGGGCAGTGCAAAGCCTTTTCAATTAAATGAGTGTGTAGCAGGACTCCCAGCAGTGAGTGTATTTTTTATTTTTCTTAAATAGATTAATTTAAATATCAACGCAGGCTTTTTTGATATTTTTTACGAACTTTATCTTAAGTCTGAGCAGTTTTACTGCAAGTATTTAACGAATTTCTTATTTATTTAATCTTATCAGCTTAGTTTGAATATAACTTTAGAGACGGTTTCGGCGAGAAGGGTTGTAATCTAATTGCGATACTTTAGAATTAGATTCAATTGTTTTAATGAACAACTTAATTTGAATTATAGCTCTTTTAGAGATGGGTTTGGTAGGAAGGGTTGTAATCTGACCGCGGTGTTTCAGAATTAGGCTTCGGTTCAAAGAACTTGCTAATAAATTCATCAATCTAAAAAAAGTCTTTTGAAAATGATTTAAAACAGAGGGGGTGGGGTGGGGCCCTTTGATGTTTTTCCCTCGTAATTGAAGCCAGCCTACAATCAAATAAATATAAACAAAGACAATAGAGAAGTTGCTTAAATCTTTAAAACTAATTTATCATTTTTTTTCCTCAATCATTTTTCGGTTAAACAACCATAAAATATGTATATTATGATTGATTAATCAATCATAATAATAGTAAGCTATAGTAGGATAAAAAAAGTAACCGATGGCATTAGCAACCATTAAGTCTCAATGAATATATTTGAATTAAACAAAAAAAAAAACAAAAACAAATAAGGTAAAAATGTTGTCTATCTTTCGAGTTTTTTCACGGTATGAGTATGAGCTGAATCAATAAAGCCTGTTTTGACATAATATTTATTAGATTGCTACTTTTATGGTGCTCAGCGTTTCCTAAATACTAAATATAAGGTCCTGATTTTAGTTATCTCAATATTGAAATATACTTAGCAAATATTTATTAGTTTTCTTTACCTTTTTAATTTAAATTTGAATATGACATTCAGGTTCAAATTAGTTGTTAACATGGCATCCTAATTTATCATACTTATCTTTCTTCCTAGCTTACCGATAGTAACATTTTGATCATTCTGGAGAGGGTATTTTTTTATTCTCCCGATTCAAAATTTCCTTGGCTGAAATGCTTTTCAGACATTAGATAATAAGACAATATTTCTGTTTGTACGTCGAAATTTTTTCAATTTTGATTAAATTTTGATGATATGTTAAAGGTAAGGTTACTTTAACATGTGGGCACATGTGTCTATATAATTCTTCGCACATTGGTTGTTATACTAAACCTATTTTTTTTTATCACTTTTATTTTAAAATAAATGTACCTCATTAGACTCTATTTTAGTTATGTGACAATTCGACCAGTGTTAGTACGCGAGAATAATATGAGCCTCACAAATTGGTTGGCGCTTCAATTGGGTTTGTTAACAACAGAGAAAATTTTAAATCAAGGAAAATAAAAAGCAGTGGACCAATTTCCGCCTTTTTGGTCCTATTTACAGATTGATTTATCATTAGTTAATGATAATAATAAAAGTGATAAGTCTTATCTTTTACATTTTCCACATCATATTAAATCTAATCTTTTATAAATTAGGCAATAAATTGTTGAAGTGTTTGTGACAGAAGCTCACAGTTGAGTTAAAATTGACAAAACTAATTCTGGCTGTAATAATTTGTGTGAAATAGTGAGCTATTCGTTATAAATGTCTGATAAATGTTAAGATTTATTTGTCTCCCACTCGTCTGTTTGCTGTCGAACACAACTCACATTTTATTTGTCAACATTTCACAATCAGATCCTCTAATCGATCCGAATCTGTTTTTAAAAAGCTATGAATAAACTTTACAAATTTATTATCGGCAGAAGGCAGATTAATACTTGTCTTGGTATAGTGGCCTATATAAAAAAAAGCTGATGCTAACGATAGGATCTGTTGCCCAGTGAATCGAGTTTCTTATCAGCGTATTCAGTGACCTGTTAAAAGTATTGTTCGTTCAGTATGAGCGGCTATCTGTGAAATTACCTGGTTATGCCTTCCTCGCCAACTATCTCCAAACTCCCTCCCTATAGATCATGAAAATAAATGAACCGTCATTTTCCTTTAGTAATATTTTATTCTTTGGGCATTTTAAGTTTCAGTATAATAATATTTAATGCTTGTTAGACATTTCGTAAATTTATTTCATTTGTTTTAATTCTTTTAATAGATTTTTTTTTTTTTAATTTTTAAAGTAATTTAATACTATTTTTAATCTCTGCACATAAACTAATAATCTATTATTATCTTTAGTTCTTTAATTATAATGAGTACGAATTAGCGTGTTATCCAAATTAAAAATTCCATTTTTTTTATCTGTGCTTTAAGACCCACGTAGACAAATTAAACAATTCTTATGCATTCATTAAGAATAAGATTAACGTAATTAAGATGAGATCACGTACGTACTAAATATTTTCTAATTTATACCCCAGTTTCTATATTAATGACAAATAAACGCACATAGTATTATTTCTTTATGTAACGGATTGAAATTTCTAATTTGGAAAACTGGAATATTTTGTGGCAAGGATGTGAAGAAGGGTTGTTCGCCTGAAACGTATAATTTTTTTGAAGCCTATATATAGGATTTAAATATTGTTTTTTTCAATACGTTTATTTATGCAACAGCAGTACGTATTTTTTTAAAAAAAAATATGAACATGGATATGTTTTAGCTCTGGGGTACGCAAAAAACAACTAATGTAGCGCTCTTAAATATTGTGCCAGGAAGTTAGAATATGATAGGAGGTAGATTGGTTTTCACTTGTATTCATTGTAGTACCACATTCCGCCGATAGAAGTTTTAAATTTGATATAAAATGGTAATTCAATAAGGATTATTGTTTCATAATTTCGCACCTTAAGATCCGTCTACTATATCAATTAGACGAATGTATACTTGTTGTTTTCCCACTTTACAGGAAAGCTTTGAAATGTAAATATGTGGATTCAATGCCCAAAAACTTATCCATAATTTTGAATTTTCCATGATGTGGAAAATAATACCTACACACTTAATAATAATAATAATAATAAAATGATGTTTATTTACTTAATATAACAGGTACATGCAAGATATAAAATTATGTAACATTTTAATTGACATGGCTACCGCCGTCAGCCAGAAGTTGGACTTCTATACATACATTTGATTTTTTTAAACAAATATTGATAACAAGTGCTTATCATATGTATTAGAAAAGATGATATAATAACAATAAAATAATAGTATCACTAATAGAATAATTAACAATAATAAATAAAATATTAATAATAGCCAAATTGTACTAACATAATCTAAACATAATTATTATAATGTATTTATACTCAATATTAAATGTTAAAAGATTTGTTTCCCTTACAATATTATTTCCTAGATACATAATAAAATAATAATCATAATGTTAATAAATAATTAATAATTAATAAATAATAATCATAAAATTAATAATCATAATGCAAGTATAAAAGTTAAAAGGATGAATATTTTTGTCCTTTATAGTTGTCAGAATTTGTTTGATACCTACAACCAACTTTTAATCATAAATAATTGTTTATAGATTTCAAATAATTTGTTCTATAATTAACGAAAATAATCTTACTATAAAATAACTATCTTCTAAAAATTATTTTGGTAACCGTTAACCACATAATTGCTTCTTTGGCGAGCAAGCCTCATGAAATGTTTTTCAGTGGTTTTGGAACATTTGCGGTTTCTTGATTAACTCATCAATTAAGGATTGACGTGAATTTAATCAAATGAGAGCTAAAAAACATTGATTTTGTCAGACATTTTAATTACAACTTAGTATTTTATTTATTCAAGCTTATAATGACTTTTTAATCTTTTTTCATAATATCCTTAGCATATTATTACAAATGAAATTGAGGGTAGCTCACGCGGGTAGGGAGTAATTCGTGTGGCCCCCACACAACATAATCTGATCGTGTAAACTCCCCCTCTTATTTCTGATTCGATCTGAGATCGTACCGGATCAGACAAAAATCCGATGGTGTAAACAAGGCCCTTTCTTCTTTACATTTTATTTAATTTTTTCTCCCATTCTTCTTTTTGTTTATTTAAAAAAGTTAGTATATAAAAAGAAGATTTTGACACATCTAATTTGCAATTTTTTTACCTTGTGAACAGTATCTCTTATTTTTGACCATATTTTAACTTAAAAATGATTTTTTTACTTTACAATGTCCTTCACCTTTTGCTTGTCCTAAATGTCCTTTATTATATTATTATCTTTATCCTCGTTTGCTGTTTTGTTTGCAAAAGTATTCTTACAATACTTCCTTATTTTTTTTTTAATTTGTATTTACTTATTCATTCTCACTTGTTTTTATATAGGAATTTCAATAAGGTATAAAAATTAATGATTATCAATCTGATATCTGTTTTTTTTTACTACTTCTTATCATGGCAGAGATTAGAGCATTAATTGAGGCTATCATAATATATTTAACGAAATTGTCTTCTATACTTGACATTTTCACTGTTTTAATTTCTTTCCTTGCTGTTGCATATTACATACTTTTTAGGCTTTCGAGGTCATCCTAGAAACCCTTATGTTTCTGGTAGTCGTCCGTCCGTCTCATCTTGGACCATATCCATGATCGTCGATTTGGTTTACAAGTAAAATGGATATGCCCTAAAAACAGGAAAAATGTTGCGAACTTCACTACTCAAAATTTCTTTGATCTGTGAGAAATTGCGTAGTACTGATCGCAATTTTCTTTTTTTTTAATAATTTTTGAGTGGGGTATCATGTTAAAGGTATATATATTAAAATATATATGGCATTTCAAAACTGGCGACCAGTATATCCCCGAAATAACCAAAACAAAACCCTCAAAACATGTCCACTCCTCCCACTACCTCATAAGGTCCTGAAAATGAGATAAAAAACTTAATTATACATCTGTGGGGGCTAAAGATATTTCCGGGAGTAAATATAAAAGTCAAATTTTAGCAATTTTTGGTCATCCTAAATGTTTTTTTTTTGTAATTTTTTAGTGGGGAATCATAATTTAGAAAGAAGGTCACAAATATATATCGTGTTTTCAAAATGGCGGCCATTTTACCCCCAAAAGAACCAAATGAATGCCTACATAAAGTGGTAAAGGATAATTTCACACCTTGCTCCTCCAAAATGCATATATATGTGTGTGTGTGTGTGTGTGTAGGAAATATATTTTTTTTTACCAAAGAAACCATTTTAGTAGATGCTAGCATGTTTATTGTTCATTATTATAATCTATTACTGTTACTTATTCGCTGTTTCCTCACACTACCTATTAAGACTCTCGTATGTTATTTTTTATCTTTTTATCTTTGATTTAGCCTACTCTTACTTGTTTAGTTGCACATTCCTGGGTCGTTTGTTTTTATTTATTTTTATTTTTTTTATCTATTTTTAACACTAGTATGTTTTATCTACTACTAAGTCCTTATTATTATCGATACCTTTGTTATTAACCTTTTATATTATATCATGTTCAGACATTTCGGATTATGTTTTTTATTATTTTATTACCTACAACCAATTTGGCTGTTTTTCCTTATTCACTAATAATAATAATTATCATAATTACTTAACTTAATGTGGTCGTTTGTGTTTTATTAATATTGAAAATTATCTGCTGGAAAATAGTTATTTTATCCGGTAAAGTTTTAATTATAGGACTTCTAGTTGAATTATTTTCCAAACTCTATCCTTCATACTAATTTATTTGATATTGGTTGTCTGAGTTTAAATCAATATGACGACAGTTGCCTGGAATTCATTAGTGACCTTTTCCAAGAAGAGAGCTCGAGAGACCTGGTTTAAATCTTTCGCTTCCAGGGAAACCTGTTTGAGAGCAACAGTGATATGTCATTTTATGAAGGCAAAGGGAAGCTTTATGTAAGGTATTAACTTGTTAGTTCAACGAATCTCTGCGATTAATTTATGTCCTAAGTCAATTTCATGTTCCATCCAAACTCTGTAAGCCTACATTAACTTAACATCCAGCATTCCCCGTATTAATTAATTGCTATTAACATCGCGACCCTACATTCCTTTAATATCTAGTTAAACTTTGAATATTCAAGTAGGTTAATATTCTGCCCACTTCAACATTGATCATAACCCTATCTTATTAAATCAATTAATAATTAAACCAAACTTCAGTTAGATTAATATGACTGTCAAACTTTGATGTCATGTTAACTCAAAGTTAAAATCATTTTATAAAATATGAACATCATTCAAATTAAAATAATATTCAACATTATGCGCAGAACTGGTTACACCTATTTTGTAACACTGTAACTGCACTCATGTATACATATATCTCATCTCTCAAGATTAAGAGACATAAAATAAATAAATATATATTAATACTTTTAAAAAACCAGCCGTAATTTATTTATCTATTTATTATGATTATTATTTAGTTTTAATTCCTATGGAGCTTTTGAGGGCAGTTTTAGGTTTTTTTGTTTAAATAATAAAATACTTAACAAAGAATTTTCTCACTACTAGAATCAATTATTTTTCTTTGGTACTTCTTTTGTATTTAAATAGCCAAGAGAGCAATGTCCTTTGACAATGTGTTTGTAATAAACTCTATCTTCCATTGTGGGAATTAAAAACAAGAAGACCCTGGAAAACTCTAGTGGTCACATTACTAAAGCTAGCTTCCTCCGTCAAAATAATTATGCACCGTATTTGTCTCTCTGAAACACTTTAAACATATGGTTCGTGTGAACAATCAATGTACCTATGAAATTAATTATTTTATATCGGTTATAAATGAGTCGATCAAGCTGATTGATGTTTTGTTAAGAAATGATTATTGTTTGATAATAATAATAACCATTTATTAATAAATCCCATGACCAAAAAAAAAAAATAAACAAATAACTTAACAAAAGCAGTCATAAATAGACTTGTGCCGTAGTATCCCCAATCAAGTTGTCGTTGATTTAAGATACCCACATTTATAAATTAAGATTAGGTCTATGCAAACGCGTGGAGCCTAAACTACTTGGCCCACTTGGATGAAATTAGGCTTAAAAGTTTAGAAAAGTACACCCCAAGACGTTACCGAGAAACAAATTTTAGCTCAAAATTTGGGGGCGCTATCCTCTTTAATCCTGAAAAAGATTTTAATTGAAATATTAAATAAAGGCAGTCTATTTAAATACGAATCCAACTAGTTATATATAACTCATTTCCGAGATATTGATAAAAATAAATAATTGCTTTGCTAAAATCAAAAATGAAGTGTGTTAAAAATGTGAGATATTTTTGGATTGAAATTCAGTCTCACTGTGTAGAAAGTTTTGTTTGAGTTTATCGTACCGATTATTTATATTGTATAAACTTAAATTGCGTGCTTATATAATCAAAATATTTACTTATTTTTATTTTTTTATTTTTTAATCATAAAAAATCACATCAGGTTGGCTTTAAAATAGAAATGCAGTAGATTTTATTTGAATTCAAACTGTTTAATAGAGGAAGTTAAGTGTTAAATATTTTTATATGTTAGTTTAGTGCAGTGGGTGGAGAGAAGGGGAAGTATAAAGAAGAAGAAAGAGTAGAAGTTAAGGTATTAAGAAGTAAAGAAAGGAAGAAATGAGTGTAAGTTTGGTAAAGTTGCACGCAGCTTGAACTCTTTTAGTCGTAGAGTGAATGAGCGTCATTTTGCTGTGGTGGCTTTAGTTTCGGGCTCTGGCCCCAGGTTCGCTGACCTTAATACCCGTCTTCTTTCATAGCTCTTCTCCAGCTCTATCGCTATTATTTTACTCAGCCTACTGGCTTTTTCCTTGTTTTTCCAGTCATCATTGCTTGAAACAGTGTCACGACCCCTTGCTTGTTTCATTTAGATACACATTACTTCACTCATCAGACTTTGTACTCACTGAACAATAACAGTGACAAAATGTTAATATGTAATAATAATATTCTTTGGAATACATTTTTTTTACCCGTACATAAATACTACAATTTTTGCTTTCGAGCTTACCGAAGGTAGCATCGTTCTGAAGAACGAAAATATTTTATGTTTCCGCTTTTCAAAAATTCCAAGAGAAATCCGTTTCAGACATCAGGGAACATTTTTGGTTCCGTGTCAGTCTGTCACTCAATTTTTGCTACCAACATATCTTTAAAACTAGACGTTCGATTTTGATGAAATTTGTGTGGTAGGTCATAATTAGCTCATTGTTGGTCCCATATAAGTTTCAACCTGCTCTGCTCATTTGTTTCTCTTCCACATGCGCGCAAATATACATTTAATTACACCTGTAGCTTCAAAAGTACTTATCTGATTTGTTAGAAACTTTTACAGTTTATCAAAAGATATCCGTAGATAGCCCCAGATTAGTTTGAACCTTCTGCGCTTTTTTACTTTTGCAAAATTTATACTTTAACTAGCCGAATTGGCACGCTTCGCGTGCCTTATTCGTCTAGAAGTTGGCGCTAGGTGTAAAAAATAATTAAAACAATATAAGTAATATATCTTTTTTATTAAATAATTTTGTATTTTAGTGCAATTAGTTTATATTATTTTTTATTGCTTATTTTTAAACATTTTATCTCAATTAAATATATGACCTGCTTTTTTTTATATAAAATATATTTTTCATTATAAATGAATTTAACCATAAGTTTTTATATTTCCTACATATTTACTTGGCACTAACTATGTGGATAATGTATTTTGTTTAACAGTGTAATTTTTTTTTATTTAATAATATTATTGCATCAGAAATGAAATCTTAACTCATAAAACTGTTTTTGGTAAAAGTTTTGTATGTCTTAGTTTGTTAGTTCACCGCTAGAATGCGTTTGAAGTTTAGTTTCTAAATGAAGTTCCTTAAGGCATGGCACAAACAATATTTTAATGCTTTTAGTAATTTTTCAGCAGAATTTAATTAGTTTTCAGCAAATTTGCTTCATGGAAAGTCTGTTCGGAAAAAATCCGCAAGTTATTTTATTTGTTTTGTCATATCCCAAATATTTACAATCCTTCATTTTGACAGATTTCAAATTTAAGATTTTTTATTGAGAGGTAAACAGTGAATGACAGCGAAAAAGAATAAGTAAACCAATATTAAACAAAGAAGATAAATAATTGAATATGAAGATAAATTAATTGAATTAAAAAACGTAGTATATATAAAGTTCTTTTTATCTTGTAATTTTATACATATATCTATATTTGATTAATTTATATTTTTATTTTTCTATACACTTTATTCTTTATTGCCGCGCCGTATCAAAAACTGTCAAAATGTGTCAAAAATAAACAAAACAATGCACCCCCCCACAAAGACAAACCCAAGCCTTTCTCAAAGTCTTCTCTCATTGGTTGGTCATATTATGTCAAATTAAACACCAGAAAACTGATGTAGAAAGCTTGTCGCCAAGAGTAACGGCTACAATTAGACTAATAAAACTAATAAAATAACACATTAGGTACCGTATGTACCAAAAGTACACATGTGTACAAATATGTTCAAGTATTAATTTTTTTCCGAGTTCCTAATATTAAATAAGGCATGCATACAAATTTTAAATCAAATCGAATCAATATTTCTCATATTTTTAATTTTTTATTAATTTCCCTATTTTTGGGCCCAGATTTTGAGCCGGAAAATTTGGGCAAAAAAAGTTGTCGACAACCCCATACAAACTATACGTTTTTTTAAAGCCCCCGTCGAGTAGATTACGAATATGCCGTCAGTTTACCATTTAGCACTTTTAAAGCCCAAAAAATGGCCAATCGAAAACCCCAAAAATTGCCAAATATGAACTTTGAGTGGCTTTTTCTCGGAAACTAAGAGTCTTCGAAAAAAAAGTCCAAGAGCACTTTCGTCTTGTATTTTTCATTTTTATAAGCGTGACAAATTTCATGAAGATAGTACAAACTTTATTTTTTACCAAAAAATCGTCAAGCCACACCCCTGTGATTAATTTTACTTTCATTAATAAAATTTTACATTGGAATAAATGTGGTTGAGATTTAGTAGGTATTGAGCTCCCAGATTGTAAACCTATGCTAAATTTAAACACCTGCCCCGTTCCATAACTTCTCTTAGCGTTTCATATCCCTTTTTCTAAACTATGATTATAATTCCCTATTACTATTTAATTCCTTTCATTATTTTTCTTTATCTTCCTATTATATTCCTTAATCTTATCTTTTCTATCTTTTCTATCTAATCTATCTTTTCTTCCACTCTTATGAAAAATATAATATTTATATAGTATACGTTGAAAAAGAACCAGAGGCTAAGAAACAAAAAAATTCATTCAAGAAGAAGTGAAATCCTAACAAAAACATTTTGGCATGTAAAAAAAAAAATGCCTAGTATCGCTTAAAACAGTTGTGAGGTCATAGGTTTAGCCAAGTCTCTCTCTTTCCGGGTAAGTTCTACTAGATCTAATCTATTCAGACCAAGTAAATTATGTTGTTTGTCTGTCTCCCTCTTTATTCTGTCCCTCATAAACTCAAACGTTTTCTTTCCCCAATCACTGTAAATGATACACACTAAAAAAAAAAAAAAAAAAAAACTACCCGTGAGAAATCTGCATTACTTTGACGTATTGCAGTTTTGCCTAATGATGAGCTATGAAAATAAAGAAATGCTTACTACGATTTTGTAGTTCCTATCCTCTATAATTTTGCCTGTATTATATACTGCCATTTGTGAAAAATATCCACCACTAAAGCAGAGCTTGTACTTGCTATAACAACTTTATAATATTTTACATGATCGACATAATTTTTATTATTTAAAATAATTTGGTTGTTTTTAATCTTAAGTAGTAACATTATAATTGCTGTTATTATTAGTAAACTGGATTAACTCGTTTTAAGAAGCACCTCTTCTTTTATGACTTATCTTGTAATTATAATTATATTTATCAATAAAATAAATGTTAAATTACTAGATAAAATGGTATAAATGTAACATTAGATTTTCTTATATGGTAAGACCCTTATAAATCAGATTAGATAATAACATTTAATAGTTATGTTGGTGGTTTTTAGATTTGTCCGCTTTTTTCATAAGGAGTAATCAAATGTAAGCTAGTTATTACTACTTTAAACGCTCTTAGAGTTTTATTTATTAATAGATAGTAGAATGTAGATTCAGATAGAAATCGATAAAGTGTTTAGAGGCAAAGTGAATTCCAATCTAACTTTATTTATAATTTTAATTTATTCGTAGGACATATCCTTTTGTAATAAAATCTTCAACCTGTTACCATTATATAAGAGGAAAAATATATTAATAATGTATTTTTATGTTGGGGTGAAGACATGAATATTATTTCAAAGGTTCCGCAAGGAAAAAAGGTTGAGGAACATTGATCTAAATCGAGAGGATGAGAGGGGGTTTCCTACCAAAGGAAAAGAAAGGGGTTGTTGACTATTACTCACTACATGCCTGTTGGCTCAGGGGGAAAAAACTCTGACTGAGTAACATTTAAAAAAATATCGGATCTGAAAAATGACCATGGGTAACATTTTGAAAATACTTTAGTAAATAGAATGCAATTAGGTAGTTACAAGTTAGTTGCAATGCATTACTTTTTTGGACTTCTTAGTTTTGATAAAACCAATTTAAAATTATATCTTAACTTAGAGTTCCTCTTAATTAGAGTTAACTTTAGATAACTTAGTAGATTTTCATTTTCAATTGTATTCTTAGGTAAAAAACTCTTTTTTAAATTAAAAAAAAAACATTCATTTTTGACTCTGACCTGGTTAAAAAATTTGTTATTCAAGATGGGTTTGGATTTTAATGTTAAGATAAATGGAGAGGGGGGATGGATTCAGGGTGGAAATGGTGCAGGGTAGAGAAGAGGGCCGCGGGCCGTGCTCTGGTGTCGGGACAGTGTCTTGATTAAGTTCAGTTCATCCATCTGCTCAAATAATAATTACAAGTAAAATATTGCTAAATGCTTCTAAAAACCTTTTTCTATGCTTTTTTTTCTCTCTTTGTTTTATTACTCTGAGAAGATGGAATTTAAAGTCGAATGAAAAACATTTTGTTTATCACTTCACCCTTTTTTTTTTTTTTTTAATTTAAATAATTATCTTCTTTTTTTTTTTTTTTTTTTTTTAAAAAAAAAAAAAAGAAGATAATTATTTAATAACAGTTTGAAGTATACGTATCCCCACACCCCATGTTATTTTAAGAATCCTTTTACTTACAGTAATTTTAATTTTTCAAACAATCAAAATAAGCGTTTTAATAAATTACTATTTTTGGGTAATTCATTTTCGGAAATTTTTAGTACTGGATAATTATATTTTGCAAATCCGAAAAACCGCCTATTCAAAATATTTTTAAAAAATTTAAAAATTGTAAACAGCGCCACTAGAGCTACCTAGTGGAGAACGTTAAAACTTAAAAGTGATGTTGAGAACGTTCATTGAGGTTTATTTGACATTATTGATTGACAGTTATCTTAAAGTGCAAACATATTTACTCCAGATGATAATATTTAGTTCAATTTGAATACCCTCCGACAACTAACACCCACGAACAGGAACAAAGAATGAAAATGGCTAAGAACAATGAAACAAGAACAAAGAAATAAAAACGAAAAATTGTTTGGGGCAATGAAAAATTACTTACAAAAAGAAGTGAAATCCCATCAAAAACACTAGTGTAAAAAAATAAGCCAAGTCTCGCGTAAAAAGTTGTGAGATCGTAGGTTTAGCCAAGTCTCTCACTGTCCGAGTAAGTTCTACTAGGTCTAATTTATCCAGTGCAAGCACGCATGTTGTTTGTCTGTCCCTCTCTCTATTCTCTTTCCCAAATCACTCTACACGTTTAACTTCAAAAACATTTTCTGACTTGGCAAATACACACCACAAATTTATATTCTTGTGCTGCGACGCTCAAATGCAAATGAAAAAATAATATTTATTATTTGATTTAAGTTTTTAGTGCGTATTTCCAAGTCAGAAAATGTTTTTATATTTAAACCAAGTCATTCAACTTTTACTCAAGTTATCGTCGGACGCGTAAACGTACACACAGACAGAATGCATATTTTGTTGAATGTAAGAAGCTCGCTTCAATTAGTTTTAAGTATCTTCAATAAGGTAATAGAGGGGGGTTAAAAATGTCTTGAGATGCTTCCAGTATAGACTTGGCCGAGGCATTGCCGTGCCCCCAGATTAAGAGCTTTTTAGATTTTGTTAATTTAGAATAGTTTCAGTTCATTCGATATTACTCATGCATTAAATAGCATTGTTGCTATTCTTTCCGCCCCTGAAAGAAGTAAGATTACGTTTATGGATTTATGTCAAAAAAACATAAGAGGTTTTTCTCCCTCGTCTATTTTTCCGCCTCAAGGCTGGATTTATTTTCCCGTGGAGATTTCTCGGTAAGATTAGAGGTACTACAGCTAGGTGGAGGGCGCGGGTAGATGCTGTTTGTATATTGAATATTGATTGGCTTCTCGTCGTTGCCGCCGGGGAGACCCTTGTAGTGTTTCTCCCTCAATTCTCTTGCTTTACCTCCATTATCGCATCCTCCACAACTTGTATATTTTCGGACATGACCCTTATTGTCACTCTAACCGCCCGAAAAAACCCTTTTATGAATTTTTCAGTACAGAAATTTCTCTTTTCCCCTTTTTTGGCCTCTGGTTTTACCATTATCATCCATTTTACACATATTCTCTGTCTCGCTCTTCCTCTTATTTTTCCATTATAGAATTTATGCCTATCCAATAAAAAGAAAATGAAAATACTTAACAGTTATAATATAATGAGGAGAGAAAGTTTAATTATATGTATATTATATATATTTTAAATGCTATTATCTCAAGAGATTTGACTTCTTTAAATTTGTTTACTTTATTATTTATAATTTTAATAAAGTGGAAAATCTCTATAACAATAAATAGAAGTACTTATAACGCTGTCATAAAGTAATATGGGAAAAAGCATTTTTAAATCATTTGAGAATATGCCGCATAAATAACGTCTTTATCACCCTCCGCCCATAGAAAAACAGCATACAGATTGACGTCTACTTAAGTATATAAAGGAGAATCTAGTAAAAATGGATATTCGGTTTTATCTAATGTTGTTTATGTCATGAAATGGATTTTGAATTAAAATGTGCAAGATAACTTCAAAAGTTTAAGGTAATTAAACGAAATTTAAGGTAATAGGATATTATATTATATGAGTGGTATCGGAATATTTTTTTTTATATAGGTAACAAATTGGTGATACAGAATCACAAGAGTATAAAATACATTTTAACCTAAGAGCTAAGACCTTGAATAGGTAAAAAATAGGTTTGCTCATTCTTTTTAATAAACAAATCCTAGCTTTGATTATAGCATTATAAAACTACGATCATATCTTAAAAAATTATGACATTGGAGTAACGAACACACTTTCATCTTTACATTTTAAATCTCCATAATTTAGGTCACTTTTAAATACAACTTCATGACTCAGTTGTAAGTTATCAGATAAATCTGACTCACTATTATATTTACTCATATTCTTTAATAATCAATTTGCGCAACTTGTCTTCATTATTAACCTGACATAAGTTAAAATAGAACAGATCGCAATTGTCAATACATTAAGTAATATCAAGTGTGTCTGTATCTAGTCGCCTGGGTAAATCTGAATTCTATATTTATGCATAGAGTTTAGACCCAAGGTTGTTAGACCAACTTGTGCTGGTTTAACATAGATAGTTGAGCTGTAGCTAAGAGACTTTAGTTATATTTAGGTGTAAAGTTTTGTTAAAATCCTATTTTTCTCATACCATTATATATATATATATATATATATATATATATATATATATATATATATATATATATATATATATATATATATATATATATATATATATATATATATATATACTCACACACACACATACATTTATGTGAGCAGAATAGAATATGACAGTATTAGTGCAGTAAGAATAGGCTAAAATACAGCCAAACCTCGAAAAATTAGTACTAGCAAGAAACTTAGAGGAGATGTGTTTAGCTTCCTGTTAAATATACTAAAAGTCCCTTCTTCTTTTTGTGTGGATCGTAGTAAAGGGTTAAAAGTTTTTAACACATCTAGATTGTTATCATCTGGCTATATTTCGACCAACTCCTGGTCATATTCATGCCTAAAACATCGATCAATTGACTTTAATTATGTTTCTACATTTTTCTTACATATATTTCATTATTTAACTTTTATAATTTGATTTTTTTTATATAATTTAGAGTTTATTCCATAATAAAACTAATAGGGGTTTAAAATATTAAATTTTTTAAATCCTCAAAGGAAGAAATAAGGCATACTTTGTCATGATTTTTTTTTATTAATTTTCCACCATTATTTATATCGTCAACAATAGTTGTTATTTGTATCGTCAACAATAGTCTTCTCAAAAGCCATCCCTTCAACAATAAACCTTATTAACTTTTCTTCTGTGGTGTAACCATGTTAAAACCGTATTATGCATTTAAAATAAGTATTTTTCTTTATTTTCTACATATATATATTATAGGTATATGTATTTCTAGCGGATTTCTTGTAAGCACGATAGCTCTCGAACGAATTGACGTATCAAATTAAAACTTGCACCGAAAAATCAAGCTCGTTGAGATGAGGATCCCTTCTTATGTTTTTTGGGGTCCTGAATCCAAAAAATGAGTTACCAGAGCGATTCGAATAATAATTTAGTAATAATAATAATAGTAATAATAATAATTTCTTGCGGATTTCTTGTAAGCACGATAACTCTCGAACGAATTGACGTATCAAAATTAAACTTGGACCAAAAAATCAAGCTCGTTGAGATCCCTATTGAAAATGGGATATTTATGACGTCACTAACCCCTCCTGATGAGTCAGTCAAGATTAAAAATAATCCTACCGTGGGGTTCCGCGAGCCGAGCGAATTTCCATTGGAAATTTTTAGTTCAATGTCATGAAGTTTGAACTTCTTTTAAACTACTACGATTATGTTTAACTTTTAACGATTATGTTTTTAACCCGAAGTTTATATTATGACAATCAAACTCTTTGAATGTTTTCGGTTAGTCCTTTAATATAGGTAAGGGATTTATAGTATTTTAAGTTTTCTATTTGGTCAATTTTGGTTGTATTTGCCATAGCAATGTGCCAGGATTTATTTATTATTTTTGGGGAGTAACTATTGCTTCCGAGCTTACCGAAGGAACGGAAGCCATGTGATCGTTGTGAAGAACGAAAATATTTTGTCTCCGATTTCAAAAATTCCAAGACAGAAATCCGTTTCAGACATCAGGGAACATTTTTGGTTCCGTGTCTGTCTGTCTGTCTACCGCTCAATTTCTTCGTACCAACATATCTTAAAGACTACACGTCCGATTTTAATGAAATTTGGATGGTAGGTCGTGATTAGCCTATTGTTGGTCCCATATAAGCTTCAACCTTCTGCGCTTACTTGTTTCTCTTCCACATGCGCACAAACATACATTTATTTACACCTATAGCTTCAAAAGTACTTATCTGATTTGTATGAAACTTTTATAGTTTATCGAAAGTAGCCCGCAGATAGCCCCAGATTAATTTGAATCGTCTCTGCTCTTTAATTTTTGCTAAATCCATACTTTTATTCATATAAAAAATTAAAGCAATTTTGACAGATTAAAAAAACGGGGGAAACAATTATACAAAATTGACAATATGGCTTGTAGAAGCATAAAATCAATAAAGTACGTAATCGGATGCGAGGAAGCTATGTGCTGCACCAAGTGGCAGTCTATTTGTTTCCAGTTTTTTGAAAATTGTATTCTTGAGATTGGGTATAAAGTTTGTAACAGTGCAATTGATTCTTTTATTAAATTGAGAATGGAAATCTTTTTTGATAGATCGGGTGACTAGAGTGATAATTGAGAAATAATCCTTTTTACTTTCTCATAAAAAGAGAAAGTATTGTGATGGCACGAAAATTCAATTTTGATGGATTTACACGTTTTGAGGTTCCCTGAGTCCAAAAGTGTGTCTGTCGCCTGTCTGTGCAGAAGCTTGGAGCCTTAAACTACTGGGCCGATTTTGACGAAATTTGGCATACATGTTCAGTAAAATCATCAGCTTAAACGTGGACGGAGAGAGGCCGGGTGCAATTCCCCGCCGAGGAGAAGTTATTTTTATGATACATTTTAATAAATTGTTCAATAATATTTAAATTTACCTTCGAAAACTAATAATTGGAACACACTTGACTAAGTAATTATGAACTCGTATATAAGAAACATTTTTCTGAGTTGTCTCGGACTAAACTTTAAATAATATTTCATACCAATGGTATAAATTTGTCCGTTATTTTTTCTTATAAATAGTTAAGTCTAAATAACTAATTTTGTTGTCCAACACTCTTTCTATGGTGAATACTTGAATAATGAATAATTGAATTTGTTCATTAAAGATTTTTAACATTTCTTTTATATATCAGTTTTTTTTATGATAATTAAATCGCCTACAAATTTACCTATAAACTTTGGCTTTACTTCTAATTTATTAGTGGTACGTGTTAATAATTCATTTATAAAAATGGCACTTAAGTTTGTGGATGAGCATAGCTTTCCATTGGTGTTCCATTTAATTGTCGGTACAGCTGTTGGTTGTATGTGATGTAGTTATTTCCACATATGAATTTTATTATTTCCAAATAAGTGTTCTTGCATTTTATGATTGTTTATTGATGTGTATTTCCCATTTGTTCTGTAATTTGTACTGGTAAATTAGGCTTTAATATCTAATGTAATACGTGATTCATCGTTATTTATGTTTAATTTTTGTAGAGCTTTTTTAATATCTAATGCATTTTTGTAGTCATAGTCATAACTATTATTTTTAAATAAAGTATTGAGCGTTGGGATATTAGCTTAGTTAGTTTTTCAGTGGGAGAGTAATTAATGTTTACTTCGATCTAAAAAAAATTTCCCCCTAAACTCCCAAATTTTAAATTGAACCAATCTAAGAATTTAGAAGTCACCAGTCTAGTTCGTCGCTTGAGTGCAAAGAGATCTCGAACCATACCCACATCTAATTAAAATACCCGCTACTGTTCGTAGAATACGCGTTTTGAAAAATAGTAGTTACACAAGTTACTCATTTCGAAGCACTTTTCCCTTAATTTGCTTACTAACACCAAGTTATAACTTGCTCTTTGAGAGTCATATAATATGTTAAATCTATGTTTATTTTTTATTATATATTTTTTAAACCTTCTAAATAAAATAATAATGGAACGGTGTGCTTTCCATCCCCCTTTTACATTTATTTTAATTTTGAAAGGGCGTGACAATCTAAATGTATATTGTATTGAAACAAACTCCTACATCTGAAAACAATTCAATTTATATGAAGGGAGGGTTAAAAGACGAAACAGCAAGTTTTCAATACGTAATTAAGTCGGCTTGAGAGTTTTTGTGTTTCACGAGCTAAAAGGATAATTAGTTTATTGTTAACTAAGCCCTTACACTTGCTCTGCAGTTTTATACTAAATTATTAATGCTTTTAAAAACTTTTTTTATTTCCTTATTAGCAGAGTGTCTTTAGGTTCTGCCTAAAAAAATAATAAAGTAGGAAGTTGAGGAAAAAAATGGTGGTGTTTAAAGCAAGTCGACTCGGTTAATCTGTAATTAAGGCAGTTTGCCTTTGTTCCTTGTAACATTTAGATTTGATTAGTTGTTGTTAAAAAGCTTTATGGGCCAAAGTGTTTTAATTAATGTGGGGGAGTTCCTGGGCCCAGGAGAGGGAGGTAAAGGGCCCTGTTGGTAAGGAAAGGTTTTATGTCTATTTATTTATTGGATAGGGTGGGGGTTAGGAGGTTTGGCCGGGCGAGACTGTTTTCATGAAATCCTGACCTTTAGAGGGTTCTTTTGTCTTCTCTCTCTCTCTCTCTCTCTCTCTCTCTCTCTCTTAAATCACTTATTTATATCACTGTTTCTCAACTCTTCGCCGCCCCTATCACTAAACTTCTCATCTGTTTCCACGTTTAAACTTTGCTTCTATCGCATCTGTATTTTTTTTGCCTCGTTTTTATTTCACTTGATTTCTCACTTCGGTCGTCCTCCTTTCTCCTGGTGCGTACTTTCTCTCCTGCTTTATACCACTCGGTTCTTGGCTCTCGCCTTCTTCTCCTTTTAATTCCCTCACTCCGCTCTTAGCCTTTCTTTACCTACCTCTTTATCACTTATGAGGCGTACCAGTGCGAGAAGCCAGCCGGTTTAATCCTTCCTTTTCTCGGTATTTTTACTACAACCTTTCTTTCCACACCGAATTGATACTCACATCTTTCCTCGCAGTCCTTATATCAGAGCACTTAAATTCTTATTTTCTCCCAGTATGTACTCTTTAGTACATACTTTCTCCTTATCCATATTTCTTTTTATTAATATTTCTAAATCCCCAACTTAAATCGAAATTTATTATTTTTCCCGTCGATTGTGAGCTTTAAAACGACTTAGTCAATACCTTTTTGTTATCGACTAAATTAGGTTCTACCCATAATGCACTGTTATGTTCAAACTTTTTAATGTGAAAAAGATGGTATTTTAGAACCAACAATAAAACAAAGGATAAATGAACGAGTGTTAGTAGTTCTTCATTTCAGAAGGGTAGAGCGGGGCTAGTTGAGCAATTGTTTATACAGGGTGACTGGCGATATATGTGAAAAAATGAAGTAGGTTGTTCTACGTCTTATGGGCTACAAAAAACGCTATATAAACCATGGGTCAAATCTTAACCGTTTTCCCGCCAGGTCCAATTTTATGATTTTTTTAAGATGACAGACCTTTGCTCATAAAAACACTTATTACTCCAAAAGTAAAAAAGCTAGAACAAAACCTTTGGTTTCGTTGTAAAGCTGACAAAATTTCCTACAAGTAAAGTATAATTTTACAAATTATACACATAACTTATAGTCCAGGAGATAGCGTGTAAAAAAGTGTCTGACTAACATCAAGCTAGAATTTTGTATACTAGTCAATCTTTTAGCGCCTTTTAAGAATATGTGGTCGGCTAAGTTCGTCTGCGGGACATAGCTTGGCAATAGGCGTTTGAAAAAAACAAACCGGTGGAGAGCGGCCATGTCTCACCAATTATGGTGGACAATGTGATTTTCATGATCCTGAGTACAGAATTAGTTAGTAGACCAAAAATCAAGTCGATGTTATTTTCACACTTGACAGATTAGTTATTCATATATTACTAAAAGTCAATGTTGTCACCTATCAAGGGACAAACTAACACCAACTTGAATTTCGGTCTACTAACTAATTTTGTACTCAGGATCATGAAAATCACATTGTCCACCATAATTGGTGAGTCATGGCCGCTCTCCACCGGTTTGATTTTTTCAAACGCCTATTGCCAAGCTATGTCCCGCAGACGAACTTAGCCGACCACATATTCTTAAAAGGCGCTAAAAGATTGACTTGTATACAAAATTCTAGCTTGATGTTAGTCAAACACTTTTTTGCACGCTATCTCCTGGACTATTACAATTTTTAATTATACACAAACGTACAAATTTTATTTTTAAGAAAAAATATAAAAAATCAATTTCTTTGTGGTTCCATAACTTTGAATAGGACCGAGCTTAAACTGTTCGGACTTAAGTAAAAACTTCCTTATTTTCTAAATTTTTTATTAATATTAATATCATTACCCATTCATAAGATGGATTATTTAGTAAACTTTACTAGTTTACTAAAAATCCCGCCCTATGAATGGGTATTAATATTAATATTGATCGAAACGTTAATAAATAAGGAAGTTTTTCCTAACAGTTTAAGCTCGGTTCTTTACCAAGTTATGGAACCAAAAAGAAAAAAAAAAAAAAATAATTTTTTTTCATAAAAAGAAAATGTGTATACATTTTTGTCATGTAATTTGAGGACAAGAAAATTAAAATTACACTTTACTTGTAGGAAATTTTGTAAGCTTTACAACGAAACCAAAAATTTTGTTGTAGCTTTTATACTTTTGGAGCAATAAGTGTTTTTATATGCAAAGGCATGCGATCTCACAAAAATCATTAAATTTGAACTTATGGGAGAACGTTTAGTATTTGACCCATGGTTTATGTAGTGTTTTTTGTAGCCCCAGAGGCGTAGACAACCCACTTCATTTTTTCACATATAACGCCAGTCACCCTGTATAATATCAAAACAAATAGAAGTTTAAGAAAAAAAAAAAATTACCTATTCAATTTTTAAGTTTTTGTTAGTATTCAATTCATACTACGGAAAGTTTAAATTTTAATTTAAATCAAATTATAATTATTATTAACAACGGGAGACAGACAGAGAAAAAAAATAGACTCCAGCGCCAGGATTCGAACCATGGTCCTCCTATAATTTGATTTAAATTAAAAAATATTACTAATATAATCCACGCGCTCTATAACTATTTAGGATTTGTGGTTTAGAAGATATCTGGGGGCACGGTATTGCTCCCGCCAAGTCGAGCACAGCCGTACCATTCTTTAGTGGAACCATCTCAAGGCATTTTGGCCCCCCTCTATATCATCTTATTAAAGATGATATACACTAAGATTTGTAAAATTAATTTTTACTTAGAGTTCATCATCCACACTCGTACACCAGATAATTCTTTAGTTCAATTAGAACACCCCGTTACATACTATGCCACTTTGTTTTTTAGTTTCAAACCCCTTCTTCTAAACAATGATGTTTATTCCTGTTACTATTACCATATCCTATTATGTCCTTTCCTTATCTCTTCTTACATAATATGCGCATATAATGTGATCAAAAAGAACAAGAGGCAAAACGTGAAAATAACATACAAGAAGAAGTGAAATCCCAACAAAAAACACTTCAAGTAAGCAATGTTGTTTGTCTGTCCCCCCTCTCTATTCTCTGTCCCTCACAAATTCAAACTTTCCTTTCCCAAAACACTCTACAAATTTAAATTTAAAAACATTTCCTGGCATGGGAATTACGAAGTTGTATACGACACTGCATAACATTTTTTTTTTTTTTTTTTTTTTTTTTTTTTTTTTTTTTTTTTAATATTAACCATAGGAAAAATATAAATTAAATAACAACAAACTGTTTAACGTATTTGTGCTGAGTAATTGCCTAGTCAGAAAATATTTTTAAATTTAAACATGTAGCTTGAGTTGGGAAAAACAAAATTGAGTTTGATAGGGACAGAGAATAGAGAGGGGGACACTGGGGACAGACAAACAACTTCCCTTAAAACCCC
The DNA here is from genome assembly GCA_951217055.1 of Gerris lacustris. Taxonomy (NCBI): domain Eukaryota; kingdom Metazoa; phylum Arthropoda; class Insecta; order Hemiptera; family Gerridae; genus Gerris; species Gerris lacustris. The sequence continues at coordinate 61,340,093 of OX578276.1, read as the reverse complement.
TTAAATATGGTCAAAATCCTTAAGTATGGCAACCCTTTGCTAAACCTATGATTTCACAACTTTTTACGTGAGACGGCTTTTTTTTACATAGGAGTCTTTGTTGGGATATATATATATATACGTATAAATACACACACTTAGTAAATTTGGTATTCGCAAATCTTACACATATTCATAACATTAATAATTAGTTATTTTATTAATATTATTGAAAAATTGTTTTCTAACATTTTAGCGAATTCCGTGGGACAATATTATTACTGTATAAGTCCTTTGGCAGGCCTTTGCCTTCCACGGAATTTGTTAAAACTATAAACAATTTATAAAAAATATTAATAAAATAACTAATTATTTGTGTTATGAAAATGTAAGATTTGCGAATACCAAATATACTCTGTATGTATTTACTTACTATGTATGTGATAAAGGGCTAATGCAATTTTTTATCACAATACTATAATAACTGAGGCAGTAAATGACAGAGGAAATTATTATTGATATAAATTTAGTTTTTAAAGAAGCGATAATATTCTACATTCATATTTTACGATTTTGGTAGTATTCATACTACGGAACGATTAAATTTTATTTTAAATCAAATTATAATTATTATTAACTACGGGAAACAGACAGAGAAAAATAGACTCCAGCGTGGGGATTTGAACCATCGGCCTCTATATTGGTTAGAGCGCTATACTGGAAATATAGAGGCCGGTGGTTCAAATCCCCGCGCTGGAGTCTATTTTTCTCTGTCTGTTTCCCGTAGTTAATGATAATTATAATTTGATTTAAAATAAAATTTAATCGTTCCGTAGTATGAATACTACCAAAATCGTAAAATATGAATTTCTAATTGATTGTACGAGGTACAGGTACTAATTGGGTACTTTATAATTATAAGCGTTATTTCTCGGTCTAGTTCTTTGTCATTAATGTTGACTTCTCAGACTTGTGGAAAAATTGAAAGCTTTAAATTCGGGTCAAGGTATCATTAACGTCAGAGAAATTCATTCTCCTGCGTAGCTTAGTTGGTTAGAGCGCTATATTGGAAATATAGAGGCCGGTGGTTCAAATCCCCGCGCTGGAGTTTATTTTTCTCTGTCTGTTTCCCGTAGTTAATAATAATTATAATTTGATTTAAAGATAATATTCTAGTTAATTACATTATTGTAAATATTAAAAATACTTTTGGGTACCCCCGTTCGACAAAGTGTATTTTTCAATACTCTTTAATTGTTTTGTTTTACATTAAAACAAAACTGCGGCTGCTTGAATATTATTTACATTTTTATTTTTTATTGGAAATCTGCTGTATGGTGTACTTAATTGACATAACTAACTAATTTAAGCAATTAATTTAAACTTTTTAGGTGCAATTAATATTTTTTGAGCATATATGGATCTGGAGGATTAATGATGCGTAGGGCATAGGTTTCGTATTTCAAAAATATATTTTAACCTTAAAAGGCGGTCTATTCTAAAAACTCTTCATTAATGAACGATTATTCCAACTTCATATACGAAATAAAACTAAATCACAGCATGTATATCTTACTAAAGGTCTTTGATATAATGGTGTTTAATAAATTATAATAGATCAGTTTAGTTGGTAAATAATCGTATTTTTAACAAGTAAATTTCTTGGATTACACATTGTAAACACAGTAATAATGTTATATATTAATACATAGAATGAATTCATAATATACAATGTTAACTGGTATTTGGTCATATAATTAAAGCGTTAATATAATAAACCGTTAATAGTTAATGTAATAAACCGATGAATGCTCTTTAAAATTAAATACCCACGTGTAAGTAATTGAAAAGTTAACATAATATGTAGAATATTTTTAATAAATCCTGTTTGACCAATTAATCCATATAAATTGTATTATTATTAGATCGTATACGTGGCTTTGAAAACAATTTAATACTTAAAATACATAGAATCCAATAATTTTTTATTCCGAGCTTACCGAAGGTAACGCATTGTGATCGTTCTAAAGAACAATTTTTTTTTAAGAACAAAAAAGTTTTAACTTGTATACTTGACGTATTTATTCTATGTCCTATGGATAGTTGCTTAGTAATAATTTCGATGAAATTGGTTTATATATTAAAAATGTATTGTTTCTGTTCTGCATTGAAATAATTTAAAAGGTTGTTTTAATGGCTGGGTTTTTATTGGTCAATGAGCAGGTGTAGATTGCAAGTGATTGGCCGAGTTATCTTAAAGCAGAGTGCATGGATTCTTATTCGATCCTTGAGATTCAAGTTCTCCTTGACTTGACTAAGGCAACCTAGCCCCGGCATGCTATCTCCCCTTCAACAATACTTATTGTTTATTTCTTTATACATTTTCGTATAATCAAGGACATGTATTATAAATTGTTCCTTTAAAAATTCAACTGCTCCTTTAAAACAAACGTATGTGATTGGAGCAAAGTTAATCAATATCTCAATTCGGAAATAAAGTCTCTCCGATACAACTCGTTGTAAAATGTCACATATTGTACATAATTAATTTGATTAATGCTTTCCATTTGTTAGTTGTTTCGGGGTTTCATGGTTACTTTTCATTATTTTTTAATATTTTATCGAAATTTACAATAATACTCTGCAATTTTATATTTTGATTTTATCAGTCGTGACCATATGAGTCGTTTTACAAACGACTCATGTTAACTTCATGTTTAAAGGGGCTATACAAAATATATTATTGGAACGAAGTTCCTTATGGCACATTCTAGAGCCCTGGAGTGAACCCAAAAAAAACGACTTGCACAAAGTCACCATCACAAAACCAAGCGTCACGAAATCTACCGATGACGATAACTTGAGTAATAGATGACCGAGTTAATTGAAATTTGGCACATTTTAAATTGAAAATTGGTACATGTTCATTTTACCAATGCCCAGGCTGAGTTCGTTGGATAACGTTATCCGCCCAAGCGTTCACGCGCAGCGCTCGCGTAAACGTAAGCTTCAAATTTAAAATTGGAATTATGGGCCGGGAAAAAATTCTAACTTCATCTATTTAATGAGACAAACAACTTTTTTAAATAAATGTATTTAGTAAAACGAACACCGACACTGCTATGAAGTGATAAAGATCGCTAAATTTATTAAAGCTGACCTAAACGTTTAAAATATTGGAAACAACGTTTTTACCGATATCTTACGCTCTAACGCAACGATTTTAATAAAACTTCATATACATCGTCTAAAGTACAATTGAAACTGGGAGGTATAATTTCAACTTGATACTAGCAGGCGTTTTTGAGTAGGGAAGAGATATATTTTATAATATTTTAAATTAGTAGGCCGGGTAGGTAGAAAACAGTCCTATTTCCTACCAACTACAAACATACTCTTTAGTATGATTAACTTTTTACTCAATATTCAATACGTATGTATTGTAAGACGCTTGCTTTAATGATACAAAAAATAATGTTTTCTTTCAATTTTGCCTTAACTCCGCTAGGTACAAACAGTTAGTTACTTTTAATTTTGTCTCTTTTCTAACTCCGCCATGTAAAAGGCCCCCATACACGGTCAAAATGTTTGCGCAAACATTTTGACCGTGTATGGGGCTGTTTGATGTTTGCGCAAACATGATGTTTAACTAAATTTCCCGACATCAGGTCGCAATATTTTGAGACCTGATATTATGGTTGCGCAGATGTTTTGCGCAAAATGTTTGATCGTTTTTGGGGGCCTTAAGGAGTTAGCAACGTATACGTACTTAGCAGTGTGATTTTATAATTTATATTTAATAAAAAATCTAAGGAACTTCGTTCCTAGCGGGTGTCTTACGACACCACACGTATTTTATTTTTAAATAAAAATTGGCCCGCGCCGTTTTTGATTCTGTATTTTGCTTTGGGGTGATTTTTTTTGTACTTATATAATATTTATCCAATATGATCTGTAGTTTAGATTCCTACTGCACTGACGACATTTTGTTTAGACTTACGGATCTTAAAACGTGCAAGTGCAAAAATTGTCTTTATGCAAATACATATTAAATTAATTTTTCATGTAAACTGCTTATCTTCTCTTTATTTGCGTCAGTCTGCACTTAGGACGCACAGCATTTTTTTAAAAATGTTTACTTTGGATTCAAGGGACTTTAAAACGTGCAAGTGCATCAAAATTGATTTTAGTGCCAGCACAATATTTTTTTCTTAATGCACTACGAAATATAAAGTTTAATCTCCACAAAATGTTAAAATTGAGAGTTATCTATTAATGTTCTTCTGACTTATTTAAATGAAATTTTGCACATGATTTAAAATCTACAATAGCTTTCTTTTCGTAAATGAATTGCTCCCTTTTGGCTCATTATTCTTTTAGGATTTTGAAGCGTTACATTTATGTTGAACGTTGAACGAAAATGCTTATTTAAATACATATACATACATTTTTACTATAAACTGCCTGTTTTACCTTTATTTGTGAGTTACATAGTTTTATTGGTGCAAAATTAATGTTCTAGTCGAAATTATTGTAATTAAATTTTTCCACTGAGATTTTGTGAAATTTAGTTATAACAGTGAATACAACCTAAAGAACAGAACTGACCAATTTATTGTCAAACAACGGTAGTATTTTATTTATTTTTTGTTTAAACTATTTCAACAACATAATTGGACAAATGGTTAAGTTGATAACCAAGAAAAGTGCTCAAAGCTGATTTGTGTCACAAGAAAAACGAGTGATCTGTATCAGAACGATTTATTTTTTTTTTAAACTGAATAAATATTTGTGTAACAAATTCTAGTGAAATAAAACGCTTCTATATTCATTAAAATTCTTACATTCTCTTCGCCTTTATGAAAATAAAGTAATGTGTTTGACATCTGTAAAAATTAGTTTATTAACATGGATATTATTGGATATACTGGATTGTCTTGTTGAAAGGAATGTGTCTATTTCCGGACTAGTGACGGTTCTCTTTAATTCATTGGTAGTGGATTCTGGAAGTGATCATACATCATGCAGGGTTGTGCTGGCTAGGGATATGTCATGTGTTGTTGGGGTGACAAGGGGGTTTAGGTTTATGTGCAGATGATTTAATTGTTGTTGAATTATAGCGGAGTCCGGGCGGCTATGGCTGAAGAGAGGAGTGTGTTAAAGTGATGCTGTTTCCAACAGGTTCTCTCCGAGTGACGTAGACAGATACCCCTAGACTCCCTCCCATAACACTCTCCTGTCCCATAAACCTGTTGCCATTCAATTATTAATCCCAGTTCCGATTGCCTGTCCCTGACCCCCTTTATTTTGCGCGGTTCCTAACTGCCAAAACTAGCTACCTTTTGTATCAAGATGGCTAGCGATCTAGTAGATATACACTTAAAACTACCTCTTCAACTTTCCTCAATTTGTACTCGTAATACTGCTTTGCGCAGCTTTCCCCTTTAACGATTTCATGGACACACTCCCTTTTAGAACTATTTTTGGATTCACATTGAAATTATAGATACATTACTGCCCTCTTGTAGCAGTCAACTAAACTCCAACGAATTAATCCCTTCTAAGTTAAGATATGAAGCGTTAGTGGAGGTCATCATTAAGTGTTGAAATAAAAAAGTCTCTCCACGTAAAAAATATTTAATTCAGAGCAGCTTTCAGCCACTACAATAGGGCCATCATCTGTGCCGAAAATTTAAAAATGTCAATTAAAACATAGGAAGATGGGAGTGCAGTGAGTCATACCAACCTAGCAACTGGTACAAGAGCGCTATTTTCTTCGACTATTAACACAAAGTAAATAAAAACTGCTTGCGATAACTGTGACTTTATCTGTGTTTGTTATAAAATGACCAGTATAATAATTATGGTCATTTGATGAGTAAAACGATGATTTAACTTTTGATTTGATATGATGTTATCTTTAGGCAACCATATTTGTTTAAAACTAGGCACTCATGAACCTCGGGCCACAGTGACATCCTGTACCATGGACCGGATGTTTATGGCGCAAATGATGAATTTATCTTCTTCCATAGTTCAAAGGAATCATACAGATATATCAGATGCATCAGTTGTGCAGATGCATTGAATGTGGTCGATACTGCTTTATTTATGCTCCGGAATTCATTGAAATTAATTGAAAACTTACCTTTGTGATTTTTGCTTTAACTTTTTTTAACGCACCTTTTTTTTACTGTTCATATTTTAAATAAGCAGGTATGTGATAGTTATCTACGCACCCAGGGAGTAAGGTAAGTGATAGCACCCTGAGGGATGAAGTTGGTTCCTTAGACGAAACCGAGGGAATCATAACGTTCACTCGGGAGTGAACGTTAGTTAATTGAAGCGAGAGCAAGCGAGCTTCTTACATTCAACGAAATATGCATCTTGTCTGTCTGTGTGTAACGTTTACGTGTCCGACGATAACTTGAGTAAAAATTGACCGATCTAGTTGAAATTTGGTATACATCTTTCTTTTACTAATACTCAGGCTAAGTTCGTTGGACAGCGAGATCCGTCCAAGAGTTCGCGCGCAATGCTCGCGTAAACTTGAGCTTCAAATTTAAAATTGGAATTTCAGGACGGGAAAAAATTCTATCATCACCTATTCGATGAGACGAACATTTTTTTTCAAATAACATTTTTTATTAAAACCAACAACGACACTGCTATGAAGTAATAAAGATCGCTAAAACTATTAAAGCGGACCTAAACGTTTAAAATAGAGAAAACAACCTTTTTACTAATATCTTACGTTCTAACGTAACGATTTTAATAAAACTTCATGTACATCGTCTAAAGTACAATTGAAACTGGGAGGTATAATTTCAACTTGATACTAGCAGGCGTTTTTGAGTAGGGAAGAGATATATTTTATAATATTTTAAATTAGTAGGCCGGGTAGGAAGAAAACAGTCCTATTTCCTACCAACTACAAACATACTCTTTAGTATGATTAACTTTTTATTCAAGTACAATTGAAACAAGTATGTAAAATTTTAACGTGATACAAGCAGCAGTATTTGAGTAATGAAGTGATACATTTATGATAATAATATAAAAGCTATTACGAGTGGTTAAGATTCTTATAGTGTAAAGGTTTGTTTAGGAAGTAAAGCTTTGTACCGAGAACCCCCACTCTACCTCACACTACCATCTTCCACTTATCTTCAACTATGACATTCATCATGATTAATAAATTTCAATATTCAGTATTTTATTGCAATACGCTCGCTTCAATGATAGGGCCACGCGATGCCTAGTAATAGTGAATGGATTTAATTATCGTGAAGGTACAAGTAATATTTACTCCCGAGGTACGTACAAGATTTTACCTCCAGAAGGGAGAAAAAATATAGAAAGATTTTAATTTTTAATTATTTTATTATTTTAGCTATTATTTAAATTTCAATGCTAAAATTAAGTGGGAGAATCAGCTGGAAGCTGAGTCGTGTATTGAATGGTATTGACAACTGATGTATTTACATATGGGTTTGTTTATCTACATTTAGAAATTATGATTTCACTTTTAACTTGTTTGTTTTAACGGTTGCCCTATGGTAACCGTTGTGGAGGTTACATGACATGTGTGACATTATAGATTTAGACATTAAACAAAAGTTGGTAAATTAAATGTGTATTAGCCCAGACCATAATAACTAGGCATCGCGTGGCTCTATCATTGAAGCGAGCGTATTGCAATAAAATACTGAATATTAAAATTTGTTAATCATGATGAATGTCATAGTTTAAGATAAGTGGAAGAGGGCAGTGTGGAGTAGAGTGGGGGTTCTCGGTACAAAGCTTTACTTCCTAAACAAACCTAAAGAATCTTAACCACCCGCAATAGCTTTTAAACAATTATTATAAATGTATCACTTCATTACTCAAATACTACTGCTTGTATCAAGTTGAAATTTTACATACTTGTTTCAATTGTACTTAAGACGATGTACATGAAGTTTTATTGAAATCGTAACGTTACAACGTAAGATATCGGTAAAAACGTTGTTTTCTCTATTTTAAACGTTTAGGTCCGCTTTAATAGTTTTAGCGATCTTTATTAATTCATAGCAGTGTCGTTGTTGGTTTTACTAAAAAATGTTATTTAAAAAAAATGTTCCTCTCATCGAATAGGTGATGATAGAATTTTTTCCCGTCCTGAAATTCCATTTTTAAATTTGAAGCTCACGTTTACGCGAGCATTGGGCGCGAACTCTTGGACGGATCACGCTGTCCAACGAACTTAGCCTGAGTATTAGTTAAAGGAAGATGTATACCAAATTTCAACCAAATCGGTCAACTTTTACTCAAGTTATCGTCGGACACGTAAACGTTACACACAGACAGATAGACAGACAGACAGACAAGATGCATACTTCGTTGAATGTAAGAAGCTCGCTTACGCTCGCTTCAATTATACTAGTGCTTTATCTAGGGCAACATTGGAGGGAATCATGAAAGTTCATGATTCCTTTAATTTTCATTACTCCTTGTTTAACCAGACCGGGTGCAATGAGTAACTTCCTTCTCTGTAAACTAGGAAGGAAAGTTTACTTTTTCTTCCTGCTGGAGGTAAAATATATTTGATTAATAGGTACAGTCCTTAGTTTTTGGGTGGTTTTATTGACCAATATTTTCTCTTTAAATATGGGTCAAGGTACATAAGCATTGTGTATTATGGACCAGTTTGTAAAATTATTTATTTATATTTTTTATAAATAAAAAAGTAAAAATGGTGGTTTTTTCATTTAGGGTTTGTGCTTGAAATTAAATATCTTTATAAGGAGTTACAATTTATATTGGTAAGAGAAAACAGGAAATATGCATTCCACACCAAAGTTTTATGGTTTATATTTAAAAAGGCTTAAGGTAAAAAACTTCCCCTTATAAGCGTAATTGAATTTTAAAATACTAATGTCAAGTAGTTTAACATGGTGTTCCCCGTAGTCAACGACGGACGGCGAACAATCTGTCCCCGGGGACAATCCGTTTCCTGCTTAACCGGGCCTTTTACTCTGATTTTTCTCTAAACTTGTTTCTCGCTCTATCCTACTCATTCTTAATCCCTGGACGTGTTTTTTTACAAAAATATTTTAATACTATGGAAAGAAAATATGTTCAATTTCTGTTTATTTTGCCCAGACATTGTCTTTTTAATATATATAACATTAATCATATATTAATGTTTTTTAGGTCTCGTTTTTAGAGACTTTTTAATATTGATATTAATATTTTTTAATTTTTAATATTAATGTTAATGTTATAGTTAATGATAAAGTATTAGTAATTTTTTTTTAAATATTGTTAATGTTGTAGCCTGAAGAAGCCTAAAAGTGTAGGATGAAATATAGCTTTTAAAAAAGAGAGAGTGGTTTTTTAATCAGTTAAATAAAACCAAATAACCCTTAAAAGGCCGAATTCTAAAGAGGAAACTTTACAAAACACAAAAAAAGGTTTAAGTTCAAAAAGAAGATAAGAGAAATACATAGTCTTGTTTTATGAATTTGACGAATTCAGTATTCTTACATAAACCTCTAGAATTTTCGTAAAACTTAAAACAAAATATTTGCTGACCTTAATATACATTTTCCTCTACGTATTGAGTTTAATCAATAATCAACTAACTCGAGCATAAATGATCACCCTTTCCTCAATTCGTTTATATTTACATATAAACGAATGGAGGAAAGGGTGATCATTTATGCTCGAGTTAGTTGATTATTGATTAAACTCAATACGTACTTTACAGCTTATGAATGACTATAACCACTAAATTTTTTTATTCCAAATAATTTTTACAAACAAAATAATAGAATAATTGACATCATATTTAAATTACTCCCACCAAATTAAGATTAATTTCACCACAAAAGGTATAGTGGACTGAAAGAATTTAGTTTAATATTATTGTAGTCGGCAAGAATTGAAAGTCGAAAACTTTTATAAACGCAAGTATGTTATTTTTATAAAGATATAAATAGTAATTTACTTAAAATTTACATAATATGATATAATTTATGATTTTTTTTTTATTATGGTAACAAACGTCAAATTATAAAAATTTATTTATACTATATAATATATTATATGTAATTCATAGCATTTAAAAAAACCAGTTATTAAAGCTATAGGGGCAATGATGCATGTTGACACTGGTTTTATTCTTGAAAAAGTTATGGAATTTTAATTAGCGTAAAAAAAAGAGTAGCCTTAAATTCTTCTTTCTATAAGTTTTAGAATTTCATAGAAACTATCCTAAAAAAATATAAATTTAAAAAAAAACCGCAATATTTTCTCCTTTATAAAAGCCCTTTCTAAGTTACAACTTCAATGTATAAATGCCATGATATGAATTAATATCACGTATACGGTATACATAATTATTTTAATAAAATATAGTAAAGAATATTTTAAAGTAAAGAAGGTTTTAGTACTGATCAGAGTTCACATCCTAAAGCCACGTCCGGTGTTTTGTTAGTTGTGCGCACAAACGAATGTTTGCTTGTGTTCACCGGGGTGCTCCTCCGGGTAAAGTCGGAGTCTAAATTAACTATACAATAACTAATAATGTATAACTAATTAAAAAAAAAAAAAAAGAAAAAAAATCAGATGAGTTAAAAGTTTATAAAGATTAAAAGTACCAGATTAAATAGATGAATTTATAGATGGGATAAAGGTTCAAAGTACGACTAATTTAAAGATTAAGAGCGCAAGTGGAGAAGATATCAATAGAATAATGAAAAACTGGAAAGCCTCTCCACAGAATAGTGTTTAGTTCACAAAACTAGCTTTCGGCCTCTTAGTCGTTTTCGACCGTTTTTAGTTCGTTTTTTGTTTTTCTTCGTTTTTATCTGATAATGGCTGAGAGGCCGAAAGCTAGTTTTGTAAAATAAACACTTTTCTGTGGAGAGGTTTCCCAGTTGTTCATAATTCTACGACTAATTTGCTAATTTATATTGCTTCCAAGCTTACTCTGAAGGTATCAGAAGCATTGATACTTATCAATGCCGGATTAATAAATATTTACTAGTATTTTTTTAAATTTTTCCTTTGACTTTAGTCAGTAAAGCTGATATATTTTTTAAAAAAATAAAAACCATTTTAATGTGTGGAACATTTCGCCCTCACCCTATAAAATAAAAATTGCAATTGATAATATTTAATCTATTCAATTCTCTTGTATCAATTATTTATATCTCGATTTTTTTAATTAATTAAAATAAAAATAAAAACTTTTAAAAAAGTGAGTGATAAATAAAAACAATTATATAATAAAAATAGGTTATCTTATAATCTAATTTATAAAATGGTGATCATTACTTGTTTATTATTATATACTAGCCGAATTGGCACGCTTCGCGTGCCTTATTCGTCTAGAAGTTGGCGCTAGGTGTAAAAAATAATTAAAACAATATAAGTAATATATCTTTTTTATTAAATAATTTTGTATTTTAGTCCAATTAGTTTATATTATTTTTTATTGCTTATTTTTAAACATTTTATCTCAATTAAATATATGACCTGCTTTTTTTTATATAAAATATATTTTTCATTATAAATGAATTTAACCATAAGTTTTTATATTTCCTACATATTTACTTGGCACTAACTATGTGGATAATGTATTTTGTTTAACAGTGTAATTTTTTTTTATTTAATAATATTATTGCATCAGAAATGAAATCTTAACTCATAAAACTGTTGTTGGTAAAAGTTTTGTATGTCTTAGTTTGTTAGTTCACCGCTAGAATGCGTTTGAAGTTTAGTTTCTAAATGAAGTTCCTTAGGGCATGGCACAAACAATATTTTAATGCTTTTAGTAATTTTTCAGCAGAATTTAATTAGTTTTCAGCAAATTTGCTTCATGGAAAGTCTGTTCGGAAAAAATCCACAAGTTATTTTATTTGTTTTGTCATATCCCAAATATTTACAATCCTTCATTTTGACAGATTTCAAATTTAAGATTTTTTATTAAGAGGTAAACAGTGAATGACAGCGAAAAAGAATAAGTAAACCAATTAAACAAAGAAGATTAATAATTGAATATGAAGATAAATTAATTGAATTAAAAAACGTAGTATATATAAAGTTCTTTTTATCTTGTAATTTTATACATATATCTATATTTGATTAATTTATATTTTTATTTTTCTATACACTTTATTCTTTTATTGCCGCGCCGTATCAAAAACTGTCAAAATGTGTCAAAAATAAACAAAACAATGCACCCCCCCCCCCCCACAAAGACAAACCCAAGCCTTTCTCAAAGTCTTCTCTCATTGGTTGGTCATATTATGTCAAATTAAACACCAGAAAACTGATGTAGAAAGCTTGTCGCCAAGAGTAACGGCTACAATTAGACTAACTCAACCAACAATTCACGGAACTAAAATAAAAATCAAAACAAATCAAATGCGCAGCAGTCTATCGAATAAAAAATCCTTACTCTGCTGAGCAGCAGCAGTGGTTTATTCATTCATCGAATATTATCAAAATTGGTATTGTTGTAAAGGTCTCGATAAGAGCAGTAAAAAATTATTAATTAGTTTTCCATTTAAATTATAATCTAAAAAACCAATTCGGAAAAACAGATAAATTAACGGTTTTTTATGCTTTACACCCCTTAAAATGTAAAATTTTGAAAAAGTGGTACATAACAACAATGAAAGTACTTTTCAAGCACTGTAAAATTATATATAATATGATATATTTCGAGCATTTCGATCATTGTACCCATGTACCTCATATAGGTACCAACATTATATTAAAACAAATTAAATTCACTGAATGGTATAAAGCTTACTAAATAAAATCATTACTAATAACACATTGTTTCACTACATAAAATCTCAAGTTAAAATAACACATTAGGTACCGTATGAACCAAAAGTACACATGTGTACAAATATGTTCAAGTATTAATTTTTTTCCGAGTTCCTAATATTAAATAAGGCATGCATACAAATTTTAAATCAAATCGAATCAATATTTCTCATATTTTTAATTTTTTATTAATTTCTCTATTTTTGGGCCCAGATTTTGAGCCGGAAAATTTGGGCAAAAAAAGTTGTCGACAACCCCATACAAACTATACGTTTTTTTAAAGCCCCCGTCGAGTAGATTACGAATATGCCGTCAGTTTACCATTTAGCACTTTTAAAGCCCAAAAAATGGCCAATCGAAAACCCCAAAAATTGCCAAATATGAACTTTGAGTGGCTTTTTCTCGGAAACTAAGAGTCTTGGAAAAAAAAAGTCCAAGAGCACTTTCGTCTTGTATTTTTCATTTTTATAAGCGTGACAAATTTCATGAAGATAGTACAAACTTTATTTTTTACCAAAAAATCGTCAAGCCACACACCCCTGTGATTTTTTTACCCGAAAAAGTCAAAATGAAGATAACAAAATAAATGAGGTATATTCGTAAACGTCTCGAAAAGGAGAGTAAAAAATAATAACAATGTTTTAAATTTCAACCAAAACCTAAGGAACCATTGTCAAAAAACAGCTATATAAGGACTTTTTTCAATTTTACCCCCCTAAAAAGTAAAAATATCACAAAACACTACATAACTACATTAAAAGGCCTATTCAAGAGTATTTTAACGATATACATGAAAGTAGGTTTTGTGTTTAAAAGCATATTTGTACCCGTGTACACATAGGTACCAAAAATATATTTAAAAATCAAACCATGTATAAGATCATTATTTAGGCTAATGAATTCTAATAAATGTAAAAATAAAATTTAAAAAAATTATTTCACCTTCTTAACCTGAACCAAAAGTACAAATCGGTACAAATGTACCCGTACAAAAAATTTTAAAAATAAATAAATACCACAACATTAAAGTATTAATCAAGGCCTTTAAAACGATATACGACACATAAAAATATACACGTGTTTTAAAAATCCAATATGGCGGCTATAATTCAATATGGCGGCTATATATCGAAATCAAAACACCCGCACTTTTCTAGTATTGGTACACTCTACCTATGTACCAAATTTCAAATCTCTAGGTCAATGGGAAGTAGGAAAATGACTGATGAAAAAATCCAAGATGGCGGCTATAATTCAAAATGGCGGCTATATATCGAAATCAAAACACCTGAAATTTTCTATTTATGGTACACTCTACCTATGTACCAAATTTCAAATCTCTAGGTCAATGGGAAGTAGGAGAATTACTGATGAAAAAATCCAAGATGGCGGCTATAATTCAATATGGTGGACACATATCGAAATCAAAATGGCCGCACTTTCCTATTTATGGTACACTCTATCTATGTACCAAATTTCAAATCTCTAGGTCAATGGGAAGTAGGAGAATTTTTGATGACCAGTCACTGTCACTCTTAGTTTTATATATATAGATAATAAATAATAAGTTTATTATTATTTATAATAAATAAGCAATTTGTATAATAGTTTTATTAACGTTATTAGAAGTTGTGAATATTGTAAGTATATAGTTATAGTATTATTAGAGTATATTATGTATAAGTACATAATTATAGTAGAAGTGTTTATTGAAAGATAAATTATTATATTGTTGAAAAATAAAAGAGAATAATCGGGAACAAGGCCAAAAATTCGTGAACAACTGTTTGTCTTGAATATAGGTAGGCGGTGTGGACGTCTTGTTTACGATTGTTTACAAAATTTTGCAAGCGTTTGAAAACCCTGTTTGTTAATGCACGTTTGGTGTGTTCGAGGAATGTAAGTATTAATATTGTGATTTGAGAGTCGATCGTATACATTGTCTCTTATCGATTATTCGTTTAATTTACTTTTATAATATACAATTAAAATTATACGCCACGTGTCCATTCATTGATGAAATGCTCCTATATTTTTTATTTTTTATTTTTGCACATCATACTACTCTCCTTGCCCTTTTGTATATGTTGCTCGTAATTATAGCAATTGGAAACCATTACTTGTTATACTATCTAACAATTTACTATTTGATCACCTTTTTTAAAAAAGAAGTCTGTCCTTAAGTATATATATTTACATAATAATAATAATTATTATTATGTATTTGTTTAGCCCGGCCGTACATTGAGACGCAGGGCAGGGCAGTACAGTTTTTAACCACAGAAACATATGAAGAAGCCTCGCGAATTGAAACGTGGAGTAGGGAGTAGGACAGGTAGTACCTACTACGCCACACTTGACCTGCCTGACAATATTCGGGTTTAATTTGTTTTCGACCCTAAATACCGATTACTTATTAATGAACACGAACATTGTCATGGACACAAGCGGTAAAATAACCTTAATCTTTATTCTATAAGGACTAAGCATTTGTGAAGGAGAAGGAAAAAAGCTTTAATAAAATGATTGTACCTTCGAGTTATTCTCTTTAAATAATTATAGATATTTATAAATAGATTGTTTTTGCTTAGTTAGAGTGCAGTGGGTATTATATCGAAGTGAAGGACTCTTTCAAGTTGTCTTAAGCTTAAAGTGCTATTTTAATACTAGGCTCCGAGTCTAGAACAGTAGCCCGGCTACTTGGTATTACTGGGTCGGGTTAAAAGTTTTTCTTGGTTTTTTTTTTCTTTTTATTTTTCTTTTTTCAGTAGCATTACTTGGCGGGCTAGTCGAGATGGAGGGGAGGTTATTGGAAATGTCACAGGCACAGGAGAGTGTGAGGGGGGTTTTATAAGAGGAGGGGATGTGTGCCCCCACCCCTCCGTGGCACCGTTCCATAGTCTAGTTCAGTACCTCTATATCTGTCTTGTGATGTGCACCTTGTGTTGCCTCCCCATCCTAAGTTCCCGGTACCGGAGCTAACCAGCTGGCATAACGTGACGACCTAGACAAGTTCCGGCATGTCGCTTCTCTTTTACTACCGTGTCAATTCGTCTGATATTATTGCGGCTTAACAGCTATTGACCGGTTTCTTAAAGATTAAATCGAATCTTTCGCTTACCCAAGCAACAAGTGGTTTTACCTGCCTTTGGACGTATTTAAACTAATACGTATTTGAATAATTTAAATATAAATGACGGAATAACGTGTCTCCAATCTGTGTTATAATTTATTCAGTGATTTTTACCTTTATTTGTTTCACGTAACACTATTTATTATTTAAATTTTTTATGAACTACGATAATGTATATTTTACAAAATCGTATTGTTATAGTGTTATTAATAAGTTTATAGTTAATATTAATATGTAAGGTTCTTTTTACTCTGGAATTCTCGGATTACGTTATCAAGTTTTAAAATAATTATTTTGTAATTTAAATTATTATAATTTTCTGTGCTGTGCTAGATTATAATTTGTTATACAAGGCAAATTTAAAATTTGAATAGTCTTATAGATTAAACGCTTGACTATTTTTCTATAAGAACGATTGATGTCGGTTGTGCGGAGTTGCTAGTGGTTAGGAAGTGTGGCTGTGTTTTTGATTAGGTGCGTCTTGTTATCAGTTGTAAGAGATTTAAGGTGAAAGATAATGTTGTCAAGTGATAAGGCAGGTTCCAAGTGCACGCTTTGTCATATGATGGCACTGTCTCATGCAGTACAGCATGCAGCGCCACCTCCTATATCCCATCACTTGTTACCCCAGTACCTCTTCAAAGGTAAGCACCCACTCTTCAGCTACTCTTAAATATGCCCAATTTAGGCAAATTTATACCAACAACAAATTTAAACAATTTTACAACCTTAAACTCTTAAGTACAGATTACACCGCGATAATCAAAACTACCAATCTGCCTGTTTTAGAACTGCAGGCCCATACTTTCTGTACCTTACGCCCTGATGGGCAAAGATCTTATAGGCCATCCTCGGGTGTAGGTTTCGATGCCCTATAGAGCCACGAGCATAAAATGGTCTACGAATTTAGATTTTTCGCTTCAGATCTTCCCTTTTTACAAGATTTTGGCGCCTCTCTCAAAATCGGTGCCCTGAGAACATCTCCAGTCTGCCCATCGGTAAATCTGGGCCTGTTTAGTAGAAGTCTTGTCGTTATTTAATAGAGATGATATTTCGATCATGATCTTCTCGCTTAATACAAGACGTATAAGTTGATTTTTAATATCTCTGATATTAAATGCCTGTCAAAGTTGAAATATCTTTGATATTGGTATAGTGTATATTGTAAAATATATTAAAGATTTGCTGTGTCCTTAATAAAAGTGTATTAGTTAATTTAACTGATAAGCCATTATGAATTGGGATAGTTTTACTCTGGTAGATATATAGTTATTTAAACATAGTTTTTAACGATAAAACTCCTAAGAAAATTTGATGTTTATTTAGAAGAAAAAAAAATATATATAGCAAGTTTAATGATCGTATTTTCCTCTCTACTTAAAATTAAAGTGTGTGACAACTATAATTCTCAGTGCCCATTCAGAACGAGTGTGAACTCGTTCTACGAGTAAATACTCATGCTTAATAATAAGAAACTTTGTTAGTTTCGTTAGAAACTACCTCGAATATTTTGAAATATACATAGATGTTTTCTTATAATAATTTATTGATTGACTTTAATCTGATAGAATTAATATGATAAACTTTTATATGATGATAAGTACGATTTTCAATAAAAAACAAAATAATACATTATTAAAAATGTTTTAATTGAGTTTGACTAACTAACTGGTAGCTTATATACCATAAATAATATTATACATTATACATAAATAATGATTTATTATTTACTTAATCCAAACATTTTTGTTAGGAGATAAACATAGTTCAGTTCAAACTTGAAAGTTATTTTAGCTTAATTTAGAGTATGCCTTTTGTTCTGAAAGTTTCACAGCGATCAGCTAATAGAATAATTGATAAAATTCCAGTCACCATTTGTTTCTTATTTTTTAAGCTAATATTTATTAGTTAAAAACTATTAATTTGTTCACAAATAATTATATTTATTTTTTAACACATTGTTGTTTTAATGTGTTAATTTTAAATCACTTCTACATTGTTGTTTCTTTTGCATTTGTATTTTAAACAATTACTTCCTCTAGAAAAAGTTACGAGTTAATTTCATAAATATGCGGTTAAAATATAATGTGATTAGATCAGTAAGGTATGCTACGGTTACGAAGCGAGAATGAGGTGAAGAGTTAAATGCTGTGAGCGGAGAATGAATGCGTATGAAAGTTGCCGGCGAATTTACTAGAATTATATTCACCCCAGAGGGCCTCCCATTTTGAGTAATCTAGGATAGTGTAGTGCATAGCCCGGGTAGCTGTCCTACTCATGGTTTTATATAACACTAATTTATTTTACTAATTTTTGACATGGTTAAGAAAAATGCGCAGTTTTATACATAGTTAAAACAACGTTAAAATCATTTAGCGTTAATAATTTTTTTTTTTTTTGGCGTTCATAATTGTTCATAAGAGAAATTGGCTAGGATTATGCTGTCAGTTTTTCGATCCTTATAATATATTCTACGTGCAATTACCAGATTGATATAATTCGAAAAATAAGAGCGTTGATGGAGGTCATCTTAATAAATAAAACGAAACAGTCTCTCCACGGAAGATAATACTTGTTTATTTATCAAAGCAGCTTTCGGATTTTATAAAGCCATCATCAGTGCCGATTTCAGTAGAACTAGGGATACATTATATATATATATATATATATATATATATATATATATATATATATATATATATATATATATATATATATATATATATATATATATATATATAATGAAACAGTAGCGTACACAGAAAATTTTTTCGGGGGGGGGGGCCAACCTAATTTAACTTATATGCGGGTTTAGCATACCCCATAATTTATTATAATTGTAATTTCTCCCCCTTTTCAACACTCTAATTTCAATTTCTAACCTCATATTTAATTAAATTAAAATCCTATGAGGTAACACCTCACTATGTGATGTGATCGTTCTAAAGAACGATTATGTCTCCGATTCCAATAATTGCAAGATAGAAATCTGTTCCAGTTATCAGACATTTTTGATCCCGTTTCTGGTTGTTAGTCTGTCTCTCGCTCAATCATTGCGAACAATTCTTAAATACTACTCTTTCAATTTTATCAATCGGATGGCAGGTAATTAGCATATAAAAAGTCCATTGTTGGTCCTATATAAGGTCCAATCTTCTGGTCCCATTTCCCTCCACCTCATTTCTCCACCTGCCACCATTTCTCTTCCACATGTGCACACACATACATTTATTTACACCTTATCTTCAAAAATATTCATCTGACTTTATAAAACTTATCTGATAGAAGCTCACAGATTAATTTTAACTGTCTGCGCTGTTTAAATTTTGGTAAATTGATACTTTAAATCATGTAAAAATCAAACCAATTTTGACTAATTTAAAAAAGGAGGGAAAATTGAGTAAATGTAACATGAATTAAGTATCAATATAGCAATATTTTAAGAGCGCAGACGGTTGAAATTATTCTTGGGTTATCTGCGGACAACTTTAAACTAACCATTAAAATTTCATAAAAATCAGATGAGTACTTTTGAAGATATAGGTGTAAATAAATGTATGTCTGTGCGAATGTGGAAGAGAAATAAATAGGTGCAGAAGATTGAAACTTATACGGGACCAGCAATGTTATAACCTGGCTAATTATGACCTACCATCAAAATTTCAATAAAATTGGACGAAAAGCTTTTAAGATATGTTGGTTCGCAAAAATTGAAGGACAGGCGGACACGGGACCCAAACTGTACCCTGATGTTGAACAGATTTCTGTCTTGGAATTTTTGAAATCGGAGACATAAAAATTGTTCGTTCTTGAGAACTGTCACATATCTTCCGTTTCCTTTGGTAAGCTCGGAAGCAAAACGTGATCCATACTGCAAAAGCAAACGTGGATTTGGAGCTCATACGAATTTCAAATTTTTATCTAGAAGAGAATTCTTCTCTAAGAAAATTAAATACCTATTGCAAAACAAAAGAATCATTCGCTCATTCGCTGGGTAATTACATGGGACATTTAACATCAAATGTTTTCTGAACGCTTTTTGAGTTTTTAGATTTAAATTTACTATTACTATGTAATATGAATCAGTTTTTTCACAAAATGATAAACCGATTTATTTATATTGCCTCTGTTTTCCCACTACATGTCGACGGACACTACTCCGACCTGAGTTAGCAAGAGGGGAATGCCGCATAGACAAGAGGACCCGCACGTAGCGTTCTACACACAATCATGGTCCAAAACAAAAATTTGCTACTGCACTCCACAACCATCATTTTCCCGTTTAAGCCAGTCTAGTGCGCATATTTTAATTCAATTAATTTAATTCCATCGGCAAAAGATCGAGTTGACTCGGGCCTCATTTAATTTAATGTGCTTAACACCTAGGCAGAGCCGGCAATCGGGTCTATTATTGAACGCATCCCAATTTATTTTGATGCATAATTTCCATCAACAAAATCGGGCCTACTAGCAATCAGGCCGATTCATTGTACTCATCCTAATCAATTCAATGCACTTAATTCCATAGCAAATAATCCGGGCCTAGCTGTCAATCGGAGCAGTCTATTTCTACGAATCCAAATTCAATTCATTGCATTAGGATTCGTAATGAATTGAAGCTGTCCTATAATGCAACCTATGCTATTGAACTGGACTAAAACCACAAAAAAAATCATTGAATTCAATTGGCGAAAAATCGGGCCCAGCCGAAATCGGGTCGATCAAGTTTAATGATTTTAGTTCACTGGCAAAAATCAAGGCCTATAGTCGGCAAATGAGCCGATTTATTTCATGCATCCTAATTTAATTCAATGAATCTAATTCGGTCCAGCCAAAATCGGGCCCCTATAGTGTTTAATAGTTTTAGTTTCATCGACAAAAATCCGGGCCCAGCCGACAGTCGGGCCGGTATAGTGTTTAATAAATTTAATTCCATCAGAAAAATCCAGTTCCAGCCGACAGTCGGGCCGGTATAGTGTTTAATAAATTTAATTCCATCGGAAAAATCCAGTTCCAGCCGACAGTCGGGCCGGTATAGTGTTTAATAAATTTAATTCCATCGGCAAAATCCGGGCCCAGCCAACAGTCGGGCCGGTGTAGTGTTTAATAAATTTAATTCCATCGGCAAAATCCGGGCCCAGCCGACAGTCGGGCCGGTATAGTGTTTAATAAATTTAATTCCATCGGCAAAATCCAGTTCCAGCCGACAGTCGGGCCGGTATAGTGTTTAATAAATTTAATTCCATCGGAAAAATCCAGTTCCAGCCGACAGTCGGGCCGGTATAGTGTTTAATAAATTTAATTCCATCGGCAAAATCCGGGCCCAGCCAACAGTCGGGCCGGTGTAGTGTTTAATAAATTTAATTCCATCGGCAAAATCCGGGCCCAGCCAACAGTCGGGCCGGTGTAGTGTTTAATAAATTTAATTCCATCGGCAAAATCCGGGCCCAGCCAACAGTCGGGCCGGTGTAGTGTTTAATAAATTTAATTCCATCGGCAAAATCCGGGCCCAGCCGACAGTCGGGCCGGTATAGTGTTTACTAAATTTAATTCCATCAGCAAAATACGGGCCCAGCCAACAGTCGGGCCGGTATAGTGTTTAATAAATTTAATTCCATCGGCAAAATACGGGCCCAGCCGACAGTCGGGTCGGTATAGTGTTTAATAAATTTTATTCCATCGGCAAAATCCGGGCCCAGCCGACAGTCGGGCCGGTATAGTGTTTATTAAATTTAATTCCATCGGCAAAATCCGGGCCCAGCCGACAATCGGGCCGGTATAGTGTTGAATGAATTTAATTCTATCGGCAAATCCGGGCCGAGCTTATTTGGGGTGATTAAGTTTATACACACCAATAATACATAATTAATTCCTTTTATTGGAAAATATTCACAGCCAATTCGAATGCATCTGTCATTACTCTGTTTTTTTTTATTTTAAGTGTATGGCGGGTCTTAGGTATGTAATCATTTCGGGGGGGGCCAGGGCCCCTTGGCCCCCCCCCCCCCCCCTGTGTACGCCACTGTAATGAAAGTATATGTAGTGGGCGAGTCATACTTTCTTTATACATAATTTATCTCTAGTTCTACTGAAATCGGCACTGATGATGGCTTTATAAAAGCCGAAAGCTGGTTTGATAAATAAACAAGTATTATCTTCCGGGGAGAGACTGTTTCTTTTTATTTATTAGATTGAAATAAGGTTGTTAACGTTAATTTACTTTTTAGCCCTGATTAACTATTTTTGTTCTTATTTTTTTTTTATGTAAAAGAAGGGTACTTGTAAATTAGGAGCCTCCCTAAAAGTTAGAGGTGGTTTCTCTTAACACCGCTAACTTTTAGGGAGGGCTCCTAATTAACAATTACCAAAAGGAGAAATAGCCAGGGAAACTTATTTCCTATACATATCCTTAATATCATAAATTCAGTAAAATAAGTGGCTTTTCCTAGTGCATTATATTGATTACTATGTGAACCAAGCTATTAAATGAAATACTTTATTTTATTTCCAACACCTTCATTAAAACTTTTTAGGATTACACTTTATATCATTCAATACCCTATTAAAAGTAATATACCCTGCGATTCGTAGTTTCTTGACTATTTATATTTGCAGAAGAACTAATTTTTCATTATTAAAAACGATAAATTTTGTTTAATCAAGTTGTAATTTAAGCTCACAAAGATCATAATTCTGCATATAAAAATAATATAAAATATAAACCATTCATATTCTTAATCTGCACTTCAAGGTTTTTTTTATACGAGTAAAGAAAAAAAAAAATAAATAAAGGTCGTTAAAATAATTCAGATTTAAATAAATAAAGCAGGCCAAGTCAAAACAAAGTAAAGCCAATAAATTGTCATGAACAATTGTTACAATACAAACATATTGTTAGTAGCTTAAATTTATAAGTTCTATGTAATTTTTGTTGATCTCGTTACGTTATATATTATATGATACAACTAGAGCTTTATATAAAAACCAGTTAATTAATTATATAAAAAGAATAAAAGATAAAAGCATGTTCTAAAATGTTTTTTCTTTACAGACCGGTTAAGGGTAATAAGATATTTTTAGAAACTGAAATCGTTATCGTAAACTAAAGCGTTAAGTTTATTTATACGACGAAAAGTGCAGAATTGCTGTTTTTGTAGTTAAGATTTTTAAGAGGCCGTAAAAATAAATCAATTCTTCTACAAAGTTATATTTATAAAACATTTTCTATGTAACTGTACTATGAACGTTTCTTTTAAAGTAATATTTATTGAATTATTTTTAAATTCTAATGAATCCTGATAAGTACAGTTGAAATCCGATGAGATAACTATGGTATTGTAGTTTGGCCTTGCTATTTGAATTAGAGAAAAATAAAATTGAGTTGCTAATTATATATAATATGATTGAGTGTTCTTATGATAAAGATCTCTGACATAGATTTGAAACATCAGGATTCACAAATTCTCTGAAGTGTTCTTCTCTTAGAGATCTTAAACTCAGGCTTCAGAAGCTGCTATAAAACGCTTCTAATATCAAAAATTTAACTGTAATACACTTCACTGAATTACACTGAAATTAACTGAAATACACTTTCAGAACGATTTTTGTATAAATACATTACTTATTTTTCAAAGTACTTAAAATTCTTTAATTACCTTTAGACAAAATAAGTATATTAAATTCTTGTTTATGTATGTTAATTTATTCGCTCATATTTTGTCTAACAAGTTCATTATATCAAACTAAAACGAAAAAGAGTACTTAATTTATTCGGCTCCTGATTAGAACAATGAAATATGTTTTGATAAAATGGATACCCTATATTTTATCATGATCCTCATCTATTTAAAATCTTATTGAAATTTAATGCTCTACATTGTTATGTTTAATAAATTTATTAAATTATATTATCGTTGCTAATAATTATCATTAATATTGACATTGCTAATATTTACGGGACTAATGATTATAAAATCATGATGGATTTTATGGATGAGAGATGATTATAATTTTTTTTTTTTTATTTATAGAAGGATTAACATCCACATTTACCACATTTACTACGAGCGATCACAGTACGCACGAATGTCACTAAAGATAATAGCGTGGTTTGCTATCGCTATCAATAGTTTTTTATTTGTTGATAGCATCCCACGCTAATATCTTAAGTGACATACGTATTTACTGTGATCGCTTGCGCTTGCAGTAATGTGGCTGTTTACATTTTTTTTCTTTTTTTAGTGCACGGTTCTTAAAAAAGTGTTTTTATTTTTTTAACATTATAATATTATTATGGACTTTTTAATACTCAGATCCTAGAAGTTTTTAGTTATAGTTTTATTTAAATCGATTTCATTATTCTTTATACCATTTGTCCGACGATAGGTCGTGGTGAAGCAATGTGCCACGGTAATTATTAGCAGACTTTTTTAACCTCAAAATCTAAGACATAAATTAAAATACATTATACAGTAAAATTATGTGTGTGTGTTTATCTATATACATAAAATAATTGAATGTTTAGGTTAGTTAAGCCCCTTTTAGAAAGTGTCAATTGCAAAATAAAAATTATAAAAACCAAGTCCATTACAGATTTAAAATAAAACAAGCATTTTTCATCTCTTTGCTCATTTTCAAAGTACAAATATAATAGAATGCTCTTTGCAAAAGCACATTCCAGTTATTGTAAAACTCTTGTTAAAATAAATAAATAAAAGTTTAGAGAGAAGCTGAGTGAGGTAAGATGACCTGTAGTAAAGACGAGAAGTCCGGTCAGGTTACGCGGAATAGACTCGTATAAGGTATAACCTCTCGCTATAATTGCACAGATAGGTATCAATATATCCAGCTAGTAGCCGCTAACAATAATTCATTTTATAGCCCTCCGTTTCAATAGTTGTCTGCCTTAAGGCATTCATTCTACTGACTCGTAAAATAAAAACAACTTGTAACCTTTTTATTATATGTTATGTTTCTTTATTACGTATATAATATCTTTAAAGAAATAGCTTACCAGATCGACTTGTAATTTATAATTACAAATTAAAAAGAACAAAACAACAGGTTATACATTACGAATGAGAAACGGTCTAGAAGAATGAATCGAGTTCTAGAAGTGACTAGAATCGAATGCTGTCAATTCTTGCAGTCGTTGCTTTTCATCAATATTACACTGGCTTTATGCTGTAATTTAAAGTGTTTTTATGTTCTTTTATTTGTCTAAGTCTAAACCAACTCAATTTCATAGAGGGCCTTAAACAGTCGGTAGTGTTTTGAGGGCCAGCTAACATAAAAAAGTGGCCAATATTTTTATCTCAACACCCAGAATCTTCAAATAATGATTTTATAATCTTTTTCCCTACGCTCTTTAGTCAAGTTTCTTTAAATCCTCTTCTCTCTCTCTTATTCTACTTGGACAACTCTAGTCTAAATATTTTGTTGTATTTGGGAACACTCGGCCGTAATCGTTGTTAAAGTGTTTAGCTCCTTACTTTAACTCTAAAAACAAAACCTTTTCAATTGCATAATAGAAATTATAAATAAATAAACAACTCTATTAAAGATCTAAAATAAAACAAACATTTTTCATCTCTGTTCATTTTCGAAATTAAATATAAAAGAATGCTCTTTGCAAAAGCACATTCCACTTATTGTAAAACTCTAGTTAGAATACCTATCGATGTGACCTTTTGACAGATATTCGATGAAATTCAAAGGGAAACTTTTTTTTTTTTTTCCCCCAACTAAAATAAGTTTTTTCTGACTTTAACCTGCTTGTATCTATAAATAAAGGCGATACGTTTTTAAGAATTATAACAATAAATAATAGGTCTTTTAAAGGCCTAATGAGAGTTATTTAAATCAATATACATATTGTTGTTTGATTAAAAATATGTGTTTTATAATATGTAAAATTCCCCCCCCCCCTCTTTATTAATAATAAAATTCTCAAAAATTAGAGGTCTCAACTTAAGTTTATTATTTTATATTATATTTTGTAGATAACAGTGGTTTCAGGGTTTTCTTTTTAATTGTGAGTTTAATTATAGTGTAACGTTCGTTATTTTGTATAATATTTAACATTTAATAAAATCGATAGCATTTAATGAGAAAATATACAGTTTGTTTTTGAGCTAACTTTTGTTTGAGTTATGAAATGAATACATATTTATCTGCTCTGTCGTGACGGATTTGAACATTTCTGGTTTTATTTATTATTTATAAACGCTTATTAGGTGTATGCATTAATTATTTATGTTTCCCTCATTTTTTTAAAAAAAAGATTTAATATCGATTTTATATAAATGCTCTTAAAAAATACTCTGCCAATTAATGTGGCACATAGCTTCCTCGCAAAGAAAAGACCAAATTAAGAAAAATACCTCGATAAAAATAATCAAAAAGTTGGAACGGCGCGGCACTGTTCCAGTAAATATTTAATAAAGTTGAAGAAATTTAAACATTTGTTGGAGAAACATAGCCTCCAACAAGCACCAAAAGTTAGCGCAAATATAATCAATTTAATAAACAAATATAAAACTGCAACCAAATCGTAGAAACCGCTGTATAAACAGTTTTATTATTTTACCCCCCTCAAAACTAAAAATAACACAACATAGAATATAACAAAAATGAATCTACTATGCAAGAGCTTTTCAACGATATACATCATATTATAAAAGATTAACTTTAACGGTACCCCTGTACTCTGAGGTACCAAAGTTATATTTTTATAAAAAACAAACAAAACAAAAGGGCATTCATTTAACTAATAAATACATATAAATAAAAAACCTAATATCAAAAAAGTATTTAAACCCTTTAACCTACAACAAAATTAAAAATCGGTACTAAAGTACATGTACAACATTTTTAAAAAATCAACAAATAAAATAGCTTTAATCTACATATCAAGGCCTTTAAAATGATATACGGCACAATATTAAAAACAAAAAAAAGTGGTCACGTGACACGGCACACGGGAAAAAGTTTACTCTCATGTTCTCAGCAAGTAGGATAAACTAATGAAATAAAATATACTCAATTTAAAGAGCATTAGTGTGAGATTCAATCGCCGCAATCAGAAATAAAATCGGCCAACTATTTTAGAAACTATGGCCATTCAAAGACAAAAATGGAAAAAAATAAAACCAAAAAATAACAAAATTATCACCATCTAGGGTACAACCGATGATGATACGACAAAAACTCATAGGATTTAAGTTGTAGATCTTTTAAAATCAGTTACCACTTGTGCTATCCATTTTCTAATACGACTTACCGTTTAGCCGCAATAAGCCCCCAAACCAGCTTAAAAATCAAGTCACCCATTTTTATTATTTTAAGGGGGGAAGGAGGGGGAAAAGTGAACTTTGTATAGTTATTTTGGTTCACAATATGGACATTGCGCGTCGATTGGAGCAAACCGCAAGTCTCCAGCTCTTCTGGAAGTGGGTAAACATTAATGTCGGTCAGTGAGTCAGTTAGCCATGCGGCTTTATAATATAAGGCATATTAATTTTGCACGATTTAAAGTGCGCAGAAGGTTGAAATTAGGTAGGTGTTATCTGCAGGCTACTTTCGAAAAACCATAAAAATTTCATAAAAATCAGATGATTACTCTTAAAGATATGGCTGTAAATAAATGTATGTTTGTGAGCATGTGGATGACAAACAAATATGAGCAGAAGGTTGAAACTTATATGGGACCAACAATGGGCTAATTATGACCTACCATCCAAATTTCATTAAAATTGTACGTGTAGTTTTTAAGATATGGTGGTTCGCAAAAATTGAACGACAGACCGACAGACCGACAGACAGACACGGAACCAAAAATGTTCCCTGATGTCTGAAACGGAATTCTGTCTTGGAATTTTTGAAATCGGAGACCTAAAATTTTTTCGTTCTTCGGAACGATCACATAGCTTCCGTTACCTTCGGTAAGCTCGGAAGCAAAATTATTGATATTTATCTGCTTTCGCTTTTAAAACATAAATATAGATATTTTACCATTTTTTGACTCTGGATTGTTTAATACCTTAATCTCTAAATTTAGCTTTAGTCACAATACTTTCTCGTGAGAGTTTTGTTGTTAATATCCCCCATTATCCTTTTCCTATAAGAGAAATATAAGTGTGTTACTTTATTGGAAACAAAATTTTCCTAGGAAAATGACAAGAAGTTGTAGCTTGTAATAAAATAAGATTTTAAGATTTTGATGGATTTACTCGTTTAAGGTTTCTTCAGTCCAAAAAAGTTTTTTTTTTTTTTTTTTTTCTAAATATTTGTCTATCCGTAGCCTGTAGTCTTTGCAGTCCTAAACATCTGGGCAGATTTTGATGAAATTTGGTATATAGGGTCAGAAAAATCATTCCCCGAGGCAAAATCTAGAAATTAATTTTAAAAATGGAGAAATAAATTTAGGGGCGCAAACTCCAAAGAACTTGATAATACGTGAACCAAAATTAATTATTTTTCGTATAAGGTTTCGACGATTTTGATTGAACACTTTTTAATTTGTTTAAAATATGGGTCATATATAAATTATATATGATGACATTAAATAGAGTGTTAATATCTATACATATAAGATTTATCGGACCGATGCTTTTAGCTGTATTTTGATGTATTGTTTAATATTTGTATTTTCGTTATATTTTTTCATTTATCAACATCTCAGTTATTTAATCACGTGTAAACAATATTATATATCATTTTATTATTTTACCAAACTTAGGATTAAAATTATATTCAATATTAAAGACAGCTTATTATCACTTTAATAAAACCATTAGTTCATTTTTTTTTAAATTAAGGCAATAAATAAAATAATAATAATAATAAGGAAGAAGAAACAATTATAATAATAATAATAATCTATATAATCGTGTGGAGGAGGTTAAGTTAATTTTGCAGTTGAAATGTTTGGGCCAATGCCAGCCTATATCCTGTCATACATTAATGAATTCTTATATCCTGTTATATGAACTGATTTCTTTTTTAATATATTAATAAAGATTCTCTTATAATAAACCAAACTGGATGAGAGTATCCGTTTATAAAATAATATATACTTAAGAAAAGGGATTATTATAATTATATTATAGATTTAGTTCAGTATAAAGTATAATATTATGATAATTCTAACTATATAATATATGATTATACAAACTTAATTTAATTTTTATTCCTACCATGGTTAAACATTATCATTTTTGTTATTATTAAAATGTTTAGTGGGCATGTGCAAATGCTATGTGTTGTAAACGTTTTACTAGTTGTGCAGTTTGATGAATTCTGTTTACATATATTAATGTACGACAAAAATCGTCGCCTCTTTCCATCATCAGTGTCCTAAAGCAAGAAAAAATAACGTGTATGTGAAAATGAATTAGAAAACAATTATCTTCCGCCTTAATTTTAGACCTAAAATTTATTTTTCGATTTTATTTCTGGGTATGATTTTTTTGGGCATGATAGTTATATCAGACTTGGGTAGCATAGGTAAATGCCAGCATGGCCATGTCGACGATATATGTAGATTTCATATCATGGGACGCGTAAATTCACTTAAATGATTGCGCTATCACATCACTTGCTCTATATATCCTTTGTATATGTGAAAGCACATAAGGAGTCACGTGGGAGACAACGAATCAGATACCGAAAACTGTCCTACTGATATTAACTCCAATTGCGCAACTATTCCACATTATTACATTTTATTAGTTATTTAAGAGTTGAAGTGATTTGATCTATACAATCCTGGTTTGATCAAAAGACGCCTTCCTAGAAATAATATAAATCCACTTGCGCAACTATTTTACACCGTGTTACATTTATTGGTTGTTCTAGTTATGTATAGCAAAACTAATGTCTACTGTAGATCCTCATAGGCTTCATGAATCCCCCATTTACACTAATATACACTTATAGATACCTCGTAAAAGAGTCCTAACGCTTTTTTACTTTTTCTTATATACGTAGTAATATAGAAATAAAGTATTACGATAGCGTGAAAATTCGATTTGAAGATTTTGATGCATTTACACGTTTTAATGTCTCCTGAGACTAAAGAAGTTGTTTTTTTTTGTTAAAAAAAAAACAAAAAAACATCGTCTATAGTCTTTGCTGACGTGAGGTGCCTTTACTACTAGGCATATTTCGATAAAGTTTGGCATTCATGATCAAAGAAAATCATACCTATAATGCTAGTCATTTGTGACCGCCGCCCCCAAAAGACCTCTAAAAAGAGAGAAAAGATATTTTGGAAAACGGTTCCGACAATTTTGATTAAACATTTCGATTTAAATACGAATTTAACCGTATAAGTAGTTTTCCGGGGAAACATTTATTTCCTAATATTATCTATAAACGCAAAGAGTTCGGGTTCAATTTCCCGGCGAGAGGAATTATGTTAATGGTAAATTTTGATAAAATGTTTAAAATAATTAAATGTAATCATTACAACTTTTTCTTTCTTTTATCGACGGTGTAGGATTAAGATAATTAGTTTCAAAACAAATCCTCATATAAATAATAAAACTTAGGTTTATTGCCACCTTCTATATATGTATTAATAGCAGTTTTTCAATAGATGGATGAAAAAGGTGTAGTTAAAAAAAACTATTATGTATATGTTTGTGGGAGACGTTTCG
Organism: Gerris lacustris; assembly: GCA_951217055.1. Classification (NCBI taxonomy): domain Eukaryota; kingdom Metazoa; phylum Arthropoda; class Insecta; order Hemiptera; family Gerridae; genus Gerris; species Gerris lacustris. The sequence goes on along the minus strand of OX578276.1, from coordinate 61,309,496 downwards.
ACCCTACATAAGGTCATCCTCAGTCGTTTTTTTAACTACACCTTTTTCATCCATCTATTGAAAAACTGCTATTAATAACAAAACCTCATTAAAAAATTAAAATAGATGATTACTGACTTCAACTAATGTTATATATATATTTTTTTTTTTGTTACAGGTATGTTTTATTTATTCTGAACTGGTTTAAAACGTTGTGAGTATGATCTTTTTTGAGCAAACTTTGTTTTTGTAATATTTGCGAATTAATAAAGTAGTCTAAGTGTTAGACGTACTTACGATTTCTGATATGATATTGATATTACAGTAGTTATTTATATCAGTTCTCTAATATGATATTTAACAGACATGTAGTTGTTTACATCGTTTAGAAGTTGATTAGAGGCTAAAGTAGAGATAATTTAGCAGTAATTTAGTGGGTTTTTTATATATATATATCTTTCAAGGCCATCAGTACAAATGGCTGATGACCCTAAAGATTTAAAAAGTAATAAGGGTACGGGTACAATTATTTACGCTTTATTATTAAATAATTGTGAGCATCGCTTAGAAGGTAAATTGCCAACGAAAAAACTTCTAAACTTCAAGAGTTATTAATAAAATATTTGATATTCTGGGGGTACTGTTGGTTAAATGAAAGTCCAAGTCTTAGAGTTAGAAATTTAATTATCAAGATCGTTCGCTCAAGGAGTTGGAGAGTCATCAGTGAACGGAAAATATATATATAATTATGCTGATTATGTTCTTCTTACATTTAACTTCCTCATGCAGCCTTAGAAATTAAAAGCTCCTCAAACTTATAAAATGCAGTATAATATTATGACGCTGAGCTGTCGCTTAAGCTTCCTGAGCAAAAACACTTTAATAAATCTCCATCTCTAAATGTCAGACATTTATTTTGAAAGATGCCTCTAGAATATTGAAGCTTAATGTCTACAACTAAAGTGACCTCTATGATATTTTACTTTAGATCATTTTAGAGGGCCCTAGGCACTAGGCATAACCGAGGGCTCTTGTAATTGAAATTTGTTTTTCTTGTGTCCCCAGAAAAATACAGTTATTCCTTGTAAAAAAAAACAAACTGCTTTTTAAATTTAGCTTATTTTGGAAATCCAAAAACTAATGTACCTACCATCAAATAAATTTTTAAAAATGTATGAAGCTAGAGACTACGGTGTAGTTTTATTGGAGTTGGATTACAAAAATACATTTATAGGTGTTTTATAGCTTCACGTCATTTTAAGAAACGGTTCAAAAGTTATACCTAATTCAAACTTAGCCATTTTTAAACGGCTGGGCCGGTTATGCTAGTTAACGAACTCGTCTGATTTGTTAAATTACTTACGGATCCTTTGTGTGTACTGATAGCATATACTGGCAACTTTGATTATTTAAATTTCCTATTTAAAGTTATTAAATTCTCTAACTATAAAATGCCTTTTCTATTTTGCACTGCCCATCTAAGTATTATGTCCTCTCTTATACTTTGGTTGCATGCTTTCATAATCTCTGATTAATAATAATTTCTATATTAAAATTATTTTTTAGTACGATGCATTCATTTTTAGTGTGTTTTATTTCTAATATAAATAGTTTATATTTAGAACGAAGTTTTGTTGTTTGTAGTGCATAATTTTAATCATGACAAATAAAAGAGATTAGTCCGAATCCGAATAAAAATGTAGCTATTTTTGTGTGACGTATAAATTTTATTTTACTCTTCGTGTTTAATAAATTAATAATTAATTATGCAATAGGTTAGAAGCACTATTGAGCCGAAAATTCAAACTATATGAATAATTATTTTCGTTTACGATTATTTTGTTTACCTTATTATTTTTGTATTTTATTATTTGTATTTTATGTATGTATATTTATTCGCCTCGCTTAAATCAGATTGATTATAAGATGATACTATAATGTCAATTTCAAGTTAAGAGATTTATATGATTAAATTAAATTATCAGGACGGCGTGAAGTATTTTCTTTTAATTATTATTATTTATATTTTATAATCTTTGTTCCATTTATATTTTTTTGTGTTAAGCGTAGTTCAATTGATCGGTGGATGATAATTACAAAGTATAAATAATACATTTTACATCAATATCTAAGCTGTGAGTAATATTCTGAATAAGCTATTAATTAGATATTTATATATGCAAATGAAGGGATTGGTTAACTTTTTCCTCGTGTAACAAGCTAAAGAGAGCTTTTACTGTTTTAAATTATGTTAAAAATTTATAATTATAAAAGAGTATATACATATTTTATTTAAAACATATTTTATTATTTATAGGTTTATTTTTATACGAAGTATTTATTTTAAAATGAGTATAATAAATAGTATATATATATTTAAATGCTTGTATTATACTTGTGTATATTAGATTAACTAAATCATTTCATCAACTTGTAAATGTTCGAAACCTGTCATGAGAGCTACTTTGGGTACCTGCTAAATATTTTTTTTTTTTTTTGCAAAGTTATGTTTCTCGGAGAAACAGAAATATGTTATCTCGTAGATCTATCATATCTCGTGAGCAATAATATTATTTATTTTAATATATGGATAATATATGTTTAATATAATTGGCTTTAATTTATGATTTCTGATGTAACAATAATTATTAATTCCCTCGATAAAATCAAATTAAGTATAGACATTTATATGCATTGCTTTATTTGAATTGATGTTAAATCCTTTTGCTTTATTTGCAAAGAGAAAATAAAATTAAAACGAATATCTATCCCATTGACGTGTTTGTGTCAATAATTTTAATTTTGATGCTGAAACTTCAATTTTTAAAATTTCATAGATTACTACTTTCGTCGACGTATGTTCATGACCCTTTTTGCAAGCTTTAAGACTTTCTTGCCCTTTCTGATTTGGGCTAAAGAACCCTACCCTATATAACTAGTTAAGTAGAAAGTTGATCAAGCTTTCCTTCAGATTTTCCCTCCGGTCCATTCAGTTGCTCCCCAGAGTTTCTTCTCGACAAAACACAGGCTGAAACTTATGGTTGGGAACTTCGGTTTATAAGGTACTAACATGGCTATTATCAGATTCTTAAAGTTTTTATTTAATTTTTATTGTCACTTAATTCAACGACAGCTACAGCTATGATAGCGTATTTATTTCTCAAAAAGGGATTCGTACTTATATAAGTATAAAATAAAATATTAAAATATAAAAATTGTTTTTAAAATGTAGATTCACCTCTCTAAAATATTTAATACATTTTTGTTGCAAGCTCTCACATTTAAAACAAAATTTCTTAAAATAGTCTGCCAATTGGTGTGGCACATAGCTTCCTCGCATTTTATGATTTTATAAGCCATTATTATCTAATTGGTTTAATTGTTTCCCCCGTTTTTTTTTTAATCTGTCAAATTGTTTTGATTTTTTACACAAACTATCAACTTAGCAAAAGTTAAAGTGCGCAGACGGTTCAAATTAATCTGGGGCTATCTGCTAATTTCATTCAAATCAGATAAGTACTTTTGAAGCTGTAGGTGTAAATAAATGTATATTAGTGCGCATGTGGAAGAGAAACAAATAGGCGCAGAAGGTTGAAACTTATATGGGACCTTCAATGGGCTAATTATGAACTACTACCCGAATTTCATTAAACTTGGACGTGTAGTTTTTAAGATATGTTGGTTCGCAAAAATTAAACGACAGACCGACAGACAGACACGGAACCAAAAATGTTCCCCGATGTCTGAAACGGATTTCTGTCTTGGAATTTTTGAAATCGGAGACCTAAAAATGTTTCGTTCTTCAGAACGATCACATAGCTTCAGTTATCTTTGGTAAGCTCGGAAGCAAAATTTGCTATTTTTATTACACTACTCAAACAATTTCACGTTTAATTAAGTATAATAGTCAGTGCTTAAATTGTAATTGTAGTTAATAAAGTAACCTAGGGGCCTGAAAATCCGAATCTTTGTTTACTGTTTGTCAATGTTAAATATTGTGGAAAAAAAGTAATACTATGGTCTGAAGCAATGTTTATTTAGGATTTTCCTCTAATTATGAAGAAAATATTTGTGCGGTTCATTTTGAAGTCTTTTATATTGCAGTTGCGTGTGTAGACTATAATAGCCAAACAATTTGGTCGCTCAATTCTAACGTGTCACTTTCGCGTTCGTGTTTAGTTAGATTCCGTAAACAATGAGCATCCTGTTAATACTCTAACTAATATTCTCTAAATATACATAATGAGTCAATAGAAATATATATATAATGAGTCTATCCCTAAATTTAAAAAATGCGTTTGATTATTTAAGTAAAAGTAATCAATATTTATAGCCGGTATAAATAACCTGTACCAATAAATCTCTTTAGTATTATAAAATTCTATTGACTGATTATTCAATTAGTTCGATTGATCTGTTGTCCAATCAATGATTTTAGCATCTTAAAATAGGTTTATTTTAAACTAGCAACATTTATGAAATTACATCTTCCTTGTTGTGTCATCAAGAACTTGATGGTTATCTCTTTAATTTGTTTGTGAAAAAAAATTCTCTCAACGTTTATTTAGATGTGCAAAATAGTTGTTTATTCTCTCGTGTTGATATGTTATTTTTTTTATAATTTCTCATTTATTTATATGTGTTCGATTTTAGTTATTATCGCGAAAATTGTCTAAGCACATTTTAATCTACGATGTAAGATAAAAATCTTGCCCCGCGGCAAGCTGTCATGTAGTATAGGTTTGTAAAGATCCTAGCTTATGTAAAATGTAGATTAGCTCTATTTATAAAAAAGAAGTCAACCTTATAACAAATAAACATGCATGTTGCTTGATACTGTGAATTTTGAGCTTACAAACATCTCTTTCGTCTACATATATATTATTCCTGACATAAAAGCGTGCCAAATGCAGATGTTCTAACACTTTCATAAACAGTTTAATGCATAAAATGAAATGCTTACCCAACATGAAACCTAACCGTGAAAAAAGAGCCAGGTTCCAGACCCCCACCCAAAAAAGTCTGCCTATCAAAGTAATGATATCTACAAGTCTGCCTTTCTTTAGTCCACAACCTCATTTCACTACTTTCTTGAACAACCCTGCTTTTTTTTTATTGCTCAACACTTGGCCAGTTTCTGAATGAGGTATAAAATATAAAAGTAATACACTGGCATGCTTGATGGAACTTGGTCTGGCAATCTGGCGCTCACATTATTACGATACAAATCGGTTAAAAAGTACGTGTACCACATTTTTACAAAAATAAATTAATGACACAGCCCTAAAGTACAAATCGAGGACTTTTAAGTCATATGTAGAATAATAACAAACTTTAAAAAAGTTGTCACTTGTCGCGGCACTTGGAATTACATAATTTGGACCTTAACTGTCAGTTACACGGCTATAGCTACTAGCGTGCCAAATTTCCAGTTTCTAGCTACTCTGGAAGTGACTTAAAAATTTGATGATGAGTTACAAAAATGTCAACAATGAATTTCTCCCCTTTTGAAAATGCTTAAATATCAGGTTTTTTTCTGTGTCCTATAAGCTACTTAAGGCTAATCTATGTTTCAATTAGATCCAACAAGTTCAAGTTCATCTTAAAAGGAATAAGAAATAAGAGCGCGAGAAAAAGCGGAAGAATCGATTTAAGTGTTGATTCTGATACTGAAGAGCGCTCTGCCTTGCGCTCAGATTTAACTAGAAATATTATATTGAAAATGTAAAATCCAATAGAAGTAAGTGATTTGCTAACAGAGTTTTTGGATGGGTGTCACTGGTGATTTGTCTTATTGATGTATATATGTATAGGTGTTGAAGTGATTTGCCTTTATAGCCGGTGGTTATGCATGGGCCACGGGGTTTGTTATCCAAATACACATATACACATATTATGTATTTGCTTTGATAGAGGGCTTCCCCCTGGTTGAACTCGGCTCCCTGGGTTAGGGTTTCTCCCTCATACATAATTTCCTTTAAATCAACAGTTTGCTATCCAACATCCAACCTCCCACCTCCTCAACCCCTCTTCAGCTAAATGATATTTTATCCCCTCTATTGAATGCATTGATTCTTCTGATTTTTTTTTTTTTATACCTCTTTTTCCACTCGTGTACCTTTTTTTTAAGCAATATTTTTTTTAAAGCTTATCCTGAATAAACCCCCAATACTTCAAGTGGAGTTTCCCATTTTTACCTTTCTAGATCCTCTTGAATCAAATAGGGATTTTTATTACCTTTTTGCATGTATTAAATAAAACATCTCTGTAATTTGTATATTTATACTGAAAGTTAATTTAATTTTACATGGATTTGTCTTGTTATTATTCTTATATGAACACTGTTCCCTACTTATACTAGTTGTCTTTATACTTTATTCATTCATTAAATATAAATACCCACGTTTAATAAGTTATAATAAAGAATATTATCACTTAAATTCTTAATTACTTATTGTATTAATTACAAGTAATTATATGATAATTTGAGTTTCAGTAAAGGTTAATTGGGTTCGGCCTCAAACAGCGTTTTGTTGAACATTTGTAAAACTGTACTTTTAAAACTGTACTGTAAAACTGTACGTTTAAGATTCAAGGTTTTACCTTGTTCATCTGAGAATATTTCAATTAATATATTCTTTTAAAGGTTCATTATTATTTTTATATTAATCATGAATTACATATTATATAGCTTTGTTCATGCCGTAATTTTACCGCCAAGAAATCTCTTTGGTTTGCAGAACCTTTATTTTTAAGTTCATATACACTCTGCTTTTTAATATTGCTCTTTAACTCCTTTTCCATCTGCGCATTTACAAAGTGTGTCAACACTTCTACTTTTGTTTTTTTTCGCCTGGAATCACGCATCCAGGCTTTTCTCCTTCTAAGAAAGGCTCTCATCATTGAATCATTAAACAGATATACATAAGAACTGACTTACCCTCAGTTGTTTTTCTTATGTTTTCGATCGATTCTTAGTTAACTGCGTATTTTTTATTGCTTACACCGCAATTACAAGTAATTGTTGGCCACATTGTAGTTTTAATGGTTCTTTTTATCATCCTGACATCTTTTATAACCAAAGTGGTCACTCAGATCACTACATGACAATGTTGTTACTTTGTCCCTCCCTTTTTTCACTTATAGCCCCATATATATGTTTCTCCTCTTGTAGTTCAAGCACATATCAAATGTTGGAGATCATCAAAAACTAATTTCTTGTATTTGTGTTGTTTATATTATGTATTTATATTTTCAATGAACAGTAGTAAAACAAACAATCGCATTTTACATACTGATTGTTATTAGAATAAAAGTTGTTATTATTATTACTATACATTCCTTAGTATATTGTGTTCATCTATTTCATTAAAGAAGGTTTTATGTGCTAAGTAATATATTAATTCTTAAAATCGTCAAAAGCGGAATTCTGTATTATATTTTGAGTTGTTTATGGATCAAGTTGTTTACAGTAAAGCGTTTATTATTTCGTCCTCGGGAAGTAGACGAATCTTGTGGATCCAAGCTAATGATTGATGATTGATCCTAGCACAGGGTGGAGATTGACAAGAGGGACGTAACCCATTTACTCCTTCACGTCCGTGTCGTATATTCCCCATAAAAAAACCTCTCTTCCTACATCCTATATGTCCAATACAATAGATCCATATATCACGTCCTGTGAAACCGCGTCACGTTTATCTACGTTGCCCTCAAGTGCTGGGGGACCATACTTTGCACCACATGATGTCTTTAGCAGTTGCTAAAATGTGCACCCGCGACTCCCGACCAATCCTTCATTGTTATTTGTTGACCCGTTCGACCTTATGGTTCTGGTGTCGTTCCGCTTCTGATTTAGTAGAATGTGTTTCTTCAATTTCCCCTGTCACAACGTTTTGATGTATTAGCTTCCTATAACAATTTAGTCAACTGTAAATATTAGCCTGGTGTCTTTTAATGTGTTGTGAACAATATTTTGGTAACAAATGTTTATATCTATAAATTATAAGATTTCTCTCCTAAGAATGATTGCCGAATTATTAACGTCCACTTTTGACGATATAACAAGCAAATAAAATAAAACTGTAATATACATTTTAAGGTTTTTGAACATGAACGATGTCGCATTAAAAAAAATGATAAATGAAGCTAAGGTTTGTCTTATAGGTCGGAGTAGCTTAAGGAATTAGTTTCAAGCATTAAATAACTTTTTGGCATGGTCCCAATTAAGTATTTAATATTATGCAAGATTATACATATTTTAAAGGCCGGGTAGGGCAATTATTTTGATATTTTTTAAAAATATTAACTGTTATTAAGGTGTGATCCTCAGACAGAAATGTAATTTGTTTAAATTGATCGTAAACAGTCTACATTAAAACAAAAATCTTAAAGTCATGGTTAAATTTAGATTTTTCAGACGCCTTCGAACAACAATAACTGGGTAGTCTTTATTTTAATTTATTATTGGCCGCTGAAACGGATCATATCAGTGTCATTAGTGATATTTATAGATTAAGTCACAACCAATCGAGTAATTTTTATAGACAATAATAATTCGACCGAGAGGGAGACCTAGAAGTCAGACAAACTTGAGGCAGACACCCAGCAGATAGTAATAGGTTCAATTTTAAGATGGGGGGGGGGATTTTAAGGGGCTTAGTTGTTCTGGCCAGAGACCACTGGGACCATCACCATCGCGCCACTTAAAGAGCAAAAGGAACAATAGCAGCAATTTGGTGTTAAAAAATGAAAGTTGCGTACCTATGTCACGTCAAGATTTTCATTCACGGCGCATTTAAGTCAAAACATTTCAATATGTTATAATTATAATTTTTTATTTAGATTAATAATATATTAAAGTATTAATTGATAAGGGAAAAAACCTTTATAGCTGACAAGTTTTAAGTACCTCTACCTTTGCTTATTAAAATCCTGCTTCAACGTTATTTATTCGTCAATAAATAAGTTTGAATAAAACGGTGGACCTACATTACTATTATTATTACTGTATAAATTATATACTTTCGTTAAGAGAGAGTCTTTAACAACTTATATTTTCCCTTTAGTTTAAAATAAGATTAATGCCTTTCATGTAATGTTTTTTTGTTTTGTTTTTTTAAAAAAAAGGAAGATATAATTTAAATGGTTTATTGAGGCTTAAAAAAGCCCGGAACTAAAGGGTAATTTCTGTAATATATGTCAGACACATTTCATTGATCTTAGCGTTGAGCGTTTAATTTATGTTCTTTAAGATAAAAAATATTAATGAATACTTCTATCTAATTTATATGAATGATATATTTGATATTGTTTTGTTATTAGAGCAGTTGTCAAGATTTGGTTATCAAATCGTCGGTCTATAATTCGAGTAATAAAGGAACGTTACGGTATTCGTTGGAAGTTCGCTTCCAATAGTGGAAGCTAAATATCTGACTCTCATTGTTGGTGACGCGGATTTTTTCAGTAGATTGTTATGAAGGAATATGCCGAGGTAGCTTACAACCCATAAATTGCTGTCAGTTTCGTTTTCCTGACCGTTTATCCCTAGTTGACTAATTTCCATTTATCACGGTAGCTTGGTTCGTTAATGTGTACAGTATGGTTTTTGTAGAATAATTTATCTTTGATTTATTTATGATATTCATACTACAGCAACTTACCGCAATAACTTGATAATTATTGAATTGCTTCTATCTTTCTCAATAGTTGAATTTTTTACCACATGATTGCGAACTGTTGAATTTTTTGTGTTAATAACAGTCCTACCTTTCTATGTGAAGTGTCTTGATCTAGTTTTATAATAGTATCCATAATTTATCCACTGGACTTATTTATTTTTAGTTGTAAATTATCCTCAATTTTTTTTGATGTCTTAATAAAGTGCTTAAAAAGAAGTAAACTTAAATTTTTAGCTTCCAGTAGCATTTGAAGTTGTCAGTTTTGACACATTTCTCTGTATTGATTTATATTTAGTCTCGAGTTATCAAAACACGAGACAAAATAAAAATGTTCTTTGTAAGAACATAAAGGCACTTGTTTTGTGTATTTATATCTTTATGTCTACATTTCAGAACATAAAAAATAAGCATTATGCTGCGAACAAGGATGTTTTTAGAACATTTATGTTCATTTTTAAAATAAACTTATTATTTTTTGCTTTATTGGGCGAAGAAAAACATGCCTTTATCCTGGTCTCAAACTGGATTGTTTATCATTAATCTTTCCTTCATGTGCAAAACGACTTAAGGAACCTTTGGTAGTTATATTTTGAACACTCAAGATAAATTTAGTAAATAGACGGATATTTTTTTTTCTTCAAGTTGATGTACTTATTTTGTTGCTCCTTTTAGATATTTTTTTAATGAAAAGCAAATATTTAGTTGGCCTGGATATTTCTGGTCTCTATGTTGTGGGGACATGTGAAATCATTAACCGTAGATTGTTGAGACAAAGCGCATTACTTATTCTATGTATAGCTTTGCTCCTACACTCTCTTGTCTATATGTTATATGTTTATTTTTACCCGCTTCTATATTCTCGTTTAGAGGCATCTCTTCACTCTATTTTAGTTCGGTCCGAATCTATGGCGTGGCTTGCTTAGTCTGATAGACGGACGTGTCTTAACCATTCCCCTGTGGAAGCGCCCTTCATATTGTTTGAGTTAGTTCACTATGAAGGCTGTCTTCTTGCATACGACGGCAATTATTTAACTTCGTATATTTGGATGAGGTCCAAATGTTTATGTTGAAATCCCTATTAGCATTAACCTTCTAAAATAAAATAAAATAATAATAATTCTGATAATAATATCTTATCATAATGATAAACTTCTGCTGAACTAATGCTGCGTTTATATCCACACTCACTCACATCACATATACATATATGTATATATATATATTACATATACACATATACCTACATGAAACCTTTTTTGAGAACCAGAAAATAATATTATTTATACCTTAATTGTAAACATTTCGACCTTGATTCTTAGAATGCTGTACATAATGTTTTTTAATATACATATTTTTATTTGAAAAAGAATCCTCTTTAATCGAGACTTCACCCAACAATAAGTATCGAGGTCTCGTTCTTTAGAAAACAGATTTTTGTATATAATTTATTACAATATTTTCTCTGAAGCACAATTGAATCTTTTTTACCCGTCCTTATTATATTTATTTATATTCACTAATAATAATATTAACGGTGTAGTACTTCTAAATAAATAAAAAATAGACTGCCAATGCCAATTAGTATGGCACATAGCTTCCTCGCATCCTATCATGTACTTTATTGTTATATTACCATTAACATTATTGTTTTATTACTTTATTGTTATATTGTTTATTGTGTAAAAACTATTAATAGTTTTAGCGATCTTTAACACTTGATAGCGGTGTCGCTGTCTGTTTTACAAAAAAATTGTATTTGAAAAAAATCTTTGTCTCATTGAATAGATGAAGTTATATTTTTTTCCCTACCTAAAATTCCAATTTTAAATTTGAAGTTCACGTTTACGCGAGGGAACACTTGGACGGATAGCGTTGTCCAACGAACTCGTCCTGGACATTGGTAAAATGAACATTTCTACCAAATTTCGTCAAAATCGGTCGACATTTACTCAAGTTATCGTCCCACGTTTCAAGGATTCACGGACACACATACCGACAGACAGACAGACGCGAGACCACCAAAAATGCTCCCTGATGTCTGAGACGGATTTCTGTCTTGGAATTTTTAAAATCGGAGACAACATTTTTTCGTTCTCAAAAGGAAACACAATGCTTCCGTTACCTTCGGTAAGCTCGGAAGCAATAATAAAAAAGCACTATTGTAAACAAAAAGTGTAATTTAATTATTTTGATGTTATATTAATTCACCAATAATTAGATATACGTATAATAAAAGATGTCATTCACATATTGTTTCAATTTTAGTACTTATTTCACAATTTTTCAAATAGTATTTGTGCATTTTTTGTTTTTTATTTGATTGTCATAATTAGTTAGTTAAAATGAGGACTGGGTGCCGAAATATAACTATTTAATTATTTTTAGGACTTTTAATGTAATTGTTCCTAATTATGACAGAGAGAATGTGAAAGAATTATATAGTTATATAATTCATAAATAATTAATATAATTAATTAATTAATTAATAGTAATATAATTATAAATACCATTTTGCTGCCTAGTTAGGCAGCAAAATAGTATTTTACTGACGAGTGATAAGGTTAGCCTCTGAGCTGAAGGCGAGGACAGGCTATGAAAATTAACTGTCAAGGCGACGCCAAGACAGGCAATGAATTACACGAAGCAGAAATGTTTCCTTTGCTGCCTTGTTGCATACAATATTTTATCTTAGGCGGCAGAAAAATTATACTGCTAAAATACCATCTTATTATATATACTAACTATTTAAAATAAGATAATAACACATTAACTAAAAATGAAATCTTTATTTAAAAAAATGAAATAAAATAAAAAGCTTTGAAATAATAATAATAAGTGTGAATAGCAAACTGAATCTATAATAACAATGAATCAACAACAAAATACAAAACACGCATTTATAGCAAACTTAACTTCTGAATCAATTAATGCATAAAACAAGTAAACTATTTATTTCTTTAATTAAAATATTTCTTGCAAAATGTTAATGAATTAAGAAAAGAAGTAATTAGGATAAATCAAGAAAAGCAGCTGGTCTAATCTAGAATGACTGATAATTTTATAATATTATTATGAATGTTCACTTGAAGCTGCAGTGTTGCCTGTAACTCCGCAGATGTGTTTTTCTTTTTAATTGAAGACACAATACATTCTTTTAACTTATTAAACAGGATTAATGAATGATTTAATAAATAAAAAGGTTATTAATTAAAGTGTATTTACTAAACTAAACTAAATATAATATATAATACTAGTAAAGGGGATAAAGATAATATATAAACTGTTATTGCCAACATTATAATAGTAAAAAATTTCCTGCCTAAGCAGTAAAATGTGACCGATTTTACGTCTAGGCAGTAAAATTATATTTCCCTGCCCGAAACCATTTTAATAGTGCCTCATTTTGCTGCCGCAAGTAGATAATAGTTATTTATGTAAGTAGGAAGCAAATGGTCATTTACCTAATTGACTGCCGAGGCAGGCGATGAATACACGAGGCAGAAATGTTGCTTTTGCTGCTTTGTTCCATACAATATTTTATCTACTCACACTATTTAGATAAAAAATGGAAACTTAGGTAAACATATTAAAATAAAACTGAACACAAACAAAAACAGATGTTATGACACGAACTGGTAGACACCGTACTTTCCCTGCCTAGGCAGGGAAATATTTCCCTGGCTGTTTCAAGTACTTTCCTGCCTGTTTTTAATATTTTAATGGCAAATCAGCGAAATAGTACTTTCCAGCCTAAACACAGTTAGGTAATGCTTAATTTTGCTGCAGTGAGTAGATAAAATATATTTTTCAAGTTGTTAACAGATATCAAGCTCATAATGGGGATGAAGATAAAGACATAATATATAGTAATAAAAAAACATACCTTAATTGAAGAAAACATTTTTAATTTTTATTTTAGCTGTATAAATTATACCACAACAAATGAAAACCCTTATATCGTATTAAAATTTTAAAATTAGATCAATAAATCAAATACGTGTTTGTTTAAAAAATTATGTTTGTAGTGATCGAAGTGTGCATGTAGTATGTATGCATGCCAGATGAAAACCTAATTCCTAATTTGGTCATAATTAAACCATAAAATAAAACATTTTGGACCTTTGAAGACCTAGGTGATTGCTAGAATATATTGTTACAATCCGCCTTCTTTAATCAACATCTTGGTCATGCACCTAAATGAAATAAAAATTAATGTTGATATCTAATAAACCAACTGTACTAGCACCTTGAAATTTGTAAGTTAGCTTCTTTTTGTGACAAAAACAACCTAAGTGAAAGGGTTTTCGAAGTAGCCATTTTAATTTAAGATGGCGGCAAACTAGGTATTTTAACTTAAGTCCCATCTCTTGCGTAATTGTGAGTACTTTTATAAAACCATAAGATGTTTAATGTTATTTTAAGATCAAGATATTATTTTAAGTTATTTAAAATTGTATTTTTACCTTACAAAATCACATTATGTGACGTACGAAACTGTTCCCGGCTAATATGGATTGACTTTATCTACTTAATATATTTTTACTTATACATTTTTGTAAACTAGATTTAATATTTTTATTTATGCCATTGAATAATATTGTCAAATATATTTTGCCAAAAAAATGCCTGTACTATACCTCCACTACAAAGTTAGTAGTTTGTTGAGAAAATTTCCAAGGCAACAGTTTTATAGATATACTGATATAATTAATATTATCTTAGTTTAGTGTGTATACTTCATCCGCGGTTGATGTCATCATAGATTTCTTGGTCTTGAGGTGGTCACATGTTATGTTTAATATGAGTTTTCGACGTTTCGCATCCCATGCTGGAGGCGACATGTCCCGGTAAACTCCGGAAGACCTAAAAATCCATAATGTACCTTGTGATTATTGAGTGCAAAGTCAACAGTCACAAAGAATTCGAATAAAAATGTATAACAACTTCTTTTTTTTATTAATAATACATAAAAAGTAATATTTACACTATTAACGATAACAAATTATCTTATATATATAGGTAAAAACGTCTCATCATTATGGAAAGTAAATTTTATCATTACCACATCTAAATCATTCATCTTTTACAAATTATCACCCTAGTACAACTAATACGAATCATGATCGTCATGTTTTTAATAAAAAATATTATGATGAGAGGGAAAATCGCAATTTTATATTTGTCGCCGTTATGTCTACCCCGCGACATTGCTACACAATGTTTCTTTATTATCTACTCTTTATTTTAACTAGATTGCTATTTATACATTAAAATAAAAAGAACAGCAGGTTCCGCACATAAATCCTTACTTTAATCGAAGTAATATATCCTGTAAATATTTATATTTTGTCGAGTTATAGCTATTTTATAATTCAAATCACATGTGTTAGCTGTTTATGTTTGAAACTTGTTTTTAGAACCCCTTGACAAGTTTTTACCTCTTGTTAATTAATTGTTGGCGGAGATTAATTAATAGACCTGCTGCCCTGTTTGACTAATATATATTGGTTTATTCGTGCGATTATGTCACATGTTTCAGCTCGACTCCTATTTTTACAATCCTTATTTGAAAAACATTTATGTAAATTGAATTCTCTTAATGTACCTTTTAGAGTCAACTTAAAACTTATTTAGAGTTTTTAAATCCATTCTGTATTATAAGCCTGTATATTATTTGGCTGTGATTACAAGCTATAAGAGAGAGATTCACCTTCGGTTGCATTTTGTCATGACGTTACAAACGACTATATATTTGCACACAATGAAAGCTCTATAAAGCTAAACATTGACGAATGAGGACATTCACTTGAGCCTCTTGTACTGAATTTCTAAGTGCTTAGTTTCAAGATTGACATCTCTCTATGTTATAAGACCTTGACTTTTTTTTATCACCGTCAAAAGCTAAATGAATTAAGATTATATTTTGAACTAACGTGTTTACTACTACTTTAATAATTGGTTTAAAGTATAACATCTCACCTTAATACATAAAAAAAAAAAGTGTATACGATAGATGATTCATGTGCTGTAATGATAAACGATCAGTTTCTTTCTATTATGATGAGACGTTTAGACCCTTACATAAGATAATTTTGTATCATCTTTTATTTGGTTTATAATAAAAATATATTAATAATTATAAGAAATCCTTTTTTAATGAATAACACTTAAAAAGGAATTTTTATGTATTATTAACAATAAAAAATGACCTTATATATAAAGTTCAAAACGTCTCATCATTATGCAAAGTAAAATTTATCATTACCACACCTAAATCATCCATCTTTTACATATTAGCATAATACAACTCATAATACTAATCATGATTATGATCATATTTTTAATAAAAAATACTACGATGAGAGGGAAAATCAATTTTATTTGTCGCCGTAATGGCTTATTATTGCTAAAACTTTTTTTATTCGTAATTTTATTTTTTAATATTAAATCATTAATTAGAATCATTAATATAAAATTACTTTTGTTTTTGTTCACGAGCTTACCGAAGGTGTTAGAGGTATTGTGATCAGTCTAACGAACGAAATGTTTGCTTCCTTTTTTAATTAATTATACAAGGAAATTCAAAATTTCCTAGACATAAATACGTTTCAACATTTTTTTTTGTCTCAGGTCTGTCTGTCCGTAAACATGTTTGTGGACCACGATATTTTAAAAACTACTTGTTCTATTTATCACTCACAATTTTTATGAAATTTGGATGTTAGGTCATAATTAGCCCATTGTTAAGGCCCCCATACACGGTCAAACATTTTGCGCAAACAGAGGCCATACACGTCAAACATGATGTTTGCGCAAACATTGATATAAATATATACACGTTTCGGGATTATGAAAACCTCAGTTTATTTTGAGAAATTTGTTCACGGGTGGTGCTCCAGAGCTAAAGTTAATTTCTCGATTTTTCTTTGGGGTATTATTTTTCTGAACTTGTAGATATTCCAAATTTAATCGTAATCGGTTCAATCGAATTTCCGGGCTATTACTATACTTTCTCTTTACAATAATATATACTGATGCGTATACAAGAAAGTAATGAATAAATAACCTCCATTCTAGACGGGATTCGAACAGGATTACCTTGAAAAATATTCGAACACAGTCTACAAACAAGGCTATGGATGTTCAAACCGCTGTGTTTGCGCAAAAAATTTCGGACATGACCGATCTGCTTCAAAATGTTTGCGAAAACACTCAAACAGCCCCATACACCATCAAAATGTTTGCGCAAACAGTCAAGAATCGGTCAAACAGCTCCATACACGGTCGAAATGTTTGATCGTGTATGGGGGCCTTTAGTCCCCTGTTAATTTCAACCTTCTGAGCTCATTGGTCCACATGCGCACAGTTCATTTTTATTAACACCTATATCTTTATAAGTACTTATCTGGTTGTAAAGAAATTTGTTTGGTTTGACGCATGTACAGCTTATCACCAGATGGACCCATAATAATTTAACCATCTGTACTCATTAAATTTTGCTACATTGGTAATTTTATTCATGTAAGAAATCAATTCAATCAACTTTTGACAGATTTAAATATAAGGAGGGGGGTAATTAAAAAAATTAGACAATAATGGGTTTTATAAAAGCATAACATTATTAAAGTCGACGCGATAGGATGCGGGGAAGCTATGTGCCACAATAATTGGCTGACTCTTTTATGTAAATACTTACACGATGTCTATTATTTCAAGTGTCTAAAGTATAAAGTAGAAGAGTTGAAATTTATTTCAATCGTTTAACTGCTGTATGTGATTTTGTATTCCATTTCAGAGTAAAAGCTGGTTAGAATTGAATTTTACGATGACAATTGAATAAACTTAATACTATGTACGTGCAGATCATGTTAGTACGTGTTTACTAGTAATAACATTATCTAATCGATTTGCTACATTCATATCGCTGAAAAATTCTCAATACTTGTTTGAAATAAGGAAAAAAAATAAAGTACAAATGTGAAGAGTTTTTGTTGTTTATTTTCTTTGTTAGAGGTAAGATAGAGGAAGAAACTGGTGGCAGTTAGTAAACACCGGTCATTATTCTTAACTTCTTTGTTTCCTTTCCTTGTCACTTTGTTCTGGTTTCTCTGTGTTGAGCTAAGCTCTTCGTGTCGGAGTCCTGTCTAACTTTACCTCTGTCTCTTCCGACTGATGTGCCTTTAAACACGCCACTCCTAGACGAGTACTTTTCTTTCTCTTGCTCCTCTTCCTCACTCGGACCCTCTCAACCAATATTATGCTCATAAAAGTAAAAGAAAATGAGGAACCAACAGTTTCTTTAACTACGAACTAATTTTACCTTTTCTTTTGTCTTTTGTTTCTTTTTATATCTATTAGCTCTCGTCTTTTATTCCACTACACGGAATCTTTGTTTAAAGAATACTGTTCGAGTTAAAGCGTGCTCTTTTATTCTCCTTTATTGTTAAAGTGAGTGTAGAGTTTGCTTTGAAATTTATTTCTTAACTTTTAAGTAGAGCATTTTGTATTTCCATTTATTGTTATTATTTCCCCCCCCCCCCCCCCCTCTTTTTAATAATTATTGGATTATTTATTTCTTAACGTTATCTTTAAGAGTTTTTTCTAAATTAATTTAAATTATTTGTCAGGAGCTTATCAGCGTTAAAAACCAGTTGTCGTTCTGTTAGGGACCTTAATAAAGGTAGGAAAACCCGAGGAACACCATAATTTAGGCAAAACCGAGGTCCCTTATATAAATACTTCCAAATGTTCGCCTGTCTATCTGTCGTTAACGCT
Organism: Gerris lacustris; assembly: GCA_951217055.1. Lineage (NCBI taxonomy): Eukaryota > Metazoa > Arthropoda > Insecta > Hemiptera > Gerridae > Gerris > Gerris lacustris. The sequence goes on along the minus strand of OX578276.1, from coordinate 61,291,062 downwards.
CGTGTACTTCGGAAAGTACCAAACTGTGTAATAACCATATTCTTAACTATAGGGAAGCTGCTAAAATAATCCCTCAAAAACAATAGGTTAATTTTAAAGGGGCTAACAATTTTTTAACGGAAATGCGTCGTGAGGTATTAAAGAGGAGAGCGCCTTGAGTTAATATTATATATGTGTGTGTATATATATAGAGTGGTCCAAAAGTCCCCCCCCCCCCCCTCTTAATTTTTGAACGGATTGAGATAAATTAATGAAACTTGGGGGATCTTTACTATGTTAAGGGAAGTTTGTTTTCAAGAATCGCGCACTAGGGGCATTCACCCACTTTGCCCCCAGGCCACCCAAATTCAAAATTTTAAATTGGACTGTATATTTTTGATAGCACATTTGGATTCTACTGTGAAAAATAATAAAATTTTACTTGAAACTTTTTTCCTCTCCAATATTTTGACCCCTATAGCGGGGCAAAAATAGAAAAGTAAACCTTCGAAAATAGTAAAAAAAAAAAAAACAATTATATCGTTATAAAATCTAAACTATTTGAAAATTAGTAATGGAACTTGGGGGATCTGTACCATGTATAGGGAAATGTGTATTCTTCCACTCGCGTACTTGGGGCAACCACCATATTGCCCCCAGGTGCTGAAACCTACCATTTTTATACCTTTGCACCCCTATAGGGGGCAAAATATTGGAGATAAAAAAAATAGTTAGAAGTAAAATATTTTTATTTTTCGCCGTAGAATGTTTCTTCGCTAAAATCGAAATACAATGTACTGAATTCATTGTTCTTCATATAAAATAATAGTTTTTTCTTCTTATTTTCTGATAGTACAGTATAGTTTAATTGTTTTAATTTGAATGTGTGTCTTATTTAATTCTTAGGTAGTTTTTACTCTATGTACTTTAAGGAAGAAACAAAACTATTCCTCGCATTTTTTTAAAAAAATTAAAATTGAAATATGTTATCGGAAAAAGTGGATTAAAAACATAAACCAAATCATTTCTGATAGTTGACACATTTTATATCACTATTGTTGTAGATTATTATGCGCAGTTGGTAGTATATAATCATTTCAAAATCCACTATGAAGAAGAAAACAAAATAAAACTAGGCTGGCGGATAGTAAAAATGAAAAATCCTTCGTTGCGACTTCAAAATAAGATGCAAAAATGAAATACAGATAAAACCACCTTTCTGTTTGGAAGTAAACGTTTTTATGCGGCGATCTATAGAAGGAGCATATCTTCGAACAATAATTGAAAAATAGAAGTGGCTAGACGCAGATCAAAAATCTGAAGAAAGCTTGTGATAATGAACCAACTTGTCAACAGATAAAATACCGATTCTTGAAAAACCAAATGAAATGTGATCCTTAAGGATTAAAAGCAAGAAGATAATAAACATGTTACAGCCTTTCTAACGTCTTGTTAACATTAATAAGACATTAATAGACGTTTATATTTTATCCTAAAACTTAAGGACATAATTAGTGCTAAGTAATATACGAGTATTTTTGTAACTATTTCCACTTTCTACAAATAAAGACTTATTTATTGGGCTATTAATATTTATAAATTAGCTTACTGTTTATTAATTCATAGATATAAAGGCTGAATATAAATTAAGTGGTTAAACGAAAGTATTTTTAATTTTCAGGGAAGATTTTTATTATCTATAGAAAAATGTTTAACACAGGATCAATATATAATATACCGAAGTATTAACAAATCATGTTGTTTAAAAATGATAACAGTTTGTGAAGACTTTTTATAAAGTTGTTGAATGGATTGCTCGGGGAAAACTGGGATATAAATCCTCATCTTTAATAATCCGGATATTGTGGAGGCGTATTCATGTTCAGGGCTCTTGTAAAGCTTTAAAAAGAAAAAATGCCTCATTTTTTTTAAAGAATCGACTCTGCAAAAGGAACATTATATAATTTATTTATACATTTTTTATGTATTTCGTAACACGAAGGGGAGAAGTAGGAAAGGTCTTTTTTAATAATAGACCTAATTAATTCTACATCAAAGTATTTTTACTCAAGACCTTTTCTTTATTATTTGTATTAATTTAGTGGAAACAAATTTTTTTACAAGGAAATAAAATTAAATAAAACAAAATTCAGTATACAGGCCAGAGATTTGCCTCTTCAAGATTTTTTTCAGGCAAATTTTAGTCTACATGTTTGCATGTAAGGCCCAATTCACACACGAATGGTGTATGGCACTGGCGTGGCGATGGCGTAGGACTGGCGAGGATCGGTCATGGTGGACCCCCTCTGCCACGCCATACCAGTGTACATTAGGCCATAAGTTAACATAGAGGTGGCACAATCCAGCGCCACGCCAGAGCCACACCATTGCCACTTCAGTGCCATACGCCAATCGTGTGTGAATTGGGCCTAAAGAGCTCCATTTTGACAGCATTCCAATCTAATACTGATTTTCATATGTGTGTGTGTATTATAATCGAGTATATTATTATTATTATTATTATTATTTCACAAATGGCCAAATTTAGAGTGTGTTGGCCCTATAGGTGGATTATGTGGTGCGAGGTCTATCTCCCTACTTTTTGATATGACCAAATATTGGGAGCTAATCTTAAGGGGGTCTAGATTGGAGGGAGGGGAGGTATCTTTTGTAGAAATTTTAAGAAATGAAGACTTAAAAAATATTTTGGTTAATCTCTCCTGGCACCCTGAGACATGAGACACGTCTAAACAAACAAATATTAAACCTCATTCATTTAGGCATATTGTGTGGAACTAAATCAGAAAATTTTGGTTACATGGCTGTTATTCATTGATGTTAGAAAATTAACTTATCACAAGTCCTGAAAGAGGATCTTTGTCCACCATCTTAAAAAATATGCCCAATTTTTCTGTTTATCAAATATTTAGAAAAGGGCTTACTAGAACTTATCATTCTATGCCCAACAGATTGATGTTATAATTCCGTGTTAAAAAAGGCTGCTTTCAACGGCTTCATTTTTGTATTCAGATTTGTGGGAAAATTACTTAGATGGTTAAATTTTCTTCAAGTGCTTACTAGAATTAATTATTCAAAATCGAGAATATATTACGTTTTTTCAAGTTTTTTTTGTTTGAGAGGGGGGGGGGGGCGCCCTCAAATTTAGAGCTAAAATTCAGACACATGGATAAATAAAGTTGGAAAACTGATGAGGGTAATCTCTAACAATCAATTTATCATTTTTATTGTTTTCTATTATCAAATAGAATGGTATATTTTCTGAGACGTGACATTGTTGACAAATGTTATTTTATATGATTGTGGGTTGGTAGTTAATTGTATTAGCCTAGTGAGTGTTAGTATCTGAGACCCTATCATTATGTTGTAGGGTCTTTTTGCTTGACGGCTAACATTTATCTAGTTGTCTGCAGGCTCGAGGTGCCACACTGTCCCATGCCCCACTTTATTCTCACTTCCTCTCCTTGTCATTATAGTTCACTTCTCTTTTATAATTATATCAATTTCTGTTTTCCCTTCTTTTCTTCTATTTTCAATATCTACGTTTGAAACGGATGTAAACAACCTCCTTTATCCTAAAATAAATTAGTGAAAAATAACATAGTGAAAAATTAATGGGTATATTGCAAACCTGCATTTATTAAGGACCTATCTACTATATTTCTCTATAATTATGGGTATCCGCTTAAAACCAGGTTGTTCCGGGTTTTAAAAAAATTGTCTTAATTAAATCTACTTCTTAAAAATATCTTAAAATATTAATTTAGATTATCTTAAAAATTTATTTTTAATACGAATAATTTTTCCTCGTATTTAAATAATGACTTAAAACAGTTGTTAAGAAATGTAACTGCATATAATGAGGAAATAAATTAATTTATAATAGTCAGATAAGTTAAATGCTATATGTTATTAAGTGCACTTGTAGTAACACATATCATTTAGGTATTCGTTTTTTATACTGGCCAAAATAACTATGTTGGTAATATGTAATTAGCTTCATATATTTTTCAGTCCTGACATGTCTAATAATCCTTTTAAAGTAATTGTCTGCCATTTATTGTGGTATCCTAAATTGTGTATATATCTATAAATTTACACGTTTTAAGAATCCCTGAATCAAAAAAGTGGTTTAAAAAATGACCGTTCCATTAGTCTATTCAATATACATCTATCACGATACTTTTATTTGTGTAAAATAACAAATCAATTCAGATCCTAAAAGTAAGACATCATTAAAGTTCGCGATAAGGCTCGAGAAAGCTATGTGCAACACAAATTGGCAGTCTATTTATACAATGATTTAATCAAATATGTATATGTATAGTATTCCAATTTTATTATCTACTAGCCTTCACCCCGCGCTCGGTGCGGGGCTCATGCTAGGTATTAGTGGCTATGTTTCCTATTATCATGTAGGCCAGGGGTTCCCAACCTTTTCCCTTCATCGACCCCTTTTAAATAAATTATTTTCTTCATCGACCCCGACCCCCTTGCATTTTTCCATTAATATTCAGCACACAACGTTAGCAGAATACTAATAATTGCTCTTAAAAATCTTAAAGATAACAATTTGTGCTAAGAACTTAGACAAAAAATTTGAAAAAATAGTTTATATAAGCTTTCAGGTAACATATAAACTTGATTTAAGATACATCAATAATTGGACAATAGTTCGATTTTTATTAATGTGATCACTGGGTGATGCATTGATTTATTTTTTTCAATTACCTATCAAAAAAAAATTACTCAAAATCAAAAAGAAATTACCTATCATTGTATAGTCACTACAGCTAACTTAACGTATCTAATTTTTTTAAGTGTTCAGTGTAAATTTTCAAAACAATTATATGTTCACCTTTAGTGTACATTTGTAACAGTTCGATGAAAGAAATTCTTCTGCGTCATTTCGATCGTTGGATCGTCATTTCGATCAGAAATTCTTCAGCGTCGAACAATACGCAGATTTTTTCTTTTAGATTCTTGAAATAATCAATATTCAAACCTTTTAAACTTATTAATGACCCCCAATAGACCCCTGGAATACTATAGACCACTTTTAAATTACCATAGACCCTCAAGGGGTCCACCTGGACCCCGTTGGGAACGCCTGATGTAGGCCTATCAATTAAATGAAATGCCTAAATAGTTTTGTTTCCAAAGCCTTCTAGGAATAGAATCAGGACTATATTATACATAATTCCTTCCATTACTAAGAATATAATACTCGAGTCTATTTTTATATATAAAAAACAGACAATCGAAACTAAGTAATATAAATATAAATAACAATGCTAAAAAAAGATATAATAAATGTGAAAAGAAACCAATTAGACTGGGAAGTCATTGAAAAATCATTAACCATTGGTGCATTCAATTTAATTAACAAGTCTCTTCTCTCAGCACGGCAGTTGAACCAGGAAATATTTAATAACTCAAGTTCTTGGACAAATTAATAAAATAATAAATATTCGTTTTAAAGACCTTTAGTGTGAGGTTTAAGCACCCCAATCAGAAATCGGCCAACAACTGCGGAAGCCATAAGAGCTCAAAGTCACAAATTTAAAAAAAAAAAATCAAATTTATTTAATAATTTATATTATCAGCTTTATTTAAGGTAGAACCGATGGAGATACAACAAAAAGCCATAGGACCAAAATTGTACATCTTTTTAAATCAGTTACTGCTGGTGCGATCTGCTTTTCGATACGACTTACCGTGTAGCTGCCAAAAAACTGTAAAGTTGCGTCCGCCATCTCGGGCCAATTTTTGGCCAATTTTCGACTAAACGCACAAAATCTTTATTTTTCGATGAAACCAAGCCTACAACATGCGCAACATGTTTGCGCTCACCCCGGACAAAAAAATAATCTAATTCGTTAGCCAGTTGTGCGCCTATAACCGGACTGGTGGTGACAAACACACATACATACGTATACGAAACAAGTTAAGGCCGGATTAGGTTTTAGGAATGTATGAAATGAAAAAGTATACATTTTTTTTTTTTTTTCAATTCTGACAAATGTACAGACAAAACTTTAATTTTATATAATAATAGATTACGATATGTGGATGAGCTTTAATGAAAAAAAAAAAATAAATAAATATATATATATATATATATATATATATATATATATATATAAATTATATATATAATATATATATATATATATATATATATATATATATATATATATATATATATATATATATATATATATATATATATATAAATTATATATATAATATATATATATATATATATATATATATATATATATATATATATATATATATATATATTATATATAATATGTATATATATTATATATAATATATATACATATATATATATATATATATATATATATATATATATATATATATATATATAATATAATATATATAATATATATATAATATATAATATAATAATTACAAGATAAAAAGAACTTTTTATATACTACGTTTTTAAATTTTCTGTCATAAATCATACATTTGAAACACCTCAAAATGAAGATCGTAAATATGGGATATGTCTAAACAAATAAAATAACTTGCGGATTTTTTCCGAACTAACTTTCCTTACAGCAAAATTTGCTGAAAACGGATTAAATTCTGCTGAAAGATGGCAAAAAGTATTAAAATAATGCATTGTCATCGTGTTCTGAGCTATTCTAAAAGTTTCAAATGTCTAGCTACTCGGGAAGTTAGTTAAAAATCGATTGCAAGATTTGTACTGGACAAACAAACAAACAAACAAGAAAACAAGCTAATAAAAACGTAGAAATAAATAAAGATGAATCTCCACAAAAAGTAACAATTGCTGAACCCTAGTTTCAACTTTTCAACCAATAGTGGTAATTTTAAGTGCCGGGGAGACGAAAAGAATGATAAAATAGGAAAATAAAATAAGAGTCATTATTGAACTTGAGTCAACGATTTAAATTTGAATTGAGTTGTTGTTTTTTTTTTTTTGTTTTTTTTTGCATGTGAAAAGAGCAATGGGGGGGGGGGGGGGGGAGGCTTTATTTCTGTTTATAAAATAAACTAAATATTCTGGTTATATTGAAAATTTAATTTGTTTTTTTTTTTAGTGTTGAATATTTATAATGGCTTTTATTTCTTTTGATTAGTTTAAATCACTTAACCTCTTTTCTAAGTATACTATTAGTATTATTTTTATAACGGGACTCGTATTTAAATCTTAGCCTACAATTTCTCTTTTTAGAGTATTTTTTATATTTTCTTGTTATATTTTTATCTACTTATCAATCTATCTATCCATCCAAATCGATTACAGATCAATATCTCTATCAACTTTGATTTATATCAAACTTAGATTTTATTGTGACGGATGATCATAAACAGTTATGATGCTAGAGTTGTTGTTGCCAAGTATATGAGTAGTTCAACTATTTTTAGCGACATTCTTGTTTATCTAAATAGCCGTGATTATTATTTATTTTATAAATAGTTTTTTTCTTTGTATTTTATTTTCTATATAAAATAAAACTATTTTGCTATAACGTTAAAAAATAAAAAGTTTCGTAACTTCGTAGATTTTGGCAGAGTTGCAAAGAAGTGAAGCAAGTAATGCTTTAAAGAATTCGTATTTAGATTTATTATTTAACGTTAATTTATGTAAAATTACAAAAAATTAATCATTAAGATAAGTAATTGTTCCCACGTGCTTCCCAGTATTTTTATAACGCTTTCTCATATACGCAGTCTTATATTGGGGGTATAAATATACGTTTAAGGTTACTTGAGTCCAAAAAAGTTGTTTTTTAAAAAATATCTGTCTATCCGTATCCTGCAGTCTTTGCAGACCTTAACTTGGTGAGCCTAAACTGCTTGAACCGACGATTTCAATGAAATCGTCTCAGCAAAATGAAACATACTCAGCAAAATCATGTTTTGAAGGGAAATCAAGTAGTGAAATTTACCTCTAAATTTGGGGCATCTCTCGGGGAATTCTCGATAAATGTACTCAATTTCGTTTGTTTTAACATTCTTTAAAAACTTTCTAATACTGAGTCACATTGTTATTTAATGCATATCAATAAATCATAATACATTTGCATTGGATTACCAGCATTAATACTGTATAATAGTATTGTTTTTATTCACTTCTTAATTTATGCATCATTAGAAAAGATTAATTACTTAGAAGAAAATGTACCGTGAACTCGCATTTTATCACATTAAGACTATTTTCGTTTCTTAACCAAATGTTATTACATATTTACTTAGGCCACTATTACTTGCACGTGCATTGTGAGAAATTAATATGGTATTGTGGACAAATCTTTTTAAAATTTTAATGGATTAAGTTATTAATAGTTAATAACTTTGAGTTTCTAGTAATAAAACTATGGTTTTCCTAAGGTAAATAATGGAGTCAAAACTAAAAAATCATCATTTTAGTTTAATTTGGTACATTATATCTAGTAGGGTCTTGCTTCGATGTGAAATTCAAAAATTATTTTTAACTCTATATTTGGTGGCAGCTCTCCTCAAAAAAAGACATGAAATCTCCCTTCAAAAAAAAAGAAATGTAGCCACGCTTTTGGTTCAAAATAAAAAACTAAAGTTAGTCCACATAAATTCCAATGAAGGCATAAATTTAACGAAAATGTGCGACCAATCTGTTGTAAGTGTGTTTTTTTCAGTACTTAAGACTTTTAAATAGCATTAATGATAATTTGTTTTCTGTTTTTCTTTGTTTCAGGTAAGTTTCGATTCTATTTCATGAGGTTTTTTTTTTATCTATTGGATTTATACCAGGTATTTTATTGCAATTTTTATTTACTTAAGTATACATATATATATATATATATATTTTTATTTTATTTTTTTATTTCCTTTATTTATCAAACCTTTAAAAAGAAATACAACTTTAAATTACACGTGATAATTAAAACAAAAAGAAATTATAACTTTTCTACCACAAGGTTGATATAATCAGCAGATGCTGAGGAAAAAATGAGTTCGTTATAAATACAAAGCAAAAAGAAACTATATCTCTGTTGCTAATACATAGTAATAATCCAGTTCATATGGAAAGTAATAATAGGAATAAAAAAAAACTTATAAACTGCCTCTATTAACTATTGCATAGGATAGTCCAGATTTAAGTTGAAAAAAGAAACCATAACATTACACTATTAGTAGTAATCATACAATCATCTATTGTCATAGTAACATTTTTTTGGTAGCTGAAAAATATCATCTACTGTTAAGTTCTCCTGCATCCAGACTTCATAATGAGCGATTCCCAGCCTCTTCCATTCACTTCTTATCATAGCAATCCTAGGCCACGAAGCGCCTCCACATGTAATTTTCATTTCTTGGTCCCAGTTTAAGCCAGGTCTTCCTCGTCCTCTTTTCTCATCTCTTGGCACCCAGTCGATCATGATGCGTGTCCAATTTGGATCACGCCTCCTAATTACATGTCCACTCCATTTCCATTTTCTTATATGAAGGCTTTTAACTATGTCCGGGAAGTCAGTTTGCTTTTGGATCCATTCGTTCGTTTTTCTATCCTTCCTTGTGATACCCAAAATGTATCTCTGCATAGCACGCACAGACACTCTAAACTTTTGCCTTGTTTCTGCTGTTAAAATCCAAGTTTCACAACCGTAACTAAGTACAGGTAAAACCGTTGATATCCATAGTTTTCTTTTTAGCTCGACTGGCGCAGGACTTCTAAAAAAATGCTTATTTTTTATAATTGCTTTCCAGCCTAGAGTGATTCTTCTTTTTAATTCGCTGTTTTGGCCGGCAGTGCTAATTTGATGCCCTAAGTATATAAAGTCATCGACTTTTTGTATACTTGAATTTGGGAGTGAATCATTGTCAATGTTAATAGTCATGTATTTACATTTCTCATGATTTATTTGTAAACCTACATTTCTACTTTGCATTTGTAGTTTCTGGAGCATAATCATTATGTTTTCAATTGAATGGCTTATCAGCACTATGTCATCTGCAAAGGCTAAGTAGTATAGCCACTCCCCACATATTTTTATACCGTCTTCCTCCATGTCGCATTTCCCAATTAGGTCTTGTAGAATCGCAATAAATAATTTAGGAGATATGTTGTCACCTTGTCTAACACCCCTACCAATTCTAATATGTATGTTTGCCTTGTCCAGATTATAAATGGCTTCCGCTTTTCGGTATATATTTAAAAACAAAAGGACTATCTTTGGATCCACTGCCCTTTTTTGCAAGGCATCAACTATCGCCCTGTAGTCTACTTTGTCAAAAGCTTTTTCATAATCAATGAACAATAGACATAATGGCAGGTTATAATCTTTAGATTTCCTAATTAATTCTTTAATTGTAAAAATATGGTCTAATGTTGAATATCCTGATCTGAACCCGGTTTGTTCTTTTGAAAGAGAAAAATCAATGCGCTTAGATAATCTGTTCGTTATTATTTTTGAGAATACTTTGTACACTGTCGAAAGCAAACTTAATGGCCGGTAGTTTTTTAAATGTGAGTTATCCCCTTTTTTAAACAGCAGAATGAGCTTTGACAGAGACCATTCTTCAGGCGGACTGCTTGTAGTTAAACAGTTGTTGAATAGTTGCACCAGGTACTTAAGAATTGATTCTCCTCCAGCTTTCAGCTGTTCAGCACTCACACCGTCAACCCCGACTGCTTTTCCTTCCTTCAGATTCTTCACCGCCCATTCTACTTCACTTAGCATTATATTTTCTTCCTGGTCGTATGGAGGTGCGTTAAGGACATATTCATTTCTAATTATTTCATCATTACATTTATACAATTCTTCATAATACTGCTTTATAAATAACAATAATTCATCGACTTCTCTTACTTCCTTACCATCATTGTCCTTAAGAACATGAATTCTTCTTCTCGGTAAATGAGTATTTTTTAGTTTTCCTCCTTCTTCCAAGGCTAGTTGCAATTTTGCATTGGCTTTCTTTAGCTGCCAAGAAGATATTTCACACCGAATTATCTTGTTTATGTTAGAGACTTCCCTTGCTGTTGCCTCGTTTCTCTTAATTCCTCTTCTTTTCCTAAGGAGTCTTTTAATATAAGCAGGGAAGTTTCTACAGTTTTGTGCCTTTTTAAGCTTTACTTTGTTTTGGATAATGAACGAACACTCTTTTATTGCCTCAGTAAGTAACTTAGCTTGCTCATCTGTTGAACTGTTTGCCTTATTTAATATAAGTTCGCCTTGTAATAATTCTTCAAAATTATTCTCCATAAGCACTGATTTGTTTATAATATGAACTGTCCGGTTTTTTGGTTTTAACGCAATTTTATTATTATCCTGAATTAACGATATTTTTGCACCGACTGCCCTGTGGTCACTTCCGATATTTACTTCACATACAATATCTACATTTTGGATTGTTTGCTTTTTGTTCGCAATAATAAAGTCAATTTCATTTTTGACCTTACCGTCAGGACTAATCCAGGTCCATTTGCAACTTTCTTTCTTCTTGAAGAATGAGTTCATAATATATAATTTATTACTTTCTGTGAATACTGCCAACCTGTCTCCCCTCTCGTTTCTGGTACCTAACCCGAATTTTCCAATGCCTTTTTCTCCTCTGCTTTCCCCTATTTTCGCATTTAGGTCCCCTATAATATATGTGTGTGCACAGGGGTATTTATCAAGTGCTTCTTGTAGGTTTAAATAAAATTCTTCGATATCAGAATCAGAAGCTTGGATAGTAGGAGCGTAAACTTGTATGACCTTTACTTTAATTGTGGGGTGGGTGTAGAATTTTAAGGTTGCCAAGGCAATCCTATCACTAAAATTTATCGTTCTTATTACAGTGACTTTATTCCCGTTAAATAGAAACCCGGTACCCCCAATCGAGTCAGATAGCCCGTGATAGTAAAAGAGAGTATTATTATCCATTACAAGAAAAGACTCACCTTTCCTCCTCACTTCAGCAAGGCCGATTACGGACCATTCTATTTCTTCCAATTCTTCTATCAATTCACACAGTTTAGAATTTGATTTTAGGGTTCTGCAATTGAGGGTTATTAAATCCCACACAGGTTTGCTCTTTAACACTTTGTTTCTATTCAACATTTTTTGTGAGGTTACTAGTCATTGAGTATTAATGGCAAAATTGTTTGAGTACTGTTTAAAGTCTGTACTGCTCGTTTTTACTTTGTTATTTTGTTCCGAACTACTTTCTATTTGCACTGTCTGAGATAGGTCTAATTTTTTGCTTAAACGAGGATTTTCCGGAGAGGACAAAGGCCTTTTCTTTTGTGACATTTTTCTTTCAGCTCTTGATTTGGCTTGCTTGATTCTCAGCTCCTTGGGTAAGTCGTTATTGATGTATACCGGGCGTTCAGGGAATCTTTCCTTCAGATTAGATTTATTTTTCATTATTAAATGTTTAGTTTTCATGTTACTAAGAGCGACTAAAATAGGCGACGAGTCTTGATTTCCCAGTTTGTAGCATTCTTCTATATCGGATTTCTTCAGCTCCAAGTTTAAGTTGCTGTTGATGAATTCTACGATCCGGTCTTCTAGATTATCTTCCTCTATTTTGGTGCCTATTATTACTATATTTTTTCTTTTAATTTTAGCATCGAGAATATTAATATGTTCATTCTGCTTTGTGATAGTTTCTTTTAATTTCGATATCTCTTCCTCTTGTCCTGCTTTCCAACTGTCTACTTTTTGATTTAACTCATCCAGGCCCGATAACTTCTCCATTATCTGAATCAAACTGTGTTTAATGTCCCTTAACTCACTTTCCATTGTTAAAATAATAAATAAAAGGAATATAATTAATTTATATTTACAATACAATAAAATAAAATCGTTACTAATTTGAGAGTGCTTTGTATTAGTTTCAGCGCACGTGTATAGATCGTAATTTGTTTAAATATTTACGTAAATAACTTTTGCCGAATTTTAGTTCGTAAATTTTTACACGTATTTTAGATCGTAAACTTAACACGTATTTTTTTTTTTATTTCGTAAACTTTTACACTAAAATAATTATATATTCTATATTAATAGATGATTAGATTAGGTTTTATCTATGACTCATACACGCACGGCACGGAGCGATGTTTACACTCCAACGGTCAAGACCGAACTCCCATATATATATATATATATATATATATATATATATATATATATATATATATATATATATATATATATATATTTACAATATATATATATATATAGAGTTTCAGGAAAATCAGTTTTGTTTTTATCAATTTCTTGGAAACAAATTTTTTTATATGGTTAAATCCATATAAGTATTATTTTGACGTAAAACTTCCTTATTTGCTTGATGCAAGAATCGAATCATGTTGTTATCAATTACGTCAAGGTCATATTTGGAGTAAGAATATTTCGTATTATTTCTACAAGTAGGTATGAATTGTACTGTTAAAAGTTAAGTAAAAAACAAATATTCTTATATGTATATGTATACATATTTTATTAATTACTTACATTGCCGATCCCTGTTCTAGCTATGAAAACATAATTAACTGTCTGGTGCTTTTCTAAATACCTAATAGTTATTGCTGCTAATTGAAAATTTTTATTAATTTTACAACTTATTCAAGAAATTAGCAACCTTTAAATTCTTACTTGTTCTACTTAGTGTGTAGTACTAATTTAAATAGTTGCTTTAAAATAAGCTGGTAATTTAATGATACTAGGATTTCGTGATGGCTGTTACACGCAACATTTATAAAATTCATTCGACAAAAATGGACAAAACTCTCATTTTACCGTGATATTAAATGTAACTTAATTTATTTAGTCTTAAACATATTCAATACCTTTCTTTAAATTTCGTTTCAGAATTTCAGGAAAGTCAGTTTTGTTTTTATCAATTTCTTGGAAACTAATTTTTTTTTTTTAAGGAAAACTACTTATATGGTTAAATCCGTGTATTTATTAGACTAAATTTTGGAATTATTCAATCAAAATCGTCGGAATTTCTTTCGGAGTATAATTTTTGTTAAATGTAAATTTAAAATTAATTTCGCCCGAGTTATAGTTTTTCTGAACGTGTGTGCCATATTTCATTAACATCGGTCCTCGGTAGTTTTTTGGTCTCTGGTCTAAACGTGTGAACCCTTAAAAATTTAATTTTTGAGCTATTACAATACTTTTTATCTTTTCGTATGAGTGAATTTCTCTACATAAATGAGAAAGTAAAAACTTCGTAACTATGCAAAATTAAAAGCAACATCAATAAATTGTTTGACTGAATGAATCGTTTATATCACTTAGAAGAAATAAATTAAATAAAACTATAAGAAATAAATTAAATAGAACACTATAATTATAAGTTTATTGGTCTATAGTCTATACAATAATTATTAATTTATTATAAATCAGACCGGTTTCAGCTTCTAAAATACTGATATAACAATTTCTCGGTCAATACAACTGTTTTACTGAAATTCAATTTCAAGTTTATATCAAAATGGTTTTTTCTTGTGCTAAGGATATAAAATTTATAATTTACTCTGAGTTTCAAGCTGTATAACCTTTTATCACTAGTAACTGTATAAACTTTTTAACTTGAATAATTTATTTTGAAATAATCAAGACAACTTCATTTTGATTGACGTGTAAAAAAAAAAATATATATATATATATATATATATACAAAGCAGAGCTAAAAGGAAAGAGAGTAGAGTATCCATTAAAAATGTAAATGTCTTCGTTAGTTGTACGAAAAAATAAGGATTTTTTTTATTTTATTTTAGAAATTGTTTATTTATATTATTATATTTAAGTTGGTTAAGAATTAATTAAATTTACATAGAATGTTTTGTAAATACTTTCCTGGTGTTTTACGATTCTGTGCTTGTGTAAATTAATGAGATTATGCACAATGTTAAGTACTATATTTTTATATGATGTTTGTAGTTTAATTACTGAAAAGAATGAAGAGGATAGGAAAATCACTATACCATTTAAAGAATAACAGAAAAAAAAATCACTTAAATAATCGAATATGTATAAATTTAATGAAGATATGAGGAGAGGTTGAGTTGTTGGCTACAGGTGTAGTTTTGTGGAGAACAGAATGAGTAGCTATGTTAATTTATGTAGCGATCTGTTCTTGTCCTTGACTTAATAACAGGCGACCACGAAAACCACAATCTATCTGAACACAAGTTAGAAACTAGCAACACGGCCACACTCTTAACATTGACTTCTTCACTGCTAACTTCCACCGATTGTTTTACTTTAATTGAAACAGGAAAATCATTATTAGTTATCCAGTGCTGTTAGTTTAATACTATTTCTAATAACAGATATTAAATCACTACACAAAAACTAAAACTTATTTAGTTACCCATGTTACATTTGTATGATAGAGATAGATAGAGATCTTGATTATTTCATACAGGATTGTTATTACTGTCGAAAGATTATCGAACTGTGTTTATGTGTTGATTTAATACTTACTGTTTTTGCTTCATCTTGCTATTTAGATATTCGTTTTGTTATTATTACTTATTACTGCGTCCTTGTACCTGCAAAGCTATGTTATTAGTTTTTATTCGTTTTAAACTCTCTAGTAATAAAACCTTTTTCTGTTATAGTTAGTAATAACTATAAAACTAAGTTCTTTTATTCGTTTAAACAGAACCTTAACTAATAATAAACTAAAAGTATATTCCTACTAATTTATAACGCTTAATATATAATTAAATTCTTTTAATGAAAATTCTTTTGAAAGTTACATTAGGTTTAAAAACAACTGTTCTTTTATCTTATAAATGTCACCCTAAATATGTTTCGTGAAATTTAAACTTTGTCTGGAATATTTATTTTAATGACAATGAAAGAAACTAAAAAGCGGGGCTACAAGGAAACTGTTTTTGTTTTCTCTACTTTACACAATGAAAACTTTAATTTTTCATAAAATACTCGCTCTTTTGTATTCGTATCCTAAATTTTCGTGGCGTAGTTTTACACTTAATTTTTTTATCTCTTTATTGATTAATTATGTTTTTGGATATACTTATATTTTAATTATTTAAATTTGTTATCTGTTAATTCCCTCTCACATTATATTTCAAAATATATTAATTAAATATAATACTTACTTACTTCGCTTATGAATATTAAACAACTAATTTTTTCTTTTCTTTTTATGTATTTAAATAAAAGAAAGACAAGAACAAAAAAGCTATTACTTAACCGGATAAAATCCAGTCTTTAAAAGTTTTACTTTTATTTATCTGAAAGTTGAAGATTCCTAAGGGTGAAATATTTCTTCAAGTATTTCTAAAACTTGTTCAATTTCATAATCTTTAATTGATACGGTTGTTTAGTATTATGAACAGGTCGAGTTTAGTCCTAAAGAGAGACTCAAACAGAATAACTTATGAGTCTTCAGTCCTCGTCTTTAGGTCAGATTTATATAGATTCTAGCTTAATAAATCATTATTTTCTTATTTACCATTTTGAAAAAAGTCATTTAAACTGTAAATATGTCAACAATGTACATCACGCTTCCTTATTCCACTTAATAGCTAATAATTTATGTGTATAAAATTAAAAATAGAAAAAAGAACATTTAACGAATGCAATGTAAAAAAAAAAAAAAACACTTTCATATTTATATACATTATTTATAGCATCTAACAATTTCTACCTTAATTTTAATTAATAAATCAGTGATAATAAAGAAGTTAGATTGTATAACTTTTTTTAGTCAATTAACTCAGCACTGAAATTTTTTGACAAATTGTGCTCTTTAAGATCTGATATTAATCGTTATCATGCATGTTTATTTATGCCATCTTATTTAAATTTAAAACTATTTTATATTTTTTTTTTAACTTATGGCATAATAATTTAACAAATAGCCTTAGAAGTTTAATGTATTATAATAACTTACATTATAATTTATGTATTAAGGACTCGTATTCGTGAGGTTCGGTCGTGGTGTGTTTAATCCACACTCTTTTTTGCGTTCAAGTGGTTTAGTTTACTGCTGCATGTTGTCCAGGCCAATGTTTTCTTCCTCAGATTTGTTTGATGTTATTAATGTTGCCAGTATGCAAATTTCGAGAAGGATGTTTTGAGTACATCTTATGTGGTTAAAAAAAATAGAAAACTGGTGAAGCGTTCAACGTAATGCGGGGGAGCTAAGGGGTGCTCGTTTCATATGATCGTTTTTAAAATTATTACTACATGTCTCAAGAATGCTATTACAAAATTCTAGCATCTTTATCGTATTTTATTATTTATGTTAAAACCAAAAAACATAAAGAAGAAAGAAAGAACAGACAAAGAAAAGATTGGATTGCAAGTACTTGCAAATTGCTTATCGAAGTGTCGATAAACAACGAGTGTTGTCTGAGTGACATGGTGGGGGTGGCATATGCTACCCTCTCTGTCCCGCCATACCAGTAGTATACATTGCATACATACATTGGGCCATAAGTTAACATATAGGTGGCACAAACCTCGTGTGTGAATTGGGCCTTAAATATATAATTGTTTCATGTATAATTAAAAGTTCGATCTAGATTTAGATGGATTTTCAAGTTTTAAGGTTCTGTGGATGTAAACAAGTTTTAATATTGTCGCTACATATATGTTTGAATCTGCGCAAAAGCAAGATATCAGAACAGGGACATTTTGTGAAAATACTTTTACACTTTTCGTTCCCACTTTTCACTATTTAAAACGATGTACATATTCTAAATTAAATGTGGCATAAATGAGTTGTGGTATATCTTGGCGCAGAAAATACTTTGGAAAAAATGTTTGGGTACTTGTTAATTAGGAGCCCTCTCTAAAAGTTAGAGGTGGTTAGAGATCACCTCTCTATCTTTAATGAGGACTCCTAAGTAACAAGTACCAATGTTAGCTCTCTATTTAAAGCGCTATTCTATCAAATCTGTACAATTATAAAAGAAAAGTGGAGGTCTTTTTCCAATAAAATAATTTTTATTCTTTCCAAGTTACTTCAGCTAGCTGTTAAATAAATGGGATAAAAATTAATGCTGTTTATCATTTGAACGTATTTGCTAACACGTAATTTTTCGGTTGCTCAATTCTGAGATAATTATAATTGATTTAAAATAGAATATTATCGGCAATAGAAATGTTCCTGTATTTAGAATTGTAATTTGAAATCGGCAATAGAAATGTTCCTGTATTTAGAATTGTAATTTGAAATCGGCAATAGAAATGTTCCTGTATTTAGAATTGTAATTTGAAATCGGCAATATTAATTTGTTGTTGAAATTTGTTTTTCCCCTCCTTTAAACATGATTTTTCTAAGTGTAATTGTTATTCTATTAAGTTTCACTCGAAGCTTTACTTAGAGGTTTTTTTTTTCTAAAAAAAGGGGGTTTGAAATAAGAAATTTAAAGTTATTTATGGTTTTTCATTTTAGCCGGTTATAGGAATGGAATTGCAAATTGGTTGTAGTTAGAAATCAGGAGCTTGAAACTCCTTTTTTTCCCTTCTTCGAAAAGGTATAAATAAGTGAATCAGGTCTAAAGTTATAAACAAAATTGAAACTAGAAAGAAAAAAAAACACACTTCAAGCTTTTTTACGACTACTTGCAAAAAGCCATTTCAATCTGTTTACCTTTTGGATGGGTTACTTGATGAACAAATAAATTGTTAAAAGAAAAGAGCTACTAACACTCAATAGATTGTGTCGTTTAGAAGCCAGTAAAGTCGGATTCAGTTCCAATAGCCATTTTGTGAAACGTAAAATGAAATATAGGTATATAATATAATTTCTCGGGTTGCAGAGGAGAGATAACAGGTTTAAGGGTAGGCAGGCCTTTAAACTGCAGCCCCCCTTTTATTCACTGGTTTATAAATCCACCCCCTAGCGGGCCTTGGCTTCCTTTTAATGCTGCCTCTTTTAAGCACAAACAGATTTACTCCCCCCCCCCCCTTAATACCTCCCTGTTAATCCTACTAATTGAATCTGAAAACTGTCTGATGATTGTTTTAACCTGAAATTTTAAGAGCTTTTTCTTCACACTTTTCGCTTTTTTTCCAGCTTTAAATTATTTTTTTTGATTGTTTTCGTTATAGAAAGTTTTGCTAATGTATAAAAGACAGTCCTTTAATACATTCATGAAAAAGTTAGTTTAAATACTCAATTTTAGAGATTATTATCTCAATTATTTATTTTATTTTACTAATAGGCTTATAAATTATATAAAATTTTGCCCGCATGTATTTTGGTGTATATTATAGATAATTAGGCGATCCTACGGTCTTCTAACAGGCAGCCAATGTCTAGCTATCATGACACTGATATTACCTCGGTTCTCATCTAAAATACACACGCCTAGAATATTATAATCGTATAGTGCATATCTTCAATCATTTCCAGCAACATGTATTGTATTTATAATATATACGTGGATCGAGATAGATAGATAAGTAAGGGATGGTTTATTGACTTATATAGACGTTCTTTTAACCCCTTTAAGGTTCTTTATCTTCAAAATTATTTATGCTTAGGTTTCCAAATACCTCGCACATTGAATAACCATTCCGAATTTATACTCTCTACCTTAGGGGAGTGAAGAATTACTGATGAGTTATGTGAGCTTTCGCTTTTATTAATATTTATATAGTTGATGTAACTGATAAACAATTATTAATGTTGACATAATAATTAGAAATGTATGGATTTACTATGGAAGGGTTGGCATTATTGAATTAGTTTTATTTAACTGAAATAAACACAGAGAAGTAACCTCCTAAAAACTAGAGCGATTAAATATCGTAGAAATATTAGTATTAATTAGATTCAAAGTTCATAAAAATAATAAACAAATGAATAAAAATATTTCAGAATTCGCAATTTATAGTATTAATGAAGTCTCGTGCATAATATGACATTAACAATAACTAATAATAGTAAAAGAGTTGACAAACTTTGTTACTTGTTTCTCTCGTTGTTAGGGCACTTTCTTAGATTGTAACATCCCTTATTAAAAAAACAGAAGTGGGATATTCCTTTGTGCCAAAGTACAGGGTGTTTCGCATAAGTCAGTTTACCAGTTTACAAATAAGTAAACAAATACAGTAAACAAATACACTTACTCGATAAACTGATTTTTGAAACATCCTGTACATTGAACTAAAAGTACATTGGGCTAAATCTCTTTTTCTTAATAGTTATTTAGTCGAAGTCATTTTTATTCTAAAACAACACATAGGAGTAACCATCTAAAGAAGTTCCGTTGTTACTTGTAAAGTCATCGATATTAAAATTGTCCTTTGAAAGGACTATATTAATATGATTCGTAAAAGTTTCCTTGTAAATGTTTTCTGTTGGTATTTTTTTACTTGTTGTACAGTAAGTTTGATTATGATAAGATACATTTACCAGATGTAAATGCTTCCTAAAGTCTTACACATTATAATATAATGGTTATTGATGAATAAATAATGGTGAAGGCGTGGGCGGGAAGTGTTGATTATTTAATGTGGTCTTTGGTGAGTTGAGGCGGCGTGGCGCCTCTCTCTGAGAGATGTAAAGTTGTAGAAGTGAAGAGAGTTGATGGTAGGGGGAGAGAATGTGGGTTAGGGCGAGGCTACCGTGCTACTTGAACGCGTCTTGAGCAGATCAACAGAGATGTATAATGTTTGAATCGGACCGAGAGAAGGCCCGCCCTGTCAGATAATATATTCACCTGGTTAATTGGGACCCACTCTTCAGTTCTTCCCAGGATAATAACAGAGTATTAATTAGCTTGTCTAAACACCTGAGACCCGTGATGGACAACCTCGCGCCTCGCTTTACTACTTGCCTTTTAACCCTTCATCCCGTCACTCTTTTAACTCCCATAATACCTTTATATTTTATTAAAAGCTAACTCGTGAGTTGCCTTATCACACTCTGGTCGAATATGCCGACTGGTTTTCATGTGCCCTTAAATAATAATTTACTTTCCACTAATTCCTCTAAGATTCTGATACCCACCTTCAGAATTTCTATCTTGTTAGTTGAATACAGAAAAGCTTATTTACTTAAACTAATTTGCTTGTTCCTAGAAGTAACAATAATTTGTACTTTAATTTAGTGTATCTTTGTTCTTGGTTTTTCACTTAGCATTTTTTTTTAATGTCTTTTTTATATCTCCTCCTCAATATTATTTTATTTAACCTATCAATGAAGAATGATTATTGATAAAAAAAAAAAGTTAATCTTAGAAATGATACTAAAATTACTAATAAACAAAGCATAAAGCAGAAATTACTGCATATCTCTGACTTTTTATAGTTGAATAAATTCCCAGGATCTCTAATTTAGAATATATACTCGTCACAAGAAGTCTTTTTTACGAGCTTGCTAATATTTGCAGACCTATTGAGTTTAGGTGCACGATGGTATAAACAAATTAGTATTTCAGAGATTTCTGAAACCCAAAGGTTAACGTGACTCTTTAATTATTACAGTTTTTACCTATTTAACATTTTATAACGTACCAAACAAAATTAAGTTAATTAGCTTAATTTAGTTAGTTAATTTAGTTAATTAGGAGCGTCTATGGAGGTAATCTAAAAGGAATAACATAAATTGTCTCTCCGCGTAATTTTAAAATCGTATATTAAACATGGCAGCTTTAAGCATTCATAAGGCCATCATCAGTGCCATTTGTGGAATAAATTGAGTTACAATAATAAAAATTAAGTCTATTTCACGTCAGAGATCTCTTACGATGTCGATGAGTCTTTCGTCGATCTCCAACATGAAGTAGACTCACCTCTAACTAATTATTTTTATTAATTTAACTTAATTTCTTGTACAATCGGTACTGATGATGATGGCCTTATGAAGGTTGAAAGCTGTTATGTTTAATAAACCAGTTTCAACTTACGTTGAAAGATAATTTATATTCTTCCTTAAACAAAATTAAGGACAGAAAAAAATCAGAATAACTTAAGGCAATATTTTTTTAAAATTGATTTTGAGCATCACAATACTTCCTCTGTGTATAAGAGAGAAATATGTAAATATGTATTCCAAAATAAATAATTGGCTACTTATGTTTTTAAATATGTAATTTTTATTTTTAAAAATAATATCCCTGCTTCATCTTAAGTATTAAGTATCTTATATTATATCATTAAAGTAAAATGATATAATAATACGTAAATGCCTTGATTTTTTCAATATTTTCAATATAAAAATATGTCTGAAACATTTTTATTTTACCTTAATTATTTCTAAAAATAATTTTCGAAAACTACCTACGCTTCATAATTTAACTAACCACCTCTGTCGATAAATATGCTTCTGGCATATTCTTGTCAAGAATAATAAATATAATATGGACAATATTTATATTAAAAAGCACTTGAAAATAAATCATTGATCTATAGCAAGTAGTATGTTATATAATGTACTGATATTATTACATTCGTAGTCATGTACTTTTTTTATTTCTATCTGATGGGTGTGGCGTGTAAGAGTATGCATTGTAAATCCTGTGCTTAATCCTGCTATAACCTGTTTTTATTATTTAGCCACTGCAACTAACCATTTATTAGAGAATGGTTGATGTACATGTTTTTTTGTTAATTATCGTCTTCCACTGATGTCTTTCAAGGAAGTAGCACTGGTTTATTTCAATATCTTGATGTCGAAATATTAATTAATCATTATAAATGTCGGAACTCTTATTAATAACCTCCTGAATACTTGAATATAGTATATCCTATAGCAAAATATTTCTCCATTCGTCCTATAGATTCTAGATAGCTTTATCTACATATATTTTAAATGATATCCCTACTTCTCATTTAGAATGTCCTGCTAAAACCAAATTGAACCTGGAGCATTTAAATGAACTAGAGGCAAGACCAAATGAGGCTCCCCAGAGTCGAATGCGGCTCTTCGTAGAGTTAGGTGCGGCTCCCATTCAGAATGTATATCTTTTTAGGTTTGAAGATTTGTAAAGTTCGAAATCAACATTTTCATATTTTGTAAACCAATCTTTTTGTGATATAATTGAAGATAGATTGCTGAAATAATACGTTTTGAAAAATTGGCTAAGCAATTTGTATTATTAGAGGTGAAAAAAGATCAGCCATTGCAAATGCAGCACACATCTACTTATACAGTTGAATTTTAGTAACTCGTGCCAAAATCAAAATATACCGACTTAAAGAAAGCTGCGTGCAGTCTAATTTATACTCCACAATTAAATACATAAAGTCAAAATTTCGTTCTCAGTTGACCAATCATCATCTAACTCAATATTTAACAATTTTTACGCAATATTTCCAAGATTCGACCTAAGTTTTTCGCTCAACATCTTATTTTATTTTAATTATTAATTGTTGAAATAATTAATTGCATTGTCTCTCTCTTAATTGTAATTTTTTTTGCAGCACTTAAGACTTGTGTAGAATATACAAATATATTAATTGAATTACATTTTAATTTGTGTATTTAATAATATGTATTTATGGTGTGGCTCTCACTGACCTCATGCGTGCCACCCTTGGCCGCTAGACTGTCAAACCTTTTATCTTATAAATCTCTAATTTAAGATCTTAAAAAAAAGAATAGGAAATTTTCCAATATATTTTCAACAATATTCCTTTTTTCTAGATTTTCCATAACCCATTAGAACTCACTTTAGAATCCGATCGCTCCAACACTATTTTCTAAACGATTCTCTCCTTAAAGCAATCCACAAAAAAGTTCCAAACACACATGTATTGTCTCCGTGATGTAGAGTGTATACGTAGCCAGAGACTTATTTTTTAATTTTATATTTGCTTCTTCCATCTCATTCAATTTTCTCTTTATTATTATTTTTTACACGTATACTTATTAATTTATTACTTGATTAAATCTCTAAACTTTAATTTCATTCAACGATTACACCGATCATTATTAACTTAAGCAGACCCTACACTATCAATCCGCTTCATCAAAACAACGCGTCAAGCGATGGTGTCAAGCGTGATTGATATTCCGTTTGAGGCTTGAGTCATGCCTTGAAGGTGATTGATGGAACGTTTGAATGACTCAAGCGGCTTGAAGGAGCGCTTGATAGTCTAGAGTTATTTTGATCAAGCATTTCGTCAGTCACCTGCTCGACACCAGCGATGGAGAACCGTCCGCTCGATTCCGAAGGTTCGGACATTGTAGATAATGCCGATCGAAAATTTATTAGTCTTCGCATTGATTTATATCATGATTGTCCCGAGTTGTGGAACGTTCCACTCCTTTGACCAACGTCGTTTCCTCTGGATCTTTTATTTCCGCTTGAGAGCAACCACTGTCAAGATGAGAAACCCCAAATCCTAATTCGAAACCATGGTATCTACACAATAATGATTCACTACAGCCCAGGAGGAGCAGTTCACTAGTCGAAAACTCCGCTACAAATAAGTGTTGATGAAAAAATTGATGGCATGCTTGATGCGCCCCAAGGCTGCTTGAATCTCGTGTCAATCAGCTTGACGCGCTGTTTTGATCAAGTGGATTGATAGAGTAGGGCCTGCTTTAGTTTTACTTACCAGTGGCTTCTCAAGGATAAGTAATTTTTAGGTTTAACTAATAATTATAATTATTCCATGCATAATTGATTTTTATTCTTAATACACATTATTATATTATACATGTATGACAAATATTTGAGTGTTACAATTAAGTTTTTAACATGCTATATCGTAAAAAAAGAATAATGAAAGAGTCTAGATTGCTAGTATAAAAAGGAAGAAGACGCTGCATAAACTACGTGTATGTATTCAAAACTGCTATCTATTCTAAAAAAAAAAAAAAAAAAAAAAAAAAAAAAAAAAACATGAAATATATAAATAAAATATAAGATTTGGTTGTTGCATTATATATTGATGAAATAACATAGATTTATTAGGACGTTTTAAATTAGTTTGGAAATCTAAACTTGACTTGTATGATATAAGGTTATTATGATTACGCATGCTTGTTGAACTAGGTAGTAAAGGTTTTTAGCAAGTAAGAAAGTAGCAAAGTGTAGTACTATGTGGGGATGAGAGCAGGCAAGGAGCGCGAGTATAGTAAAGGATTGTATTCCTTAGAGGTATAAGATTGCTTTTCTTTGCGGTTAGACTCCCAGGACTCTTGACTTGGATGTTTATCCTTATTCCTTAGAGACCTGTTTCTCGAGCCTTTCTTATTTCCATTCTATATAGCATAGCCAGGGCTATCTACTACAGGATACATACCTTTTATCGTTTTATCCCCTATCTTCATACTTTATACTTTAACAAACTGAAAATTATCTTCTCTGCTTTTATTCTCTAAAGATAAAATTAAGAACATCATTCTAACATTCTTATGACGACGTTTACCAATGACAGTTGACAGCTTTCTATATAAAGAGGATTTTTATTATGTTGGTCGAGTTTTTTCCCCGTTTCTCCTTCATTCCAATCTCTTCGTGTTTTTAAGAATTATTGATTGAGAATATAAGTTTTATGTTGTCCAGAAACACGGAGCTCTAAAACTTTATTGGCAATTGAACAATGAAGAACACATTTGATATTTATTTTTCCCCCTTTTTTAACAAGTTCACTTTTTTAAGACCAATAATATTTACTTATTAAAGATTAATTTATCTTTATTCTGTTTCATTTAATTTAGAAAAACATCGAATTAAAAGTAATTTTTGTAATTAAGTAATTTATAAAAAAAATTAATTAGTTATAGCATAAAAACATGTTTTTTCCATTTTACCCCCTCTTATATGAAAATATGATAAAAGTGTACATAACAATAATACTATACTCTTAAAGAGTTTTCCAACGACATGCATCTTGAAGGGTAAATACTATTTTGACTTTTGTACCGCGTACCCCCCGGGTACCAATTTTTTTTTTTTTTCACCTATCCAAATTCTAAAACCAAAATTTTCCTATATTATCATAAGCCAATAATACGCAGATTTATTTGAAAATTCGCTCATTAAGTCATGGTGCATGACTGGACTTTTTTAAAATATTTATTTTTAATATTTCACACTAAGAGCTCTTATATTATTTTAATATTGCATCCCCCTTTAGACCTTCTTAAGTTAAGCCGGACGACAATGCTTTATGGTGCAAGCCTTGAGCCACTTAACAATTCACTTAAGTAATCTTCGTTTTGGAGTTAACTATATTGTCTGTTTGTCGTTAGGAAAGTTTTTATTTAAACTATTATATGTTTTCAAAAGTTGTTTCCTAACGTAGAGTCTCAGTAATCAGTATTCGATTGGTTGTTTGTAGGCAATAGAGCCGAGATTGGTATCTAAGCCTTAGCTGGAGATGATGTGCCGTGACCGTGGTCTAGGTATCTGGCAGGTTCTAGACGTGTAGTTTTATTGGCAGAGACCTGAGTTGTTCTTGTGATTCCAAGGTTATAGGCTAGGCTATCTGCAGGGATACCGAGGTGTCACGTATAGCCTGAAACTAATCCTGCAATTAGCTACAGGCAGACACGCTTCCACAGTCTTTTCTTGCTCGGCCTATCTCTACCAGCTAAAAACTACTTCCCTTAGCATCTCCGTTCTTACCTGCTCCCCCGTTCACAATGTTTGTACTCGACCTGATTATTTGTTTTCTCACTCATGTCATTAAACAAATTGTAGCTACTGGTGTTAGTTTTATCTCTTACCGGGCTTTTTATTAAGCGGTTCCGCTTTTATAGTCCTTTCCCTGTGTATGGAAAGAGGTCATATTATTATAATGTACCTATTTTTTTTTTTTAATTTTCCAATGTTCAATCTTTGCTTATTATTAGAAATATCATAGAAGCATAATTCCCTTTTTGTACTAAAGTTTAACTTGTACTTCTTAAACTTTTTAAATGTCTTAAAGCTTTTTGAGTCCTTACCCTCAACAATTATTTTTGTTTCTCTCGATTAAGGCATTTTTGGAGTTATAATAACGGAGATTAAATAAAAGACACTAAATTAAATACGGTCGCTATCAATAGTATTAATACAAACAATGTAGAAGAGAACTTGGTTAATTAAAGATATTATTTTTTATTTTTATCCGGATGAGTGTTAAATGTTTAAGAATTTGTTATATTTAATACATCTGTGCTATTCGTTGCTATTTTTTTAAGTTAAGAGAATTTTTGCAGCGGAACATCTAGGATTAGCAACCTTTTACCTCTTATTTTATTATATTACACTGAAAAAAATGTTCGTACAAAACAAGTGTAAAATCATATGAATCATAGTTCATTGGTTAAAATTGGTCACTCGGGGTAAGCTACTATGTTTCACAGAATGCGATTTCTATGATTCTTGCATTATGAATTTGCACATGAAACATGGAGTCGTTATCTATATTGAGGAAAGAAGATATCTGGTTATGAAACATAGATGGGGCTGTCTATGTATCACAGGGAACGTATTAGCAGTGATCTTTGAAACAAATATCACTGGTTAATAAGTGATCTGGGAAACATAGATATCCTCCTATGTTTCGGTGTACGGCAGTTTAAAGTATGTCCATGACTCATGGTAAATAGTCTATGCTTCATCAATTAATCCCTAATCATCACAGTCCTTTTGCGCCACTTGTACATGTAAGATCGTCAAGTTCTTATGAATTACAGTAGGTTACACATAAATCTCAGTTATTATTACTATAAATAACCCTCTCTGTCCAAGTATTACCGTACTGCAGCTTTATTGCAGGCCATGAATTACAGATAAGCTCTTATGTTTCATGGTGCAGTAGACAGTTGCAGGCCATGCCTCATGGTAAAAAGTGTATGTAGCATCCATTAATCTCCAATTATCATAGTCCACTTGTACGTGTAACATTGTCCACTTTCTAAGAATTACAGTACCTTACATATAAATTTCAGTTAATACTACTATGAATTACCCTCCCTCTGTAAAAGTATCACAGTTACTTTTCTATGTTCCATTGTATTGCATTATAGTTCTCTCTATAATACATGGTTTATAGTGCATACATCTTGCACTGTGCCACTTGTACCACAGGTATGATTAACTGTGATACATGGCTAGCATTCTATGATGCAAAGATGACCCTGCCAATTTTAGGCAAAACTGAAAACTAAAACGAAAATCTAGGGAAAAAATAGTTGAGCTATTATAATTTTAAGATTTTAGCTAAGAGCCAAAATCCTAAAAAATTATAATAGCACAACTATTTTCTTCCTATTTTTCGCTTTAGTTTTCAGTTTTGCCCAAAATTGGCAGGGCCATCTTTGCATCACACAATGCATATTTACAGTAATTGTATGCATGGTGAATAGGGTTTTGACAACAAATTAAAAGAAATTAAGCATGAAAAAATATATTTTATTTTCTGATACCAAACAAAAATGATTACTTAACTAAAATTATGTGAAGAAAATCAGACACATGATGAAAAAAACTTGTAAATTTAAATCCATACGCATATATGATAATTAAATTTATACGATAAAATTATGCAAATTACTTTTCTTTACTATTTCATTTACTAACAATTATGTTATTTTACAATTATACTATTTTATTTTTTTATGTACAATTTTTATTTTTTATTTTACAATTATAACAGATTGATTAAAAAAAAATTTTTAAATTAAATAAAGGAAAACAAATTATGAATCCAAAATAAATCCTAAAAATATTTATAAATCCCAGTCATATATTATTCATTATATTATAGTACCCATTATTAAATTTTAAGTAATACAAAAAATTACATTAACGAGTGACATCACAATAAAGTAATAGTCCATGAGATAGCGTGCAGAAAAGTGTCTGACCAAGCTAAAATTTTGTGTATAAGTAAATGTTTTGGTGCCTTTTATGAATATATGGTCGGCTAAGTTCGTCTGCGGGACAAGCTTGGCAGTAGCATTTGAAAAAAAAAAAAAAAAAAAAAAAAAAAAACGGTGGAGAGTGGCCATGTCCCGCCCTCTTTGGTGGACAATGTGATTCTCATGATCCTGAGTACGAACTTAGTTAGTAGACCAATTTTTAATTTGATGGTAATTTGTCACGTAATAATTAGTTAGTCAAGTATGACTCGAAAAGTGTTCCCCTATCAAGGGACAAACTACCATCAACTTGATAATTTGTCTACTAACTAAGTTCTAACTCAGGATCATGAAAATCAGATTGTCCACCAAAAAGGGCGGGACATGGCCGCTCTCCACCGGTTTGTTTTTTTCAAATGCCTAATTGCCAAACTATGTCCCTGAGACGAACTTAGCTGACCACATATTCTTAAAAGGCACCAAAACATTTACTTATACACAAAATTCTAGCTTGATGTTAGTCAGACACTTGTTTGCACGCTATCTCCTGGACTATAATAAATAATAAATTAATTTATATCAATAGAAAATGTATATTATATCAATAACAATGTTATATCTAACAAATAACAATGTCATATTTAATAAATAAATTGATACAATAATTAATAAAATTATAGGTAATATTTCTCGACAAATTTCATTAATTTGTACAGCTCAAATTAAATAAAACAATTTAAATAAATTCTGTTTTTCTTAAATGTTTATTACAAATAATTAATAAAAGTATAAGTAATATTTTTTGACAAATTTTAAAAGTTATTTACATTAATTATTTATATTTTTTATATACAAATTTTGTATTTATTTTTTTGCTGCCCATGAGTAATTTAATGTAAATCCAAGAGTTTAAAAATAAATTTGAGGTGTGCAAATAAGTAAGTTTTAACATACTCGTATATCTCTGCCTTTGATGAATTCCAACCAGACTTCGCTTACGCCGGGATCTTTTTAGGATGTAGGAGATAAGAAATAGGGCTCCAATGTTCTCCGACAGACCGTTCCCAACTGGAAAAATAAATAACACCAACCAAATTAATATTATAATTATATCAGTAAGCAAAATCACCTCACAAGCATGGGCGTAGCCAGGGGGGGGCAGGGGGGGGCCATGGCCCCCCCCTAGGCCGGCTCAACTCTCTAAAAAAAATACGATTATTATACATATACAGGTTAAAATAATAAATAAAAAGTAAAAATAATTCTGTATAATAATAATAATAATATATATCAATTATTATTATTATTATTATTATACAAATTAATTTTATGGCTAGAGGGGGTCTTCAGGTAAAAAAAATTTAAATCTCGTTTTAGTTTCAAGTTACTACAGCGGTGGCGTGGCTGCACTGGTTTGGTTAGCATTGCTTTGATAAAAAAGATGCCTTTGATAAGAAAAGAAGCTGGACAATAATTATGTTTTCCTTCTCTCAGCCAGTGGCGTACCCAGGGGTGGAGGGGGGGGGGGGGGCACAGGGGGCCCGGGGCCTCCCCCCAAAGCTAAAGACCTGAAATTTAAGTATGCAATTCCGCAGCACATGTTCAAGTAATAGTTGTGTGATTGTCAAAAAAATAAATAAATATAATAAGTAATTATATACCTAGTTTTGCCCGACATATTTTACATATGGGGGAGGGTCCTCCCCCAGAAAATTTTAGAATTTTTACCCTCATATAACACGTTTTTATGCTTTCTAGAAGGTCAATTTTCCGTTTTGGTTTTAGCTGAAACACTATGTTAATAAAGTTTTTTTCTTCTACTTGCCTAGTTTTACTTTGCAGAAAATAAAACACTCAAATATATATGTTAAAATGATTATATGATAAAATAATTAACCACACAAGTATAAAAATACAACAATAGCAGTATGAATTATAAAAAAGTTAGTCTTTCATTGTACAAAGTTATTAATCAAAATATCAAGTTTGGATGTAACTTAGGTTCAGTGAGATGGTTGAAACTGCTTTGCACTTGTACTTCAAATGTCTTTCCACTTAGGCTCAAACTTGGTAGTACTAATCATTAATAACGATTTGATCTTCATCTGTGAGGGAAGACCGGAATTTTGATTTAATGTAATTCATTTTTGAAAATGTTTGTTCACAAACATAGGTCGAGCGAGCGAAACACTGAGAACATGGTACGAGCAAACATTTTTAAGTTATTGAAATCTTCATTGGGCAAGGCGCTGTAGAATGGCAACAGATGTCCGTTTTTGTAACATTTCTCAAAGTGGTCCTTGTGCATTTCATTTGTTGTTAGGTCAATAATTTCAAGTTGAAGGGTTAAGGGCACAGAATCAATATTGTATTGATTTTATCGCACTCTTTATCAAAATCTTCAAATCTTTCAAAATTGAACTGGTGGCTCAGTTGGCTCACTACCTCAACAGCGAACTCAGAAGGGAACGGCAGATTAGCTTCAGATAAAAATAGTTTACATCTTTCAAAATGATCTAAATTGTTTTTAGTCAGCAGCTTTTCAAAGAGAGCAAGTTTTTTCCTAAAAGATTTCACCTGATGGTAGGCATCATGAACAAGTTAATTAGATCCCTGCAGTTTTAAGTTTAAAAAATTTAAATGCCCTGTGATGTCAACCAAGAATTCTAACTTCCACAACCACACTGTATCAGAAGGCACTTGACGACCTTGGTCAGTCATGAAAATATCTAGCTCTGCACGAAGTTCAAGAAACCTTTGTAACACTTTACCCCTACTGAGCCACCAGACTTCGCAATGATAGGGAACGTTCGGATAAGTAATGTCAATTTCAGCTGGGGCTGTTCGGCATTAGGAAATTAATCTATTTTAGATTCTCTAAGTGCTTGTAAATTCTTGGTTTTTATGGCAACACGGCGGGCCACATAAAATCGGCCAGCGGGCCTTAGGTTGGGCACCCCTGGTCTATAGAACTTGGAAA